>OX336389.2:2593516-3193516 GCA_946902985.2 Meconema thalassinum | reverse complement strand
GGTGTTTGAATGGAGCATTTAAAAGATTTGCGTGATAATATTTCAGTTGAGATGTGGACATTTAACATGTTTTGAAGGAGAGCTAAGCTCTGATGTAACTCGCATATGCTAGGGTTGAACGGAGGGGTGAGTCCACTTTGACGATGCAGGTGCATTGCAGCTGGCCCGGACAACTGTATGATAGAGGCCAAGGACGTCTCCATAATAGCCTTGTGGCTATAAATAAAATGTGAAGTTTATAAACACGCAAAACAATTGATATGTGTCTCGTCCCAAATCCCGTTTCCATTCCAAGTGCATTATTATTTTTACGTTATTTTGAGCTTGAGAAAGCTGAAACATTGTATGTAGAGTATACAAGTCTGACAGGAGGACATGGTTATGTGGACAATGACTTCTGATTGCCACGTGGATTTTGTTGTTTTATTTTTGTTAAATTCATTCTTTATGTGAAATAAATTATTGTGCAGTTTAAAGTTTCTCGTCTTCGTTATGGTTCATTTTTAATATCATGGTGGAGGTTATTGTGAGGGCATACTTTAATTGATCCAGTTGACAACCCAGTCCCCGAGATAAATTTAAGAGGTAAGTAAAGGTAAGTATGAACCCCCGTATATTTTGGTGTGTTCCACAATAATTTCTTGTTAACTATTGTGCTCTAATCTCGATAGTATCTGTCAGTGCCATTTTCATTGATGTAGCTGTGCCGGTGCGATTGATTATTGGCAATCCGATTGAGGGGGCGGATATCTGACAGCCTACTATCCTGATAACGGGGACAGTAGGATTGGCGACCCTAAAACGTGGGGCATGTTCAACAAAACTGGATTACCAGGTTGAACGCCAGTAGGATTGGCGCCGCAATTCGGTGGGGCACGATCAGCAAAACATTGGATTACCAAGTTATTGCAGTAGAATTGGCACCGCAATTTTTGTGGAGTGTTCGAATAACATTGGATTACCAAGTTATCGATGTCAAAGGGATTGTGAAGACTCAAATAAAGAGGTTGATTCTTTGTTAGATGTCTTAGCCAATTGTAGAATTTGAGAGTGTGATTATATAGGAATAAAATGTTGTGTTGTATTAGGAAAATTACACTCAGAAAATATCAGATCTTATACAACTTGAGAGAGGTTAAATAGGCTGGAAACTTAGAAAAATCGCCTATGATCTGGAATCTTATTTTATTTGACCGGCTTATGACATGTGTAGTCATGTTAAAGATAAAATTAAACTATTTGGATTGTAAATGTAAATTATTTGTGTTAGGATATTTTAAAATGAACCAAAGAAACTTGAACATGTGCTTGAGTTTGTTTCAACATGAAGTGTCTACGAAGGTTAATTATAAGGTAATTATAAGTTAGATTTAAGACAGAAAATTGCTCAAACCTTATATATGGTGAAAAATGTTGCTCAGATGTTGTTATTTTGCTCTGTTTGATGTATGTCCCTAAAGCAGTTTATTATTGAAATATTATTGAAATGGCAGATGAGAGTCTGAGAATGATGTTGGAGGAGATGAAAGCTAGCATGAATAGCAGTATGAAGCAGATGATGGAGGAGAATTCTAGTAATATGTCTATTAGGCTAGATGAAAGTGCGAGGGAGATGAAAGCTAGCATGAATGAAAGTGTAAAGCAGATGCTGGATGAAAATCTGAAAGTTCTTCAGACCAGTTCTGCAAACCTAGAAAATAATGTGTCGCGTTTACAGATCAATACCCAGGGAATCGAGAATGCTGTAACTGACATGCGCACAGACGTGTCCAATGTGCATAAAGATGTTTCTGAGGTTAAAATAGATGTTTCTAAGGTACAGAAAGATCTTACTATGTTGAATCTTGATGTTGCTAATGTCCGGGGTGATATTTCATGTGCTAGAGCTGAAGTAATTGTTGTTAGGAATGATGTTGCTACTGTACAAGACAAAGTAGAGGAAGTTCAAAGAGAGGTTAGAAATGCTCGAACTGATGTGTCAAATGTCCAAGTTGACATCAATAATATTCATTCAGATGTTAATGATATGCAAAGCGATATCAATAAAATACAAGTAGAAGTCAATACTGTTTTTGTAGACATTGCTAAAGTTCAGACTGATGTTAACAAAGTTAGGGAAGAAATTGAAACTTCAAAAACGCTTTGTACTCGTAACATTAGTGCATTAACAACTCGGTTAGTTGACGAGTCTGTTAGGACAACAGCTTCTTTAGCTGGTTTAAAATACGATGTAGAGGTCATGAGAACCCAAGTATTAGATCACAATCGTTTACTTAAGGAAGACATTGAAGTAGATATCGCGGAAATGTTAACTGCAAATGTAACGGTTTGGAAAGATGAATGGAACAGGTCAAGTGGGGAACATGTAGATTAGATTCAGGAGCGAATTGAAAGAAAACTTGCCAGTACACAAGTAGACATTAATAATGAAGTAGTTCAGATTAGGAAAGACTTGAATGTAAGGATGGATTCGCTATCCGAAAAGCAGGTAGAGGATAGAACTCAAATAGGTCAGGACGTGCAAGCATTAAAAACTGCGTTAGAGGAACAGATTCATAAGGTTGTCTCTGATGTTAATGAAACTACGAACAAACTTCAGAATTTGAAACTAGGAGAAGCTAGCATGATGGAAACCTATAAGGAAGAGTTGATTAGGAAAGTCATCACGGAAATCACGGACAAGGATATTGAAGGATTGACTGGTGAAGAGGATAGAAATTACGTGAGAAGATGTAACCTCGCTACAGAAGAGAGAGATATTAGTCCTGAGGAACGTATATCCAGATTCAGGGAAGAAGAAGAGGATCGGAATATTGAACCTGAATGGAAGTATCGTAATAGTGGGAAACATTATATGGATTCATATCCGAGAAATGTGACAGTCATCCGGAATTTTGAAGACAAACCTCAAAAATTTAGCAACACTGATAGTGTCACACCGATCGAATATATCAGGAATCTTAAAGACTATTTCATAGAAGCCCACATTCCTAGAGAGAGAGAGAGATGAGAATCGTAGAAAGATTTCAAGCTGGAGGACCCCTTGAATGGTTTAGAGCATTTCGGTACACTTTCAGCAATTTTGACGAATTTGCAGAGGCACTGATAAAACGATTCTGGTCAATAGAAGCTCAGAATTCATTAAGAGCTGAGGTATACTCGAGGAAGTATTCAGGTACTCTTCCAACACGATACGCTGATTTCTTCACGAGTCAGTTATCACGCTTGAGATTTTTGCAACCCCCATTGTCAACAGAGCAGTTGATAGATGCGATTTCACGTATGCTGCCTGTGGAGGTAAGAAGACTGATCATATCGTCAAATATCAGAGATTTGACAAGTATGGATGAATTATTGAGAAGGCTTGACTACACGAGTCCAATGCCAAATTTGGTACAAAAAGGTCAGAGGCACGAATTCAAAGACGTTAATACAGTCTACATGGATCAAGTGCAGCAAACTGATAAGCCTGATGAAAAAAACTGAAAATGTAGGTCCTCACAGGAATAATTATTTCCGCAACAACAGATCCCAAGGTTACCGTCCATATCAGCAAAGACGAGGCTGGAATAATAATAGAGGGAATTACAACAACGGAAGAGGTAGATACTACAACAATGGTTATAATAGAAACTACAATAGAAATAACCAGTACCAGAATCAGAATCAGAATTCTCAAGGTCAGGTTATGACACCCAACAAGTATCAAGAGAGAGAGAAAGAAAGTCAGCAGTATCTGAAGGAATTACGAGAAAAGGAAGCTGAAAACCAAAAGAAAAGACAGGATGTAGTGATCGATCCTGGTCCTTCTACAAGTCAGCAGGGGAACTTTGAGATTGGTAACACAAAAAAAAAAACGCCGATTTCTCAACGACAGTGAGAAACTATGAATACATTGCCACACCACACATGATTACCATTAATGAAATTTACGAAGTAACTGATGAGGATTTATTAGAAGAGAGGGGAATCGTCAAAGAGGAAAGACCATGTGCCTTACCTATTATTTCTGTACTGATAGATGGCCAACAGTATAAAGCTCTTATGGATACTGGTGCAATTATTTCGATCATCTCTGATGAATGCTATCAAAGTCTGTTAATAGGAGAAAACATGACAGTTTTACCAGTTTCTACCGTCAAAGTGAGAGGAATTTTCCAAGACAAGGCAGTGAAATGCAAGATCCAAGTGCTGTTGAACTTTGAAATTAATGGAAGGAATTATGAACAGATCTTTATTGTGGTGAACAAGATCCATTTCGATATTGTGCTAGGAATCGATTTTATATCGAAGGTTGGAGCCATTATGATGAATATGAAGAATAGAAGTATTAGCTTTAATGATGGGTACATGATCACAGAAGAGATCGAAGAACAGGACGTGAAAAACAGTCTGGAGATAGACCTTAGGGAAGAAATTTTAAATACCATTATCAATGAAGTGGAGAATTAAACAGAAATACCCAGTAGAAAAACTGAAGGATTTGAAGAAATTCAGGGGGAATTTGAGGATTTGATAAAGGAATTCCAAGATATTTTTGATGAAAAGCCTGGATTGATTAAAGACTATAAGTATAAGATAAGGCTGACCGATGAAACCCCTTACCAAAAGAGAATATACCCCATACCTGAGAAATACTATCAAGAAGTACGAGGGTTGATCAGAAAAATGGAGGTAGACGGGATTATTAAAAAACAGGCGTCGTCTTACATAAACCCCATCACTGTAGTCAAGAAAAGTAATGGTCAGATACGTCTTTGTCTCGATGCTCGGACCATCAACTTGAAGATTCTTCCAGAAAATGACCGACCACCTAAGATCAGAGATCTGCTTAGAAAGTTCAAAGGGAGAGCATGTTTCAGTGTTCTTGACTTGACATCTTCGTTTTACCAAGTTCAACTGGAGGAACAAAGTATGCAGTACACTGGATTCCTATTTGACCAGACGTCATGGGTCTTTGTGAGAATGCCTTTTGGAATGGTCAACAGTGGACCAGCACTTATTCGAGCACTTGATAGCAAGCTCACTGACGAGGTAAAGGAAAATGTAATCTGCTACATTGACGATTTAATTGTATCTTCACCCAATGCCGCAGAACATTTAGTGCATTTGAGAAAGCTGTTTGAAAATTTAAGGGAGGCCAATATCAAGGTCAATTTTGGAAAATGTCAATTCTTGAAGAAGGAGATCAATTACTTGGGGCATACTATTGATAAAGATGGATATCATCCAAACATGCAGAAAGTAGATGCGATCACTAGATTCCCAAAGCCAACTAAGGTGAAACAAGTCAGAGAATTTGTAGGCGCATGCCAATTCATTAGCAGCCACTGTCCGAGATACTCTGAAATTATGGCTCCTCTGTATGATTTACTCAAGAAAAATAATAGATGGAAATGGAGTACCGCAGCAGACGAGGCTTTTGAGAAAGCAAAGGAGATGCTCAGAAACAACGTCAAACTGGAGTACCCAGACTTTGAGAAGGTGTTCTATATAGAGTCTGATGCATCAAGAATAGGCATTAGTGCAGTCTTATACCAAAAAGACGAGGCAGGCAACAAGCACTACATTGCGTTCACTAGTCGAAAGTTAAAGAAACACGAGGAAAACTACTTTACAACAGAACTAGAAGCGTTAGCTTTTGTAACAGCTTTGCAAGCTTGGAAAAAAATGTTGCTGGGACATAAGGTTATCATTATTACAGATCACAAAGCACTTCAGTTTATGCTGAAAACTGACATGTCTAGTGATAGATTGACACGTTGGGCTTTGTTCACCCAACAGTTTAACGCCACTATCGTCCATCAGCCTGGGAAAGATAACTTACTGGCTGATGCTTTATCACGTAACCCTATCAAAAATGTGCAGATACACCATGTACAATTGGAGCAGCAAGATCAAGAGACCGTTAGGAGGTTAGCCCGAATCGGTGTGTCACAGAAGAGACACGCTCCAATCAGGAAAATGTACAGGTTTCTTAAGGGTTACATGGACAATACTGATGTTGACTATGCAGCTACACAGAGAGATTCACGACACTTTGTCTTGAGTGGAGACATCGTATGTAAGTATGCTGACTCTGCGCATACAAAGCTTCGAATAGTCGTGCCACCTAAACTTGTTGTCAATTTAGTGTGGGTAGCTCATCACGCAACTGGACATGCGGGTTTAGATAAAACTCTTGATACTCTTAAAGAGAGGTTTATTTGGACTAACATGCGTTCCAGCATTGCTAATGTCATTCGTTCATGTGATAAATGTCAAAGAGCAAAGTATGCTTCCGCTCTATTGAAAGGAAAACCCAAGGCTATGATTCCCTCTAAACCAAATGAACTCATGGCGACAGACATATTTGGTCCTTGTCCGAAGGGATACCAGGGTAATCAGTATCTGTTGGTTACCGTGGATGTCTTCTCAAAATTTGTTACAATGAGTCCCATGCAAAAAGTTAACACGAGGAACGTTGTAAGCAGACTGGAACGTGCTGTATTTCCAAAAGCTGGTAAACCAGAATATCTACTTTCGGATCATGGAGCTCAGTTTACGTCCTTAGAATTTGCTGCAGATATGGAAAGGCTTGGTATTAAGCACATATTTTCAAGCGTGCGATATCCGGAATCGAATTCTTCAGAAAGATATATGGCTGAATTTTCGAAATTCTGTCGAATTTTCTGTCCGAATGATCATTCTGGTTGGGTGAGATTTGTACCCCTTATTGAGGAATGTCTAAATTCTACAGTGCAGGAGAGCACAGGAGAGGTGCCAATGAGACTTCATCTAGGAAGAAACCCAGAAAGGCCGTGGGACAATCTTTTTAACCACGTTCCTAGAGATCCCAACTTAGGAAGGCAGCAGAGAATAGACAGAGCGAAAGAACAACTCCAGAAAGCAGCAGAAAAACGACTGAAAAGAGTAGCTAGAAAACGTTTTGGTGCTCCCTTAGAAATTGGAAATCTGGTATTATTACGCAGACCTGTCAAGGCTGACGTGGGTAAGAAAATCTATCCCAAGTTTGGAATAGTGTTCATGGGTCCGTTCAGAATTACGAATGCTTATGGAAACAACTGTTATGAACTCTACGATGATGAGAATAATGTCGTTTATGGCAAGTTCAATGCTAGGAACTTGAAGAAATATTATCCAAGAGTAAGCCAATAATAATTCAATTTCGTGTTTAAGTGAATTGAGATATTTATAACACAGAGTTTAAAAACAATTTGCAACTGTTTTTAAAACGTGGTGAAGGGAGAATGCCCCCGTAAATTGAATTATATTGAGACCGCGATGGCTGTATTGGCAAATATGAATAAAGTTATGAATGTCATAGTTGTGACGTGTATATTCATGACGTAGGCACGGATGACGTAGAATTCATGCAAGTAGGCTGATTGAGCTGAGATTCTTGGTGACGTCATGATTTTGTTCGAGAAAGATCTTAGATTTACGACGCAGTCGCAGGAAACAAGGTATTGTGCTAAGGAAGAAGTTACGCTATTGGAGGAGAGACTCGAACCAATGAACGATAGTTTGGAAGGAAGACGGAGATTGCTGAAACTACGATATTTGATTGCTTTTGGCATGCAGATTTGTGGAAAACTTTTTTCAGTTATGGCATTGATTTGGAATTTTGAAGAAATTAATTTTGAGTTTTTGAAATTTGAAAATCCGTCAAGTATAGCCAAAGTTAAAACTTCTAGCAATGACGGAGGAACGAACTATGGAAGGGATGGTTACGCCCCTTAAGAAGTTGATAAAAGGTCGTACACAGGATAGAGGAGCTCTCATATTCTCTCATACGGATCATACCGCTGATACCGCATATATATTTCAGATGTCATAGAGTCATTTTCGAGTGAATAAGTGAAGCAAGTTGTCTTTAGCGTGTGGTTAAAGCCCGGCGCATCGAACGAACACGGAGCAGTTCCATTTTACGCTGTTCGAAACTAGGTGAAGTTGTAACGCTCACATTAACGTTTCTACCAGATAAGATATAAAGAGTTAACTTCTGCCTTCATTATAATTCAATTGGGCAATACAACATTGAGGTGTGTAGAAGATTTGAACAATTTCACAGTTATACTTTGAAAGATATTGACACTTTAAGACTGCAGACAAAAGTGATTTTCTCGCCACCTGAGAGGCACTTTTAAAATTCCACAGTATACACTACGGCTGACACGTATATCGCAACCGTGATATTGGAGCATACGTTTGGTAATACAACGATACATTCTATTATGGAACATTATAATCTTGCAGTGCTTTCAATGATTATAACAGAAGTTGAAATGGAAGGCTAAGGCTTTAATGCAATTGGGACATATATCGATGGAGTGAAGTAGCAGCATGGAACTTCGTTAATCGTCATTCTACAAAAGCGAGCATGTAGTGAACATCCAACTACACTCATGCATCGTGAATCCATCGCTGAATTATATCAAATGACAGTGGAAATATTTTCATACTCCACGATTATGAATATTTCTGCGGAAATAACTGCAATAAACTTCATGGCGAATTGCGACCGGAACTTCAGGGAACTTTCAAGAGAGGCCAGGGAGGACCCGGCTCATAAAGAAGAGTTTTGCCAGAAGGATGTCTTTCGTATACATGGAGCAGTGCAATTTCCGGAGAAGGAAGCAGTTCGATTCTCCGAGGACGCTGATTCCAGGTTCGAGGACGGAGCACATCTTCACGCTGGTGAAATGGAACCAACAGCAGTTTTCTTTGAAAACTTTCCTCTAGAACTTCGATCAACAGATAAGGTAGTCGTGAACGTTTCTTGTATTATTTGAGTCATGTAGCGATATCTGAGCAACAAATTTTCCCATATTTTCTGTCCTATCTTTTGCCCCATTTTCTTGATTAACATTTCTGTACTCAGTACACTTCGATGATTTATGCCTTTTTCTACGATTTGTTGTGACATTGTTATGTCATTGGCATAGTTAAATAATTTTGGATCAGTTGAGACTGATAATTAATATTCTTTCAGTAATTTGCATATTTTTGTAGTCACGATTTGACTGTAAAGTTAACGATTTGCTATGGCAGATTTGAATTCAGACAGCGTGTCATTTTATTAAAGTAATTCTATTCAGTAAATTACTTTGACCAATTTTCTGTCATCCTCAAGAAAGAAGAATAATTAAATGATTTTAGAGCGTTAAAATCTAATACGTTATCGACGATCTTTGAAATACTAGTCGTCTTATGAACATGATTGCAACATAGACATTCATCATTGCATTATAGACAATTTTATGAAATATGAACTTTGATTACGATTTATTGAATACACTATAGTAATGAACATTTGATAGGAGTTTTTCTCAATTCTAGATTGGAACAATAATGTTTGCATTCCACAATCTAATTGTATTCTATTCGACTATTTATGCAGTTTAGATGAACTTTGATTGAAGATAGTATTTTTATACTGCGTTACTTTGAAGATATTAATCTCAATTTTGATAGACCAGGGAGGAGTGTCTAATCGTATTTGCTATTAAATTTATTTGTGATTGGCAAATTTTTACTTCATATCGATTCATGAATGAAACCCACGAAGGTTAAATAATAACAGTCATTAATACAATTGATGAATATAAGAATTTTTGAAGAGGAACAATGGATGTATAATCGTTAGTTCAGTGGACCTGTAAAGGTCGCTGATGAGTAATGCCCTTGAATAATGAAGGAGGTTCCCACAGTAATAAATGAAGTTGTTGAATTTATGAGTGGAGGTTTTTGTATGTAATTTGGAAGATTTTGATGCCATATATATGAAGATATATGATGAATTCTGGGCCTATTGTTGAGCAATTTTGTGCGTTTTGAGCGAAGTATTTTTCCGCTGAATGTATTGTCCTGGTTCTTTGAAAGTTATTCATGTGAAGATACTGTTAAAGTTAACAAGAGTGTTAAATAATTTGAGATGAAGATTTTGAATGGAGGTTACCGTCACAAATATTAATAATAATTATTAAACCTTATTAAACCTGAATTTGACATTTAAATATAACTAACCTTCATTGGTCGATTATATCATCACGATTTGAGTAATTATCAACCGGATAAACGTGTGGTTTAATGTATTTCTTATATAAATAATATAAACAATATTTAATATTGTAAATAATTTTGTAAATATCTTTGTTAAATAATATGAAATGAAAGGGATTAATAGAGGCGTGTATAAAATTTTTAATTGTCGTTGGACATTGTTATAAACAATTTATTATTGTTATAAATAATTAATGAATTTGTTATAAACATTTGGAGTTTTGTTATTATACTCTAAACAACGCTAATTAAACATGTGGATTGAACAATTAAACATGATTTAGGATTATTGGAGTATTCCACTGGTGTTTGAATGGAGCATTTAAAAGATTTGCGTGATAATATTTCAGTTGAGATGTGGACATTTAACGTGTTTTGAAGGAGAGCTAAGCTCTGATGTAACTCGCATATGCTAGGGTTGAACGGAGGGGTGAGTCCACTTTGACGATGCAGGTGCATTGCAGCTGGCCCGGACAACTGTATGATAGAGGCCAAGGACGTCTCCATAATAGCCTTGTGGCTATAAATAAAATGTGAAGTTTATAAACACGCAAAACAATTGATATGTGTCTCGTCCCAAATCCCGTTTCCATTCCAAGTGCATTATTATTTTTACGTTATTTTGAGCTTGAGAAAGCTGAAACATTGTATGTAGAGTATACAAGTCCGACAGGAGGACATGGTTATGTGGACAATGACTTCTGATTGCCACGTGGATTTTGTTGTTTTATTTTTGTTAAATTCATTCTTTATGTGAAATAAATTATTGTGCAGTTTAAAGTTTCTCGTCTTCGTTATGGTTCATTTTTAATATTATGGTGGAGGTTATTGTGAGGGCATACTTTAATTGATCCAGTTGACAACCCAGTCCCCGAGATAAATTTAAGAGGTAAGTAAAGGTAAGTATGAACCCCCGTATATTTTGGTGTGTTCCACAATAATTTCTTGTTAACTATTGTGCTCTAATCTCGATAGTATCTGTCAGTGCCATTTTCATTGATGTAGCTGTGCCGGTGCGATTGATTATTGGCAATCCGATTGAGGGGGCGGATATCTGACAGCCTACTATCCTGATAACGGGGACAGTACCATCCCAGCATTTTCCTGGAGTAGAAGTGGGAAACCACGGAAAGCCACTTCGAAGATGGCTGAGGTAGGAATCAAACACCCTTCTTCTCATTTTTTGTCTCACGAGGCTAAGTGAGTTAAGTTTCTACCTTAACGTGCGTACTTAGCTGTTTTTTTTCTTAAGCTAAGGTCCTTGCGGATTCTTTACGCGCTGAGTAATATCGTATTCAATAGAAATGCTGAAGTCCAACTTGGTAGAATACTCGATATTTATTTAGTTAGAACATACAGACAGATTAGTTACAGAAGCCATCAGGCTTCACGTTAGTGGCATTCAATCATGCCACAGTGACAGATTATAGAATATGAGCTGTTGGTTTCGTAGAGCTAACTCTTATGTAAGATTATTTCTTGTGGGTGTTTACCTCAATACAGTGAGAAAACGCCTGTAGCTTAACCAATCATATTCCAGTATTACCAGGAAAGGAAACAATGCTTTCAAATGAAGCAGTGGTTGAGATTTGAAATATTATTGATGTTTTGCAAAGGATTTCGTCTTGTCTACTGCTCCCCAGTTATTCTGACAAAACACTTAAGATATTTCATTCACTTTTACTTAAACTACAATGAGTCATTTCCTGTTGAACAGGAAATAGTAGCATTGATTCTACCTGGCTGTTCCGAGAAAGGTTCGGCTAGCTCTTATACTGTTACAAGGTGCTTTACTTAAGGTTGATAATAAATACATGGCTCCCTAAGGAGTGGTTACATTCCTGAAGTTATACACACGACTTGTGGTGAGTTTCCACATTGCCTTCATTTCAACAGAAGTAAATAATAATAAAGAGATTCACAAGTTGAATCTTTAGGGAAACATAGTCCCTGGTTCGATACCGGACATGGTATATAACTCCTCCCCTCATAGTTTAGTGTCACTGTCCTCAGTGAAAATTTCATCTTTCTTTTTTCTAGATTGTCTTGCTGTAGTAAATATTTTATACATTTTCTTTCTGAACATTAGCAAGACAACAACACATACATTTATAATTAGTGTAAGTACAATGATAGACATGAATTGTTTTGTAGTGATATACGTTATAGGAATTGGTTTTAAATCTAGTCTATTTTTTGTTATATCAAGATGGGAAATATTGAAATTTACTTCGTTCCTAACATTTGGATCTTCTTGGATGGTCAGGAGCGGAAAGGTGTGGACATAGTTGATGGGTCGTGGATACAAAGTTATTTCCTTGCTTGAAATGAGGCAAGACTCATTGGGATAAATTATATATGGTCATGAGTTCTGTATAGACATTTGAAACTCGGGACAGGTTTGCATAATTACCTTTGGGCTTTTGCTAAAGATAAGGATATGTTCCTTATTTAGCGGTTGGAAGAGTAGTACATTATTTCTTACAAATGCGAATTCACATCCTGACGTGTCAGCTAGATTACAATTAGTAGTTCTGACAATATAATATATACATATATGTGATTCAGTATTCTTGATACATGGTACAATAGACCATTTCAAAGTTGGACCTTGTAAATAGTATCTTTCAGATAGGACAAGTACAAAGTTATTAACAGTGGGTACAGGAGTTATATCATACAGTTGATATTGGTTTCCATCGGTAAATAATTACAATAAGTTCCTCATCCATCATAAGGACTTGTGTCTTTGATAATTTCATATGTTCAAACTGATGGTATTGGTCAGTATGAATCATACATTGTACAGGATAATCTGACAATAAATGCATCTATATTCGTTAAGACTTTTCTTGAGAGCATTTATATATTGGTCATCTCATTAAATGAGAGGCTGATGGTATCTTGAAGCACTCGTATAACTTTGTTGAATTCGTCGATGCACATTAACGCGTATTGGATATGTTCCAATAAATTTTTCTTGAAATATTCTTGCTGTAATATACCTCTAATTGCCTCCATATTTGAATCTACATGGTCCATTTCAACATAGAAAATCTGAGCGATTGAATTGGTGAATGATACAAGTTTATTATTATGTTAAATTCATCATTGCGACTTTGCTTTAATGTATTGAATTGGCTTTGTAAATTATCAAGGTCGTCTTGGTCTAGATTACCGGAAATGAATTGTATTACTTTACCTAATCCATTAATTATTCCTCTTTTAGTTTTATGGTTGGTGGGTATTAATTTGTTTATTTTTTCTTAGTTACTCTAGAGGCTTCGGTTAATTCAGATATTAAATAAGGAAACGTTTTATTGCTTCTAAATACAAGACCTGAGACAGTATCATCAATATGCTCATAAGATTCTTTTGAATTAGTTAGATTGAAATGAAACATAAATATATGGTAGTTGTTGATTATTACGACAAATTCCATTGGGTCGGCATAGAATTCTGAGGTGGATGGTCCCATATTTCGTGAGGAATCTGGAATTGGGAGAGTTTTCCTTTTAGGCTCAATGTCATGGAAATTCCTGACATGAGTTTTTCCATTTTTCATCTGACAATAGACACGATTCTTTTCAATTCTTATTATAGTGCCTTAAATGAATAGTTTCTTTGATTTCCTATTTCTGGTTAGGGGATCTAGGACATACCCAATTTCACTTATTTTATATGGTCAAAAGTGGATGTATTAGGGATAGGTTTATTTTTATTTAAAATTCTCATCTGGTTACCTTGTATTTATGGGACGAGGAAAAGATATGATCCAGAGCCATATTAGGACATTGAACGGTGGTTGTTTAGTTGTGGAATGAATCGTGATTGTGAGAGGGGGGGGGGGCGAATTTGTCATGGTCTCGCAAGAAGAGTCGAGTTGAGCCTCTCTACCGGTGAGTTAGACGAAGAGTTCATGGACGTCGTGGCGTAATATTCCATGTTGATAGCTTTACAGTACTCTCTAATTATGCTATTCTCGAATTTTCCTTCCTAATCATGAGTGATTGTTTTTTGGAAAACCGTGGTGCGAGAAATATACTTGTGACTGGTTCAATACTGCTAGAACCGTTCCATTTGGCAATAAATAAGCTTATCCGTATATCTAGTATAGTCAGGACACAAGCTTGTTCGAAATTGATGGTGTCACTATGAAGTTGAGCGAATGGGTGGTCCTTGGTGTCTTTCGTACTTATTCCATTGGCATAATTGCATTGGTTTATCAAATTTCTGATTTTGTTCTTTTAATTGTGGTTCGAAGGTGTTACCGTTATGATTTGCAGAATGATATTGTAGAATTAACTGCCTATGGGTGTCTGAACGTTCGATACCTTCTAAGAACTTGGACACTCTGATGATTATTAGTTCAGAGGTGAATATTTTATGACAGGTTCTAATAAATGGAATTTGAAATGTTACATCATCAAAGTAGGTGGCGTACCTATTTGAAATATTAATGATCTTGAGTAGGTGGTTACTTAAATCTCGTTCGAGATTGTTCTGTGTGACTATCATGACGTGTCTCGTATATTTCTTAAATAGTCCTTGGTCTAGAATTTTGGGGGAATTACCGTATTTGACAATTATTTGATTACGGTTCTGATTCAAATTTATTTCTGATACCTTTAAGGTAAAAATGGGGTATTCCTGATTCGAATGAACAGTCCCATCGTCCATTTCATTCTTATATGCATCGTCACAAGGGATGGCAACATTAGAAACTGTTTCGTCATTGGTGTTCATCTCTATTGGTTGTGTGGTCATGCCCTCTAAAGGTTTCAGTAGGGTTGGATCCTCAAATTCTTGCTTGAGTGATTGTCAAAGGGACATGGGACTTGGTAGTTCTCTGCATGTGAAATTGTATTAGAAAACTACATTCTGCCGTAATAAAAATAAAATAAAATATAATAAAAAATAAATAAAATGAAATTGCAAACAAGTAATACAATTTTGTCAAATTATGTTTCCTTTTTAAAGTACTGTATTTACAACTACAGTAGTTTATTAAATGATTGTGTTTACATTTTGTGCACAGTGCATACAATAGATTCTGAGAAACTAAATAATTGTGTAATGTCTGCGCCTGCGCTTGGCGATTGCAGTGCTCTGCTCCGGACGAGAATTTGTAAGTTTATTTTACTGTTCTGTTAGACGCCTGCCGGCATTCGCAGAGTTACGTTGTTTGTTATTAGTGTCAGTTAGGTCTACAACTAAAAAGTGGCGTGTAGTGTACACAAATAATTATGGCATTTTAGGTTTGAGTTTTAGTGTTGTGATAATAATGTCTATTTAAACTTCGTGTGTTTTTTAGGTTAAGTTTGCAATTGTGTACAGTGATGAATATCAATGAACTGTACCCTCATTTTCATGACTGGAATGCCGTTATGGGAAGGTAATAAATATGTAAAATACTTGATAACATGAAGAGCGATTCAGGATCATATGTTTCGCGCCCACTAGCTGACTTTGGATAGCAGTCAGGCCGAGCGAAGCGTAGCGCATGCGTTGTAAGTACTAAGGTCACAGCTGATTGGTCAGTGGTATTGAGTATTTTATCGACCAACAACAAGAGATAAATTATGCCCATAAAACGGGAATAAAAGTTTTTTACACGTTCTGGAGTTTTTTGACATGTCTGCAATTATAGCAGGTGTTGGATTATCTACTACTTTCAAGTAATTGAAATCTCAGGAACATGGAAATAAGATATTTGTATCTTATCAGTACGAATTTTGAGCACAGGTAGCGCGGCGGTCGATGCGACTGCAGACGCGAGTTTGCATGCTCAAAGGAGAGAGCAGATTGGATGCTTGAATGCACATATAGAGTTAGACCAGTGACCGGAGTATAAGATTGCTTGAATGACGAGTGCAACTTCGCGTTGAGTAAACTGTACAAGCACTGTACAGCGGGGAGATTCCTAGTGTCGAAGAGGACTCCAGTTTCAGCTATGCATAGGTTATTGCGAACGGAATGGCAATGCAGTTTGTCAGTTCGGACAACTGTTTGTTTTAGGCAAGCCATGTATTGTTCTTGTAAAGTTTATGATTGCTTTTACAAGCTTAAAGACATGTTGCTCATACAGTCATAATTCACCGCATTGGGACTGGCTGTTACAAGGCACACATCCAGTGTGTATTGAGGACAATTAGTGCTATCATTCGAGAAGCATTTCTCTGTTCAAGTGCATGAATATTGAAACTACTTCTTTATTTATAAAGCCTATCTATGTGTGTGTGACCTCACAACCATGTTGAGTAATTTGATGTCGGGAGGAACGGCTATTATGTGTTTCATTAATTCTAATATGGGCGATTAAACGCTATAGACATGAGTGTCACTATGCTGGCGAGGCCACGAACATTTTGATGCACCCGGCATAGTGGTCCGCGCTGGTGAGTGTCAGTGGATGCAGCTGTTACCTTGAGTACAGTGTGCTACACAATGACCCGGTTTCGCGAGGCTATTGAACTTTCGACTCAAGCCGATATGGACATTATTGTGCTGCGATGGTTAGGACGTTTTCCTATGATGAAAGGAACTTTCGTTGGATTTAGAGTGGAACATTCTGTCAGGATGGGAGATATCCAGGGGATAGATGTCTGGAGACCCAGGGTTCGGTCCTTGTTTTCCTGGAGAGTGGAGACCTCTACTACACATATGAAAGGAATAGTCATGAAGGACATGCCTGTGTTCTTTCGTGAGCTAGAATCATCCAAGGTACAGAAACTGTCTCATCAATCGTAGTTGAGCATGTTCATTCTAACGTTGTCACTTTGCCACATTTATTTAATTTTTATTTTATTTTTGTAGAATGTCTAAGAGTAGAGTTCAGGTTGGATCCTAGTGTCAAGTCTGATTCTATTCTGGACAGGGTTTTGATTCTACTAACAGGATGCACCCATTGTAATTAAATGTATTGTAGTTTATTTTCTTTTGGTAACTGTAAATTCAAGTTCATTTAATAGGGAATTTATTTAATGTAGAGAAGAGGAACTTTAGGCCACTCAAGATTCGTCATTCCACGTGTTTGTTTTTGATTTATATAGTAAATGAACACTAGTTTTATGTCTTTATATGACATTACTCAAGTTTGGGTGGACTCAATTTGGAGTTTCTACTATAGCGCGTTTTCACAGAAGACTGTTATACACTTGAAAGTGCAAGTTCAGCATTCAGGTTGATTTTTGAATACTGCAGTAAGCTTTTGAAGCTGAATCATTAAAGAAAGCGGATTCGTTTGCTTTGCTAGGAATTTATATTCTGCTCTTCTGGCAGAGAGACGTTTATAGTATTTCTAACCGGTCTTTTGGAGAGCCGACTGATTTGATCGCCCAGGCCGGTGGTGTAGGATACTATTTGTCGTTCTTGACGCCATTCGAGTAGATTTATTCCGACCTTTGACTTGATCCAATTATTTTCTTCAGTATTTTTTTGAGATTTTGCATTACGATTGCTTTGATAGATTCGTTTAAGATCCATTTTAGATGGACTATACAGGTGTTACACAGTTTGAAGTTTGAAGACTTTTTGCATACATTCACCCTATTTATTAACGCGAATCCCAGATTAGGTCTATGCGGAGGCAGATCTATTGCCAGATTTGTAATTGTTATTAACTCTTATTGAAAGCAATGCACATTGATCGTGATAAATAATAATATAAGAGCGAATGAAATAATAATTAAACAGTAATTAATTGAATTGTAAAGAAACTTGTATAATTTTAACAACACTATTTCATTGTGAATTTGATCCGTTAAATAAGCCGAATGTGGAATTGTTCGTTCATCAAGGGAGGTGATTAATCGAAGCACTAAAACTATAGTAGTGCAATGTAATAATGATATGAATGCTTAGGGTAGCATGATACATAATGGTAAAGCCATGTAGAAGCTAGTGTCCTTTATTGTTGAAAGGGTATTCATTGGAATATTCCAAGTTGTAGTATGAAATTCAATCCACTCAGATGGAATTTGAAAGTAAGGATGATTATGGCTTAAGGCATTTTATTTCAGCATCTGTTCACGTTAATAGTCTGTTGTGGGAATCATGCATTTTAGGCATGTTGAATTAAACCTACCTGGTAAATTTTCGAATATTTGTATCACTGCAATGCTTAACAGGCGTTATAAAAATCACTAATTCCGATCTGGTGATGACAGTTCATTTAAAGGGGATGTAAAATTGAATTAAAGAAATTAACTTCGACTTAGCTTAATTGTTTGGTCAGAAGAGATGAATAAAACCAGAATAATACAGCAACCACGAATATAGTAAGACGCATGGAAGGTGTCACTTCTGAATCCTACGAAAAACACTACGAAGATGTTACAATATGACTGTACATTTGTATTATAGCTTTAAGCAATTATTTTTCAGGGTATAAATTTGTATGTCTTGTAAATATGAAAATTTTCAGGGATTCTATTTAAATGTTTCCATCGCTGCCAACATCCCTGTTGGACCACATAAATGATTCTTGTACATATATTTTGGTAAAATGCAGTCAATAACAGTGATGAATGTTGGGGCTGGCATGTTTTTCCAAAGTTCATGAAACTGAATAAATTTTCTTTAGTCAATATTAAATATTCGAAGTGTGATACTTTATAGAAACGATAAGAGAACACGTTAAGAAGGCCAGTGGTGGGTATTTCAGTGGTTTTCCACATACACCAGAGATTGCTTTCTTCGTAATTCTTGTGCTTTTGAGCTTTCTTAAGTCGTTCACCATGGTTTTTCTTAACGTAGTCTCCTGTCATCGTGGGATTCCAACATGCTGATGGTAGGTATTTCGCGTACAGTACGTTTTAACTTTATTCATTATAATTATATACTAATAGTGATAGTATATAGGCGTACTAATATTTCGTATAATTTCTAACCCTACTCTTTTATTCGTTAGGGAAGGAGAAAACATGTTCAGATTTAGAAAGGTTAGTTTTTAACGCATAAAGGTCACCAGGTAAGGTAAGGCAAACAATCCTTCAAGTCTTTTAGTTCTTTTTATAAAATAGTTTTGTCCCCTAATACTCAGGTACCCAACCATTCCTAGAACCGTTGGCCCTATGAAGATTGAAGGTTTATAAACAATAAACAAATGAAGGGTACCAAACGTGGTAATATTGGTTTTTCATTTCACTTTCTAGGCTTTTAATAAATCGTATCTTAACGTACTCCAAAAATTCAGAGAAATGCTAAAGGCAATTTTTATTTCTGATTTCAGGAAGCAATCTGAGCCAAAAAGAAAATGCGCTGTACGACAGTATAACGTGGATTACTTAAAGTACGGAATTGTTCCATTTAAAGCTGATAAAACTAAACCAATATGCCTAATGTGTCAAAAAACCTTCACGAATGAAGCTTTGAAACCATCAAGGACCATTTCACCAAAACTCATAACAACATGAAAGACAAACCTCTGTCTTACTTTCAAAATCTGGAAGCTCGTTATCTGAATGAGGCCACTGTGACATTGCGTATCTAGCAGACCTATTCAGTACGTTCAATGAAGTAAATTTGAAGCTGCAAGGGAACATTCGGAGATGCTTCATTCAGACATGTGTACAAGGTTTGAGGATAATTTATCCTTGGAAATACCTGATTGGATTCTTGACCCTTTCAACAGTTGTCCTTCTGAAGGTGATCTCAGTCCGACCCTGGAAGAAGAGCTGATGGAGCTTGTTGCAAATGAAGACTTAAAGCCCAAGTTCAAACTGGGCTACCAAGCATTTTGGCTTCAAAATGAAATTCGCCAGCTCTATCCTGGATTGTAGTGCATCACAGAAAAGTTGTTTGTAGCCTTTCCTTCTTCTTACATGGTTGAGAGAGGGTTTAGTGCGGTAAATAATCTTGCCAAGAAGTCTAAAAATAGGTTAGAAATTGAAAAGCTAGGAGATCATAGAATTTTTCTAACAAAACTGGCTCCTGATATCAACAAATTGATTGAAACTCATCAAAGCCATCCCTCACATTAATTAGACATAGGTATTCATGTAGTTTTAATTTCATTTTTTCTTTGATTCATTTCATTGATTGTTACTCCTTTTTAGACCTATTATTTGCAAATTTTTAATGTACATAATTATTATACCTAAATAATCATGATCTGCCTATTATGAGAAAAATGTCCGTAAAAATCCTCATTTCTCAACTTATATGTATGTGTTAGTAATTTTAAGATGTGTGCGTTTTTTTAAATGAGGTGGGCGAAAAAGAATTATAAATCTCGAAAGTGGGCGATGGTCAGAAAAAGTTTGGGAAACCCTGTTGTAGACTGTCGAAGAAATATTTTAGTAATCGGAATCGAAGAATAATGTTGCCCAGTTCCTTTGATATAATTTCTAGAAATAAAGCCTTTTTAGATAATGATAATGCATTTGGAGAATAATTTATAATGCCTTTCACTCGTACAAATACGCCGTACTGTTGCTTCACATTCGCAGAATATAATGGTAATTGTCGAATAATACTTTGCAGAATTGTTCAAGTAGTTTCAAACTTAGGCTATAATTGAAAAAATCCACAGCCTGCTTCCAGTCTCCGACTAGGTCAGGTGTATCAAGGAGGCGGAGCCGAGCTGCACGGGCGCAGCCGCCTGGCGAGGAGCGGTCGGGCTGAGGGCCCAATGCTTTATTGAAAGAATTACAAGCCAGCGTCACAAAAATACATAACAGAACAAACCAGGCACCCCCTGTAGCCCGGGGGGGGGGGGTTCAAAACACAGACATGACATACGAAATACATATACAAGAAAATTAATAAGAAAACCCTTCACAAGTCCCACACTTCACTAAACCCTTATTCTTCTTCTTCCTCAGGATGACGATCACAAAGCTCTGTCGTTGAATGAGAGTTCTGATGGAGAGCCAGGGCAATCTCGTACTCCAGCAACGAACGCCATGACCGAGTCCTGGGTAAACTGAAGGGAGAGAAGGTGGTCGACAGATCCCCCTGTCGTCACGTGGTTACGGCCTGCCGGGAAGGTCGCACCACAGGTCTCACTTGGCTGGCGCCCCTCGTCCGCCCCCGCGTGGTCCGCGTCCTCAACCGGTCCCCCTTGGGAGCTCTCCGCGGGTGACCGCGGGCTGACGGACTGGCTGTTGATATTGGAAGTTTGGAGGAAGCTCGAGGATCTCGTCTCCCCCGGCGCTGTCCATTTGTATGGCAAAAGACCACCCTTTGGTCAGAGCCGCATATAGAAGGTTGGCTCGGTTGAAGGCGTATTTGCGCTGACAACGATCCAGATGACGCCAATTGGACAGCAGGAAAAGGATGGTCTGGGCGTCGTCATGATCTCTTCCGCTGGGCACGTACACCAATTGTTGTTTTAGTGCTGAGGCGAGGATCTACACTCGTTGCTCGCTGGGTGTAGGTAGCCCTTTGGGGTAGTCGGCTGGTGCTAGAGTTCTCCATTGATAGACTGGGTGTTTAGGTTGTTCCACTAAATCGTCGTCGTCTTCCTCGTCCTCGATGTCGTCTGGTGGTTCGGCTTGTTGTTGGCGTATCTATAAAAAACCCAGGCGTTGGTCTATTCCGCCTACGAGGTCTAGAAGTTCCTGAGTTTGCTGTGCTGTTCCCATATCAGTGGCTGATGTAACCGATTGAGTCTCGGAAGTAGCCGATGTCCCTTGGTTTTCTTGATTAGCCTGTGGCGGCCGCTTGACGGGCGACGGCGTTCTTGAACGAGGTGTGTTCTTCGTGTTGGTTTTGGGAGTCCCCTTGTTTGCACTCGTGGTTGGACTCGTTTCACGAAAGTGCTGCGTTACACTGGGCTGTGTATCTCGAGCAGGTCGTTGAGTCTTGCCACTGTCTCGAAGAGGTGTCTTGATAGGTGTCTTCTTGTTAGAGACCTTGGGAGGCATGCTCCGACGCACTCCGTTGGGCCACTACGGGTGGCTGGAGAATAAACACTAAGGTTGCTGCTGACTACTCCTCCACCAAAAACAACAATTGGTGTACGTGCCCAGCGGAAGAGATAATCACGACGCCCAGGCCATCCTTTTCCTGCAGTAGGGGGGTGATGACAGTTCTAAGCCACTCCAGAACCCTCCTTGCCCCACTACTAAGCCTCAGTCATGTTAAATATATCTCGAACGCATTGTCCGATTTTGACAAATGAGGTGTCGTTGGACTCGGGCTGACATCCTCTTTGCTATGGACCACTCGTACACTCGTGGGGTAGACAGCCTTTCTTGCTAAGGGTCTCCTATATACCCTAAACATGGCTATACATGTTAGTTCTGAACATTTAGTGCTTAATTGTATATTGAGTATAAATAGAGGACTTATACAAGCACGTCTTGCATGCGGTTAAACATCACAAGTGTCACATGCAACACGCAAAGTATGTTTCCGCTACCTAGCGGTAAATATGAGCACTACCTGTACTACTAGCATGCTACCTAGCAGAGGATATGAACACTTACTAGTAATATCCAAAGTGAGCTGAGGTTAGGTTAGGTTAGGTAAAGTTAGGTTAGCCATCAAAATAAGTTACCAAAATAAGCCATCAAAAAATAATTGTTTTTTTACCCCTGAGGTCTTGGGTTCCAACTCGACTATGCACAGAATTTAATTAACATCTGAGAGTTGAAAGGTTAGGTTAGGTTAGGCTAGGTGAAGTTAGGTTAGGTGAAGTTAGGTTAGGTTAGGTTAGTGAGCTGAGGTTAGGTCTTTAAATATTCCCTCTCTTTCAACTAATTTCCAACACCAAGAAAAAAATCCACTAAATACATTAACACAAATAACTTGTCAAATAAGCCAATACAAAAGCCAATACTAAAGCCAACACAAAAAGCCAACACAAAAAGCCAACACAAAAGCCAACACAAAAAGCCAACACAAAAAGCCAACGCAAAAAGCCAACACGAAAAGCCAACACAAAAAGCCAACACAAAAGCCAACACAAAAAGCCAACACGAAAAGCCAACACAAAAAGCCAACACAAAAGCCAACACAAAAAGCCAACACGAAAAGCCAACACAAAAAGCCAACACAAAAAGCCAACACACGAGCCAATATATAAGCTTATGGTAGGTCACTCCATCAGCAAAGATGTTGTAACCTTTGTAGTGTGAACATCGTATTGACAGGTCAGTTACTACTATGGAACTTATTACAACCAACAAAGGTAGGCTACGTGCACTCTATCAAGGCTACTCTTATAACTATAATCGGCAGAATGTGAATGGAATAATATTCTGGCGATGCTCAAAAGAGAGGTCAACAAAATGTCGAGGCAATCTGAGAAGTAAAAATGGAAAGGTTTTAAGTGTGAGTGTTCATCAATGTAGTGCTCTAAACGAACCACGCTTGCTGTTTACAAACAATTATCAAAATGCTAAAAAGCAAGTTCAAGAAAACGATATTGCGGCTAAAGATAGTGCAGTGTTTGTTCAAAAGGACTTATCATGTCCTCAAAACGTCATGTTAGGACAGTTGTCAACGCCCAAGAAACCTTCAACACTATCAAAATCAACTCAGACTATAAATGAAGTGGTATTGCAAGAGGATCAAAAAGGACTATATAGTAACAGTGATGATGGTCATGATGATAATGGTGATCATGATGATGATAATGATGATGATGATGATGATGATAATGATCATGATAATGGTAATCCTTTGTTTACACCTAAAAATCCATTTGTTAAATTTGTATACTGGAACAAACCCAGTAAGCTAATTCAACGGCTTCGACAATTGCATGCTTTACAACAAGCTGGGCATACCAGTCACGATTGGGAAATCAAAGAAATTGAACAAGAGCTTCGTCGTGCTGAAATTATTGTGTAATGGGTCTACCACTTTGCGACCACTTTTACCCCCACTCTTGTTTCTAATATTTGCTTATTTGCTTCAACTTTTACCTGAACTCTTTGGATCCATATTTGCTCTCACATTAAACTATTATTCTTATTACCAAGTTGACTTTACTAGAGCTTAGTCTATGCTTGACAGTTGATATTGAAGTATCAGTGACTAGGTATGGTAAGCCTTACGCATACTATAAAGGATATTCATATATTGTGAAACGAACCAATACAAATGGAACTGTTATTTGGCGTTGTTCAAAGCAACGTTCCAAACATTGTCGTGGTGACCTAAAAGGTAAAAATAGTGAGGTTTTAAGTGTCAGTGATCATCAATGTAGTGTACTGCATGAAGCACAGTTGCCGTCGACAAAAAAATCAAGAAAACCATATTGCTACTCAAAATAGTGCATTGTTTAATGAGCAACGTTTAACCCTTGTTCTAAAAGTTATTTTTAATCCATCTTCCACGTCGCCAGAGCCATCAACATCACAAGCTGTGCAAGAGGTAGTGTTGTTGTTGTTGTCGTTTTAAAGAGTGGAACAACTAGGTCATCTTCTCTTGATATGCAAGGGGATCAAAGTGACTAAATAGTAATAACAATAAGGTTTTTATGCCTATAAAACCATTGCGGCTTCCCCACTTTTCGAAAACAACATTGAATGGACATTGCTATAAAATGATCTACAACAAGCCTTGTGTTTAAAACTATAACAGACTATTGTAAAGTGAGAAAGGCTTGTATTCAGTGTGCATTTATTGCCATAATCATGTATACTCTGCAATGTTAAATATACTAACTTTGTATAAAATAAAACAACATTGTAACATCATTTTGCATTTATTTACAAACTTTATATACATTTCTTGTTTTTTTTGGTTTCATCATAATATTTTTAAAGACAACACTAAACACTAAAACATTACTATTCTATACACATATTTTCTTTCCTTTTCAGTATATTGTCATTACTTATATTTTCCATCATTATTTCACATTTTTTAAATTTAATTAATTAAAACGAACCATGCACCTATTGTTTTTAAAACCTTCATAAATTAAGTGTACAGGTTGCACAGCATCATTGACTTCATCAAAAACACTCTCCAACATATCATTAAATCGTATAGGCAGAAATGTCTCAAAGTTTTCACATACACAAAGTACACGATCACCATATGCTGTTTTCAATTTCCGAATCTTGATAATGCGGAATGGAATATGCGTTGGCAATTCGCTGAGCTTATTTGTCTCTAAGCCACATGATTGTCCCACAGCATTCAAAACATTCATTGTAGTAGTCTATAAACAAAACAAGAGCATATCTATTAACCTCTAAAACAGCTTTAATAATATTATGCAATTAGGGATTTTGCACTATGCATGCCGAATAAATTATACTAGTTATGCAAGAAATGCCCTAACTGTAGCAGATACTACTTTTCTGCATATAGCACAATTGTTAAGTTCTAATGCACACTTGACACATGCTATCATGTGTCCACAAGGAAAAAATACAACACCTAGTTCATCTTGATAACAAATTTTACATAATTGTTGGTCACACTTTTGTATCTGTTCCTAAGACAAGTCTTTTCTTTCAGCCTTATGTATTTGCTCCGCGTGTTCTAACTCTAAAGGCACTTTTATGTCTTGTGCTGTAATCAGGTTTTCTTTACGAATAGTGTTCACAAATTCCTGACCTTTAAGCAACACTATGTATTTACAGTTTGGTAACCAACGAGCGTGTTGCACTAAAGGGTCATCAGTCATTTGTCAATCCTTTAAAACAAATCCACAATAAAAACATATTGTTTTATCCCCTTCACCAGTATAAAAAAATCCAGCTTCACTTAGCTGTTTGGTAAGATGTTTTAATATTAATGGCCAAACATTTTTATAAGATTCTAAACGTTTTTCAACCGAGCTGTACTCTGAGTGTGCTAGTGCTTTAGTCTTGCAAACTCCCAATTTTTCAAAAGCACACGCCAATTCAACTCTGTCTATGGCATATGGACCACATATATCGACACTACCGTTGTTGACTGGTAATACATCATTATTATTTTTATTTGTGATTCAGCAACGTAAGTAGCGGCCAAAGGCCTTGTGGTTCGGTAAAATGAATGCACGGGTAGGTTACCCACTTGCTTTCCAAGCATGTAAGGACAACAAGGAAACCATCGCAAATGGTCTCTAAAGGGATCATCCCCTTCTTCCCAGAGTGAAAGTTCAATACGACAAAACTCACAGCGCACCACATCTTCTCGGTTCAAGTAAAAAAAAACGGCTTTTGCAAGTTTATGTGAGTAGTGTGTTTTGATCGGTTCTAGCACCTCCACCTCCACACCCTCCACACAAGATGGCGGCAGTGCGATATCTCTCGAACTTATGGTCGGATTTTGACAAATGAGGTGTCATTGAACTCGGGCTGACACCCCCTTTCCAATGGACAACATATTTCAACCCCAAAATAAAACCTACCCTACTAGGGGGTGAAAATTGTAATTTTTTAGAGAATCTCTGTTTCCAATTGCAACATGTGAGAGTTTGAATGCTGATATGGATTTAAACGTTGTTCCACATAAAGTGCATTAACAAATTCACAAAGAAATTTGATACAATGGTCCGGCTAGCTCAAAACAGTTGCCAGCGTTTCACCCCAGTGTACCAATGGGCTCTTCAGTTGGTTATGGTACACCTCACCAAGACGCGTGGCTAGTACATACTGTGAAGGCCGCTGCAAGGCACAAATGTTGCCACGAGCAGTGCCAATGTACTATGGAAGTCAAAACTTCCTTTCAAAAATAATGTTAGCTTACCTAGCTAATCCATATTGGAAATATCTGTTCCCGTAGGAAACAGGATGTAAAATTGTCCGATTGAGCTACGTACATTAACAAATTCACAAAGAAATTTGATACAATGGTCCGGCTAGCTCAAAACAGTTGCCAGCGTTTCACCCCAGTGTACCAATGGGCTCTTCAGTTGGTTATGGTACACCTCACCAAGACGCGTGGCTAGTACATACTGTGAAGGCCGCTGCAAGGCACAAATGTTGCCACGAGCAGTGCCAATGTACTATGGAAGTCAAAACTTCCTTTCAAAAATAATGTTAGCTTACCTAGCTAATCCATATTGGAAATATCTGTTCCCGTAGGAAACAGGATGTAAAATTGTCCGATTGAGCTACGTACACTGGGGTGAAACGCTGGCAACTGTTTTGAGCTAGCCGGACCATTGTATCAAATTTCTTTGTGAATTTGTCAATGTACGTAGCTCAATCGGACAATTTTACATCCTGTTTCCTACGGGAACAGATATTTCCAATATGGATTAGCTAGGTAAGCTAACATTATTTTTGAAAGGAAGTTTTGACTTCCATAGTACATTGGCACTGCTCGTGGCAACATTTGTGCCTTGCAGCGGCCTTCACAGTATGTACTAGCCACGCGTCTTGGTGAGGTGTACCATAACCAACTGAAGAGCCCATTGGTACACTGGGGTGAAACGCTGGCAACTGTTTTGAGCTAGCCGGACCATTGTATCAAATTTCTTTGTGAATTTGTTAATGTACGTAGCTCAATCGGACAATTTTACATCCTGTTTCCTACGGGAACAGATATTTCCAACATAAAGTGCATGTGTACGGTCAATAGTCACTATGAATTAACATGCTTTTTTTGTTTTTACGCATGCCCACTCATGGCTTTTGAAGAGGGTGGGGGTAGCGGATCTCTGTGGACGGGTCCTTGTTGACAGGTCATTGATGACAAGTCCTTGTGGACAAGTCCTTGTGGACGAGTCCTTGTGGACAGGTCCTTGTGGATGAGTCCTTGTTGACAGGTCCTTGTGGACGAGTCCTTGTGGATGAGTCCTTGTTGATGAGTCCCTTTAGACCGATCCCTTTAGACCGGTCCCTTTGGATTGGTCCCTATGGACTGGCCCATGGTCCCTAATGCTATGATGAAATTAAACGTTGTTCCACATGAAACGCATGTGAAGAGCCGATTGCATGTTTTTTGTTTTTTTACGCATGCGCACTTGAGGTTTTTGTAAGCGGGCGGGGTTTTTGAATAATGATTTATAGATGAGTTTTTTTTTTTTTAATTACCAAAGGATCCAAAACTAATATCTCATGAATTAATAAGGCTAGGGACCTGTATGAGAGGTCATTGGACTTGAGGTGACATTCTGTTTTTGAATATATTATTTATTTATGTCAAAAGGACCTAACTGCACTTTTGTTAATATCTCGCTAACTAATAATCAGAGAGGGTCAAGTGAGGTGTCATAGGACTCAGGATGGTCAACCCTTTTCCATGACCAACGAATTTACCCAAAAGATCTAAGGTCATTAGCTTTTTAATATCTCTTGAATCAATAAGGCTAGAGACCTGTATGAGAGGTCTTTGGACTTGAGGTGACATTCTCTTTTTGAATATATTATTCATTTATGTCAAAAGGGCCTAACTACACTTTTGTTGATATCTCGCTAACTAATAATCAGAGAGGGTCAAGTGAGGTGTCATAGGATTCAGGATGGTCAACCCTTTTCCATGACCAACGAATTTACCCAAAAGATTCAAAACAGCAAGGTCATTGACCTATGATTTTATAAACTAATAATCAGAGAGGCTCAAGTGAGGTGTCATGGGACTCAGGATGGTCAACCCTTTTCCATGACCAACGAATTTACCCAAAAGATTCAAAAAACAGCAAGGTCATTGACCAAATATTTTATAAACTAATAATCGAATATCTACATGTGAGGTGTTATAGGACTTAGAATGGTCAACCCTTTCCCATGGCCAATGAATTTACCCAAAATACCCAATACATCAAGGTCATCGACCTGAGATTTTATAAACTAATAATCGGATACGAACATGTGAGATGTTTACCATGTGTGTGATGAAACATAGCTAGGTAGAGAAAGAATTAGTGTAGGCTACATGTATGGTGATTGACAAGTTTTTTACCATTGAAACTTGTTTTTCAGATCAAACTGCAGTATAGAGAGAGTTTAGGTTGTAGGTATGGGTTAATAAATGACGAACGGTGTACACACAAACTCTGATTTATCGATTCAAGAATTAAGAGTAGACTATCTTTAATTGATTGGTTAAAGAGGATAGCTAAAACACAAAAATGCTCAGTGGTTACCGGGGCAAGATGGTCGCTACACACACACACACAACAAGCTTTAAATACTTGAGGCTAATAATCTATACACACACACTCGCTTGTTCCAAACTAAACTGTGTTGCTGTCAGTGCTCAGACAGTAGGCTGATGACAAAAAAATGCATTGCTAACAGAAATATAATCATTTCCGGTTGTATAATGTTACCAGCTATCCATTTTGTGTTGCAGTGTTAAGCACTTTTAGCTCTTGTACTGGTGGTCTTAACTCAATTTCCAGGTCTGATGCCTAGAACGAGTCAAACTAAGAAACAAGGGCAAGGTGGTGTAGTGGTTAAGCTGTTAGCCTTTTCACCAGGGTTCGATTTCAGGTTAATATGCATGTCATAAACATATTAAACAAAACAAAACAGAGATAACGTACAAAACTGATTACATTTGTGTCTTTCCAAATTATTACTTGGATTACAAATACAAAGGTGAACTGGGTTTGATATACATTAATGCTGTCTATCACACACTAGACTGTAAGAAAGCCAAAAGAGCAAAAGCGTAGGTAGAGCAGTGGTAAAATTGCTATATGTAGAGAACTACCTAGCGGTTTTATGAACTGGCAAAGCTATATATCGCATAAACAGTGTAGGATACAATCCAGCAATCAAATTTGTATCTTGTGGAACAGAAAAAATGCACTTTTACCTTGATGGATAGCAAATGAGTGCAGATGAATGACCTATGCATTAGCCTACCATAGGGTTATAACCACGAGGTGGAGGTGTGACTTCTATATTTTATTGTTTAGAGACATGGCTTTTTTGTAACCAGTAGATTTAGTAGTTTGTAAATATTGATTTTTGTAATTGTAAAAATAGTGGAAACATTTTTTTGTAATAGTAAATGTTAAATGTATAACTAAAAGTTATTTGGGATAAGCGTGCATGTCAAGGATAAATAGCGTGGTTGTATTTGTTTTTCAAAGACAGGTATGGTTGTGTGAATGTATGAATATAGATAGAATGCTAGAGAGAGAGAGAGAGAAAGTGTGTGTGTGTGTGTGTGTGTGTGTAGCATTGATTGTTCAACCAAAGCAAACACGGCAAGGTAGGATGGTGGGGTAATTAATGTATATAGCAAATGGTAAATAGTATACTGTAGTTTTTTTTAACACTTGTGTTTCTTTTAAATGCAGCGGTAGATAGGTGTTATTTTGTAAAACAGTCTTACCTACAGTAGTAGTATTAGTAGTAGTAGTAGTAGTAGTAGGCCTATACGTTTTTGGAAACAAACAGAAAGAGAATGCACTATTGCCATGGCCAAGCACTTCCATTAAAATAATTTCAAGAAAATTTTAATCAGCAAATGTGTGTTTTACAAAACTAAACTTTCAGCATGGACTAAATCATAAACGTGTCGTCTGTGATATGAAAAAAAATAGGAAATCCATGTTTCCATATCAACACAATTTAAAAAACTTAAAACTGACATTTAAAAAATGTAAATGGGAAATTGACAAATGTGTAAACAACAAAATGGAAAATTCTTGTTTCCGTATCATGAAATCCAAAAACTTTAAACTGACATTTTCAAATCGTGTACATGGAAAATTGACAAATGGCAATGTGTGAAATGTGAAAATGAAAAAAATGAACAAATGGCTATCATTATTTAAAAAAAATTAAAAACCGTCGTGTTCTATCGTTAAAGTGTGAATCAAACCACATCTACTTATTTGAATCACCCGAGACTTAGTAGACCTGTTATAGTTCTAATATACTTTTAAAATTTTATGATAAAGCTCGAATTGAACTCAAGAGCTTTAGAGTGCCAGCTAACTATTATAACAGTTACGTCACAAAGACAACTTTACACTACTCTTAATGAACAATAATAAGAAAAAGAATAATAAATATTGAAATTTTTTAAAGAATGAACATGGTGACACTGTTTCTGTTGCACTGTCTGCTAGCTACTAGCCAGCAGCTGGGGTCTTAGAAAACGATACAGTTGACATTTTGCAATGAGATGTGACATGTTTCAAAGTATAGTATTATGGGTTGCTGTTGAGTAAAAACTAATCCTGTACAAGGAAGCAAGTGTTCGAACCCCTTACCTAACATTACTATTGCCTGAACATGGCTTGACGACACTGTATTATTATGATACTCGGTACACAAACCATAGATAGAGTGTATTGTTTAAGATCACTTTCTTTCTGAACATAGGTGGAGATTGTTGATGGTTAACAATGGCATTAATATAGTAGGACGTGGGTATAGCAATTAAGAAAAAACAGACAATACCCATACAATATTTTTATTTATTTAATATAAGTACTTGTACAATAGTTACATTCAAAATACATTTCTTTTTTCTCTATTACTATTTAGTCCTTTTTGATTCTCTTGCATATGAAGGGTAGATAACCTTGTAGTTCAGCCCCTTAAAACAACAACAACACAACCTTTTGCATAGTTTGTGATGTTGATGATTCTTGAGATGTGGAAGATGTATTAAACATAACTTTTACAGCAGGGGTTAAATGTTGCTCAATAAACACTGCACTATTTTAAGTAGCAACATTTTTTCTTGTACTAGCTTTTTAGCATTTTCATGATTAATTGTTGACACCAACAGTGTTTCATTTGGTGCACCACATTGATGATCACTCACACTTAAATCTTACCATTTCTACTTTTTAGATTGCCTCGACATTTTTTTTGACCTGTCTTTTGAGCATTGCCAAAATATTATCCCTTTTGCATTTTGACGATTATAGTTATAAGAGTAGCCTTTATAGAGTACACGTTGTTTACCTTTGTTAGTTTTAGTAAGTTCCATATTAGCAACTAACCTGTTAGTATGATTTGCTCACTACAAAGGTTATAACTGTTCTGATAATAAAATCATTTAGCTTTGGCTTTTATATTTAATATGTGCAGTTTGAAGTGATAGCAAAAGTGAGAGCAAAGTGGTAGCATAGTGGTAGAAAATATAACATGTATTGTTAAGAAATAGTTTAAGCGGTTATGTGGATCCATTACATAATAATTTTTAGCACGACGAAGCTCATTTTCTATATCCAATAGTTCTTCCTCATATTCAGTATAACCAGCCTGTTTATAGACATGCAGTTGCTGAAGCCGCCGGATTAGCTTACTTGGATTGTTCCAGTAGACAAATTTAACAAATGATTTTTTAAGTGTAAACAAAGCATTACCATTATCATTATTATCTTCATCATCATCATCATCATCATCATCATCATAACCATTATCATTATCATCATCATCATCATCATCATGATCATTATAATCCTCATCACTATTACTATATAGTCCTTTTTGATCCTTTTGCAATACCACATTTTGCACAGTCTGTGTTGTCTTTGATAATGTTGGGAGTTTTTCAGACATTGACAACTGTCCTAACACGACTTTCTGAGGAGATGATACATGCTTCTTAACAAACAATGCACTATCTTGAGCTGCAATATCTTTTTCTGGGACAAGTGTTTTAGCATTTTGAAGAGTTTTTTTAAACAGCAACGATGTTTTATCTGGTACACTACATTGATGATCACTCACACTTAAGACATCACTATTTTTACTTTTCAGCTCACCTCGACAATGTTTTGAACGATGTTTTGAACAACGCCAAATAACAGTTCCATTTTTATTAGTTCGTTTTACAATATATGTATATCCTTTATAGAATTCGTATGGCATACCATTGCTATTTGTTGATACTTCCATGTCAATTGTCAAGCATGAACTAATCTCTAGCAAAGTTCACTCGATAATATAAATAATAGTTTAAAGTGAGAGGAAAAGTGGGTGCAAGAGTGGGTGCAGGAGTGGGTGCAAGAGTGGGTGCAAGAGTGGGTGTAAGAGTGGGTGCAAGAGTGGGTGCAAGAGTGGGTGAAAGAGTGGGTGCAAGAGTAGGTGCAAGAGTGGGTGCAAGAGTGGGTGCAAGAGTGGGTGTAAGAGTGGGCGCAAGAGTGGGTGCAAGAGTGGGTGCAAGAGTGGGTGTAAAAGGGAGTGCAAGAGTGGGTGCAAAAGTGGTTGTCGCTTATAGTAGGCATGAATTTTACTAGAATGTGATTTGAGTAAATGTAATTTCTAAACCCAAGTAGTGAATAGTCAGTTGGTTTTGATCTATGCAAGCGTAAACATGTCACATACACTGGTGATGGATACTCAAGGCTTTAAGGTCAACGAAAACAAGTACAGTATATATATTTAAAGAGGTGGCTATCATTGATTGCACAACACGCGGTTTACCATACCTTTTTTCGGACTAGTGTTTTAACATTTGAAGTATTTTTTTAAACAGCAACGATGTCTTATCTGTCACACTACATTGATGATCACTCACACTTAAGACCTAACTATTTTTACTTCTTAGTTCACTTTGACACTGTTTGAAACGTTGTTTTGAACAATGTCAAATAACAGTTCCATTTTATTGGTTCGTTTTGCAATATACGTATAACCTTTATAGTATGCATATGGCTTACCATAACTATTCGTTGATACTTCCATATCAATTTTCAAGCATGAAATAATCTCCAATAAATTTCGCTCGATAATAGAAATAATAGTTTAAAGTGAGTGCAAATGTGGGTGCAAAAGTGGGTGCAAAAGTGAGTGTAAAAGTGAGTGCAAAAGTGGGTGCAAAAGTGAGTGCAAAAGTGAATGTAAAAGTGAGTGCAAAAGTGGGTGTAGTTTATAGTAGGCATGATTTTTTACTAGAATGTGATTTGAGTAAATGTAATTTCTAAACCCAAGTAGTGAGTAGTCAGTTGGTTTTGATTTATGCAAGCGTAAACATGTCTCATACACTGATGATGGATACTCAAGGCTTCATGGTCAACAAAAACAAGTATATAGTTAAAGAGGAAACTATTATTGATTGCGCAACACTGAATCTATTTTTGAAATTTTGACAAAGGGCCTAAGTGCACTTTTGTTAATATCTCGCGAACCAATAAGACTAGGGCATTGTATGAGGTATTGTTGGACTTTTTGCCGAAGACTGCTGGTAAACACCTATGTTCCCACGACCTTTTTAAAGATGGCGGCTAACCCACGAGGGGTGATTTAAAAGTAATCCAAGCGGCGCTTGTCGATAAGCAAACCAATAATCAAAATGGGGGTATGACAGAGCTTGAGGCGATAACCCCTTTTGATTGATCCCTGTTGATTTGCCCCTTTGGACTGGTCCCCGTTGACTACTCCCTCTGGACGGGTCCTTTTTGAAGGGAGTCATTTTTGACGGGGCCCTGCTGACGGGTCACTGTGGACGGGTCCCTGTTGACAGGTCCTTTTGACTAATCCCTTTGGACCGGTCCCTTTGGACTGATCCCTATGGGTTGACCCATGCATTTAGCCAAATTATGTCAAAGGGACGGGTCCAAAGGGATTAGTCAAAAGGACCTGTCAACAGGGACCCGTCTCATCTATAAATCATTATTCAAAAACCCCGCCCGCTTACAAAATCCTCAAGTGCGCATGCGTAAAAAAACAAAAAACAAACATGTTAATTCATAGTAGCAATCGGCTCTTCACATGCGTTTCATGTGGAACAACGTTTAATTTCATCATAGCATTAGGGACCATGGGCCAGTCCATAGGGACCAATCCAAAGGGACCGGTCTAAAGGGATCGGTCTAAAGGGACTCATCAACAAGGACTCATCCACAAGGACTCGTCCACAAGGACCTGTCAACAAGGACTCATCCACAAGGACCTGTCCACAAGGACTCGTCCACAAGGACTTGTCCACAAGGACTTGTCATCAATGACCTGTCAACAAGGACCCGTCCACAGAGATCCGCTCCCCCCACCCTCTTCAAAAGCCATGAGTGGGCATGCGTAAAAACAAAAAAAATGCATGTTAATTCATAGTGACTATTGACCGTACACATGCACTTTATGTGGAACAACGTTTAAATCCATATCAGCATTCAAACTCTCACATGTTGCAATTGGAAACAGAGATTCTCTAAAAAATTACAATTTTCACCCCCTAGTAGGGTAGGTTTTATTTTGGGGTAGAAATATGTTGTCCATTGGAAAGGGGGTGTCAGCCCGAGTTCAATGACACCCCATTTGTCAAAATCCGACCATAAGTTCGAGAGATATCTCACTGCCGCCATCTTGTGTGGAGGGTGTGGAGGTGGAGGTGCTAGAACCGATCAAAACACACTACTTATGTGTCGACAAAAAGCCTACAGGCCAGGATTCAAATGTTAACCATCGATCATGTTCTGATTTTAAATTTAACCCACGTAGTAAACCGACTTGCTCATTTGTTGTATTTGGTACTAACGCCATGTGTTATAATACAACTTTTTCTTATTGTAAGTTATTAACGTTGCATAGAATACCTTAAAGCATAATGCATGCTTGCTCACTGTCTGTTCATTACGTTAATGGCACATGACGACACCTAAAAGCAAACAAAATAACCCATCACTCAATCAATCAATCAATCAATACTTGTAAATAAAACATTAACGTTAATTGGCATTAATATATCAAAACACCATTAAAAATAAACTGTATGTTGGCACTAACAGTAACCCATGTACTTATTTTCTTTTTATAAAGCTACAGTCATTTACATCCCCCCCCCTTTAAACAATATATAAACAAAAGTGAATGTCATGTCATTTTGTTCACATTATCATGTTCAAACCTGTGGATATTCGTTGAGTCCATAGGGAACCACCCATAAATTAAATTTATTATTTTTATTTTTAGAAAATCCAACATGGCCTTGTACTTTTCCCAGTCAACAACAACAACATAGCCATTAATCAAGAAAGCAATCATTGTCCCAGTCATGTACAGGTAATGATTTTTTTGTCTACGAGTTTTCAGTAGTGGTAAAATGGAATAGCATTTTTAAGTTAGACTTACCTGAGTTTTAAACAGTTCACTCTTTGGCAGTGGTTTCGCTTTAGTGCGTTTCGGGTTTTTTCAGCAACTGCTACGGCGGTAAGGCTTTTCTTTCCAAGTTTCTAAAAATAAATAAAATAAACCACTATAAATACCTAAATTCAGGATAATACATGCATTTCATAAAATAAAACATAAAACAAAAAATGAAACAAGTTTGTTTAAAAAAAACATCTCACCTTTACTTGCAGTAGCTTGTTGCTGTTTCCTTCTAGTGAGCTCAAAAGTGCAATGGTTTCTTCTCTCTCAGACATGTAAGCTATACCGGTTATCTGCAAACAAATAAATAAATAAAATCATTAATTACCTAATCAATAAATAATTGCTTGTAAATATATATATAAATCAATAAATGTATAAATAAATAAATATATAAATAAATACCTACCCCACAACAAGGTTAAGTATTTTCCACCAACACCAAAACTGTTAAACAAGACCAGGGGTTTCACGCAACGCAATGTGTTCAAAGGCTAAGTGAGAGAGGAAATGATAACGACATGTCTTTATATATGGTACGTTGCATGTATAATCATTTTTTCCCACGCTTTGAATATTCTGTTATCAGGCACGTGGACAGCTAACGTCCCAGGTGAACACCTGTGCCGGATCAAATTTCACATGAACTTGCATTTTGTCACGTACGAAGCAAACAGGATGTAACTTGTTAACAGTTATCGCGCACGTGGACAGCTAACACCCAAGGTGAACACCTGTGGTAGATCAAATTTCACAAGAACTTGCATTTTGTCACGTACGAAGCAAAACAGGATGTAACTTGTTTAGCGTACATGTGGTTTCACACATGTTCACATGCATTTCGCTCTTCCCTGCCACCACGATGGTCAGATTATTTCACCTTCAAGCGTCATTGTCATTTTTCCATTGCACTTGTTGTCAAGTCAGATCGGCGCCTTCCAATAAGCTCAAATGACATTCACCTTCTGCTCGTCTGCAAGTTTGTTTTCTGTACTCGCTTCGGTCAACATAGAACCAAGTTCTCATCACCGTTTACACGTCAAAGGTAAAATGTGTGAAAAAACGCACCCTCGCTCTGTCATAAACCGACCCGTCGAAATAGCGATTGTTCTATTAAGCACAGCCACCGTGGTTAGCAACAGGTTCGTTGAAACACACACACCCAGCCGTATTGTCTCTCTCAACCACCACGCTTCATAAACATTATAAACAGGTAAAGAAAAAGAAAAAGGTTTTTCAACATGTATGGCGTTAGGCCCTTTGTGAATTATTTTTTGGAAAAAATGTCTAGCACATTTGAAAGGGGGCGTTAGCCTGAGTCCTAGGACACCTCGTACACGTCTCTAGCGTTATTGGTTCGTGAGATATCGGCAAAAATCACAAAAAACACATGTTTACCCCAAAATCGAGTTTCCAAATTTTTTAAAAATTATAACGAGTGGTTCATACAAAAGAGGACGTCACCCCGAGTCCTTGGACCCGTCGTACACGCCTCTAGTATAATTCGTTCGAGATATATAGCAAAAAGTTTAAAATCACGGTTTTACCCCAAAAAAAACATGTTTCCAAATTTTCACCTTTTCGACACCTACATTCCCGTAAAGAGCGCAACGAGACAAAAAAACGAACCCAAGCACGCCTTCCTAGCATGACTCCTTCCATTTCAAGGTCGCAGGGGCTCACAACTTGCTTTTTTAAGCAGCTTCCCCATCATCCCACTACTACAGGTTTTTGTCCTAGAGACTTGAAATTTATTTTGGGGATAGAGGGGATAGGGACCATTGATTTACGTCAAACAATTTTTTTTTTGTAGAGTTCCTAGTTTCCGAAATATAGGATTTTCAAAATTCGAGTTTTTTTCAAAATACATATAAAATAAAAAAGTTTTTTTTACAAAAAATAAAGGTCATAAAGACCATTCGTTTGAGCCATGGCACAACGTTCTATCCTGTTTGGTTTTCAAACTATCGCCTATTTTCGAAAACGAAAAAATAAAAAAAATAAAAAAATATTACGAGTGGTCCATAGCAAAGAAGATGTCAGCCCGAGTCCAACGACACCTCATTAGTCAAAATCGGACCATGCGTTCGAGATATATTTAACATAAGTGAGGCCAAGTTGTGGGGCAAGGAGGGTTCTGGAGTGGCTTAGAACTGTCATCACCCCCCTACTTCCTGCTGTCCAATTGGCGTCATCTGGATCGTTGTCAGCGCAAATACGCCTTCAACCGAGCCAACCTTCTATATGCGGCTCTGACCAAAGGGTGGTCTTTTGCCATACAAATGGACAGCGCCGGAGGAGACGAGATCCTCGAGCTTCCTCCAAACTTCCAATATCAACAGCCAGTCTTTCAGCCCGCGGTCACCCGCGGAGGGATCCCAAGGGGAACCGGTCGAAGACGCGGACCACGCGGGGGCGGACGAGGGGCGCCAGCCAAGTGAGACCTGTGGTGCGACCTTCCCGGCAGGCCGTAACCACGGGACGACAGGGGGATCTGTCGACCACCTTCTCTCCCTTCAGTTTACCCAGGACTCGGTCATGGCGTTCGTTGCTGGAGTACGAGATTGCCCTGGCTCTCCATCAGAACTCTCATTCAGCGACAGAGCTTTGCGATCGTCATCCTGAGGAAGAAGAAGAATAAGGGTTTAGTGAAGTGTGGGACTTGTGAAGGGTTTTCTTATTAATTTTCTTGTATATGTATTTCGTATGTCATGTCTGTGTTTTGAACCCCCCCCCTCCCGGGCTACGGGTGGGCCTGGTTTGTTCTTTTATGTATTTTGTGTGATGCTGGCTTGTAATTCTTTCAATAAAGCATTGGGCCCTCAGCCCGACCGCTCCTCGCCAGGCGGCTGCGCCCGTGCAGCTCGTCTCCGCCTCCTTGATACACGCCCGGCCGGGTTTTGTATATAATGAGCGGGGTCGGGCTGGTCGGGAGCAGTCGTTTGGTGGAGGAGTAGTCAGCTGCTGTCCGTTCACTGAAAAAACACCCAACTGACGGCCCCTCCCGGGCGCGACCCTCTTTTATAGGGAAGAGAGGGCCGCGCGTACCTCGAGGAGTACTGCCCGGGAGGGCCCGTCAGCCGGATTCTCCAGCGACCGGACGGTTCACCACACGAGGCGAATGCCCCGTTCTACTGCAATTTTTATAAATTCAGATACATAGGCATGATATATAACACTCTGTACAATAAAGGCCCACGGCCTGACAATAAAGTGTAGCGGGCAACCACTGAGTCTGTGTAAATATAAAGTATATCACAATCGGGGACTTCTTCATCCCGGATGGCTTTCGTCGCTGCCATGATTGCTGCGGCGAGTTCACTTTCGTTCACTGTTGCTGGCCACTGGAACGCCTGGGCCCAGGCATTGTGTAGTTCGGGATCCACTCCTGCAATGCTATGAGTCGTAGCGTCGGCAAAGACACTGATTGTCCTTCCCTGCCGGTTCATGAGCCGGGGGGTCTCCATGAAGTCATCGGATAAGAGGCGACGAGGCCAATAAGCCTCACGTGAGAGGGTGTGCTTGGGTACGAACATGGGTCAGTTCATGACCCAGCACACCCAACTCAGGAATCCAGCCGCCTGTTGGCTCTGCTTGTCGTCGTAGAAAGGTATGTCTTTGGGGATTTGGCGTATCCGCTGCCTGGTGCCTGCTTGAAGTAAGAGACACTGTGCCGGTATGTTGATAACCACGCCCAGGTACTGGACGATCACAGAGGGGCGTAGAGGACTTTTCTGTTTATTGATGGTCACTCCTGCGATCACTTCTAAAAATAACACTATGTCGGTGACAGGCAAATTTTCCCCGTGGATGAGCCAGTCGTCCAGGTAGGCGACCATATGTAGTCCCTCAAACTGTTCACGAAGGAGTTCTCCAACCGCCTCGGCCCACCTCTGTCTCCGTCCGTTCACTGAAAAGACACCCCACTGACGGCCCCTCCCGGGCGCGAACCTCTTTTATAGGGAAGAGTGGGCCGCGCGTACCTCGAGGAGTACTGCCCGGGAGGGCCCGTCAGCCGGATTCTCCAGCGACCGGACGGTTCGCCACATGAGGCGAATGCCCCGTTCTACTGCAATTTTTATTAAATTCAGATACATAGGCATGATATATAACACTCTGTACAATAAAGGCCCACGGCCTGACAATAAAGTGTAGCGGGCTACCGCTGAGTCTGTGTAAATATTCCTGACCTGGTCGGGGACTGGAAGCAGGCTGTGGATTTTCAAACTTAGGCTATAATTGCAGAATTCAATATTCAGTTGAATATTCGCTGTATTAGTCCACGGCGTTATACTGATTGACCGGAATGCACCTCGCAATCACGGTCAAATTATATTTCCTCACACTACTAAAATTGGTGAGCTCAAAAAAACAGTACGTCTGTCACGTTCGACGTTTCTAAAAGTGTGTTCTCCCTTTCCTTGGCTTGGCAGCTTCCGGGTCATTTTTGGCGGTCAGAAACCCCGCTCTAATCTCTCAAACATTATTAAGGACCTTCTTCTAAAATTCCAAAACTGGCCAAGTTTAAATTATAATTTTCTCCATCGAACCTGGTGCTTCGTATACAAAGTTACTGCTCCAGAGAAATTATAATAGTAATTATTTCCTTCGTAATTTCAATTAGACTCCGGATCACGTGACGTTTTGTTCCAATCGAGTGTTAATAGCTCCGAGTAGCCTCGTGGCTTGTCGGCTTGGCTCGTGCCATGGTCGTGAGACAGAGACATGCGCTCATCCCTCCTCTCTACTCTCGTCACGTGATGACAAGTAACACCAGCGGCCGTGACATTAAAACACATTTGATTGACAGGACGAGCTTCTTCCCTTCCGTCGGAAAATATCAATCCTTTTGCTGCGGGCTTAAAACACCGCCTCAGTAGTGGGAGAATGATGGTTCTACGGAGTAAAGCAAGTGGTGAGTCCCTGAGGATTACGATTATGTGGTGATAAATGGGAGAGGAATAGTTTTATTGGTATTTTTCCGCTCTAGCTGATGGTGAGGTCATGTTTTTAATAGGTTGACTATTGGAAATGGATTTTGGAGTCAAACCCTGTTTTTTGACTTTTTTGCTGAGATCTGGCGAACCAATAGAGCTACAACGATGATTGAGGTGTTGTGTTTTTCGGTATGTTGGCCTCTGTACGAGAATGCCTGTGGTGAATAGGTGGGATACGGATTTTGGGTGGAAAAGGTGTTTTATTATATTTTTGTTGATATCTGGCGAACTAATATTGTTAGAACAAAGTTTGACGCGTCATTGTTTTCGGTGCGTGGTCCTCGTGACGAGGATGCCTGTGGTGAATAGGTTGGATATGGATTTTGGGTGTAAAACCATGCATTTTTACATTTTTGTGATAGTTCCTGAACGCATGTTTGGATTGAGATGGGTGACCAATGGTTGTTTTGAGGGTGCAGTCCTGTTTGACATGGTGTAGGAAGAGGGTGAAAATGTTGTAAAAATGCGTGAAACGGGGTGTTTTTTTAAGGATATTTTTGGAGTTTTGGCTTGGGGAATGGAACCCGGGGCCTTTGTGTTGACACGGCAGCCTGCTAGCCACACCACCACGAGGACAGAGACCTGTGTGGAGTAGGATTGTGGTGTATGAAGATGGGGGCGCATGAAGACTGCAATGAAATGAAACCGTGGACTTGCGAGCGATGATAAGAATTGGCTATTGCACTGTCCGTGTGCATGTCTTATCATGGCTGATAAAACAATGACAGACGATCCTGTTTTGTTTCACTCCTTGAGAAAGGCGGTCTGTCTCCAATGGAATGCGTTGATGGTCAGTATACACAGAGATAACACCTACAGCCGACAGGATGTGTTATCAGACAGACAGATAGAGGTAAGAGGATACCATGCTCAAGAACTTTCTCATGCAGATGTTTGCTTGAGACGTCTGCTCTGCTGGTGAGAAACATTTGGCGTTGCATCTTACACCTCCCCACACCTCTACATACCTTACTTTGGTGGTGGGAGGTATAATCTTGCAACTTATAGATGGATATATGTACTGCTGGCTCAAGAGGCAGCCATTACTTGTGTCTTGACATTTGATGGAGAAGGAAGCCAGTGTTTATAGCACAGTGACGCTAATTAAAATAAGGAAAACAACGTTAATGAGTGACAAGGTACGTTGTTGTCTTATAACTATTTTATTGATGGTTTAATGATATTTAGTTCCTTATTTCATGGTAATAATAATATCGTATGGCCTCGGGTGCCTGGTGCAAGCTTTGTTAATTGACACCCAGAGGGTAGCTTGCATGTCGAATTTCGTCGTTCCTTTGAACGCTATGAAAGTCAAGGAGGTTAGATATCTAAACTCCTTGACACTACAGCGCTTTCAAGTAGAGAATGGAGGAACTTTGTGTTGGCGGAAAATTCCGAGATTGATTTTGCCATTGAAGACGGCCTACTGAATTCGAATGGGTTCTTTAACATGCCAACAACGTATGACATGAGTGTCGTGATTTTTGTCGCCTTCAAAAATCACTTACCACGACCAGGGGCGAACCTGCAATCTTGGGGTTGGTAGTCCGACACTATAACCACTCACCCACCGTGGCAAGCTATTTCATGGTGATTGAGTGACTTATGGTATTTATTTATTTTTGTTGTAGATTTCAACAGCCGAGGTGAAAAGATAGTGTGTCTGTGTGTGATTGCATACAGGTGGAGAGAGAGACAAGCAGCAGTTTGTGATGTATTATTTGGAAGGTGCGTACATGTGATAAGCAACCTATGCTGAATGAATGGTATTTATTTTATGATATTTATTTATTTGTTGCTGAACCTGGGTGAACGGGAAGAGAGAGAGAGAGAGTGTGTCAAGCAACAGCTTAACCACTAAGCCACTGTTGCTGATATTAAAAGGTAAGCTATAAATATATTTGTTCTACTGACTTTGCTATTCCTGAGTGTATGTCTTACGAACCTAGATTAACCTTGATGTAGCCCCAGACCTTTTTTGTTTTCAACCCTTTTTATAAAGTCCCATGAAGGAGTGTGAAGAATGAATGAATGAATGAATGAATGAATGAATGAATGAGTGAGTGTGTTTACTGAATTGTATATATACATTGCTAATGAAGGGTTTTATTGGTTTCCTCTACATTCTGTTTGGAAAAACACCTAGTGGCTGACTGATGGACCCAAAATTGTAGGAACAACGGTTGCTACTGCTAACGTGTGCGTGTGTGTGATTGTATTTATGAGTGTGTGACAACTACTGTGGGATTGCCGTTTGGATTGCCGATTGATTATGGTAAAGTAAACACATTTAATTCACTATAAACATGTCTATGTCGGAAAATAAATTAATGTGGCAACCCCTAGCTAAGTGTTTAAAAAGTCGATTATGCTCTGGTCGTATTCAAAACGTGAATCACTGTTTGACCCCAAACGAATTTATAGAATCTTGTTTTTCAATTTTTAAGAATTTTTAAGAATTTTTAAGAATGAGAGTGAGAAAAACCTACGATTTCATCATGCATTGAAAATACATTTTTAACTACTGAGTGAGATTATATTGATCAAAAATAACATAGAGCAAAGACATAAGTTTAATCTTTGGACGAAAATGAGGGAATTGCTCATAGCCGATAATTTGGAAAATTGGTATGAGCTCTCATGAATAAATTTGACAAGTTGCAGGATGGGCCAAGTGGCTTGGCGTTAGAGACAATCCACCATTGCAAATCAATATTTGCAAATACAACCCGCTAAATGCAAGGAGCAGCTTTGTTCCAACACCGAAGCCGATCGCTTCGAAAAAAGCAAGTATCAATATTCACAATGCAGAATATTATTGCTTTTTGTGAAGCATTGTTAGTTTTTTTGAGGCCATGTGAAGACGGTGATACACGTTGGCCAAAATAGTACAAAGAAATGTTTAACCACTTGAAACAAACTCTGAATCTATCACGCATTTCATTCCCGGTGTGCATAGATAAAATTCATTTGTTTGAACAGGATAATCTTGATTACTGATTTAGGGTGTATGGCGTGGAGGAACGAATATTGTCGTTCCCTTATACGCCACCAAAGAACTGAAACAGCATCATATTCATTTGCGGTTTCTATCTGATGGGAATGAAAATGAAAATACACAGCCTGCTTCCAGTCGACCGACCGGGTCAGGGAATGGAATGAATGAAACCCCCATCTAGCGGCGAGGATATGAACTGTGCCGGCTGCCGAAGCGTGTCGCACTCCCCTGGGGCAATGATTAAATGAATGACAGATGAAATTAAATGATAGTGGAGGGTGTTGCTGGAATGAAATTGTGAGAGGGAAAAGCGGATTACCCGGAGAAAAACCTGTCTGCCTCCGCTTTGTCCAGCACAAATCTCACATGGAGTGGCCAGGATTTGAACCACGGCCCCAGCGGTGAGAGGCCGGCGTGCTGCCGCCTAATCTATGGAGGCCAGATTGTCTGATGGGAATAAACATCATTATCATTGGATTAAAAATCTAGGGAAACTGGTAGGCAGCCAAATGTCTGAACATTGTAATAAGAAGCATATTTGTGTTCGCTGCTTACAATATTTTGGAACCCATTAATTTTCGCAACGACATACGGAGGACTATGAAACGCAGCCAGCGGTAAAGCTCGTCCTGCCCGAAGGGAATGACACATTTCTAAAATTTAAAGCCACGCACAAGCAGGAGATAGTGCCTTTTGTTGTTTACGCCGATTTTGAAGCATTAACTGTTCCCATGGAAGGTTACGAAATATCCCCCCTTACAACTCAACTTATGAAGTGCAGAAACATGAACCGTTTGCTGTCGGTTATCATGTGACATGCTATTTTGGTAACTCAAATCCCAGTATTACAGTTATTAAGGGCCAAATTGCGTACGGTGGTTTGTTGATCAGATGGCTGCATTTGCTGGAGATGTAGAAAAGTTATTGGACAACCCTGTACCTATTCAGTTATATGATTTACAGTGTAAAGAATATGAACAAGCCACAACATTCCATATTTGTTAAACGCCTGTTTTAGGTGGAGAGGTAAAAGTAAAAGATCATTACCACATGACGGGGCAATTTCAAGGGGCGGCGCATAGCCACTGCTATTGAATTACCGTGCCCCTCGCTTCCTCCCCATGTATTTCACAACTGGAGCGGATAAGATTCACTCTTTATCATTAAAGAGTTTGAGAATGTAGATAAAGGCACCTTTTCAATATTCGCCAAAAATCATGAAAGTTTCACCTCGCTTTCGTGGTGGAGATGGAAAATGTGCATTCGCTTCCTAGACTCATTTAAATTTAAATCTTGTTCGCTCTACCGCCTTGTGAATGGTTTAAGTGAAAATGAGTTAAAATATACCCCATCCCACTTTACCAATACACAGCAATTTAAATTGTGTGTTCGTAAAGGATTATTTCCTTACGATTACGTGGGAAGTTGGGAGGTACATAAGGAGACATGTTTACCTTCCCAAGAAAAGTTCTTTCCACAGCTCACCCAAAGCACAATATCCGATGAGGAATACGCTCATGCATGTCAATTTGGTGAGCGTTTAACATAAAGACTTAAGGTGACTACGCAATGCATTATCTAAAATTAGATGCATTTCTGCTGACGGACGTATTTGAAAAGTTCCGTCAATTATGTCGTAGCATCTACGGCCTGGACCCTGCTCACTATTTTACTAGTCCTGGTTTGTCGTGGGACGCCGCCCTAAAATATACCCATATTGTGCTTGAATTATTAACGGATCTTGATATGGTGTTGATGATTGGAAAAGGAATCCGTGGGGGGTTTGTATTGCTAAACCAGCGGTATACCTAGGCAAATAATCCCTATATGCCTGCCTATTGTCCCGAAGAACCTCTGTCCCATTTGATGTATTATGACGTGAATCGTTTGCACGGTCACGCGATGAATCAACCATTGCCTTACAACAACTTTGCCTGGCTCTCTGAGGAACAACTAGAAAATTTCAGTGTTCATACAGCCGTCCAACTGCAAGAGGTAGGATTTATCGTAGAGGTAGATTTACCTTATCCCACCCACCTCAGAGAACAACATAGTGATCTCTCTTTTTGTCTTAAAAATGGTGCCTCCCCACAGTAAGCTGAATCAGGAAAAATTTATGGGGACATTGTATGAAAAGAATCGCTATATGCTACATATTAACGTGCTGGTAGAATGTCTAGCTCAAGCTTAATTTTGATAACATCCTTAGAGGTATTTGTTTTGCACAGCAACCGTGGTTGAAACGGTACCTGGATTTGAATACCAGTCACAGGCAAAGGGCCACTCAGCCGTTTGAATTTTTTTAAACTCATGAACAACTGCATTTACGGTAAGAGTTTGGAAAGTGTAAGGCAATATCGGGACATTAAATTGGTAAACACCTGGCATGGGGGTGGGGGCACAAAATTACACTGCAAAGCCAAATTTCAAATCTTTGAGAATTATTCATAATAACTTGGTCAATATTGAATTGTGAAAAACCAATGTCGTTATGAATAAACCTATTTATTTGGGGCAAGTGATTTTAGATTTTTCAATATTACATATGTATCAATTTCATTGTGGTGTTTGAAGCCATATTTTCAGTGTTGCCTTAGTAAACAAGAGTTTAGTGCTTTTCAGTCGGTCAACACGAATGTACCCAAAAGAGATGGGTTATGCCCTAATCCTGAAATAAATTACATGAGATTAATATGTAATTTATTTCAGGATTAGGGCATAACCCATCTCTTTTGGGTACATTCGTGTTGACCGACTGAAAAGCACTAAACTCTTGTATCAATTTCACTATGGCTTTTCAAAGCAATGATTTGGCAACGTCGCTCTGCTATATTCAGACACAGACAGCTTCATTTATCATATCTGAGACTGTAATCCGTATGTCGTAATGAAGGAAAATAGTGAATACTTCGACACTTCTTCCTTCAGTAAGGATAATGTATTTAATATTCCCATTACAAACAAGAACGAAATTGGCTTAATGAAAGATGAATGTTCTGACACCATAATGACAGAGTTTGTGGGCTTGGCACCCAAAATGTATAGTTTCTAGCAACTGAATGACACCCAATCCAAGCGGGCCGAAGGCATTAGCCATCATGTGGTTAAACATCTGTGTGTGGATGATTATTTGCGTGTCCTTCAGACCCACACACCTATGTTGCATAGTCAGTTTCGAATCCTTTCGAAAAACCACGATTTATTTTTATTAAAACAGCGAAAGCAAATGCTGGCTTTGTTGGACAATAAACGCGAGTGGGGTCAAGATATGTTGACAAGCTTTCCGTTTGGTTACAACAAGTAATTGTTGTTGTTGTTTACTACACGTCAAGCGTTTGGGTTTGTTATTGGTATAAAGCGTGTGATGGCATCTTGGGTTTTATTAAAAAGAAAATTGTAGCGTATCATATACTTTTTATAAATGTGTATGCATGTGTGCATGTGTCTGTGTTTGCATGTGTGTATAGATGTAAGTAAATAGATGTAAGAATACTGTGTAACTAGGTGTAATTATGTTTGCCTGTTGGTCCATAAAGAGAGGAATGCATTACCTTTTTGCATTGCTCAGTTGGCACAGGCTAGAGTAAAATGTTGGCTGTTATGAAAAGGAAAAAGCAAGTATCAACCATGTAAAACAGAGGAAACCACCCGCCCTCACTATTCATGTGGCTTAATAGGCCTCATGCTAGAGCAAGCAACCACCCGCCCTCACTATTCATGGGGCTTAATAGGCCTTATGCTAGAGCAAGCAACCACCCGCCCTCACTATTCATGTGGCTTAATAGGCCTCGTGCTAAAGCAAGCAACCACCCACCCTCACTATTCATGGGGCTTAATAGGCCTCACGCTAGGGCGAGCACCCACCCGCCCTCACTATTCATTGGGCTTAATAGGCCTCACGCTAGGGCAACCACCTGCCCTCACTATTCATGTGGCTTAATAGGCCTCACGCAAGGGCAACCATCTGCCCTCACTATTCCTCTAGCTTAATAGGCCTCATGCAAGAACAACCAGTTGCCCTTACTGTTTACATAACTTTGTAGGTTTGTCACTTTTATTTCCTCACACGAGTGGTATTGTACTTTAGTAGTGTTGAGCAATATTGAGTACAACAATACTCGTGTATCACATGTCAAATTTTTTGAGGATCATTCATTTTATGATGCTAGCATACACGTGAAGCCAACAGAAATAATGCCATTTTATTTACTAGTGCTAGTTTTTCTCTTAATTTTTATTTTATTTTGTCTTTAAGTTAGGGGACAGACAGTGTATGTATACAGTTATTTTTATTCACCTAGTAAAATTAAACTACTAATTTACAGCTTGAATGATGTCAAATCATGAAGATGCTTTTATAGTCACCACACACACTACGTTTAATGAATATTCCACCATGGTCTACCTTAATCCAAAAAGAGTGGCTTACCCTTCAGAATATAAAACACCAAAGAAAGAGTTGATACCAGTTATTACGACAGCATTATAGAACTTGTACAAATGTTGAACGATCCAGATTATTATTGTTAATCCTGTATGCTAAATTTTGGTTTTCAAAATAATTGATCTGCACAAGTGATTGATAAATCATGGAATGGAATGACCATGAAAGAAGTCATTGTCAAAATGGCAGATGAGGATTATTTCCCATATTTTTGGTGTACTCTGTGCCTTTGTTCAACGATTATTTTCCCATAACATCTTCCATGTTTTGCTTCCATTTTTACAAATTTCCTGCTGAGGAAAGTACTACCTCGTATCGTCCACAAGCGTTTAGTCAAATTTCTCTTGCCTTCCTATAATCAATATTCGCCTCATAGAATGAGATATGTGCCAAATAACAAGTAATTGTTATTGTTTTCACTCGGCTTGAGTTAGCATACTCGACTTTTAAAACACTTGGTTTTTTTGTTTTTTTTTGTTTTTCCTTCTTTTATTTTGTCAGTGTACTAATGTTTATTCGCACACTTAGTTAAAAAACTTTTTCTTTGATATAGACATGGTTTATTGAATGCATTACTTTACCTTAATGAACCTACAACAGCATGGTCAGACAGACCGTAGCATCAGTTTGATACAATTTTGTTTCATTTAACAGTATGCAGTGCGCATTTGCAGAACAACACGTTCTTCAAATTCAACTTGTCCAACAGGGATAATTCCTATTCAGAATAGAGGCATGCATTTACCTCCAACCCATCTTGAAGATGATCAACACTTAATCTTATTAAAACATCTGCTGCTAAATAATTTTCAATTTTATGTTTTGGTTGAAAACCAAGAAAATGTATTACAACTCTTAGAAGTAGGCTACACGTAGTGGAATGATAGTTTGGTTGTTTTACATATTATGTTTTACCAAAAGGTGATACAATGGTCATGCGATCATTGTTCCTACGCTTACGTTTTTTTTAACATGATGGGTAGGCTCTTACCACAAATCATTGAACCTCCCATGTAAGAAAATAATGATAACATGTTTAGAGAAGTAATACTAATCATCATCATTATAATAATAATAATAATAATAATAATAAGAATACAAATAATCACTTAACGGTTTCTTTATGTTTTAGAAAAAAACATGTCTCAAGCCCTTTGCTCAGAAGTTCAAGATCAGTTACTTATGTTGCAACATAAACAACTCCTGGTGTACACATACAAAAAATCGTGATAGCTGTTAATAAACCTTTACACCAAAGTCTTATTTTAGATTTTATTGATGTCAGGGCGCAACTATTTTAATAAAAACAATGGAGGTTTGGTCCCGTTTACCATTTTACCGGATTTTGAAACTACGCACCGACAGTGGGAATGGTTGCTGTTTTGTGCTACCTCGCTAGCCGATGCAGAAGTGATTGTGCCATATCCATATAAATACGTTGTAATCCATTTGTCTAATGATTGAGTAACCATAGCTAATGAAATCCCCCCCTCTCTTGAACTCATTCAACGTACCACCCTTTTTGTATCAAGCAACAATTTAAAAACAACTTTGCGAGGAACGGTATCAACCTATGACACAATTTTAATTTTTTTAATAAGACCTTGGTTTATTTATAGTTAAAAATAGTTTAAAATAACTAAACAAAATATTTTACATTATTTTTTCTTTTAGAAAACATGAATATGTACCATAGTGATAATCAACATATTGCAGACACCATAGTCTATTTACGGCAAAAAAGAGTTGTTGCTTCTTCCAGTGTTCAAAAATGAATCTTTTGGTATGACCGGGCCATGGAAAGAAATACGCGTAGCGCTATTAATGGACGTTATAACCACCGCAAGTCAATTTTTTTATTATTGACGATCATTGGCATTTAGAATAGTACACGTATTTACGACATGTGGACGAGCAAACACAGAAAAACTGGTTGTTAATGATTGTTCAACATTTATCACGCACCCCCTACAAACATTATTATATCTTTGCCAATTTATCCAATACAGCATACACCATCAAGCATTAAAAGCTGTGGCTTTAAAAAAAATTACGAACCTTACAGTAGTCGCATATGATGTGTAACATGTGACATGCTATCCTACTATGTGTGTCCCGGATGCGCAAATCCCTGGTTGACAGTGAACTCTGTTGGTCATTGAAATAACTACTTGTATAACTCCAGTGCCAAATCCTGACCGTAATGAATCATAATTATTATTTGCCGTGGCGGATGCAATCCACTGACTACTTGATGTGAGCTGCGCTCTATACCGGCCAGTTAGTGAACCCATGCCAGCGATGTTATTGAAAATGGCCTCGTTTAGCCGATAGAGCGCACTGGCAAGTATATGCGCGATTAAAAATTAGGTGTGCGGAAAGTATATTAAATGTGTTTCTCCCAGTTATATGTTTAGACCAACGAAGTTTCAGTTATTGTTAGTAGTCGGCGTTAATATACTGAATTCCTACGTTGTTTGGAGTGTTTGTTGATGCGATATAGATTCCACATAGCCACATGGCCGACAGTACATCGAGTGCTTACATTAATTAAGAATACAGCAAAAGATGAAGATATAATAAATCGTAATTGTTTTCAGCAAATACGATAAAATGAATATTTTCACACCAAAGAACGACAACCTGAAGATGATTTATTGTGGGAATATCTTAAATGGGGTCTCCAAACCTTGAACTAAACTGTATGCGATATACTCTCCCCATGGCCGCACGACCGAAAAACGTCGTTGTACCGATACCCGCCACCATGCGCGCTTATTGTTTCGGTCCCATGCACTTCCATCCCATCCATTTCCGTCCCTTTTGCAAAATCACTCCCACAAACAGCTCCAGCTACCGAGCGCCACAAAAATATCCAGATACCGAGTGGAAAGATGTTACACATCAAAAACGCAATGATATAAAAGAAGAAGACAACACTCTTCACGCTTTGATCTATAGGCAAAGTGATAGTTGTTGTTGTAATAACATTGAGACTAGAGTGTTATAGTTACGCTATTTTTTTACATATAGTTTACCATGGATGGTCTCAATGTGATTGGTCAATCCTTCGACCTTGAACGCAAGAAAATCAGTGAATTACCTATACAAACATCATTTCCCATTCATAAAATTAAAAAATTAAAAACCAAATTTGTAACCGCGCTCATTGCGTTTGTGAAGAGTTTGAAACATTTCTTCCTACAGGTTTTAATAATTTACCTGATGATGTGTTTGAGGATGTGAATACAATTATTCATCCTGTTTATTTGATCTATGAAGGTGAAAAAACAATTGATATATCATACGTTTTGTTAAAATAGAGAACTCATGATAACTGTACTCTATCCATGACTTTATTCATTCATTATTTTTAAATAACTATAATGATAAAAAAGGGAAATCTTGGCACTGTACTGCTAGACGTTTGTTCACTGTTGTTGTTGTTGTTGCTTAACTTTCATGACAGCATGATTTTTTTTATAGTTCACCATGATTGGAGAACCTTTTTTTTTGCCTTAAGCTACGTCAATAGAATCATGGCTACGACCAATGGGTATGTTTATTTTCGTTTTTACTTTTTCATGTGGATATATATATATAGTATACAATGTCTTTATAGATTTATAAAAAATAAGGGGAAACGTTGTGCGCTTTGATTATGTTGCAGCCCCTCACGCAACACAACCACAAGTCAAAAAAGAAACTTAAAAAATAACTATTCAAAACTATCAAAACTCAATAAAAGTTAACGTCACAACACATTCGCTTGTCACATGGTTTAGTACTAAGACATAACAAAAAAAAACTGCAAATCATTATCATAATATGTTTTTCATCTAATAATGATAACAATAATAATTTTGAGTACCGTACAAAACCAATGATAGACCATGCATAAGTATTCTCTACTTTAAAAAAAATATTGTTGTATTTTCAACTTGTGTGTTTTTTGCATGAGGGGTTGATGCTATTTGTATATGTGATTGTTTATACTAATACCAGTGTTGAAAATAATAATAATAATAATAATAATAATAATCAAAATGTCTTATTGCTAGTCTGTCTGTCTCTCCATGTATATACATGTTTATACTATAATATGATCCTTCTATGAATAAAAATGAAAAGAAAAAGACATCAATAGACTGTTGTTTTTTTATTTTTTCAAGTTATAACATTTTGATTTTTGTTTTTAATTGTTTTTGTTAATGCTTAAGTCCGTATCTGGATAAAAGTAATGTGCTCTTGATTCCACCAATAACCATCAATGCCGCCATCCGTTCTGATACAGTAGTATCAGAAGCTGATAATGCTTAACAACGCTTTGTCGGCCACACGTCTTAATGTTGGATCACTTTTATGATAAGCAATATCATGATTCCGGCATGCTTGATCTAAAGGGTTGATTCCCATGTCCTCACGTCCACGCCTCAAGCGTTCTTGAAGATTAGATCCGGGCCCGCAAATGCGATAACCAGGTTGGTGTACTGCCAAGGGTAAGTATTGAATGATGTTATCAACAATTCCATGGCCAATACAAGTCGGACATGGGGTTTTCACTCGGCGAAAGACACTTTTCTTGTTGTTATTCTTCTTCTTCTTGTTCTTGTTGTTGTTTGAGAGCTGCCGAAGTGCATGGTGGGGTGTTTTCCACATGATATTCATGGAATGATGAAACAAAGTGTTTACACGGACTTTTATTACCGTGATACAATTTCATGAGTTGACACGTTGTACACTGACGTATGGATGGTATTTTTGCAATTGTAACTGGCTTATGATGAGAAAAATGGCTGCATGGTTGCAATTCACTCAATACTTGGTCTCTTGCCCACTCGCAAGATGCATTGTCCCAAATTTCTTTCACTGGATTCGCTGATCTTCATCATTCTCCTGTAACACCAGATTTCAAATGCTTCAATTCTCCTCTTTTCTGCTGCACCAATAGTCCCAAGTCTCATTTTCATATAGTGCCACGCTCCAGGCAAAGGCCTTCAAAAATGTGTTCCTAATGCCTAAATCTATATTCGATGTCAACAGATTCCTTTTCTGTAGAAATGCTTTCCTTCCCTGAGCTAACCTACTTTTTATATCCTCTTTGCTTCGTCCATCACTGGTTATTTTGCTTCCTAAGTAACAGAAGTCTCCTACTTCCTTTAGATTTTCACCTGCCAATTTGATGTCCATAGAGATTTCTGTTTTATTTCGGCTGCATTCCAGTATTTTTGTTTTACATTTATTAATTATCATCCTGAATTCTTTCCTCAAGACGGGGTCCATTCCATTCAAAAACTCATTCAAATCCTCAGGCGTGTCGGCCAAGATGACTATGTCATCGGAAAATCTCAGAGTTGAAATTATTTCTCCTTGAATTTTCACTCCCACTTTAAACTTTTCTCCAATTTCCTTCATTGCTTGTTCAATGTAAAGATTGAAAAGTGTGGGTGATAAGTTGCAGCCTTGCCTTACACCTTTCTGAATACCAGCTTCTCTCTCATGTCCTTCAGCTCGAATGACTGCTGCCTGGTTTCTGTATAGATTGTAGATCACCCTCTTATCCCTGTACGTTGTTCCAATCGTTTTCAAAATGCCAAACAATTTAGTCCAATCAACGTTATCAAAAGCCTTTTCTAAGTCTACAAATGCCATGAGCGTTTTCTTATCTTTCCTTATTCTAGCTTCCAAAATCAGCCTAAGACTTAGTACAGCTTCCCTTGTTCCTACGTTTCTCCTGAAACCAAACTGGTCTTCACCCAACTCCGTTTCTATCTGGCTTTCCATCCTCTTGAAAATTATTCTAGACAGTATCTTTGAAGCATGAGTAATCAGGCTGATTGTACGGTAATCTTTACATCTGTCAGCTCCCACTTTCTTCGGTATAGGGATGATAACATTCTTCTTGAAATCAGAGGGTACCTCACCTGTCTCATAAATCCTACACACCAAGTGATATAACCTGATCAAACCTTCGTCTTCTATGCAGCGTAGCAACTCATTCGGTATATCATCTATGCCTGGTGCTTTGTTCCTGCTTAAGTCTTCCAATGTTCTGTCAAATTCTTATCTCAATATTAAATCTCCTTTTGCATCCTCTTCAATTTCCTCCTCCCTTTCCATTACATGATTCTCAATCTCCTTTCCCTTATACAGCACTTAAGTCTTCTTTTCCCCAAAAGTATTCTTAATCTTTCGATAATCTGTGCCTACTTTTCCTAATTTCAGACAGTTTTCTATGCCTGCAGATTTCTCTTTCAACCATTCTTCTTTCGCTTCCTTGCACTTCTTGTTAACCTCATTCCTCCCACGTCTGTATTCTGCTTTCCCCTTTTCATCTCTTACATTCTTGTGTTTCCGCCTTTCGTCCATCAATTCTAATATATCCTGAGTGATCTACGGTTTTCTACCTATTCTTTCTTTCCTACCAATGTTTTCCTCTGTGGATTTTGTTATTTCATTCTTCAAAAGTGCCCATTCCTCTGCAATTGAAGTTTGTTTAGGGTTTTTCATTAGTCCTTCCTTTATACTCTCCTTGAATCTTTTGTTTACCCTTCTATTTCAGTCTGTCTATTGCCCATGTTTTTGGCTTTTGACTTTTCTTCAGTTTCTTCAACTTTAATCTGCATTTCATAACAACCAGATTGTGGTCAGAGTTTATGTCAGCACCGGGATATGTTTTACAATCCAAAATCTGGTTTCGAAACCTCTGCTTGACCATAATGAAATCTATTTGGTAACGCCCTGTATCTCCTGGTCTCATCTATGTGTATATTCTTCTATTGTGGTTATTGAATACGATCTTAGCTATGACCAACTCATGCTCGGTGCAGAATTCCATCACTCTGCTTGCTCGATAATTCCTTTCACCTAATCCGAAATCTCCTACTACCTTCCCTCCTCTTCCTTTTCCTACCACAGCATTCCAATCTGCCATTACTATAACATTTTCATCACCCTTTATATACCTCAGAATTTCATCTATTTCTTCGTAGACCTATTCAACATCTTTATCATCAGCTTGACTGGTAGGCATATAGACTTGTACCAGTGTGGTGCACGTAGGTTTTTATTGATTTTGGCTACAATAATCCGTTCATTATATTTCTCATAATATTCCACCCGTTGTCCAAATTTCCTACTCAATATGAGACCAACCCCTGTTTGGCCATTGTTTGATTTAGTGCTAATGACCCTATAGTCTCCTGACCAACAGTCCTGTTCTTTCTGCCTGCGCATTTCACTAATGCCAACCAAATCCAACCTCAACCTATCCATTTCGCTTTCTTATTTTTTTTACCTTCCACATCCCAGCAGACTTCTAACATTCCACGCTCCGATCCGTAGAATGTCAGATTTCCTGTTTGTCACTTCTGTGATGTTAACCCCCTCTCGAATAGTCCCCACCTGGAGATCCGAACGGGGGACTAGTTTACCTCCGGATTGGAATTTTACAATGGAGGAGGCCACCATCACATGTAATTATGCATAGAGAGGTGCATATCCTCGGGAAGAGCATTACGGCTGTAGTTTCCCGTTGCTTTCAGCCGTGCAGAAGAACGCAGTGTAGCCATTAGTTGGCTTATATTATCAATATCATAACCGTCTATAAGACAAGTTAAGAATTGATTTATTCTGAAAGGCTGCTACTCCCTTTCAGTATAAGTAATAAAGCAATTCTACTTACAAAAATACTAACCTTCTACTTAAAATTAACTTAAATACCAAAATTCTACTATCGAAAAAATACTTAAGTTCCACCATCAACGAAATACTACCACTAAAATAGTCTGTCACCAGGCACACTCACATGCACCCTCAAACATCACAGTCTAATGAAAGAATGAACTATATCTAGTAAACATTGCAACTGCCACCAGACACACTCACACACCACAGTCTAATAAAACAATGAACTATATCTAATAAACAAACTAACTACATACTTACTACTAAAACCAACCACACACCCACATTCTAGAAGAGGAAACGGTAAACAGAAATTATTTTGTTTTATTTTTTACTTATTGCCTTGTCCGCGTCTAAACGTCAACTAACCCGCCATACGTTTATCCATGGTTTAAATAAAATAGAAAAGGAATAGGAGTAGGAACAATGACTTGAACAACAACAACAGTAATTTTTTTTTACATCAGGAAACTAGTTTTATTGATTATCATTAAACTCATACACATACATACATGTTACAAAGTTTTTTTAAATTCTGGGACAACATTCAAATGAACCGTTTGCCTATAATGCTCACAGGTATCTCCTGTCTTTGTGGGATCTGGTACAATGATGCGATAATTCAAACTCCACGGAATATTGCCCCTATCATAACGATGCAGGTAAGGACAGGATTGACTCCAACGTTGATGGTCACTAAACGGGCGATCACCAATCTCGCAATGGCCAATTTTAATGTTGAAAAAATACACTTCACCACATCTCATCTGTTTAATAATAAAACCCCGCTGCGGCCAATACTCCAGAATCCATAAAGGGGACTGGCCAGGTTCGAAATGTTTAATATCTATTAAATTCACATTTTAAATTCCATGGTTTTTCCTTCATGTTGTTGTTGTTGTTGCTTATTGAGGGGCACATGACGTTTGTAGTTGGTGTTCACTGTGGCAGAGCGCAACAGCAACTGTCGTCACAGGCACTGATGGTGATGAATAATAATATTTATAATAACATGTTAAGACATGTTTTGTTTTTCACCTCACAGCAGGAGCAGCTAAGCACCTGGATTACACGCTGGTGACATAGTTTGAGAGAGGTTGATACTTGAGATGCCTTGTATGAATAATCAAACAGTAGACGGTCGTATTGGCTGGTACATTTTCCTGTGTATCAAAATCTACCCTTAAATCAATGGTGGTGATTTTCATAGATTCTTTTAAATACGAAGTCAAAAACGACCAGAGCTGCCTTTAATTTAAACGCTTGCGATGACAACAACAGGGGACAATCCTGATTTTCGTAATAATAAGATGATTAAATGTTAGCAAACATGTTATAAAGGGGACCAAACTTATTTCTTGAAAAATTGAGTTCCAACCCCTCATAGGGGAAACAAACGTTATTTAAAAAACACTGATAGTCAGTCTGAAAGACTAGACTTTATATCATTTTAAATGCTACAAATGCTGCGTGAACTCAAAGTCCATTAGCCAAAAAATAAATAAATACATAAAATAAAAAAATTAAAAATAAATAAAAAAGCAAGTGCAAACCAAGGTCAAAGGAGGTAGCTGGCTGGATGACGTCACGCTCACCGGAGCGCGCGAGGAAAGGAGGAAGCTCAAGGAGTACTATGACGTACTATGATAAAATAGACGTATATTCCTCAAGTTAGTGTGATCAAACATAGTCATATCTTTGATCTGTTGATATTTTCGAATGGTTTGAAAACGAATAATAATGTACTGGAGCCGCTCGGTAGAGCGAGCCGATTTAACACTCCAACTGTGTGTGTCGGTGCTAGGTAGCAAAGGGTATTCATGTGAGGCCCAACTTCGAAATACTATAGGTAACGCTTTATCTTTCTGCACCAAGTTTAACATGTTTAGCTTTTTACGATCAGACAGAGTCACGAGGGGGACTTTCCATATTAAACGAAGCAGTTGAATTTTTGAGTCTACAACATCATTAGGGGCTCCCTTGAGTGCAATATAATCACTTCTATCTCTCACCAGATACAAACTTTGCCTTGCATTTAAAATAATACGGTTGTGATCTTCCGCGAAGCCTAGTATTAATTTTAATGGTAGAAACCCTGTAAAGGTACCATCCGTATGAACTAACCAGTCATTGCTGCTGTTGGGACACCATCCTGCTATAGAAAGCGTTTTGCATTCTTCCTCACTATAGGAAAGGTATAATTTGATAAGACTTGTCATACCCACATTTCGACTCGTGTCCAGCACAATATCATTAATCACATAACGCACTTCAGAAAACAGAAAAGCCAGACCATGATTAGCCAACGTGGAAGAGGTGGGAGTGCTGCCATCTGCTTTCATCAATTTACCCTAAATGTGAATAACACTTTCATGGGGTAAGGTAAAAATATCTTGGTTGTTGATAACAAATTGAATTTCGTCATTGTTATTTAGTCATGGTGCCAATTCTTACTACCCCATCTTCCACTTGTATGGGATTTAACACTTGCAACATGTCCTTGCTCATGTTGGTTTTCTAACGTATAACCAAGGTTTCGTAATCGTTGTTTGTTTACTCGTGTAAACGTAGTAATACATGGTGGACAACTAACAGCCCTCGTAGACGGTGTTGTTTTATTATAGATAAATTTCATATCGCCTTTAACACCAACTTGTAGGTGACTGGTGTGTTAACACCCAGAGCAATCAGATGCTGTTTTTATTCACTAACCGTATGGAAATCTTACTAATATCACTCACACTCACAGGGTGATAAAGGACCACTGAGGGGTTTTCACGAATAATATAGACACAAGGTGAAGTCACTATAAAATCATAGTGGGAATGCCTTTGTTCTTCATTCATAAACACGTCTCTAGTAATATTGGAGGTCACAGACACATGATGATCGTCAATGAATTTTACTTGATGTTCTGAATCATGGGTTTTGTTGGGCTCTAATGCGTGTGGTTCCAATCCTAGTAAAGGACCAATAGAATTGGGTTGTGAATCAAAGTCAATTTTAATCGAGGATAAAATACGACACCTGTAAGTTCAAATTTGTGTGTCCCATTCGCAAATGGCTTCACACCAAATTATTTTATCAGCCCCACAGTGATAGCATCATGAACATCGTCTGTCGTATAACCTCCAGGTGGCAGGGTCAACATAAAATTATCAAAATAAAACTTGTTATTGATATCTTGTTGTATATTATAAATTCTGTTGTAACTTTCCAAAGACATTAATCCCAGCACATAGGATTGGTGGGCTTGCAATCCAATGGGGGGAAAGAAATCGAGGGAAACTTGAGGCTCGTTCCCGTGGACTGTAAATGTCTTGGCGTTTACATTCATAATGCTGACACTGGTCGTTTAACGTTGCATCTTATATTAAAAAATTAACACACACGCTCACACTCTTGACTGTCGAACTTTTGTTGACGTTTTAAATTATAGTATAGGATAACCTGTTTTCCCAAATAGCGCACCAACTCAATTGGGGCTGGTAAATTTCCATAACTGTCAAAGTACCGTACCGTGGAACCCTGTTTCACATAGGCTACAAAATGAGTTCCTGGGCCTGTACGGTCTTCTAAATTCGTCATTGCTCGTTCTTCTTTACATGGCGTTTTGGGTAATTCATTTCGCATAAATACACCTAGAAAATGAGAAATAATTAGTTGTTTGGCATAGGTTTCGACTTCTTGATGGGTCATGGCATGGCGAGGCAGTAGCCTTATGATTGTATTTTTTAATGACGTCTTTTTTCTTTCCCGACATGGTCTGGCCAAGTCCTTGTTTATAAAAGGCTGGCTTTAAAGGATTGCCGTTTCTAGCCCCTATGGCAATGGCTTCCATCGTTTGCCTGTGTCGCTGACTATCTCTTAATTGTCGCTTGCCTGGTTTTACAGCTTTCATGGTTTTTGTGACCGCGCTAGCACCACCCAAAAGTGTACCCAGGGCGGCCATGCCAGCAAAAGGGGCTGGTAAAAATCCACCGCGTTTTCCTTTATCACCACGTCATGGATGGATTTCGGGTCAGTAGACAATCGTACCCCCTGTAATGCTTTTTCAATAGCCATCTTTTTTTTTTGTTTTTTTTTTTGTTTTAACCCATGGTGTGTGATAGACAAACCTCGTTTCCGGGCTGGCTTTTTTTCTTTTATCTAGTTTTTTAAAATTTTCACAGCGTATCTTTGTTTCACCATGGTAATAATAATAATCAAACTTTCATAGCAAAGATTGGATAACAACTAACGTGTAGATCATTATTTAATTTCCGTATATTCCAGTTCTATATAAAGCGGGAAATCATTCACGGTTTTTTCTGCTTGCCGGAACCAAGTGGTATAAACTTTGCAATTTGCGATCGACATACGTTTTTGTAGCCACCTCTCGATGCTGTTTTGGAAAGGAAGCGGCAGTGGCCATAGTAACTCTAGCTCGCCCAACCACAGCCATGGTGATACTCATCAACTATCCTGTCCTAGCGGTTGGTTCTGTATATATACGAAGGTGGATCAACTGGTTAGTTGCACTAACGCGCTGCAGTAACGCGCTGTGTGTCGCAAACGTGGGCACAGCGGAGAAAGGGACAGACACTGCCCACACATCTGTTAGGCAGGTCGCTGTGGTGTCTCGTCTTGTATGGTGTGAATAGCGGCCAAAAGCAATGGCGCGTCGTCTGGACGTTCACTCCAAATATGAGGTTCGTGCGACAATCCGATTCCTAAGGGCCAAAAGGAAGAATTGCACGGACATTCATCGTGAAATTAGTGCTGTGTATGGGGAGTGGGCCATTTCCCGGCAAGGGATCGTAAAGTGGTGTCAGCAATTCGAAGCCCGACGCACGGATATCACGGACAAATATCGCGAGGGCTGGCCCGCAACGTCCAGGTCCCGTGCAAATGTCAACAGTGTGAATGCGATCGTAAGACAGAACGGTGGTCGACATTCCCATACCGATGAGGAGGTGAAGGCCGCTGTCTCCGTGTGGTTGCAGAACGCTGGAGGAACTTTCTATGCATCTGGCATCGACAAGTTGGTTCTACGTTCGCAGAAATGTTTGGAGACTCTTGGAAACTATGTGGAAAAGTGACGTTACATTGTATGTCGTTATATGCGAGTTGCTGTTGTATAGATGGTGTAATAAATGGCCATAACTGGGAAGTGCAACTTATTTTTTGATCTGCCCTCGTATATATAAAAACCTGGTACACGCATGAAAAAACTCAGTTGTAGTCACTATGGAATTGATGAAACAACCGGACGCCTTGCCTGTCACCGATTTGGTTTCAGAACTATCACTGTCCGTGTGTCAACCAAAACGGCCCCGGCTCACTATTTCCATCCACAATTCGATGTATTATTGTGGGTCCTTCTGGCTGTGGGAAGACAAATGTTTTGCTAAACATCATTACCGCTCCTCATGGCCTACGATTTCAAAATATTTATATTTTTGCAAAATCTTTGTACCAACCTCTGTACGTGTATCTGGAACAAAATAAGTCATCATTAAATAAAGAATCCATGGGGTATTTTACATTTACATCACCTCAAGACGTCATTCAACCAGAGCGTATATGTCCTGATTCTATTATTATTTTTGTAAGATATTGCTACTCAACGGCAGCAGGAGTATTTTAGTATGGGCCGGCATAAACTGGTCGATTGTTTTTATCTCGCAGAGACGTATTCACAAATTTCAAAACAGTTGATTCGCGATAATGCAAATCTGATTGTTCTCTTTCGACTCGATGCAAGAAATCTCTATCATATTTTTCAAGATCACGTTCATCCTGATAAGACCTTTACAGATTTCACACAATTGTGTGGAAAATGTTGGAACAGTCATCAACATGTGATTAATAAACAAAGTGAACGATGTGAAGGGCGATACCGCCTGGGCTTTGGTCATTTTATTTCTCTTTAAAAAGGATGATGTTTTGGTATTTCCTGTTAGTTCGTTTACCACCAAGGAGACGCCCATAGGGTACAAGAAACATGTTCAAATAAAACAGCGTATTATTGAGGAACTAAATAATATTCGACCTAAATTTCATGAATTACAACGTCTAAAAACATCAATCCTATAGCCCTGTTAAAACATGTTCCATCGCATGTTCATAACATTACTATCAACAACGCTGCTGCCTCTCAGACGAGACCCTTAACCTATTCAAAATCAACACAAACCCTTCCACAGGTGGTAAAATCATCATCAGATGATAGTCACGAAGAAGAAGAACAAGATCTTGAAAGTCAATGTGAAAGTGGGAGCGATGCCGTATTTAGTCCTCAAAAAAATTCCTAACACCTTTAACAGTTTCTAAAAACAAAAAATCTGTCATTGCTGAAACACCTTCTTGTTCCAGGTCGTCTACGTTTTCACAACTCTTGGCCACCCCTCAAAATAAAGCTGAAATAAAACACATTTTAATAAAATAATATGGAACCAAGCTGGAAACATATCTAACAAATCTATTTACTGGAAAGACTGATACGACGTATGGTGTTCGCTATGAAGAGGATAGTTTTAAAATTGGTGATTCATCTATTAAATTTAGTGGTACTAGTGTCATCATTAAAAGCATTAACTGTAAATTAACGCCAGGTCTGTTAAAGCTGTTATTTTCTCCTACCCTATCTTCACATGATAATACGCTACAGGACCGCGACAAATGTAAATCCATTTTATTGGAAACCCCTGCTCACAAAAGACAGTATGACCCCTCTCAACAAGTGAAGGCCAATATATCTAAAAATATACATCCATCATTGCAAAAATGTTTAGTAAGCGTAAACATGTCCTTCCCTCGGGTGTTAGGTTTAAAAAATTAAAGCCACTCGTGGATATAACCTATTGGAATAATCCCAAAGAGTTAGTAGAACGCTTATAGTTGCTTCACGCATCACGTCAAGCTGGACACAGTGGCAATGATTCAGAAATCCAACAGCAACTCCGGGATGCACAAATTATCTTATAATCCATCGCCCATCAAAGTGGCCATCGCCCATGAACTGCATAAACCAGCACGTCGCTTATATCCAAGGCGACGTGTCATTTCAAAAGGCGTGGATGACTTGTGGCAAGGTGACTTGGTGGAGATTCTCCCTTGTGCTAACGTTAACTATGGTGTGTGCTATATGCTAACCGTTCGTATCCTGGCGCAGTCAGCTGGCATTTGAGGGTACGCAAATGCGAGGGAGCCGTGCCAGTAGATTTACTGGCACGTTAAAGATCCCCTGCGGGGCAAAATTCCGGCACCCCGGCGTCTCTAAAAGCCAGAGTAGTTAAAAGGGACGTAAAACCAATAACATTATTATTATTATATGCTAACCGTCATTGATGTGTATTCCAAAATGGCCTTTGTAGAATCTGTTAAAAATAAGACAGGTCTCTTGGTCACTAAAGCCTTTAAAAGTATTATTCAACAATCCAAACGTCAACCCAAGTTTTTTCAAACCGACCAGGGCAAAGAATTTGTCAACAAGGATTTCACCAGCTTTCTGAAATCTTTGAATATCCATCACTATTCTACATTTAGTAATTTAAAAGCCAGTATAGTTGAACGATTTAACCGTACATTGAAATCGCATATGTGGAGATAGTTTACCGCTCGGGGCTCTTACCGCTGGCTAGACGTGTTACCTGAGCTAGTGTCACGTTACAACGATAGCAATCATAGAACTATTGCGATGAGACCCCAACTCGTCAACAAGAATATTCCCAGGCTGAATTAAACTGTTTTATCCCAAGAAAAACGGCTGAATCTAGACGTCACCATCTCAATATTGGAGATCCAGTTCGCATCAGTAAGCATAAATCGATCTTTTCTAAATCCTACACACCAAGGTGGACAACGGAAATTTTTAAAATCCGTCAAGTGAACATGGTTCAACCAGTGACTTATCTTCTAGAAGATCAAGGCGCATTCTACCTGCAGGAATTACAAAAAACTTTGTATCCACACCATTTTCTCATTGAGCAAATACTTAAAGTCCGAGGCACTGAATATTTTGTGAAGTGGCTCGGATTTCCTCCAACCTATAATTCCTGGATTAAAAAAAACATCTTTTTTTTAATAAAATCATATCTCTTTTTATTTATTATTTTATTTATTTATTCTCCCTTTAGACTAATCCCTTTTCCAGAGGGCGGATGACCTCGTAGTTCCGCTCCTTAAAACCTTAATCACTGAGTTCCTACTCTTGGTCAATTTCAAAGTTGGCGCTTGCAACAAATTCATTATGCCGCTAGTTCTGACGTACGCCCTAGTAACCACACCTTCATGATAAAAAAGTGTGTTCTTATCATATATGTGGGACGATAAGCAAGCTCCAAACTCAAATAGCCACACCTTTAACATGCATGCAGTAGCCAATCAGCCTGCTATGAACCACACAGAGATTGTCGGCGACTACCTACGCAGTTTGATAAGACAAACAGAGAGTGCCAGGCTCTTCATAGCTCCCAAGTCCACGGTTTCATTCACTGCAGCCCCATCTTCATACACCACAATCCTACTCCACATAGGGTCTCTGCCTTCGTGGTGGTGTGGCTAGCAGGCTGGCGTGTCAACTCAAAGACCCCGGGATCCATTCCCCAAGACAAAACTCCAAACTTTTATTTCCACAATAACCACCCCGTTTCACGCATTTTTACAACATTTTCACCTTCTTCCTATACCATGTCAAACAGGACAGCACCCTCAAAACAACCATAGGTCACCCATCTCAATCCAAACAAGCGTTCAGGAACTATCACAAAAATGTAAAAAATATGGTTTACCACCCATAATCCATATACCCTAACACACCGAAAACAACAACACCTCAATCATCGTTGTAGCTTCATTGGTTCGCCAGAAATGTCAAAGAACAGGGTTTTACTCCAAAATCCGTTTCCAATAGTCAATCTAATAAAAAATAACCTCACCAACAGATAGAGCGGAATAATACCAATAAAACGACACCATGCAGAGCCCTATATGGCTATTCCTTCCCCAATTATCACCACATAATCGTAATCCTCAGGGACTCGCCTCTTGCTTTACTCCGTAAAATTATCATTCTCCCACTACGCGCATCGTCTCTTGCTAACTTGATACAAATCCTCTATAAGAAAACTGTACCAAAACTGTACTATTTCGAACCTCGTATCCTCAACTTTTCCAATTATGCTCCAATTTACTTCAAATATTGGATTTCTCAATAGAAAAGTCCATACAATCCAAAAATCGCCTTACCAGAAGCAAATATTGGTGTCAGTACAGACTCGGGATTTGAGTGGGAGCGATTTACAAGACACCAGTTGTGAGATCGGTAGTTACAAGGACAATTTCTAGACTGGGCGCGATTTGCACACATGACTCAGTGGACGTAGTTTCCATTAGCGGGATTTGTACTGGAAGCGATTTATAGACCACCGGTTGGATCCTTTAAAAGTTCAGCAGCAGGTTTTGCAATTTTGAAACCAATTAAGAAATTGAAACAAATAACATTATTTTTTTACGAAATTGATTATGACGTAACAGACAACGCACGAGGGTGGAAGGAAATTATAGTTTTGCATTGACTTCATGTCTACCAGAGATGAACTTATAGAATTTACTACATAATTCTGCGGTTAACAGTTTTAGTCTAGATGAATGCTGGGATGGATGCCACAACCACTTCTTTTCCAGGTCTCACCTTACTAATTTGACGTTATAACAGAATGATGATGATGATCGCATGGGTAGATAGAGTAGAAAAATAATAGGTATTAAGAGGAGTGGGAGAAGAGAGATATTTGCATTGACTGATAATAAAGACAAGATATAGGATGGTAGGACGCATACAAGACAGCCAGGAATAACAAACTTAGTTATGGAAGGAAGAGTAGAGGACACAAATTGTAGAGATAGACCAAGGTTAGAATACATTAAACATGTTAAATACATTAAGGCGTTATCAGACACATACCAGCTGTTCCGGAAAGTCCGAATGCAGACTTCAGGGGGCGGGGTTCTTATTGCTGTGAAGCCTGAGTGCAATCCTACTCGCGTCTATCAACTGGAAACTGACGCAGAAGCTGTGTGGGTTCAGGTTGAAAGCAGTAACAGTAAATATCTGATCAGTTCAGTTTATCGCGCTCCGAAATCATCCCAGCTGAGCTGATTCTCTACCTCAAACGGGTGCAAAAGGTTCAACAAAATTATGACGCTGTCTACATTGTTGGTGATTTCAACCTACAAATCACATGGAATAAGAATGCCACTCCTAACCCAAATAATCCTATATCCAACAACTTTCTTACAGCAATCTATGATATCTTCCTCCAACAACTCATATTTAAAGCTACCCATATCACCGAGACATTCCGTTCGACCCTCGATCTCTTCCTAACAAACTCTCCATCCTCAATTCAGTCTCTACAAGTCATCCCTGGATTCTTTGATCACCAAGCCCTCCTAGCTATATTTACCCACAAGAAAACTGTCCAAAATTATAAAACAGAACAGATTACAATTACTCTCGTACCAACTGGAAACTTCCCTCTGATATTTTACTTGATAGACTACCTGTCATTACACCTTCACTCATCAACAGTGTAGATATAGATGGCACTTGGCATACTTGGAAGGAAATCTTTTTTCAGTGCGTCGATGAAGTGATTTAAAAAATACAAAAATCTAATAATACAGTACAATGCTTTGTTCTAGGGGTATAGAGATCAGTCGTCAACATACAACTTTCTCTGATTCCTAATTTTTTAAAATATAGCCTACTTTCCAAATAAAAAATTGCAAATAAGTAGGGGAGCAGTAGGGGTTCTAACTCACCCATTTTATTTGTACCCGACTGTACATGTTAAATAATTAATATCTGGTGAACCCATGGTCGGATGTTGACAAATGAGGAGTCGTTGGACTCGAGCTGACGTCCTCTTTCCTATGGACCAATCTTTATATTTTTCAAAAAAAAAAAATGGAAACATTTTGTTTTGAAAATAGGCGATTGTTTAAAAACCAAACATGATAGAACGTTGTGCCATGGTTGAAACGAATGGTCTTTATGTCCTTTATTTTTTTTAATAAGACTTTTTTATTTTTCATGTTTTTTGAAAACAGTCCAATTTTGAAATTCCTATATTTTAGAAACTAGGAATTTTACAAATAAGTTTGACATAAATGAAAGGTCCCTATCCCCTCTACCCCGAAAATAAATTTCAAGTCTCTAGGGTAAAAATACAAAAAGAGTAGTGGGGTAGTGTGTTCTGCCGCCTCCCCTTCTTTCATATAAACTTTGGCGATATCTCCCGAACGCCTGATTGGATTTTAACGAACAAGGTATTGTTGGCTTTGCGATGACGTCCTCTTTGCTGAGAATGTGTGTTTTTTTGAAAATTTTTGATTTTGAAATTGGCGCAATTTTGGAAACGGTGAATTTTGGAAAAACGTTTGTTTGACGTTAATGAAAGGTCCTTAGCTCGTCTAGGTAGAAACCAAGTTTGAAGTCTGTTGGGCAAAAAAAAGAATTTTGAAAAATGTTTGTCCTTTTTGGAAACGGTGAAGATAAGAAAAAAGTTTGTTTGACATAAATCAAAGGACCCTATCCCCTCTATCATGAAAATAAATGTCAAGTCTCTAGAACAAAAACTATGCATTTTCAAACTTTTTTACCTGTTTTTTAAATTTTAAAATAAAGAATGTTTGTAGACAGAGAGAGAGAGAGACGGTACCGTTGGGCATGTGTTACAACGAGGTTATGACCGGTCATGGTGAATACAGGAAATGGCTATTTCGACGGGCGATGTATGGTAGAACGATAGAAAGAGGGGTCGCTTTTCGATATTTTCCTATGACTGATGAATGACGGTGAATATTTCGAAAATCCCTCATGGTGATGTTTAAACGTGTTAGTAATAAGGTAATTGACAAATAATAACAATAATAATAATAATAATAATGGTAGGAGGTGAATGAAAGAGGAAACCTTTGATAGTTTTCAACAACTTTAAGAAGAACTTGCTTTGTGTATATTGTATATGTCTGACTGGCATCCAAGAAAGAAAAATCAACTCGAGGCATGGCTAGCCGGCTAAGAGAATGGAATGTGGGTGAGAGCCGACAACACTGCTGTCAGGTGATAACAGGTTGGAACAACGTGGCAACTCTGTAATAGAGATAATATTTCACATCCTGTCAGCCAGGTCCCGAGCAGAAACGGGTGAGAGGGGAGAGGAAGGAAACCTATACACAGCAGGAAATCACGTGACCACTGCAGAGCGGTCAGGGGCGGGGCCAGAGGGCCGGGGAGAGGTAAGGTAAGACAGTATTAAGCTTGTCATTGCACATTGCGTGTCATTCCTGTTTTTAACGTTACTGTGTTAACATATGCCAAGTGTCTCATCGGTATAAAAGTAATTGTATTCGTGTGCTTAACCCCAGTTGGTTACTATATTGGATACATTATATATTTACAGGTAAGTGTAACTTTAACACTGTTTAGTTTATGTTAAGGGAGGATGTAGGTGAAATTTTCATGAAAATGTTAATTTTTTATTTTCTGTAAAAATTGTATGTAGTTTCAAGATTATAATCCCAAAGTTTCAATTCTAAGGGCGTCAAAAAATTGAAACGTTATGGCGCCATGCCCCGTATTTTGCTGTCACCAGTACAGCTGGACAGGAATCCGTATATATCTTGCCACTCTGACCGTCATTGCGAGGAAATTATTGATGCTATTGTTCGGAAGGCTATGGACAAGATATCGGCTGTTCCGGCTCTTTGTTGTTGAGTAACCATGGATACCATGGGGTTAATAACTGTGTGTTGCCTGTGATATGCGTTTCTGTCGAATATTTTTTCCCAGTTGTTGATTAGGTTCTGTAGGCCATTGGGTTTTGACGTAAATATGGGGAGAATAAATGGTAGGGTGTTTAAAAGAGTGGAAAGGAATAGGATTCAACGTGCAGGTACCGGTACAGTGAAGGGAATTGTCCCGAAAATTTTGAATAAGAGTGTATCTACCAAAAACAATCAGTGAGGGTAATTTACCTGACATTAGCTCTGAAGAAACTGCTAACAGTTGTTTCAGATTAATAGAATCGAACTACTTAGTTATTGAGGTTAAAAGGGGCTGAACTACGAGGTCATCTGTGAAGCAATTCATAACAGCTGTGCATGTGCCAATTGAGGTTCAAAGTCTATGAAATTGCACGATGATGGTACAGAAAGGATTGGCATCATTAGTACACTACATGTTGTTTATGAGAAGTGCAAAGCAGACAGTAAGTTTAAAGCATCCCTTATAAACAAATAGGTTTCTGATGCCTAGGTGTGGAAGGGGAGATAATTTATTTTGTGGCTTGATAAATATGCCACCACCTGTCAATAGGTGTACAGAACTGAACACAAGATTGCTAATTTCCTTGGAAAAAGTTGCCAAAACAGACTTACTAGCAGCAAAGGAACTAGTAGAGGCAGAAGATGATGAGAAGTATGGATATGGCCTGCACTGAACTCTTCAGCTCTAGGTATTGCATTGTAATATGAAGATAAAACTTCAAATTAATTTTCCCGAAAATGACATTTTTCACTTATAAGGTGCATTTTCTCAGACACTGCTGCATATAAAGCAACCAAACTTGGTAGTCTCCTTCTAAATAGGACTGTGCACAATCCTGTGCACCAGAATTTTAATTTTTGGCCTATTATAAAAGTTATGATATGGATAAGAACATTTTATGCTGATTTTTTTGTAATAACTGTTTTTAATTTTTATTTGAGTAATTTAAGAGATATCAATATTCTGTTGCACAGGATTCTAATTTGACCCTATTTAAATATGTGATAAAAATATCAGAAACAAATACCATGTAGTTCTGCAGATAATGCACCTTAATAAATTCACGAAGGGTACAATATTTTTTTTTAGATTATGATTCTATAATAATATTGAGTTAAAAATTCAATGCAACATCAAGCGGCATGTTGAGAATAACCATACAACATATGAACTAAATATCTCTAAAAATGTAAAAGTTATGGACATTTATATACGGCCATGTTTTTTACCTACGTCCACCCTTTGCTAATGAATGTTTAAATTATTTTTGGTTTACCATTCCATTGATGAATTGTTTTTATTTTGTTTGTTTTAGATAATCTGCATACCTGTTGTAGGAGACAGAAAATAGCCTGGAAAACCATTCTATTAAAGCCTACGAAAGAAGGCAAACGCAAGGCTTTTGTAAAGAGCAAGGTAAGATTTTTTTGTTATATATATAACTTGTTTTATTTTATTGTATTTATTTTTGTTTATGAAAGATTCTATTTGGAATGGGTATACTCATGGTGGTTTATTTTATTTATTTTTAGTGTGTGTTGGAAAACGCTTGTTCGCTACAACCGCTGTTGAAAAACCTAGAACGTGTGTGTTTGGGACCATTGTTTACCAGGCAGTCTACGGCTGAAAAATAGGGTGTTTTTTTATAAAAATCATGTATTTTGCCACTGCTATCGATACATTAATTGGGAGCCCATAGAGTCCTGTTTTAAGAAACATGTCTGCTCGGGCCGCGTGGTGAATGTTAGGGAGAGTTTAATCCCAAAAGACTTTGTCGAATCTTGTTTCGAAATTTTTAAAGAACAAATTTGTACAGCGCAAAGGTTGCATATGGCTTTAAAGGTCAATACACAACTCGTGTGCGATTTCGTTTATAAAAAACAAGGACGGCGAGCATAAAAAATAATTTTATATTGGAAGTAAAATGCAAGAGCTTTTGATAGCCAATAATCTGAACGAGTGGTATCAAAGCAATGTGGTGAATGCCTTGCTATCAAAATTTGATAAACTGCAACAAGGACCGAGTGGTTTAGCGTTAGACAAAATCTATTACCTACAAATCAACATTTATCATTTCAACCCGTTGAATGCTGGGTCTAGCTTTATTGACACACCACCAGCAATAGCATCGAAAATGGCTGTGGTGAATATAAAGAACTAAAATAATTATTGCATCCTGTGGTGTGTGGCTGGATATTTGCAGCCAGCACAACGAAACTGTGAGAGACAAGGAATGTACAAGGCCATGTTTGTTGAATTAAAAAACTTTAAATTTAACTCGAGCATCGTTCCCTATGGACTTAACCGAGCTCCTTAGGTTTGAACAAGACAACCATGACTTTTCGTTCATGGTGCATGGCCTTGATGGTAATGAGATTGTGGGTCCTCTTTATGCCACAAAAGAACCGAAACGACACCACATTCATCTTTTACATTTATCTGTGGGAAAGGTGAATTACTGTTGCCTTATTAAAAGCTTAAGTAGATTGCTAAGCAGTCAAATGTCTAAATATAAATGTAAAAAGCATATTTGTGATCGTGGTCTGCAATATTTTGATACCCCTACGCTTTTGGAACGTCATAGGGTAGATTGTGTTTCTGAGGAAGCGGTGAGATTGATATTGCCACTGTGTTAAAGTTTAAGGACATTCATAAGCGTGACACTGTCTCCTATGTGGTGTATGCAGATTTTGAAGCTCTGACTACACCCATGGCGGGATGTGAACCAGATCCCACCGTAAGCTCAAGCACACCCATTCAGAAACATAAACCCTTTGCCGTAGGATTTAATGTGGTGTGTGCCTATGACCCCACACAATCCTTTTACAAATCCCGTGAGGGGCCAGATTGTGCCATGTGATTTTTGGATGAACTTGTTAATTTGGCCGACCATGTACAGGGATTACTGGAACACCCAGTACCCATGAGCCTATCTCCAGAACAGAAGCAGCAGTATGAGCATGCCAGGACATGCCACCGATCAGTGCTGAAGACACCGTTCGTGATCACTCGCACTTTACGGGAGAGTTTCGTGGAGCTGCGCACAGCAAATGCAATTTGAACTTTTCTGCTCCTCGTTTTATCTATGTCTTTTTCCACAATCTGGCGAATTATGACATTCAGGTTTTGATTCGTGAATTGGGTCATGTCAACAAGGGCTCGTTTACCATTATCCCCCAAAACCATGAGCGTTTTACAACCCTGACATGGTGGTTGAGCGACTTTAGCATTCGATTTTTGGATTCCTTTAAGTTTATGTCATCCTCGCTAGATAGACTTGTGAATGGCTTGGATGAAGAGGAATTAAAAAATACCAGATTGCATTTTAATTATCCTGAGCAATTTCAATTGTGCATTCGGAAAGGTATATTTCCCTACGATCTCTGTAAAAGCTGGGACGTGTTAAAGCAAAAAAACTCCCACCACAAGACAAATTTTATTCAAAATTTACACGCAGGACCGTTTCTGATGAAGACTATGCACATGCATGTCAAGTTTGGCGAGTGTTTGACATGAAGACGCTAAGTGAATATGCTATGCATTACCTAAAACTGGATGTATTGCTGCTCACTGATGTGTTTGAAAAATTCCGTAACTTGTGTCAACACATTATTTTATGGTCTTGACCGGGCTCACTATTATACGAGTCCTGGGCTTTCGTTCGATGCCGCTTTGAAATACACTCAAGTGGAATTGGATTTACTCACTGATGTAGACATGGTTCTTTTCTTTGAAAAGGGCATTCGCGGTGGCTTTGTGTCGCTTAACCAGCGCCATGCCGAAGCGAACAATGTCTACATGCCTGATTATTCACCAGACAAACCAGAATCGTACTTAATGTACAATGAGTGAATAATTTGTATGGCTACGACAGAGTCAGCATTTGCCCTATGGGGAGTTTGTTTGGCGGACTGGCAAACAAGTGTCAGAATTTGATGTGAACAAGGCTTGCCAAGAAACAGGGCGTGGATATGTCTTAGAAGTGGATATTGAATATCCCTCATCCTTATATGATGAACATGCCGATTTCCCATTCTGCCTTGAGCAAATGGTTCCCCCTGACTGTAAAGTGAAAATTGAAAAACTCATGGGAACACTTTACAATAAAAATCGGTATGTGCTACGTAGGCCTATCCAAATGTTGGTGCAATGCCTCGCCCAAGGCTTAGTGTTTAAGAAAATCTAAGGGGTATTTCTTTTTCTCAAAAAGAATGGCTCGAGTCATACATGCGACTCAACACAGAGCACCGACAAATGGCAACACAGCAGTTTGAAATTTATTATTTTAAATTAATGAACAACTGCATCTATGGCAAGTCCATGGAAAATGTCCGCAAATACCGTGACATTAAATTGGTCAATATCTGGGAAGGACGTTACGGTGCCCGGCGGTACATTGCCAAGCCAAATTTTAAATCGATCAAAATTATCGATGAGGATTTGGCCACTATTGAAATGAGTAGGACCAGTGTGACCTTGGATAAACCCATTTACTAGGGCCAAGTCATTTTAGACTTTTCCAAATCGGTCATGTATCGATTCAACTATGAGTTTTGCTAAACGCCATTTTGAGGACGTATCTCTTTTGTATATGGATACGGACTCATTCATTCACCACATTCGCCAGTGCAACCCCTCTGACGTCATGAGGCAGCATAGTAACTGGTTCGACACCTCTTCGTATAGCCCTGACAACGTGTTTCAACTGCCCATAAAAAACAAGAAGGAAATGGGCGTTTTATAAGATGAATGCGGTGAATCCGTCATGACGGAATTCGTAGGTTTGGCCTCAAAAATGTATGCTTATCGTACATTAGACTGTAAGGAAGCCAAAAGAGCAAAAGGTGTAGGTAGGGCAGTGGTAAAATCTCTACGTGTAGATGACTACCTGGCGGTTTTACGCACTGGCAAAGCTATGTCCCATACACAGTACAGGATACAATGCAGCAACCATCCTTTGTATCTTGTGGAACAGAGAAAATGCACCCTCGCCTCCATGGATAACAAACGTGTGTGGGCTGATGACCTGCTCACCAGCCTGCCCTGGGGATATGAACGCAAGGAGGATGAGGTGTGATTTCTCTGTTTAATAGTTTAGGGACATGGCTTTTTTTAAGTCGAAGATTTAGTATTTTGTAAATATTGGTTCTTGTCGTTGTAAATAGTGGATTTTGTAAATAGTGGCAACCCACTTGGACCTTTTGCTCTTTAAAAATGTTCTATGCAACCTTATTTTTATTTTTATTTTAAATTTAACAGAGTTGGGAATTGGAAAATGGTATATAGTTTGATTTTTTTTAAAGCTGTACAAAGTTGTAGTTTTTGTAAATATGAAATAAGTAATATTTTTTAGTAACTTTATATTTCTTGTAATGGTAAAATGTTAAATTTATAATGAAAAGTTATTTTGGGATAAGTGTGCATGACGAGAATGTGCTTTTGGGAATAAATAAAGTTGTTGTGTTTGTTCCCAAAGGCAGGTATGGTTGTGTGAATGTATGCGTAGAGAGAAAGCTGGTGTGTATGTATGTGTGTATGACCAGAGCAAACACGGTGAGGTAGGGTGGGTGTGTGGGGGAAATTGTCCCTTATATATAGCAAATGGTCAATAGTCATTTTGTTTTGTCAATAGTTTTTCTTTTTTTCTTTCAAATGTAGTGGTCAATAGTCATTATTTTTGTAAAACAGTCTTACCTGCAGTATTCGTAGACCTCCACGTTTCCACAAACCCATAAACGCACTGCATCATCATCATCATTGTCAAGCACTCACATGAACATCATTGACAAAAAATGAACTTTCGACATACACCAAATGGAAAAAATGTGAAAACAGCAAAATGGAAATGTTTCGATAGCAGCAAAATTCTAAAACGTAAGACTATCATTTTAAAAACTGCAAATGGTCATGTGTGAAATAAGAAAATTCAAAAAACTTCAAACTGACATCTTTTAAAATGTGTAAACAACAAAATAGAAAATCCATATCATCAAAAACGTAAAACTTGAAACATACATTTTTAAAACTGTAAATTGGAAAATGGCAAATGTCAATGTGTGAAAATGTGAAATGTGGAAATGAATCCATCAACATCTTCATTTTAAAAATAAATCAATAAATCATCCTGCTCTGGTAAACCTTTGTTTTTATTTCATAGCCATAGTGGATTAACAAAAGAAAATAGCATACAAACAAATCCCAATTTCTCAATTCTCAATGTTCATGTCCATGCATCATCAACTTTCCTTTCATAGCATTCATGACAATCAGGGCTGCCATCCTCTCACTCACTGAGGCATCGTAGGATGTGAAACGTTGTTTGGCTTTTTTCAATAACAATTTATCTGCCACATGTCTTAAACCAGGATGACTATGGCGGTAAGAAAGATCGTGTTCTTTACATGCTTGATCCAAAAGGTTAATGGGCACATCACCACGCTGCAAACGTTTTCAAGATGAGTTCCAGGGCCACAAAAACGATAACCTAGAAGATGGATGTCAAAAGGTAAGTATTGAATCACATTGCCAATGACGCCATTGCCAGTACAGGTCTGGCATATCCTCTTCCATGGATGGTGAAAAGGTTTAATCTTCTTTCTCCTCTGTGGACGATGTTTGTGTTTTTTGTTATTGTTTTTGCTTTTTCTCGCCATGACACCCGTGGAATGATTCAACAAAGTCTTCACAAGGACTTTTATGTCCGTGATACAGTTTCACGAGCTGGCAAGTCGCGCACTGTCGCATCGAGGTTATTTTTGCCATGGCCACTTGCGTATGGTGATCGAAATCCGCACAGGGCTGCAATTCACTCAACATAGGGTCCTGAGTCCATGCTTTTGGTACATGTTGCCAGATTTCTTTCACCACGTTGGCGGCCACAAAATAAATGAACGACTTGGGGAGCGCCAAGAGTTCCCCTTTGGTAAAACTGTCTAGTTTCTTTTTGCACACAAAGATCTTGCAGAAGGCTTTGTCCGCAGCATTGCCTTTCTCCATGGTATCACGTGCTGTAGATGTTTACACCTCGCTTCTAGAAATCTCACTAGCGTCATTCACAGGTAAATCTTGAGTTTTAATTTCGTTCAACAATTCCCAGCACGCATGGGAGGTTAACCAATGAAAGAGATGCCACGCATGCGCTAGGGATTAATGGGTAATGTTGCCACAGGGACAAGTATCCATGAGCGTTTGCAGGGATGGGCAAACCAAGTCCATGAGTTCGATACATTGACAGTAAGAAGCCAAAAATGGTTGCAACCATTCACGTTTTTCATTACCTTTCACAAATACCACATCGGCCGAGGACAAGTGTGCTTTCATGACCACGTCCAAATATTTATAGGAAATGGTTCCTTGATTCCAGTCTAGTTTGATCACTTTTGTGATACTTTCAATGGTTAGCTTGGGCCATTTGTCGGTCAAATTTTGTTTCTTGTTACCGAGATCCCCGAATGGTAATTATTTCCTTGTAAACGTATTAATTGCTTAAACCTTATGCATAATCTTGTTATCAATCACTTATTCATAGATATTATAGTTCTCACCTTGAGTGTTCCAGTCTCTCGCTACCTCAAGCGTCCTCACTCCCGACATACAGGGCATCTACTGGTTGTTCCGCTGTCCGCTGAGTAGTGTCGACTGACGTCACCCTGACTTTCGTTCGACCAATGGCAGGTTTTTGTCTGGTCGGGCGATCTCCAGCTTCGAGATGGTTCCATGATCCCTATTTAAGACGCCACTTGCTGGCGTTCTTCACCACTTCTGATCACTTCAACCTGCTGGTCACCGCTACTGCATCTCATGACACCATCGCTAGTCTCTACGCTACCTAGCAGCTACGTCACAAGATCTGCACCATGACGTATTGCTCAAGATGGCAAGAATAATTGCCAGCTGTTGTACTTTTCACCTTCACCTTAGATGGGATACTTGGATTCGTCTTTCGAAATACTGCTGGATCATCACTTAGAAGCTATAAATGTCATTCCTTCGCAAGAAAAGAAGAGAAAGTTGACATTTTTACCAATGGTGTACATATCTCTAGGCCATGTACGCCTCCTTCTGAAGAACTCGTGAGGACTTTTAAATCAACATTTAGGCTAGCTGGAACTTTTAAGGAGCTGGCTCTTCAAAGATAAGTTTAATTTTATGAAGCATTTAAATTATACTAATCATTTTATACTCTTAATCAGTTTCATGGTTCTCTCTTTTTATAAAGTGCATTTTCATATGTTAAGCTCAACTTCTCTCCAATTAAACAAGCTTGTTTCATTGATATTTCTTTAATCTGGGTTTCTGTCATCAGGCCCTCACACTTTTGCTCCATTTATAATTGTTCATTTCTGTGATAAGCACTTAAGTGCAATTTGTTTATTGATTATAAATTTATTATTAGAAATAAAAATTGTTAATGTATTGCTACCTACATTGGTTTTCTAGTCACGTATTTCATGCCCACTACCCCGCACCGCTTCAGTCTAATTTTCTTGACCACAGTAGTTATTTTGTCCAGGCTTTCGCCTGATGCGTTACCGTTCTCCCGTATGGGGAAGTTTTAGGGCAGAAATTATTCCCCATAATTTTTGGTGCCGAAACCCGGGAAACATATCTGTTGCACCCTGGATCCCTATACAAATTTCATATCTTGGATTTTACATTAACAATTTTTGTTCATTGTGTTTCAACACTAATTCACATTGTACGTTTCAGCTTGAGGCGCATGTTCAGCAGAAGAGGAGAGAAACGTAAGCTAAACCGGTTTCTTCCGCATCAGACTAAACCTTACTACCTAGCAAGCTGTCATCTTCTGGTTTCCAGTACTCGAAGTCACAATATTGACGTGAGTAACAAACAACTTTTAATATGCCTAACCTTGATGAAAAACTCAGCAACACCAGAGCCTCTTGTAAGGGCAAGCTCACACGGTTTCGTACTTTCTTAACGGAGCTTGAACCCCAAGAGCGTAATCTTGACATAATTTCGCAGAGGCTTAAGAATTATGAACAAGCCTTTGTGAAATATGATGAGATACAATGCAGTATAGAAACTCAGCATCCGGACCAGCAAAGTGATAGGTTGGAAGTTGAAAAATTATACTATCAGGGATTTGCTGAAGCTAAACAGCTTATTAGGGCTTTAACTTTAAAAGAAAAACAAGAAGATCAAACTTCTGCAGCACCTTCTACATCTTCTTCACGCATTATATTACCCAAATTAGAAATACCCAAATTCACTGGTAAGGACATAGAATGGGAGCCATTTTTTGAATTATTCAATTCTTTAGTACATGAGAATACTTCTATACCAGTAATACAAAAATTTCACTACTTGCGTCTGGCAGTTCAAGGCAACGCACTTAACCTGATTCAAGCACTTTCTTTGACCAGTGATAATTATGAAGTTGCTCTGAATCTTCTTAAAGATAGATATGGGAACATTCGTTTATCTATTCAACGCCATATACAAAGCTTATTCGAGTTACCTAACGTGCAAGCAGATAACAGTTTATCACTTCGTAAGTTGATTGACACTGCAGAGCTACACGTCAGAGCATTGTCCAATTTAAACCAACCTGTAAATCACTGGGATTTATTTCTAGTTCACCTTATTTCTGCAAGATTGGATGCAAATACATTAAAAGCCTGGGAAACAGAACTTTCCCAGAATTTGCAATGCACTTATGAGGCGATTATTAACTTTTTGAAGGCCAGAAGCCAAGCCTTTTCCGCCATAGCTAATCAAAAAACTAGTAGTTCAGATTCAAAAGCCTTCTCAAAAGATAAGGTTAGCAGTTCTAATCAAAGAATTTTAAGATCACAGGCTCTTCCTGTTGATGCTCGGTCACCTAACCAAATGCAAACGTGCGGTCTGTGTCAGCAATCGCATAATTTATACAATTGTGATGAATTTAAATCTTTATAAGTAGATGAAAGACGAAAGTTCATTACGAACAAAAAACACTGTTTCAACTGTTTGTCAGGAACGCATATGTTAAACAATTGCCGTTCACAACGTTTATGCTTTCATTGTAAGGCTAGACACCATTCCCTTTTGCACAGGCATGAAAGATCACGGTTATCAGGACCAAGCAGTTCCAATACCAAGTCTAATTCTGAGACTTCTCAAAATAGTGCGCAGTCGTATGCTCAAAGTTCCACCTCGCTTGGCAAAGTCCAGGTTTTATTATCTACCGTGCAGGTTCTATTGAAAAATTCTTACGGGAAATGGGTATCTGTCAGGGGATTATTGGACAATGCCGCTACCAACAATTTTATTAATGAATCGTTGGTACAAAAGTTAGGCCTCCCAAAACATCCTACCTCAATAGAGGTTACAGGAATAAACTGCTCTAAATCGCAATCCTTAAGCTTTGCTAAAGTGGATCTGAAGGACTCTAATAATCTTGGTACGCAGTTGCAATTAGATTGTTTGATTATCAAGTCTATAGGCAACAATATTCCTGGCACTCCTTATCCTATTCAAAATTGGAATATCCCGAATTTTGTCCAGCTAGCTGACCCTCATTTCAACAGAGCTTCGCCCGTAGAGCTTCTTTTCAGCTCAAGCGTATTTTGGCAATGTCTTCATTCCAATAAAGTAAAAATTGCTCCTAATGTTTTCTTCCGAGAAACTGATTTTGGTTGGATCGCTACTGGCCAAATATATCGTAATCCTATTCAAACTGTATCGAATTGTTATTTTGTTGGTCCCGATTTGAGTCAAGAGCTAACCAAGTTCTGGGATCTTGAGAATGTTCAGGCTACTTCTTCTTCTTCTAACGAAATTTGTGAAAAGTTATACAAGGAAACCACTGTCCGTACTGCTGAAGGCAGATTTATAGTAACTCTTCCACGTATTCCTAATCCTCCCGCCATTACGGGCTCGCATTCCAGAGCACTTAGGGCACTATTTGCTATTGAAAATCGGTTCAAACAAGATGCTTCTGTCAAAACTCAGTATGCTTCCTTTATGGAGGAATACGAATCATTCTAATCACATGGAGGTAATTTCTAAATCAGAAGAAATTGACCATCCTTTAAATGAAATAGTTTATCTAAATCATCACCCGGTACGGAAAAATTCCTTAACACAAGACAATATAAGAGTAGTTTTCAATGGCTCATCACCAGATTCCAATGGAATCTCTTTAAATGATACCTTGCAATGTGGTCCCGCGATTCAAACAGATCTCACCTCTGTTTTGCTTAATTTTCGAAGGTTTCCTATTGCTGTAATCTCAGATATTAAGCAGATGTACCGGCAGATTCTCGTGAATTCTGAGCAGCAAGATCTGCAAAGAATATTGTGGCGCGATGAGAGTTCCAAACCCATAAAGATATTTAGATTGAAGACTGTGACATATGGCCTGAAGCCTTCAGCCTTTCTTGCGATTCGGTCTCTCCACATGTTAGCCGAGCAAGATGGTCATCTGTATCATCCTTTGGCCTCTGAGTCATTAAAAACGTTTTTTTATGTTGACGATTTCTTGTGCTGTTTCCCTAATATTTCTGAAGCACTCCTTGTGTGCGAAGATTTGAAATCCCTGCTCCTAGGAGGTGGTTTTCCGCTCCATAAATGGACTTCAAATTCTGCTGAATTTATATCAAAATTTTCATCAGAGGTCCCAGTTGATGAATTTGTTGCCATTCCTACTGATGAAGCAGCCGTAAAAGCATTGGGTGTTTTTTGGTGTCCTTCTTCTGATACCTTCTCTTATCAGGTACATCTGTCAGAATCTCCCCCTGTAACTAAGAGACAAGTTCTGTCAGAAATCGCAAAGATCTTTGATCCTTTGCAATATATTGCTCCTATAGTTATTGTTGCGAAAATGTTCCTGCAAAAGCTTTGGTCATTAAAATCAGACTGGGATGAAAATCTCCCCCTACCTCTTGTAGAAGAATGGTTAGAGTATCGCAGCAGTTTGCTGGATCTCTCCAAGGTTTCTAAACCCCGCCTTTTAATTTCTAATCCCTTATACCAGCAGTATGACCTGCATGTATTTTCTGATAGTTCAGAACGGGCTTATGGCTGTTGTGCATACATAGTAGGACGTTCCTCAGCCACTTTCCCTGGATTTTCTAATTTAGTGTGCGCTAAATCAAAGGTTGCTCCACTTAAAACAGTATCATTGCCGAGATTAGAATTATGCTCTGCTTTAATGGCAACAGAATTAGCTACTAAACTAAATGTCAGTTTAAAGTTAAAATTTTCCCGCACATTTTTTTGGAGCGATTCTTCTATTGTATTAGCTTGGATTTCCAAGCCTTCTTCTCATTGGAATACCTTTGTGGCAAATCGCATTTCTAAGATTCATGAAGTCTCTCATTCTGAACAATGGAGACATGTTCCTTGCCGTGAAAACCCCGCGGATATAATATCACGTGGTTGCACGCCTAAAAAATTGATTTCTTCAGACCTGTACTGGAATGGTCCTCCTTGGCTAAGTCAGGAATCATCTTGCTGGCCTCGCTTAGCTAATCAATTTGCAGAAGAAATACCTGATGCCCGTAATGACCCTGTCACGTCGCATCTTACTTCTATTTCTACTAGCCTTTTTCATAGATACTCTTCATTTGATAAATTGATTCGTGTAGTGTCTTATATCTTCCGATGGAAATATTTAGTAATTGATCAACCTTTGAAGCCTCAACCCTTTCTCTCCAGAGAAGAGTTAGAATTTGCTACTTGCAAGATTTTGTTACATGTTCAGCAGGAAGTATTTGCTCCTGAAAAGCAAGCTCTTATAAGTGGTAAAGATTTACCCAAGTCTAGCAGGCTTTCACCCCTCACTCCTTTTCTAGACCAGGACGGCATAATACGTGTGGGTGGAAGATTAGCTATGTCTAGTTGTGAGGATGGGAAAAAGCATCCCATCATCCTTCCTTCAAAGCATCCTATCACTACCCTTATAATAAAGAAGTTTCATTATAAACACCTTCATGCTGGCACTCGCACCTTGCTCTGTCTAATTCGTGAACGCTAATGGATCATCAATGGCGTTCATGAGGTTTCTTCTGTTGTCAAAAGGTGTATACCTTGCTTCAAGGTTAAACCACGGCCCGCCACGCAGATTATGGGTAATTTACCTCCATTTCGTTCAGAACCTAGTAAGCCCTTCGCTCTTACTGGGATCGATTACGCAGGTCCTTACGTATATCAGACTAATCCCTCTTCATCTAAGCGCAAAATCTTAGGTAAACTTTACATCTCGTTATTTGTATGTATGGTGACGGGAGCTATCCACCTTGAGTTGGTTACGAACGCTTCTGTATCTTACTTTTTGGCCGCCTTTTCTAGATTTGCTGCTAGAAGGGGTGTTCCATCTGAAGTTTTTTCAGATAATGCAAAAATTTTTGTAAGCGCTTCTGATCTCTGGAAAAAAGTGTTAAGCTCCCCTTCTGCTAAAGAAAAAATTTCCAACTTTTCCTATTCTAAAGGTTTCAAATGGTATTTCACCCCGCCTTATGCTCCCCATCATGGGGCCGATGGGAGTCCTGCATCAAACTTACTAAAAGACAGCTTAAGAAAACTCTTGGTCCTACCATACTTTCTTATGAGGAATTCAACTCTTTAATTATTCAAGTCGAAGGTATTGCAAATTCCAGACCTCTGACCCCTCTTTCAAACGATCCTAAGGATCTTTTACCTTTAACACTTAGTCACTTCCTGATTGGCTGTTCGCTTGCTGCTACTCCGCCTTTGCTGGTTCGACGCTGTGATCCTAACTTACCTATCTTTTGGAGAAAAGTAGAATCTTTGCGCTGTTCTTTTTGGCGCCGATGGAAGTTAGAATATCTCAGCTTGCTAAATAGGCGTGAGAAATGGCGGCTTCCTCAACCAGATGTACGAGTGGGGGACATGGTTCTTCTTCGAGACCCATCTCCGCCTCTCGTGTGGAACCTAGGCAGAGTTATTCACTGCCACTTTGGCCGTGATAAACGCGTCAGAGTTGTTGATGTTTTAACTAGTAAAGGTCTTTATACTAGACCCATCTCTGCTATCTCTGTTTTGCCTTTCGAGTCTTAGTGTCTCCTCGTCTGTTATCCATGTTTTGCTTTGACTGATTCTTTTGTTTGTTTTCATTCGGAGTTCTCGGAGCATGATCACTTTTGTGATACTTTCAATGGTTAGCTTGGCCCATTTGTCGGTCAAATTTTGTTTCTTGTTACCGAGATCCCCGAATGGTAATTATTTCCTTGTAAACGTATTAATTGCTTAAACCTTATGCATAATCTTGTTATCAATCACTTATTCATAGATATTATAGTTCTCACCTTGAGTGTTCCAGTCTCTCGCTACCTCAAGCGTCCTCACTCCCGACATACAGGGCATCTACTGGTTGTTCCGCTGTCCGCTGAGTAGTGTCAACTGACGTCACCCTGACTTTCGTTCGACCAATGGCAGGTTTTTGTCTGGTCGGGCGATCTCCAGCTTCGAGATGGTTCCATGATCCCTATTTAAGACGCCACTTGCTGGCGTTCTTCACCACTTCTGATCACTTCAACCTGCTGGTCACCGCTACTGCATCTCATGACACCATCGCTAGTCTCTACGCTACCTAGCAGCTACGTCACAAGATCTGCACCATGACGTATTGCTCAAGATGGCAAGAATAATTGCCAGCTGTTGTACTTTTCACCTTCACCTTAGATGGGATACTTGGATTCGTCTTTCGAAATACTGCTGGATCATCACTTAGAAGCTATAAATGTCATTCCTTCGCAAGAAAAGAAGTGAAAGTTGACATTTTTACCAATGGTGTACATATCTCTAGGCCATGTACGCCTCCATCTGAAGAACCCGTGAGGACTTTTAAATCAACATTTATGCTAGCTGGAACTTTTAAGGAGCTGGCTCTTCAAAGATAAGTTTAATTTTATGAAGCATTTAAATTATACTAATCATTTTATACTCTTAATCAGTTTCATGGTTCTCTCTTTTTATAAAGTGCATTTTTATATGTTAAGCTCAACTTCTCTCCAATTAAACAAGCTTGTTTCATTGATATTTCTTTAATATGGGTTTCTGTCATCAGGCCCTCACACTTTTTCTCCATTTATAATTGTTCATTTCTGTGATAAGCACTTAAGTGCAATTTGTTTATTGATTATAAATTTATTATTAGAAATAAAAATTGTTAATGTATTGCTACCTACATTGGTTTTCTAGTCACGTATTTCATGCCCACTACCCCGCACCGCTTCAGTCTAATTTTCTTGACCACAGTAGTTATTTTGTCCAGGCTTTCGCCTGATGCGTTACCGTTCTCCCGTATGGGGAAGTTTTAGGGCAGAACTTATTCCCCATAGTTCCCTATGATTTTCAATCCACTGGGTATGTTTACGATCTTTTTCACACAACAAATCAAAAGCATGGGGCGGTTTAAATAGCAAATGTGTAGCTTGCGATATCCAAAACGTGGCACAATCGATAATGGCCACTTGTTTAAATATAAATTTGTTGTCACCAATTTAAACCCTTGTCAATCCACAATGAGTGTACGCAACATGTTGACGCTTGCCTGGACCAAGTTCAACTGACGACTGACTGACGATCAATGACTAAGGACACGACATGACATGGACTTACCTGCCATGCTGGTTTAAAAAAAATGAGGTTAGGGTAGGACAGGGGACATGAAAAAAAGAATATTAACAACCATAAAATATTTTTTATTACATCATTTTATTGTCATATCACGTCTTACATGCTTTTGTCATTTTGGGATAGGGACGATACCAACTCATACAACAATATGGTCTCTTGTGTTTGTAACGTCAATAACACTGGTGATGTCCCAATGTCTCTAAACTAGGCGTTTTTGACGGTGAGCTGCTCGGCGAAGCACCGTTGACACCATTCAGTCCAAACGTATCGTAACTTGTTTTTTCATCACTCAGAGGCACGAGTGTGGGGTAGCTTGATTGGCAGGGCATATATCCCACCTCCATTCTGCACAGGTAGGGACAGGCGGGTGACCAGCGCTGATGTTCCTGCATGGGTTCATCGCTCTCTTGCAATTGGTCTATGGTAATGGCACAAAAGGCACATTTCACTTCATCTCTTGTTTTTAAATATTAGAATCCAGCGGCCACCAAGGCTTGAGGGTTTATGAAAGGCACCGGCGACGTTGCAAAAGTCTTGAAACGTTTTTCCTCAAAGTTTAGATTCATGGATGTGACGTCTCTTGAGGCTTTAAGGCAAGACATGACCGAGCGGCTTGACGTGGGTTGACTTGTTATTTTTTCACTTGTCACTTGGTTGGACAGTGGATAATAGTTGACTTGATTGTGATGAATAATCAAACAGTAGGCCGTCGTATTGGCTGGTACATTGTCATGCGCTTCAAAATCTAGTCGAATGTCAATATTGGATGGCTTAACAGACTCTTCCACGTAAGAACAGTCAAAGAGAATCAGTGGCGCTCTTGCCTTAAACGCTTGGAGTAGCAGCAGGAGGCTGTTCTCTTTTTGATAATACAACCATCGAAATTTAGAAAACAAGTCGTACAGGAGACAAAACTTATTTTTTGAAAAATCTAAATCCAGTCCTTCATAGGGAAACACAGCACCATTGAGGAAAAGGCTTGCATTTCTCAATTGCAGGTGATCAAATTGCGTGGCATCTTTGGTTTGTTGATACTTGCGATTCGTTTGAAAACCCATGATCATGTAGAGAGGTCTCTTTGTATAGCGGGCTGTTTTACAGACCAACTGTGTGTGTTGGTGGTGGGCAATAGCAGGTACTCTTGCAGTGCCCAGCTTCTAAATTCCATGGGTAGAGGCATATCTCTCTTTACCATTTTGAGTAAGTCCAGTTTTGTGCTATCGTCAAGGGTCACATGGGGCACTTTCCATAGCAAGCGTTGTAGTTGAATTTTTGAATCTGTGGGGGCATTGTCGGCTCCCTTGAGTGCATTATTATCACTCCTGTCTCTCACCAAATAAAGCACTTGCCTTGCGTTCACCACAATGCGCTGGTGATCTTCGGCAAAGCCTAAAATCAGTTTAAGAGGTAAATATCCAGTAAAGGTGCCATCAGTGTATACCATCCAGTCATTGGTTGAGTCAGGACACCAACCCGCCATGCAAAGTGTTTTACCTTCTTCCTCACTATAAGAGGGGTATAGTTTCATGACACTGGAAATATCCACATTTCGAGTGTTATCCACCACGATATCGTTAATCACATAACGTACTTCATAAAACAGAATGGCAAAGGCATGGTTTGCTAACTTGGATGTGGTGGGTGTAGAGCCATCGGCTTTGGTGAGCTGGCCTTCAATCTGAATGACACTCTCATGCGGTAGGGTGTAAATATCTTGTTGTTGATAACAAATTGTATTTCATCATTGTTATTGAGTCCAGGTGTTTGAGCTTGATAGGAATGGAGATCAATTCTTTCCACTCCTGGTTGCTCCTCGATGTGGTTCGCTACCTCTAGAATAGAATTCATCAAGGGGGTTGACGTGGTAACCCAAATGCTGTAAAATCTGCTTGTCCTTAGATGTTAACATGTATTCACGTGGCAAATAACTAACACCATTCCTAGACGGTGTTGTTGCTTTATACACAAACTTGATAGTGGCTTTCGCACCAACTTGTAAGTCACTGGTGTGATAGAATCTAGTTGAATCAGTTTGTGTTCTCTATTGATCAGTCTTAATGTTATATTATTAATACCATCGACAGCCACAGAATGAGAAAGCACCACTGGAGGGTTTTCACGAATAATATAGCCATTGGGCGATGTCACAATAAAGTCATCAAGCGAATGCGATGGTTCTTGATTGTTGTACACTTGGCTAATAATATTACACGTCACCGACACATGACGGTCCTCAATGAATTTCACTTCATGGTCTGATTCATGTTTTCTGTTAGACTACAACACGCGTGGTTTAAATCCTAGAAATGGACCAATGGAATCGAGACGTGTTTTAAAGTAAATTTTGAATGTGGAGCAAATACTGCAGCGATGAGTATTGGTATTTCCTACAAGTTCAAACTCGCGCGTTCCATCGAGAAATGACTTTAAATCATACACATTGATCAACACCACATAAATGTGTTCATAAATATCATCTATCGTATATCCACCCGAGTTCAGGGTGAGCACAGAATCATCATAGTAAAACTTGTTGTTTACATTTTCACGTATGTTGTATATTCTATTGTACGTTTGAAGAGAAACAAGTCCCAAACCATAAGGTCGTTCACTCAAATCAATAGGTGGGTAAAAGTCTAGGCTGACTTCAGGTCCACGTCCATGCAGTGTAAACGTTTTACTTTCTGCCGACATACTGTGGACGTTTTTTCTTATGCTGTTCTTATATAAAAAATAAACACACACGTCCACACTGTTGGCTGTTAAACGTTTGCTCACGTTTCACATTATAATATATCTTGATCCTGTTTCCATAATAGGTCACTAGTTCCATGGGCGGGGGCAAATTCCCAAAAACTGTCAAAGTACCATACGGTGGATCCCTCTTTGACATAAGTTACATAATGCGTTCCTGGTCCTCGGTGATTATCCAAATTGACAACAGCACTTTCCTGTTTCCAGGGTCGTGGGGTAATTGGTTTCGCACAACACACACCTCGAAAATGAGAAAGTTTTAGTTGTTTAGCATAGTTGTTGATGCGTCAGGGCATTTCTTGCTGTGGCTGAGGTTAAAAATGTTTTTATTTTATTTCGAAATGGTGAAATCCCAAATCCTTGTTGATAAAAGGCTGGCTTTAAATTGGCATTTCTAGCCCCCATAGAAATCTCTTCCATGGTTTCATTGTGTCGCTGACATTATTTTAGTTGTTGCTAGCCCTATTGCGTGGCTTTGATGGTTTTCGCCACCACACTGGCACAGCCCAAAAGTGAACCCAGAACAGCCAGACCGGCAAGTAAAAATCCCGCTCGTTTGGGGACGGGAATCACTCGCCCTTGTTTTGACCCCTGTCGCTGACGTTTTGGAATAACACGTCTTTGTGCTGCTCGAAGGGCTTTCCTTATGGTCAACACATTATTTTTTTCTTTTTTCATTCGCAAGGGCTTGTCCACTAATGCCTTAAGCCCAGGCTTTGACAAGTACAGGGTATTATTTTTAGTCTCTTTAGTCTTTTTTACCACATATCCTTGTTTCACCACGATGATGACCAACAACCTTTCACAAGAAAGTTTAAGTCACAAATAACGTCAGCTTCTTATTTCTTGGCTGTATATTCCAATTCCTCATCTAGTGGGAAATCGTTTATGGTTTTTCCCACTTGCTTTTCATCCCATGTCAACGTGAGATGAAAGGATAATTCGTCACCTGCATTGACCATTTCATGGTTATGGACCAACATCTTAGGACCGTTTATCTCTACATGTAAATGGTTTTCATCTGGCATCGCGTATTTGATGTGAATGGTTCCATCATAGTTTAATCTATAGTGGCTTAAACCCGAAGCAAGCACATAGGTCAGGTGCTGGTCATGGACTAGCGGTAAATGGTTTCTGTCATTCACAGGTTTTTCATTTGTCAGATACACTAAAAATACAGATGGGATAAATGTATAAAGCCTTTTCATTTCATAGGTCATGTAACGCTTGGTACAGACATCGTCTTCGTCTTGCGGGTCTTCCACGTGAATAATACGATGGTGATTAGCGATATAGCCATTCACCGTAAGCTGAGGCACTTTGTCATAAAACTCATACACTTCGTTATCCACATACTTTTTTTGTAGTATCGTCTGTAGACACTTGAGGATGTTTCACATGGGTTAACCGCTTTCCCTTAAAGTTATAATCTCCCTGTTTTGTGCGTGGCACTATTGACCTAGCCACATAGTGTTTATTAACAGGATCTGCTTCTGTGTTAGTGTCATGTATGGGAACTGACCTAGCTTTGGCCATCATCGCACGTCCAAAGACATCCATCGTCAACCTGTAGTACGAGTCTACTGTTTCTATGACAAGGCTCGGTTCCATGTATATAGACAGCCTGCTAGCCTCTCTAAGCTTTAGTTGAAATGAAGATTATTAAGCAGCATGAGTCACTCCCCGTGGGGGACATGGTTTCCCATCTCTGTCCCACATCACGTGAACAACGCCATGGTTCACTGTTTCCATCTTCCATTCGCTGCATCATTGTGGGACCTTCCGGCTGTGGAAAGACCAATCTTTTGCTGACGATCATTACAGCGCCCAATGGTCTGCGTTTTCAAAATATTTATATTTTTTTTCAAAATCTCTCTACCAACCCCTCTACGTGTTTTTGGATCAAGTCATGTCTGGATTACAAAATGAGAATACGGGTTATTTCACATTTTCCATGCAAGAAAATTTTATTTCACCGGATGAGGTAAAGCCCGATTCACTCATGAGTTTCGATGATGTATCCACTGAACGACAAGGGACCATTCAAAGCTATTTCAGCATGGGTCGACACAATCATATCGATTGCTTTTATCTTGGACAAACGTATTCTAAAATGTCCAAACAGTTGATTCGTGACAATGCCAATGTCATTGTTTTATTTCGCCACGACGAGAAGATCAATCGTCACATTTATAATGAACATGTGAATCCGGATATGACCTTTCAAATGTTTACTGAAATGTGTGCCAAGTGCTGGAACTCTCAACGTCATGCATGTTTAGTGATTGACAAACAAAGTGAACTCAACCAAGGGCGTTATCCCTTAGGGTTTGATCATTTTATTGCTATTTAAGGCACTGTCTCATTCCCTCACAAGTCATTTGTCAAGACACCATGGCGTTAGCAGAGAGTCAATTGAAAAAGCATATTATTAGAGCAAAAAATACTATTTGCCAAAAGTTTCGTCAATTGAAACGATCACGTTCAGGTCATGCTTTTTTATTCAACAACATTTAGCACCTCCGCTAAAAGCCATGTTGAAACCCTCTTTCAAGCCATTTGAAACGCTACCCACCGTTTCACAAGCCACGCAGACGCTGCACGAGGACCCTGAGGAAGAGGAAGAGGAACTGGAACAGGAAGATTTGACTAGTGTTAGCGAGATTAAGGATGACGAGGAACAAGTGTTTACGCCTCAAAAAAAAAGTCCTCACCCCTTGCAGAGTTTTTAAGAAAAAAGAAATCCTTGGCCATGGTCGAAACACCTTGCCCTTCCAGATCGTCTCCGTTTTCACAAGTCTTGGCCACCCCTCAATATAAAGCTCAACTGAAAAACATTTTAATCAATCATTATGGAGCAACACTGCAACCTTATCTCATTGATCTATTTATTGGAAACACGGATACCACGTATGGTGTTCGCTATGAGGGTGATAGTTTTAAAATTGGGGATTCATCCATTAAATTTGCTCGTACTAAAGCTGTCATTAAAATCATCAATTATAAATTAACGCCAGGACTGTTAATGCTGCTAATCTCTCGGACCCCCTCTTCCCATGATTATACGTCAGAGAACCTTGGCAAATATAAATCCATTTTATTGGACACCCATGCCCACAAAAGACAGTATGATCCCACTCAACAAGTGAATGCCAATATATCTCAAAAATATAAAACCATCATTGCAAAAATGTTCCCCACCAGTCAAAGTGGTCGTCGTAAAGTGTCTGCTTCGGGAGTGACATTTAAACCATTAAAACCCCTTGTGTATGTTACCTACTGTCACAATCCCAATAAGCTCGTCCAGCGACTACAGCTGTTGCATGCTTCACGTCAGGCAGGCCATACCGGTCACGATTGAGAAATTCAAGAAATTGAACAAGAACTTCGAAATGCCAAAATTATTGTTTAAGCCCTCACCCATTATAATGGGTATTGCTCACGAGTTGCATCGCCCAGCTAGGCGTCACTATCCGCGACTCAAGGTGATTTCACGAGGTGTGGATGAACTTTGGCAGGCTGACTTGGTTGAAATGATACCCTATGCTAGTGTTAACAACGGAGTACGCTATATGTTGACCGTCATTGATGTGTATTCCAAAATGGCCTTTGCTGAACTTGTGCGTCGCAATTATGGTCCACTAGTCACCAAGGCCTTTCAACATAATATTCAACACTCCAAACGTCAACCTCAGTTACTACAAACCAACCAGGGAAAATAATTTTTCAACAAGGATTTCTTCAGTTTTCTCAAATCTAAGGATAGTCATCATTACACCACGTACAGCAATCTCAAAGCCAGCGTGGTTGAGCGGTTTAACTGAACCTTGAAAACGCATATGTGGAAAGCGTTTACCGCTCAGGGCACTTATCGCTGGTTGGACATGTTACCAGAGCTAGTGTCACGTTACTATGACACCAAACATAGAACCATTGCGACCAAGCCACGGCTCGTGACCAAAAATATTCAGCGACTGGATAAACTGTTTAACACCGTAAAAACAGCAGACCCTAAACGTCACCGACTGAAAATTGGGGATTTTGCTCGTGTGTCTGCCTTCAATAAGGGCTACACGACTCAGTGGGGGACTGAACTATTTCGAATTCGTCAAGTCAACCTGGACAGTCCAGTCACCTACTTACTCGAGGACCTCAACCATCAACCCATAAAGGGCAGGTTTTTATCTCCATGAACTTCAGAAAACAGCGTTTCCTAAACATTATCTTGTGGAAAAATTGTTGAAACAAAAAGGAAATGAACTATATGTAAAATGGATAGGATTTAACTCTACCTGTAATTCTTGGATCAATAAATTACAAGTTGTGTGAACCTATGCACTTTTTATTTATTTAATGAATCATGTTGTACAACACTTTATGCATGTCCACACATCTCATCAGCAACACGTCTTTCTCTTTCTCTCTCCTCACCTGTGTCTCACTGCTTGAATCCATGTTGACAAACAACTCGTTCAGCTATTGGCTGTTATTTGTTCTCCACTCCTCCCCTCACCTCTCCCCGGCCCTCTCGCCCCGCCCCTGACCGCTCTGCAGTGGTCACGTGATTTTCTGCTGTGTAGAGGTTTCTTTCCTCTCCCCTCTCACCCGCTTCTGCTCGGGACCTGGCTGACAGGATGTGAAATATTATCTCTATTACAGAGTTGCCACATTGTTCCAACCTGTTAACACCTGACAGCAGTGTTGTCAGCTCTCACCCACATTCCATTCTCTAAGCCGGCTAGCCATGCCTCGAGTTGATTTTTCTTTCTAGGCTGTCAGTCAGTCATATATATACACAAAGCAAGTTCTTCTTAAAGATGTTGACACGTTTCCCGCTTTCATTCACCTCATACCGTTATTATTATTATTATTATTATTATTATTTGTCAATTACCTTATTACTAACATGTTTAAACATCACCATGAGGGATTTTTGAATTATTCACCTTCATTTATCTGTCATAGGAAAATATCTTGCTATCGTTCTACCATACATTGCCCCCGTCGAAATAGCCATTTCCTGTATTCACCATGGCCGGTCATAGCCTCGTTGTAACACATGCCCAACAGTATCGTCTCTCTCTCTGTCTGCAAACACTCTTTATTTTAAAAATAAAAAAAAACAGGTAAAACAAAGTTTCAAAATGCATAGTTTTTGTTCTAGAGACTTGACATTTTTTTCATGATAGAGGGGGTAGGGTCCTTTCATTTATGTCAAAGAAACTTTTTCTCATCTTCACCGTTTCCAAAATAGTCAACATATTTCAAAATTCTTTTTTATTTTGTCCAACAGACTTCAAACTTGGTTTCTGCCTAGACGAGCTAGGGACCTTTCATTAACGTCAAACAAACTTTTTTCCAAAATTCACTGTTTCCAAAATAGCGCTCATTTTAAAACCAACAATTTTCAAATTTAAAAAAATACCAACACACATTTTTAGCAAAGAGGACGTCATCCCAATGCCAACAACATCTCATTTGTTAAAATCCGACCAGGCGTTCGCCAATTATCGCCAATGTTCGCGAGAAAGTAGGCTATCATTTTTTTGTCCTACACACTTCAAACTTGCTGAAAGCCTAAAGAGCCTAGGGACCTTACATTAACGTCAAACAAACGTTTTTCTCATCTTCACCATTTCCAAAATAGCCTCAATTTCAAAATCAATAATTTTCATGAAAAAAAATACCAACACATATTCTCAGCAAAGAGGACGTCATCCCAACGCCAACAATTCCTCGTTCGTTAAAATCCGATCATGCGTTCGGGAGATATCGCCAAAGTTTATATGAAAGTAGGGGAGGCGGCATAACTACCCCAGTACTCTATTTGTATTTTTACCCTAGAGACTTGAAATTTATGTCGAGGGTAGAGGGGGTAGGGACCTTTCATTTATGTCATACGAACTTATTTGTAAAATTTCTAGTTTACAATATATAGGAATTTCAAAATTGGACTGTTTTCAAAAAAACATGAAAAAAACGTTTTATTATAAAAAATTAAGGACATAATTGACACCGTGGACGGCCAGGGTGGTTGGGCCTACTTACCTGTTTTACAGGTCCGCCTCGCTTCAGCAACCAAAATCACCTCCAGATGACATGTCCCAACAGAAGAGCTCCAAAGGGGTGGAAGGAATGTGGAGAAGGGGACAACGCACAGGCTATTCTACAGACACCCTCCAATAACTAATGGAACTGCTGCCGACGAAATAATGCCACAACAGTTGATTAAAAATTTAAAATAAAAATTTAATGTTAAAATTTAAAAAGAAAACACCTCCACCAGAAAACAGAACATGCATCAGGCAGTATAAATTTCAAAAAAAAAATCTCAGCTGGAATTCTCACTGTAGAAATAATAAATATTTAAGGCCGATATCAAAAAACAATTCCTTGAGGAAAGAGCATCAAAAGCTACAAACCAAAAAAACACTAAATAAGCACCAGACATATTCCCAAACTGGACCATGAGGGCCTTGGAGAAACAAAAACAAAACTAGTGCAAAATTATTACCATAAACATGGTAACGAAAGAATAACGTAGGAGTACCAAGAAAACTCCAAAAAAGGAAAACCAAAGGAAAATTTAAAACAAATAAGTTAACCAACATCACCATGTCCCAAGAACGTGCACTTCAAAACACGCCAGAAAAACAAAACCCACAATGCACTTCTGTCAACAAGTTACCATGGCGACCAAGAACAGTTGAAGGTACATCAGTACGTATTTATGTGAAATGCGTAATTTACATTTTTAAATTAAATCTTCTCCAGTGAGAAAACAGCTAGATATAAACAAACTCAAGACACTACGAGATCAAATAGGTTTTACAGGCAACGGATCAGACTAAAAACCGATCGACTAATGAACCAATTTAGGCCTAGTGTTAATAGATTCGTCTGGCCAGTACCATAATGTTATAAGAAGAAAATGCCTTAGCCAGATGCCAAATAATAAAATAAGAAGAAAAACAGTAGTGTTCCCCGGACAAATATAGTTTAACAAAAAATTTACATTTTCATAGGTGACATATCTATTCCAAGGTCAACCTTTCAGAACCAAAACAAACACTCAGTACACAATGCAAAACATGGAGCTCCAATAATTTAAAATAATTACAATGCCAAAACATACCTTTAGGGGAAACACTAATTTTTAAACACTACTTAGACACCCTTAAAGGATTTATATCATCAAAAATAAACTAAAATAGCAGATGGCTGCCAGTCGCTGTCGAAGAGATGCACACCAAAGATCGCCTTTCCATATTAAGGCCGAAGAAACTATTTACACGATTATCATAGATGATAGTTGCACACTAATACTTCATGTATCATTAAATACTGGGATATATTCCCAAGTTAGCTTGGACGAGGGCAAAGCCCTCACCCTGGCGTGATTCACAATATGCGTAGTTCTTTTCCCAGCAATCAGTCACAACTTATTTTTCACAAGATGGATGACAAAAGGCGAAGAAGGCCACCCAGCATGCACCAGGTTTATTTAAATTGGACCAATTAAATTTAGCCACATATTACGACAATGTGAAAACCAAATAATATTCACACGACACCACTAAAATGTTTTGGCGGCATGAAGTATATATAGGCTTTTGTTTATGACGTAGAATATAATTGCCTTCAATTATGCCACGAATAGGAAGAGTTTTATAAGGCACAACGAACACACTCTAGCGGAGAAGAAGGAACCACTTGAAGGAGCGCCAAAGTCCGACAGCAGATGCCATCTCGTGTTCACAAACGGAACCAAACGACCGTGCGGTCGTTTCAAAATGTCATGAAGTTACATCCAGGTGTAGATACATGTTTGAAAACGTTGGGACGGGCTCTTGCACGTAACAATAATGACCATTCGTTTCAACCATGGCACAACGTTCTATCATGTTTGGTTTTAAACTATCGCCTATTTTCAAAAAAAAAGTTTTCAAAAATATTTTGTAAAATATAACGAGTGGTCCATAGGAAAGAGGACGTCATCTCGAGTCCAACGACTCCTCATTTGTCAACATCCGACCATGGGTTCATCAGATATTAATTATTTAACATGTACAGTCGGGTACAAATAAAATGGGTGAGTTAGAACCCCTACTGCTCCCCTACTCAAATATCTGAAAATACAATAATTTGTACTAAGGATGAAGGGTATAGAGGCCAATCGTTTAAGCCAATATACAACTTTCTTTGATTCCTAGTTTAAAAATATGGCTTACTTTCCAAATTTAAAAAATGCAAAAATCTATAAATACAATGATTTTTACTATGGATAAAGGGCATAGAGACCTTTCGTTTTAGCTAACAGACACCTTTCCATAATTCCTACTATAAAAATGTAGCCTACTCTTCGAAGTAAAGAAAATTAGCAAAAATTTTACAATTTAAAAATCTTAAAGTCAATAAATTAAAATTAAATTTGTGGGTTTGGGATAAACATTGAAATATAAGGATTTTTTGGGAATTGGGTTGAATTTAGGGTTATGGGTGGTAATGGTGGGGATAGAGTTAGAGTTGGGCTGTTAAGTGGTATCGTTATCTTAAAAGAGCCTAAAAACTGTTTCTTACATCTCTAAGAATTAAGGGCAGTAAAAACATAACACAATATTTTCTCTGTAAAAGTGGTATTTTTTATCTTAAAAGTAGAAATTACCTGTCCTTGGGATAGAGGATATAGAGCCCTTTCGTTTAAAACATCGCACAACTTCCACCGATTAATGGTTCACGAGATATCACCAAACGCTGTCTACAGACACGGTAGCCTATAACAAAACAGGTTAGTGGATTAGAATCCTCTGTGTCTCACTACTCACAATATCCATGATAATGGTTGCGCTTTGTCGCCTGGGGGATAAAAAGAATAGCTTATGTTGATTAAAAAGTACTTTATGTTCGACCCTAACTATTATGTGTCAGAAAACTGTATCATAATGAGGCTCATTATAACACTATTTTTCATTATGAAACAGTTTCTCCCACCAATCAGAGCTCATGAAACAGTTGTGTGACCAATTTAGATACGGATACCTTCGCGCATGCGCTCCAAATCCAACATGTCTATTTATAAATTACCGAAAGTGCACCGTCCATATGTTCGCGTAAATAAACTGGTGAATATGAGACAAGAAATAGCACTGTACCTTAATATCCACAAAACCAATTTCTACACAGAACGTGGTTTTGAAACGACTTCGGTGACAGTTTTACTGAATACTGGTGCACAATCTGAACATATGGTACTGTAGCACACAGAGCGCATGCGTCGGTTGTCCAGAGAGCTTGGAAAACAGAGTTATACTACCCTCCGCAGCACCCGATCACAACATTCTAGTGACTGAACAGATATTTATGAATATTTATGTTAAAACATATAATAAAGTTATAATTATCGTCAAACATAAACAGTCGTATGCAACTCGCCTATAATGGTAATTAAGACACGAGTATTTTTTATAAAACGAGCGTATGCGAGTTTTATAATTTCCATACGATATCCCTCTTAGTTGAGTTTTAATAGTACATTATGCAACTCGCCTATAATGGTAATTAAGACACTCGTATGGAAATTATGAATACTCGTGTCTTAATTATAGCCATTATAGGCTCGTTGCATAATGTACTATTAAAATTCAACTAAGAGGGATATTCAGAAACTTCTGTGTTAGATCACCCACAGCTTCTCTACTTACTAATGCACTGCAAACGATACGCAACACTAATATTTTCCCCTCCTATTAGTCTGTAGCAATAATAGTGTTGAGTATCGCTTGCAGTGCATTAGTACAATACGGGATATCGACCTTCCTGATAACAACGCTAGTTGGGCTGCATAACACAATATTATTAGGGGCAGCTGATTCATGATGATGATGATGATAAGTGGGCGTGATGAAGCTGCCTATTTCTCATCAAGGCAGATGGGTTCGATTCCGATTAATGTACATAGGATTTTCGACGTGAAACATCACGTCCGAAGGTTTGTTGTTATTCTTTTAGGGGATTTCCGACATCGTGGCCATGTAGCCCCGTGTACTTGGGTGTATGTGGAATTTGTCTGATAAGCTGTGTTAGTGTGTGTGTATTTATTATTCAGATAAGGATTGTGAAGGAGGCAGCCGTGGCCATCCCGTCGTTCGCATGGACTAGAAGTGGGAAACCACGGAACCCCACTTCCAGGATGGCTGAGGTGGGAATTGAACCCGGCCACTACGCAGTGAGGCGGACTCCGGTTTAATTGAGCAGCTGCCCTAGCTTTTGATGTTAGGATTATCAATAACCTAAATCTACAATCTTCCTTTCCTCAAAACAATAATGATAACTTTACATACATTTTCATCGTCCAGTTTAGTCTGCGAGCCTCTGTTTGCGAACAAGTCACTGCGGTCTACCGTGCTTCTAACCATCGCATACTGCTTCTCTTAACTCCTTCCCCATTCTTATCACAAGACATCATTTTGGGCGTGGGACCATTGTTATAACGCTACCTTGATGTTCATAATGCGTTCCTGCTGTCTCCATTCGCTGTCACTTTCCAATTTCGGTAAGAGCATGCGGAACCTAGCGGGCACAAACTTTTCCCATCTTCAGCTATTTTCTTAAAATATGATGAACAGACGTTGCTGCAATACCAAGATCATTGGAAATCTGCACACATGTCCAGCGCCTGCCTCTTTCCAACAATGTCCTTGCAGCCTGAACATGGAGATCGTCATTTGCAGCAACGGGTATACCAGCGCGTGTTCCTTGTTGATATTCCTCTCTTCCTTGACGGAAGGCTTCCACCCATCTTGCAGTAGTTCGTTATGGTAGGATTTCTCTCCCGCAAGCTTCTTGCAATGCACTCTTTCCTCTTGAAACTTGGATTTTTATAAAGCACCTTTTTTCATATCAACTGTACATCTTTCTAGCCAAAATTCGATCCTTCAACCTCGGAAACAGCAGGTGAGAACGTTACCGTTGCACCACGCAACCAATCTTCAACAATTGAATTGCTGTGTAAACAGCATATGAAGTATTGGCAACAGTGCATGTTATTTACATTCCCTCCAAATACGGGAAGCTATTAAGTTAACTTTACGATCGCTTCGTGCCCTGTGTTAAAAGTGCCGGTCACTCTTGACCTATTGTGCAGCGCGTCCGCTACTCCCTACAATCTGGCAATCGAATGGTTATAATAAACATAGAAACAAAGAGAAAACAAAGCACAAAGGAAAGGAAGATGTCTGTTTTGAAGACCCCTTGGATACGCCTACGCCCCTGCTTCCTACAACTCGTCCATTGGACATATTTCTTTACACAAAATGCTGTAATTTTTGCGAACTTCGAAATATTCAAATATTAGAACTGTCCGGTATATCGAATAATTCAAACAACCAATGTACGGTAATGGAGAACACAACACCGCGTAGGTTCATTATTCAAATCTTCACTTCGAACGCATGATTGGGACACACGAAATAAAAAATAAAAAAATCGCACAGCCGCCATCTTGCGGTTATGAAATCAATTAAGTTTAATTGCACGCCAGTAAATTTAATTTTGTATGAACATTTACTGTACCAAGTTTCACTGCGCTCGGATGATTAGATCGCGAGTAAATTCCATTTAAATGTTTTATATTCCTTTGGCCACCATGTTGGATTTGTGCTCACCAAGTTATTGAAAGTCCCATAGGTGAACGTATGTTAAGAGTCTTAAAGAACATACAACATTTCTGTTTGATTGCTGTAGTAGATTCATAGATATTGAGAACCATCTAAATATTTCGGATGATCGCTATGTTGGATTGTTATATTATGTAGGCCATAGAGTTATGCCCCATTAGATGAAGAGTATTGCGTAGGTTCATTATTCAAACCTTCACTTTGATCGCATGATTAAGACACAAAAAAATAAAAACATAATTTTAAAATTTCTCACAGCCGCCATCTTGAGGTTATGAAAACAACTGAATTAAATTAGATTCCAGTGCATTAAATTTGCATACACATTTACTGTACCAAGTTTTATTGCGCTCGGATGGTTAAATCGAGTGAAAAATTCATTAAAAGGTTTCTAATTTGCTTGGCTGCCATGTTCGTTTTGGACTTGACAAGTTTTTGAAAGTCACATAGGTCAACTTGCAGTAGTACTGTTTATCAATGTACAATTTCTCAGTCTGATAGGCTAACTGTTACCTTTGCAGAGGTATAGAATGCCAGTGAAATACTTCGCACGGCCGCCATGTTGAAACGTATCAAACATTGAAAGGCGCGGTCGAGGTCGTAGTATGCACTTACCGAGTTTCATTGAAATTGCTTCGACCATTTACATTTCATTAGGGGGGGGGGGGGGGGAGGGACACACACACACGGAAAATACGTAATCTGATAAACCTTTTTTTTTCTCATAAATGAAAATAGGCTAAAACAAGTTCCTGAAGATCCGAAATGGGGCAGGGGAGGGGAGGGGAGGGGAGGGGGAGGAGATGTACAGAACAACAAACAAAACATTTAAGTACCTTAGCCTACCAAGCGACCGCTGCACAGCCCCGTTGGCCTACAAATTGTAGGGTGACACGTATGTAACACGTTCAGTCTCCTCGGCCGTTAATCCCAGTTTTCTTGACTGGAGCATTGTCTCTCTGATCCGACAGCTACTCAATTGTCTTCGCGAGGCTGCGTGCACCCCGTTCCAAACTCTCGTCAATATCTAAATTGGCTGACGGAGCCGAGAATCGAACACGGGGTCTCATGGGTGAGAGGCAGGCTTTAAAGAACCATGAGGTTGCTGTTGTTGGTGCTCTCCGACATCCCGTGTTCTTGGGATTTGGAGTTGAATTTGTCTGATAACCTGTGTTATTGTGATTACTGTGTATTTGTAATTGGGGCTAGGATTCCGAAGGAGGTGTCCGTGGCCGTAAGTTAGTTATCATCCCGCGGCATTTGCCTGGAGTAGAAGTGGGGAATCAACGGAAAACCCTCCTCACGAGGCTGAGCCCTCAAACATGAACTAAATTCCGTGGAATAGCCGGAATTTAAACCCAGAACTCAGCCAAGAGATGGTATCTTTGAATTTAACAGAATAAGATGTTGATTATTTAGGAGCTTTGCGATATCGCCCTGTGCACTTGGGTGTGTGTATTAGAAATTGGGGTAGGATTTGGGTAGGAAGTGGCCGTGGCCTTAAGTTAGGAACCATCCCGCGGCATTTACCCGAAGTAGAAGTTGGAAACCACGGAAATCCACTTCCAGGATACCTGAGGTAGGAATTGAACCCGTCTCTTCTCAGTTTTGTGTCACGAGGCTGAGTGTACCCCGTTCCAACCCTCAGACCAGAATTGCATTTCTTGGAAGAGCCGGGAATCGATCGTGGGCCCCTGCGGTGACAGCCAAGCAACGAGGCGGACTGTGTCTAATATTTAATTTGTGTTTCTGTAGTGTATAATTCCATAGCTAACACAGAGCCATCATGCAGTCGATACAGGGCCCCAGGCTGGCTCGAGAGATAAGCGACAACAGACATTGGCTGGCCAGTGGACCAGCGATGGTGCTTCGCCGGTAACAGATTAGATAAGCTGCATTGGGCCCTCTGCTGCGTGACATGAGAACAGGTAGAGTAAGACGTGCAACAACATCCAACATCAGTATACAGAGAGGAGCGCGTCATGGCAGCATTCTTACTCAGCACTACATCTGAATAATTTCGACTCCATATTAATGTAAATAAGACTCCGTGGCTTTGGCGGCAGCACGCCGGCCTCTTACCGCTGGGTCCGTGGTTCAAATCCTGGCCACTCCATGTGAGATTTGTGCTGGAAAAAGCGGAAGCAGACAGGCTTTTCTCCGGGTACTCCGGTTTTCGCTGTCATAATTTCCTTCCAGCAACACTCTTCTCTATCATTTCATTTCATCTGTCATTCATTTAATCATTGCCGCAGGGGAGTGGACAGGCTTCGGCAGCCGCTAGATGGGGGCTTCATTCATCCCATTCCCTAACCCGGTCGGTCGACTGGAAGCAGGCTGTTGATTTCCATTTTCAATAATGTAAATATGACAAAATTTAAGGTTTTTATTCGTCAAGATCACAACCAGACTACTCTGAGCATCAGAGTTCCTGCAGTCGAGCGGGTTCGCCATTTTAAACATCTAGGGGGTCTCATCACTGACGGCTTCCAACTCGACGTTGAAATAAGAAGTCGCATTGCAATTGCACGCAGTATCGGTAGAAAAATGTCATCTTGCTTCAACAATGACAATTTAAATGTGAAGCTCCGTCAATAAATGTCTAGAACTTATGTCTGGTCGACACTCTTATATGGTATGGAGGCTTGGACTATGAAGGCTAGCAACATGAAGAAATTAGACACATTCTAAATGTGGATCCATCGAAGAATGCTAAAAATAACCTGGACCGATAAAGTTACGACCAAAGATGTCCTCTGAAGAGCAAACGGTGATCGTGAACTTTTGTCTGCAATTAAATGTCGCAATACTGCCGATTTAGGTCAAGTACAGTACAAAGAAGCTTCAAAATATTGCAAGGCAAAGTAGATGGCCGGCGAGGACAAAATACATCAAGGAGAATTGTTCCGGCTAGCCTTTGCCATAGTAACCGCCGCCGGGGACTTGAACAGAAGGAACTAGATATTAGTGTTTCCTAGGCTACGTAATTTATTAATACACGTTATTCACGAGTGTGTCCAACATATACATATTAATAATGTAATTATTTCAGAAACTGCGTCCACTTCCTGATGTAGCAGCTGTCGCCCCTGGGGGTTTGGGTCCGATTCCCATGTCAGCCATCCTGAAAGGGGTTTTCGGTGGTTTCCCACTTATGCTCCATGCTAATTGTTCTTAAATTAAGAGGAACGTGGTGGAGCAGCGGTCATGCTGTTGGCCTCTCACCAAGATGGACTGGGTACAACTCCCGATCAATGCACGTGAGATTTACGAAGTGAAATGCCACGTTTAGTGGTTCGGATTTCACGTAAAAAGGAGGACCCGTGGCTTATGATCACAAGAATCCCGGACACGAAAAACTACAATCTTCGACCTTCCTTAAATGAGTGCCACGGCCACCTCCTTTCAAATCCTCATCTGATTTACAAATACGCACACTAATAAAATCACAATAATACAGCCAGTGGATAACCTGGGCCTTGCTACAGCCAGTAGATACCCTGGGCCTTGCTACAGCCAGTGGATACCCTGGGCCTTGCTACAGCCAGTGGATACCCTGGGCCTTGCTACAGCCAGTGGATACCCTAGGACTTGCTACAGCCAGTGGATACCCTGGGCCTTGCTACAGCCAGTGGATACCCTGGGCCTTGCTACAGCCCATGGATACCCTGAGCCTTGCTACAGCCCGTGGATACCCTGAGCCTTGCTACAGCCAGTGGATACCCTGGGCTTTGCTACAGCCAGTGGATACCCTGGGCCTTGCTACAGCCAGTGGATACCATGGGCCTTGCCACAGCCAGTGGATACCCTGGGCCTTGCTAGAGCCAGTGGATACCCTGGGCCTTGCTATAGCCAGAGGATACCCTGGGCCTTGCTACAGCCAGTGGATACCCTGGGCCTTGCTAGAGCCTGTGGATACCCTGGGCCTTACTACAGCCAGTGGATACCCTGAGCCTTGCTATAATCAGTGGATACCCTGGGCCTTGCTATAGCCAGTGGATACCCTGGGCCTTGCTCCAGCCAGTGGATACCCTGGCCTTGCTACAGCCAGATGATACCCTGGCCCTTGCTACAGCAAGTGGATACCCTGGGCCTTGCTACAGCCAGTGTATACCCTGAGCCTTGCTATAGCCAGTAGATACCCTGAGCCGTGCTACAGCCAGTGGATACCCTGGGCCTTACTATAGCCAGTGGATACCCTGAGCCTTGCTACAGCCAGTGGATACCATGAGCGTTGCTACAGCCAGTGGATACCCTGTGCCTTGCTCCAGCCAGTGGATACCTTGAGCCTTGCTACAGCCAGTGTATACCCTGGGCCTTGCTACAGCAAGTGGATACCCTGGGCCTTGCTACAGCCAGTGGATACCCTGGGCCTTGCTATAGCCAGTGCATACCCTGGGACATGCTCCAGCCAGTTGATACCCTGAGCCTTGCTACAGCCAGTGGATACCCTGGGCCTTGCTACAGCCAGTGGATACCCTGGGCCTTGCTACAGCCAGTGGATACCCTGGGCCTTGCTCCAGCCAGTGGATACCCTGAGCCTTGATACAGCAAGTGGATACTCTGGGCCTTGCTACAGCCAGTGGATACCCTGAGCCTTGCTACAGCCAGTGGATACCCTGGGCCTTGCTGCAGCAAGTGGATGCCCTGTGCCTTGCTCCAGCCAGTGGATACCCTGAACCCTGCTACAGCCAGTGGACACCCTGGGCCTTGCTACAGCCAGTGGATACCCTGGGCCTTGCCACAGCCAGTGGATACCCTGGGCCTTGCTCAAGCCAGTGGATACCCTGAGCCTTGCTACAGCCAGTGGATACCCTGGGCCTTGCTACAGCCAGTGGATACCCTGGGCCTTGCTATAGCCAGTGGATACCCTGGGCCTTGCTACAGCCAGTGGATAACCTGGGCCTTGCTACAGCCAGTGGATACCCTGGGCCTTGCTACAGCCAGTGGGTACCCTGGGCCTTGCTACAGCCAGTGGATACTCTGGGCCTTGCTACAGCCAGTGGATACCCTGGGGCGTGCTATAGCCAGTGGATACCCTGGGCCTTGCCACAGCCAGTGGATACCCTGGGCCTTGCTACAGCCAGTGGATACCCTGCGCCTTGCTACAGCCAGTAGATACCCTGGGCCTTCCTACAGCCAGTGTATACCCTGGGCCTTGCTCCAGCCAGTGGATACCCTGGGCCTTACTATAGCCAGTGGATACCCTGAGCCTTGCTACAGCCAGTGGATACCCTGGGCCTTACTATAGCCAGTGGATACCCTGGGCCTTGCTACAGCCAGTGGATACCCTGGGTCTTGCTACAGCCAGTAGATACCGTGGGCCTTGCTACAGCCAGTGGATACCCTGGGCCTTGCTACAGCCAATGGATACCCTGGACCTTGCTGCAGCCAGTGGATACCCTGGGCCTTGCTACAGCCAGTGGATACCCTGGGCCTTGCTACAGCCAGTGGATAGCCTGGGCCTTGCCATAGCCTGTGGATAACCTGGGCCTTGCTCCAGCCAGTGGATACCCTGGGCCCTGCTACAGCCAGTGGATACCCTGGGCCTTGCCATAGCCAGTTGATACTTTGGGCCTTGCTACAGCCAGTGGATACCCTGGGCTTTGCTACAGCCAGTGGATACCCTGGGCCTTGCTACAGCCCGTGGATACCCTGAGCCTTGCTACAGCCAGTGGATACCCTGGGCCTTGCTAAAGCCCGTGGATACCCTGAGCCTTGCTACAGCCAGTGGATACCCTGGGCCTTGCTACAGCCAGTGGATACCCTGAGCCTTACTACAGCCAGTGGATACCCTGAGCCTAGCTACAACCAGTGGATACCCTGGGCCTTGCTACTGCAAGTGGATACCCTGAGCCTTGCTACAGCCAGTGGATACCCTGGGCCTTGCTATAGCCAGTCGATACCCTGGGCCTTGCTACAGCCAGGGGATACCCTGCGCCTTGCTACAGCCAGTGGATGCCGTGCGCCTTGCTACAGCCAGTGAATACCCTGGGTCTTGCTACAGCCAGTGGATACCCTGGGCCTTGCTACAGCCAGTGGATACACTGGGCCTTGCTCCAGCCAGTGGATACCCTGGGCCTTGCTATAGCCAGTGGATACCCTGGGCCTTGCTACAGCCAGTGAATACCCTGCGCCTTGCTACAGCCAGTGGATACCCTGGGCGTTGCTACAGGCAGTGGATACCCTGAGCCTTGCTACAGCCAGTGGATACCCTGGGCCTTGCTACAGCCAGTGGATACCCTGGGCCTTGCTACAGCCAGTGGATAACCTGGGCCTTGCTACAGCCAGTGGATACTCTGGGCCTTGATACAGCCAGTGGATACCCTGGGCCTTGCTAAAGCCAGTGGATACCCAGGGCCTTGCCACAGCCAGTGGATACCCTGGGCCTTGCTACAGCCAGTGGATACCCTGCGCCTTGCTACAGCCAGTAGATACCCTGGGCCTTGCTACAGCCAGTGTATACCCTGGGCCTTGCTCCAGCCAGTGGATACCCTGGGCCTTACTATAGCCAGTGGATACCCTGAGCCTTGCTACAGCCAGTGGATACCCTGGGCCTTACTATAGCCAGTGGATACCCTGGGCCTTGCTACAGCCAGTGGATACCCTGGGTCTTGCTACAGCCAGTAGATACCCTGGGCCTTGCTACAGCCAGTGGATACCCTGGGCCTTGCTACAGCCAATGGATACCCTGGACCTTGCTGCAGCCAGTGGATACCCTGGGCCTTGCCACAGCCAGTGGATACCCTGGGCTTTGCTACAGCCAGTGGATACCCTGGGCCTTGCCATAGCCAGTGGATACCCTGGGCCCTGCTACAGACAGTGGATACCCTGAGCCTTGCTACAGCCAGTGGATACCCTAGGCCTTGCTACAGCCAGTGGATACCCTGGGACTTGCTACAGCCAGTGGATACCCTGGGCCTTGCTACAGCCAGTGTATACCCTGGGCCTTGCTCCAGCCAGTGGATACCCTGGGCCTTACTATAGCCAGTGGATACCCTGAGCCTTGCTACAGCCAGTGGATACCCTGGGCCTTACTATAGCCAGTGGATACCCTGGGCCTTGCTACAGCCAGTGGATACCCTGGGTCTTGCTACAGCCAGTAGATACCCTGGGCCTTGCTACAGCCAGTGGATACCCTGGGCCTTGCGACAGCCAATGGATACCCTGGACCTTGCTGCAGCCAGTGGATACCCTGGGCCTTGCTACAGCCAGTGGATACCCTGGGCCTTGCTACAGCCAGTGGATAACCTGGGCCTTGCCATAGCCAGTGGATACCCTGGGCCCTGCTACAGCCAGTGGATACCCTGAGCCTTGCTACAGCCAGTGGATACCCTAGGCCTTGCTACAGCCAGTGGATACCCTGGGACTTGCTACAGCCAGTGGATACCCTGGGCCTTGCTAAAGCCAGTAGATACCCTGGGCCTTGCTACAGCCAGTGTATACCCTGGGCCTTGCTACATCCAGTGGATACCCTAAGCATTGCTACAGCCAGTGTATACACTTGGCCTTGCTACAGCCAGTGGATACCCTAAGCATTGCTACAGCCAGTGGATACCCTGCGCCTTGCTACAGCCAGTAGAAACCCTGGGCCATGCTACAGCCAGTGTATACACTGGGCCTTGCTGCAGCCAGTGGATACCCTAAGCATTGCTCCAGCCAGTTGATACCCTGGGCCTTGCTCCAGCCAGTGGATACCCTGGGCCTTACTATAGCCAGTGGATACCCTGGGCCTTGCTCCAGCCAGTGGATACCCTGGGCCTTGCTACAGCCAGTGGATACCCTGGGCCTTGCCATAGCCAGTTGATACTCTGGGCCTTGCTACAGCCAGTGGATACCCTGGGCTTTGCTACAGCCAGTGGATACCCTGGGCCTTGCTACAACCCGTGGATACCCTGAGCCTTGCTACAGCCAGTGGATACCCTGGGCCTTGCTACAGCCCGTGGATACCCTGAGCCTTGCTACAGCCAATGGATACCCTGAGCCTAGCTACAACCAGTGGATACCCTGGGCCTTGCTACTGCAAGTGGATACCCTGAGCCTTGCTACAGCCAGTGGATACCCTGGGCCTTGCTACAGCCAGTGGATACCCTGGGCCTTGCTCCAGCCAGTGGATACCCTGAGCCTTGCTACAGCCAGTGGATACCCTGGGCTTTGCTACAGCCAGTGGATACCCTGAGCCTTGCTACAGCCAGTGGATACCCTGGGCCTTGCTACAGCCAGTGGATACTCTGGGCCTTCCTACAGCCAGTGGATACCCTGTGCCTTGCTCCAGCCAGTGGATACCCTGGGCCTTGCTACAGCCAGTGGATACCCTGGTCCTTGCCACAGCCAGTGGTTACCCTGGGCCATGATCAAGCCAATGGATACCCTGAGCCTTGCTACAGCCAGTGGATACCCTGGGCCTTGCTACAGCCAGTGGATACCCTGGGCCTTGCTATAGCCAGTGGATACCCTGGGCCTTGCTACAGGCAGTGGATTACCTGGGCCTTGCTACAGCCAGTGGATACCCTGGGCCCTGCTACAGCCTGTGGGTACCCTGGGCCTTGCTACAGCCAGTGGATACCCTAAGCATTGCTACAGCCAGTGGATACCCTGCGCCTTGCTACAGCCAGTAGAAACCCTGGGCCTTGCTACAGCCAGTGTATACACTGGGCCTTGCTGCAGCCAGTGGATACCCTAAGCATTGCTCCAGCCAGTTGATACCCTGGGCCTTGCTCCAGCCAGTGGATACCCTGGGCCTTACTATAGCCAGTGGATACCCTGGGCCTTGCTCCAGCCAGTGGATACCCTGGGCCTTGCTACAGCCAGTGGATACCCTGGGCCTTGCCATAGCCAGTTGATACTCTGGGCCTTGCTACAGTCAGTGGATACCCTGGGCTTTGCTACAGCCAGTGGATACCCTGGGCCTTGCTACAGCCCGTGGATACCCTGAGCCTTGCTACAGCCAGTGGATACCCTGGGCCTTGCTACAGCCCGTGGATACCCTGAGCCTTGCTACATCCAATGGATACCCTGAGCCTAGCTACAACCAGTGGATACCCTGGGCCTTGCTACTGCAAGTGGATACCCAGAGCCTTGCTGCAGCCAGTGGATACCCTGGGTCTCGCTACAGCCAGTGGATACCCTGGGTCTTGCTACAGCCCGTGGATACCCTGCGCGTTGCTACAGCCAGTGGATACCCTGGGCCTTGCGACAGCCAGTGGATACCCTCCGCCTTGCTACAGCCAGTGGATACCCTGGGCCTTGCTACAGCCAGTGGATACCCTGGGTCTTGCTCCAGCCAGTATATACCCTGAGCCTTGCTACAGCCAGTGGATACTCTGGGCTTTGCTACAGCCAATGGATACCCTGGGCCTTGCTAAAGTCCGTGGATACCCTGGGTCTTGCTCCAGCCAGTGGATACCCTGAGCCTTGCTACAGCCAGTGGATACTCTGGGCTTTGCTACAGCCAGTGTATACCTGGGCCTTGCTACAGCCCTTGGAAACCCTGGGCCTTGCTAAAGTGAGTGGATACCCTGAGCCTTGCTACAGCCAGTGGATACCCTGGGCCTTGCTACAGTCAGTGGATACCCTGGGCCTTGCTACAGCCAGTGGATACCCTGGGACTTGCTATAGCCAGTGGATACTCTGGGTCTTGCTACAGCCAGTGTATACCCTGAGCCTTGCTATAGCCAGTAGATACCCTGAGCCTTGCTACAGCCAGTGGATTTCCTGGGCCTTGCTATAGCCAGTGGATACCCTGGGCCTTGCTATAGCCAGTGGATACCCTGGGACTTGCTCCAGCCAGTGGATACCCTGGGCCTTGCTACAGCCAGTGGATACCCTGGGCCTTGCTACAGCCAGTGGATACCCTGGGCCTTGCTCCAGCCAGTGGATACCCTGAGCCTTGCTACAGCCAGTGGATACCCTGGGCCTTGCTACAGCCAGTGGATACCCTGAGCCTTGCTACAGCCAGTGGATACCCTGGGCCTTGCTACAGCCAGTGGATACTCTGGGCCTTCCTACAGCCAGTGGATACCCTGTGCTTTGCTCCAGCCAGTGGATACCCTGGACCTTGCTACAGCCAGTGGATACCCTGGTCCTTGCCACAGCCAGTGCTTACCCTGGGCCTTGCTCAAGCCAATGGATACCCTGAGCCTTGCTACAGCCAGTGGATACCCTCGGCCTTGCTACAGCCAGTGGATACCTTGGGCCTTGCTATAGCCAGTGGATACCCTGGGCTTTGCTACAGCCAGTGGATAACCTGGGCCTTGCTACAGCCAGTGGATACCCTGGGCCCTGCTACAGCCAGTGGGTAACCTGGGCCTTGCTACAGCCAGTGGATACTCTGGGCCTTGCTACAGCCAGTGGATACCCTGGGCCTTGCTACAGCCCGTGGATACCCTGAGCCTTGCTACAGCCAGTGGATACCCTGGGCCTTGCTACAGCCAGTGGATACCCTGAGCCTTGCTACAGCCAGTGGATACCCTGAGCCTAGCTACAACCAGTGGATACCCTGGGCCTTGCTACTGCAAGTGGATACCCTGAGCCTTGCTACAGCCAGTGGATACCATGGGCCTTGCTACAGCCAGTCGATACCCTGGGCCTTGCTACAGCCAGGGGATACCCTGCGCCTTGCTACAGCCAGTGGATGCCGTGCGCCTTGCTACAGCCAGTGAATACCCTGGGTCTTGCTACAGCCAGTGGATACCCTGGGCCTTGCTACAGCCAGTGGATACACTGGGCCTTGCTCCAGCCAGTGATACCCTGGGCCTTGCTATAGCCAGTGGATACCCTGGGCCTTGCTACAGCCAGTGGATACCCTGCGCCTTGCTACAGCCAGTGGATACCCTGGGCGTTGCTACAGCCATTGGATACCCTGGGACTTGCTACAGCCAGTGGATACCCTGAGCCTTGCTACAGCCCGTGGATACCCTGAGCCTTGCTACAGGCAGTGGATACCCTGAGCCTTGCTACAGCCAGTGGATACCCTGGGCCTTGCTACAGCCAGTGGATACCCTGGGCCTTGCTACAGCCAGTGGATAACCTGGGCCTTGCTACAGCCAGTGGATACTCTGGGCCTTGCTACAGCCAGTGGATACCCTGGGCCTTGCTAAAGCCAGTGGATACCCAGGGCCTTGCCACAGCCAGTGGATACCCTGGGCCTTGCTACAGCCAGTGGATACCCTGCGCCTTGCTACAGCCAGTAGATACCCTGGGCCTTGCTACAGCCAGTGTATACCCTGGGCCTTGCTCCAGCCAGTGGATACCCTGGGCCTTACTATAGCCAGTGGATACCCTGAGCCTTGCTACAGCCAGTGGATACCCTGGGCCTTACTATAGCCAGTGGATACCCTGGGCCTTGCTACAGCCAGTGGATACCCTGGGTCTTGCTACAGCCAGTAGATACCCTGGGCCTTGCTACAGCCAGTGGATACCCTGGGCCTTGCTACAGCCAATGGATACCCTGGACCTTGCTGCAGCCAGTGGATACCCTGGGCCTTGCTACAGCCAGTGGATACCCTGGGCTTTGCTACAGCCAGTGGATACCCTGGGCCTTGCCATAGCCAGTGGATACCCTGGGCCCTGCTACAGACAGTGGATACCCTGAGCCTTGCTACAGCCAGTGGATACCCTAGGCCTTGCTACAGCCAGTGGATACCCTGGGACTTGCTACAGCCAGTGGATACCCTGGGCCTTGCTACAGCCAGTGTATACCCTGGGCCTTGCTACATCCAGTGGATACCCTAAGCATTGCTACAGCCAGTGTATACACTTGGCCTTGCTACAGCCAGTGGATACCCTAAGCATTGCTACAGCCAGTGGATACCCTGCGCCTTGCTATAGCCAGTGGATACCCTGGGCCTTGCTACAGGCAGTGGATAACCTGGGCCTTGCTACAGCCAGTGGATACCCTGGGCCCTGCTACAGCCTGTGGATACCCTGGGCCTTGCTACAGCCAGTAGATACCCTGGGCCTTGCTACAGCCAGTGGATACCCTGGGCCTTGCTACAGCCAATGGATACCCTGGACCTTGCTGCAGCCAGTGGATACCCTGGGCCTTGCTACAGCCAGTGGATACCCTGGGCCTTGCTACAGCCAGTGGATACCCTGGTCCTTGCCACAGCCAGTGGTTACCCTGGGCCTTGATCAAGCCAATGGATACCCTGAGCCTTGCTACAGCCAGTGGATACCCTGGGCCTTGCTACAGCCAGTGGATACCCTGGGCCTTGCTATAGCCAATGGATACCCTGGGCCTTGCTACAGCCAATGGATACCCTGGACCTTGCTGCAGCCAGTGGATACCCTGGGCCTTGCTACAGCCAGTGGATACCCTGGGCCTTGCTACAGCCAGTGGATACCCTGGGCCTTGCTATAGCCAGTGGATACCCTGGGCCTTGCTACAGGCAGTGGATAACCTGGGCCTTGCTACAGCCAGTGGATACCCTGGGCCCTGCTACAGCCTGTGGGTACCCTGGGCCTTGCTACAGCCAGTGGATACCCTAAGCATTGCTACAGCCAGTGGATACCCTGCGCCTTGCTACAGCCAGTAGAAACCCTGGGCCTTGCTACAGCCAGTGTATACAATGGGCCTTGCTGCAGCCAGTGGATACCCTAAGCATTGCTCCAGCCAGTTGATACCCTGGGCCTTGCTCCAGCCAGTGGATAGCCTGGGCCTTACTATAGCCAGTGGATACCCTGGGCCTTGCTCCAGCCAGTGGATACCCTGGGCCTTGCTACAGCCAGTGGATACCCTGGGCCTTGCCATAGCCAGTTGATACTCTGGGCCTTGCTACAGTCAGTGGATACCCTGGGCTTTGCTACAGCCAGTGGATACCCTGGGCCTTGCTACAGCCCGTGGATACCCTGAGCCTTGCTACAGCCAGTGGATACCCTGGGCCTTGCTACAGCCCGTGGATACCCTGAGCCTTGCTACATCCAAAGGATACCCTGAGCCTAGCTACAACCAGTGGATACCCTGGGCCTTGCTACTGCAAGTGGATACCCAGAGCCTTGCTACAGCCAGTGGATACCCTGGGTCTCGCTACAGCCAGTGGATACCCTGGGTCTTGCTACAGCCCGTGGATACCCTGCGCGTTGCTACAGCCAGTGGATACCCTGGGCCTTGCGACAGCCAGTGGATACCCTCCGCCTTGCTACAGCCAGTGGATACCCTGGGCCTTGCTACAGCCAGTGGATACCCTGGGTCTTGCTCCAGCCAGTAGATACCCTGAGCCTTGCTACAGCCAGTGGATACTCTGGGCTTTGCTACAGCCAATGGATACCCTGGGCCTTGCTAAAGTCCGTGGATACCCTGGGTCTTGCTCCAGCCAGTGGATACCCTGAGCCTTGCTACAGCCAGTGGATACTCTGGGCTTTGCTACAGCCAGTGTATACCTGGGCCTTGCTACAGCCCTTGGAAACCCTGGGCCTTGCTAAAGTGAGTGGATACCCTGAGCCATGCTACAGCCAGTGGATACCCTGGGCCTTGCTACAGTCAGTGGATACCCTGGGCCTTGCTACAGCCAGTGGATACCCTGGGACTTGCTATAGCCAGTGGATACTCGGGGTCTTGCTACAGCCAGTGTATACCCTGAGCCTTGCTATAGCCAGTAGATACCCTGAGCCTTGCTACAGCCAGTGGATTTCCTGGGCCTTGCTATAGCCAGTGGATACCCTGGGCCTTGCTATAGCCAGTGGATACCCTGGGACTTGCTCCAGCCAGTGGATACCCTGGGCCATGCTACAGCCAGTGGATACCCTGGGCCTTGCTACAGCCAGTGGATACCCTGGGCCTTGCTCCAGCCAGTGGATACCCTGAGCCTTGCTACAGCCTGTGGATACCCTGGGCCTTGCTACAGCCAGTGGATACCCTGAGCCTTGCTACAGCCAGTGGATACCCTGGGCCTTGCTACAGCCAGTGGATACTCTGGGCCTTCCTACAGCCAGTGGATACCCTGTGCTTTGCTCCAGCCAGTGGATACCCTGGGCCTTGCTACAGCCAGTGGATACCCTGGTCCTTGCCACAGCCAGTGCTTACCCTGGGCCTTGCTCAAGCCAATGGATACCCTGAGCCTTGCTACAGCCAGTGGATACCCTGGGCCTTGCTACAGCCAGTGGATACCCTGGGCCTTGCTATAGCCAGTGGATACCCTGGGCTTTGCTACAGCCAGTGGATAACCTGGGCCTTGCTACAGCCAGTGGATACCCTGGGCCCTGCTACAGCCAGTGGGTAACCTGGGCCTTGCTACAGCCAGTGGATACTCTGGGCCTTGCTACAGCCAGTGGATACCCTGGGCCTTGCTACAGCCCGTGGATACCCTGAGCCTAGCTACAGCCAGTGGATACCCTGGGCCTTGCTACAGCCAGTGGATACCCTGAGCCTTGCTACAGCCAGTGGATACCCTGAGCCTAGCTACAACCAGTGGATACCCTGGGCCTTGCTACTGCAAGTGGATACCCTGAGCCTTGCTACAGCCAGTGGATACCATGGGCCTTGCTATAGCCAGTCGATACCCTGGGCCTTGCTACAGCCAGGGGATACCCTGCGCCTTGCTACAGCCAGTGGATGCCGTGCGCCTTGCTACAGCCAGTGAATACCCTGGGTCTTGCTACAGCCAGTGGATACCCTGGGTCTTGCTACAGCCAGTGGATACACTGGGCCTTGCTCCAGCCAGTGGATACCCTGGGCCTTGCTATAGCCAGTGGATACCCTGGGCCTTGCTACAGCCAGTGGATACCCTGCGCCTTGCTACAGCCAGTGGATACCCTGGGCGTTGCTACAGCCATTGGATACCCTGGGACTTGCTACAGCCAGTGGATACCCTGAGCCTTGCTACAGCCCGCGGATACCCTGAGCCTTGCTACAGGCAGTGGATACCCTGAGCCTTGCTACAGCCAGTGGATACCCTGGGCCTTGCTACAGCCAGTGGATACCCTGGGCCTTGCTACAGCCAGTGGATAACCTGGGCCTTGCTACAGCCAGTGGATACTCTGGGCCTTGCTACAGCCAGTGGATACCCTGGGCCTTGCTAAAGCCATTGGATACCCAGGGCCTTGCCACAGCCAGTGGATACCCTGGGCCTTGCTACAGCCAGTGGATACCCTGCGCCTTGCTACAGCCAGTAGATACCCTGGGCCTTGCTACAGCCAGTGTATACCCTGGGCCTTGCTCCAGCCAGTGGATACCCTGGGCCTTACTATAGCCAGTGGATACCCTGAGCCTTGCTACAGCCAGTGGATACCCTGGGCCTTACTATAGCCAGTGGATACCCTGGGCCTTGCTACAGCCAGTGGATACCCTGGGTCTTGCTACAGCCAGTAGATACCCTGGGCCTTGCTACAGCCAGTGGATACCCTGGGCCTTGCTACAGCCAATGGATACCCTGGACCTTGCTGCAGCCAGTGGATACCCTGGGCCTTGCTACAGCCAGTGGATACCCTGGGCTTTGCTACAGCCAGTGGATACCCTGGGCCTTGCCATAGCCAGTGGATACCCTGGGCCCTGCTACAGACAGTGGATACCCTGAGCCTTGCTACAGCCAGTGGATACCCTAGGCCTTGCTACAGCCAGTGGATACCCTGGGACTTGCTACAGCCAGTGGATACCCTGGGCCTTGCTACAGCCAGTGTATACCCTGGGCCTTGCTACATCTAGTGGATACCCTAAGCATTGCTACAGCCAGTGTATACACTTGGCCTTGCTACAGCCAGTGGATACCCTAAGCATTGCTACAGCCAGTGGATACCCTGCGCCTTGCTACAGCCAGTAGAAACCCTGGGCCATGCTACAGCCAGTGTATACACTGGGCCTTGCTGCAGCCAGTGGATACCCTAAGCATTGCCCCAGCCAGTTGATACCCTGGGCCTTGCTCCAGCCAGTGGATACCCTGGGCCTTACTATAGCCAGTGGATACCCTGGGCCTTGCTCCAGCCAGTGGATACCCTGGGCCTTGCTACAGCCAGTGGATACCCTGGGCCTTGCCATAGCCAGTTGATACTCTGGGCCTTGCTACAGACAGTGGATACCCTGGGCTTTGCTACAGCATGTGGATACCCTGGGCCTTGCTACAACCCGTGGATACCCTGAGCCTTGCTACAGCCAGTGGATACCCTGGGCCTTGCTACAGCCCGTGGATACCCTGAGCCTTGCTACAGCCAATGGATACCCTGAGCCTAGCTACAACCAGTAGATACCCTGGGCCTTGCTACTGCAAGTGGATACCCTGAGCCTTGCTACAGCCAGTGGATACCCTGGGCCTTGCTACAGCCAGTGGATACCCTGGGCCTTGCTCCAGCCAGTGGATACCCTGAGCCTTGCTACAGCCAGTGGATACCCTGGGCCTTGCTACAGCCAGTGGATACCCTGAGCCTTGCTACAGCCAGTGGATACCCTGGGCCTTGCTACAGCCAGTGGATACTCTGGGCCTTCCTACAGCCAGTGGATACCCTGTGCCTTGCTCCAGCCAGTGGATACCCTGGGCCTTGCTACAGCCAGTGGATACCCTGGTCCTTGCCACAGCCAGTGGTTACCCTGGGCCTTGATCAAGCCAATGGATACCCTGAGCCTTGCTACAGCCAGTGGATACCCTGGGCCTTGCTACAGCCAGTGGATACCCTGGGCCTTGCTATAGCCAGTGGATACCCTGGGCCTTGCTACAGGCAGTGGATAACCTGGGCCTTGCTACAGCCAGTGGATACCCTGGGCCCTGCTACAGCCTGTGGGTACCCTGGGCCTTGCTACAGCCAGTGGATACCCTAAGCATTGCTACAGCCAGTGGATACCCTGCGCCTTGCTACAGCCAGTAGAAACCCTGGGCCTTGCTACAGCCAGTGTATACACTGGGCCTTGCTGCAGCCAGTGGATACCCTAAGCATTGCTCCAGCCAGTTGATACCCTGGGCCTTGCTCCAGCCAGTGGATACCCTGGGCCTTACTATAGCCAGTGGATACCCTGGGCCTTGCTCCAGCCAGTGGATACCCTGGGCCTTGCTACAGCCAGTGGATACCCTGGGCCTTGCCATAGCCAGTTGAGACTCTGGGCCTTGCTACAGTCAGTGGATACCCTGGGCTTTGCTACAGCCAGTGGATACCCTGGGCCTTGCTACAGCCCGTGGATACCCTGAGCCTTGCTACAGCCAGTGGATACCCTGGGCCTTGCTACAGCCCGTGGATACCCTGAGCCTTGCTACATCCAATGGATACCCTGAGCCTAGCTACAACCAGTGGATACCCTGGGCCTTGCTACTGCAAGTGGATACCCAGAGCCTTGCTACAGCCAGTGGATACCCTGGGTCTCGCTACAGCCAGTGGATACCCTGGGTCTTGCTACAGCCCGTGGATACCCTGCGCGTTGCTACAGCCAGTGGATACCCTGGGCCTTGCGACAGCCAGTGGATACCCTCCGCCTTGCGACAGCCAGTGGATACCCTGGGCCTTGCTACAGCCAGTGGATACCCTGGGTCTTGCTCCAGCCAGTAGATACCCTGAGCCTTGCTACAGCCAGTGGATACTCTGGGCTTTGCTACAGCCAATGGATACCCTGGGCCTTGCTAAAGTCCGTGGATACCCTGGGTCTTGCTCCAGCCAGTGGATACCCTGAGCCTTGCTACAGCCAGTGGATACTCTGGGCTTTGCTACAGCCAGTGTATACCTGGGCCTTGCTACAGCCCTTGGATACCCTGGGCCTTGCTAAAGTGAGTGGATACCCTGAGCCTTGCTACAGCCAGTGGATACCCTGGGCCTTGCTACAGTCAGTGGATACCCTGGGCCTTGCTACAGCCAGTGGATACCCTGGGACTTGCTATAGCCAGTGGATACTCTGGGTCTTGCTACAGCCAGTGTATACCCTGAGCCTTGCTATAGCCAGTAGATACCCTGAGCCTTGCTACAGCCAGTGGATTTCCTGGGCCTTGCTATAGCAAGTGGATACCCTGGGCCTTGCTATAGCCAGTGGATAACCTGGGACTTGCTCCAGCCAGTGGATACCCTGGGCCTTGCTACAGCCAGTGGATACCCTGGGCCTTGCTACAGCCAGTGGATACCCTGGGCCTTGCTCCAGCCAGTGGATACCCTGATCCTTGCTACAGTCTGTGGATACCCTGGGCCTTGCTACAGCCAGTGGATACCCTGAGCCTTGCTACAGCCAGTGGATACCCTGGGCCTTGCTACAGCCAGTGGATACTCTGGGCCTTCCTACAGCCAGTGGATACCCTGTGCCTTGCTCCAGCCAGTGGATACCCTGGGCCTTGCTACAGCCAGTGGATACCCTGGTCCTTGCCACAGCCAGTGCTTACCCTGGGCCTTGCTCAAGCCAATGGATACCCTGAGCCTTGCTACAGCCAGTGGATACCCTGGGCCTTGCTACAGCCAGTGGATACCCTGGGCCTTGCTATAGCCAGTGGATACCCTGGGCTTTGCTACAGCCAGTGGATAACCTGGGCCTTGCTACAGCCAGTGGATACCCTGGGCCCTGCTACAGCCAGTGGGTAACCTGGGCCTTGCTACAGCCAGTGGATACTCTGGGCCTTGCTACAGCCAGTGGATACCCTGGGCCTTGCTATAGCCAGTGGTTACCCTGGGCCTTGCTACAGCCCGTGGATACCCTGAGCCTAGCTACAGCCAGTGGATACCCTGGGCCTTGCTACAGCCAGTGGATACCCTGAGCCTTGCTACAGCCAGTGGATACCCTGAGCCTAGCTACAACCAGTGGATACCCTGGGCCTTGCTACTGCAAGTGGATACCCTGAGCCTTGCTACAGCCAGTGGATACCATGGGCCTTGCTATAGCCAGTCGATACCCTGGGCCTTGCTACAGCCAGGGGATACCCTGCGCCTTGCTACAGCCAGTGGATGCCGTGCGCCTTGCTACAGCCAGTGAATACCCTGGGTCTTGCTACAGCCAGTGGATACCCTGGGTCTTGCTACAGCCAGTGGATACACTGGGCCTTGCTCCAGCCAGTGGATACCCTGGGCCTTGCTATAGCCAGTGGATACCCTGGGCCTTGCTACAGCCAGTGGATACCCTGCGCCTTGCTACAGCCAGTGGATACCCTGGGCGTTGCTACAGCCATTGGATACCCTGGGACTTGCTACAGCCAGTGGATACCCTGAGCCTTGCTACAGCCCGTGGATACCCTGAGCCTTGCTACAGGCAGTGGATACCCTGAGCCTTGCTACAGCCAGTGGATACCCTGGGCCTTGCTACAGCCAGTGGATACCCTGGGCCTTGCTACAGCCAGTGGATAACCTGGGCCTTGCTACAGCCAGTGGATACTCTGGGCCTTGCTACAGCCAGTGGATACCCTGGGCCTTGCTAAAGCCATTGGATACCCAGGGCCTTGCCACAGCCAGTGGATACCCTGGGCCTTGCTACAGCCAGTGGATACCCTGCGCCTTGCTACAGCCAGTAGATACCCTGGGCCTTGCTACAGCCAGTGTATACCCTGGGCCTTGCTCCAGCCAGTGGATACCCTGGGCCTTACTATAGCCAGTGGATACCCTGAGCCTTGCTACAGCCAGTGGATACCCTGGGCCTTACTATAGCCAGTGGATACCCTGGGCCTTGCTACAGCCAGTGGATACCCTGGGTCTTGCTACAGCCAGTAGATACCCTGGGCCTTGCTACAGCCAGTGGATACCCTGGGCCTTGCTACAGCCAATGGATACCCTGGACCTTGCTGCAGCCAGTGGATACCCTGGGCCTTGCTACAGCCAGTGGATACCCTGGGCTTTGCTACAGCCAGTGGATACCCTGGGCCTTGCCATAGCCAGTGGATACCCTGGGCCCTGCTACAGACAGTGGATATCCTGAGCCTTGCTACAGCCAGTGGATACCCTAGGCCTTGCTACAGCCAGTGGATACCCTGGGACTTGCTACAGCCAGTGGATACCCTGGGCCTTGCTACAGCCAGTGTATACCCTGGGCCTTGCTACATCCAGTGGATACCCTAAGCATTGCTACAGCCAGTGTATACACTTGGCCTTGCTACAGCCAGTGGATACCCTAAGCATTGCTACAGCCAGTGGATACCCTGCGCCTTGCTACAGCCAGTAGAAACCCTGGGCCATGCTACAGCCAGTGTATACACTGGGCCTTGCTCCAGCCAGTGGATACCCTGGGCCTTACTATAGCCAGTGGATACCCTGGGCCTTGCTCCAGCCAGAGGATACCCTGGGCCTTGCTACAGCCAGTGGATACCCTGGGCCTTGCCATAGCCAGTTGATACTCTGGGCCTTGCTACAGACAGTGGATACCCTGGGCTTTGCTACAGCATGTGGATACCCTGGGCCTTGCTACAACCCGTGGATACCCTGAGCCTTGCTACAGCCAGTGGATACCCTGGGCCTTGCTACAGCCCGTGGATACCCTGAGCCTTGCTACAGCCAATGGATACCCTGAGCCTAGCTACAACCAGTGGATACCCTGGGCCTTGCTACTGCAAGTGGATACCCTGAGCCTTGCTACAGCCAGTGGATACCCTGGGCCTTGCTACAGCCAGTGGATACCCTGGGCCTTGCTCCAGCCAGTGGATACCCTGAGCCTTGCTACAGCCAGTGGATACCCTGGGCCTTGCTACAGCCAGTGGATACCCTGAGCCTTGCTACAGCCAGTGGATACCCTGGGCCTTGCTACAGCCAGTGGATACTCTGGGCCTTCCTACAGCCAGTGGATACCCTGTGCCTTGCTCCAGCCAGTGGATACCCTGGGCCTTGCTACAGCCAGTGGATACCCTGGTCCTTGCCACAGCCAGTGGTTACCCTGGGCCTTGATCAAGCCAATGGATACCCTGAGCCTTGCTACAGCCAGTGGATACCCTGGGCCTTGCTACAGCCAGTGGATACCCTGGGCCTTGCTATAGCCAGTGGATACCCTGGGCCTTGCTACAGGCAGTGGATAACCTGGGCCTTGCTACAGCCAGTGGATACCCTGGGCCCTGCTACAGCCTGTGGGTACCCTGGGCCTTGCTACAGCCAGTGGATACCCTAAGCATTGCTACAGCCAGTGGATACCTTGCGCCTTGCTACAGCCAGTAGAAACCCTGGGCCTTGCTACAGCCAGTGTATACACTGGGCCTTGCTGCAGCCAGTGGATACCCTAAGCATTGCTCCAGCCAGTTGTTACCCTGGGCCTTGCTCCAGCCAGTGGATACCCTGGGCTTTACTATAGCCAGTGGATACCCTGGGCCTTGCTCCAGCCAGTGGATACCCTGGGCCTTGCTACAGCCAGTGGATACCCTGGGCCTTGCCATAGCCAGTTGAGACTCTGGGCCTTGCTACAGTCAGTGGATACCCTGGGCTTTGCTACAGCCAGTGGATACCCTGGGCCTTGCTACAGCCCGTGGATACCCTGAGCCTTGCTACAGCCAGTGGATACCCTGGGCCTTGCTACAGCCCGTGGATACCCTGAGCCTTGCTACATCCAATGGATACCCTGAGCCTAGCTACAACCAGTGGATACCCTGGGCCTTGCTACTGCAAGTGGATACCCAGAGCCTTGCTACAGCCAGTGGATACCCTGGGTCTCGCTACAGCCAGTGGATACCCTGGGTCTTGCTACAGCCCGTGGATACCCTGCGCGTTGCTACAGCCAGTGGATACCCTGGGCCTTGTGACAGCCAGTGGATACCCTCCGCCTTGCGACAGCCAGTGGATACCCTGGGCCTTGCTACAGCCAGTGGATACCCTGGGTCTTGCTCCAGCCAGTAGATACCCTGAGCCTTGCTACAGCCAGTGGATACTCTGGGCTTTGCTACAGCCAATGGATACCCTGGGCCTTGCTAAAGTCCGTGGATACCCTGGGTCTTGCTCCAGCCAGTGGATACCCTGAGCCTTGCTACAGCCAGTGGATACTCTGGGCTTTGCTACAGCCAGTGTATACCTGGGCCTTGCTACAGCCCTTGGATACCCTGGGCCTTGCTAAAGTGAGTGGATACCCTGAGCCTTGCTACAGCCAGTGGATACCCTGGGCCTTGCTACAGTCAGTGGATACCCTGGGCCTTGCTACAGCCAGTGGATACCCTGGGACTTGCTATAGCCAGTGGATACTCTGGGTCTTGCTACAGCCAGTGTATACCCTGAGCCTTGCTATAGCCAGTAGATACCCTGAGCCTTGCTACAGCCAGTGGATTTCCTGGGCCTTGCTATAGCCAGTGGATACCCTGGGCCTTGCTATAGCCAGTGGATAACCTGGGACTTGCTCCAGCCAGTGGATACCCTGGGCCTTGCTACAGCCAGTGGATACCCTGGGCCTTGCTACAGCCAGTGGATACCCTGGGCCTTGCTCCAGCCAGTGGATACCCTGAGCCTTGCTACAGCCAGTGGATACCCTGGGCCTTGCTACAGCCAGTGGATACCCTGAGCCTTGCTACAGCCAGTGGATACCCTGGGCCTTGCTACAGCCAGTGGATACTCTGGGCCTTCCTACAGCCAGTGGATACCCTGTGCCTTGCTCCAGCCAGTGGATACCCTGGGCCTTGCTACAGCCAGTGGATACCCTGGTCCTTGCCACAGCCAGTGCTTACCCTGGGCCTTGCTCAAGCCAATGGATACCCTGAGCCTTGCTACAGCCAGTGGATACCCTGGGCCTTGCTACAGCCAGTGGATACCCTGGGCCTTGCTATAGCCAATGGATACCCTGGGCTTTGCTACAGCCAGTGGATAACCTGGGCCTTGCTACAGCCAGTGGATACCCTGGGCCCTGCTACAGCCAGTGGGTAACCTGGGCCTTGCTACAGCCAGTGGATACTCTGGGCCTTGCTACAGCCAGTGGATACCCTGGGCCTTGCTATAGCCAGTGGTTACCCTGGGCCTTGCTACAGCCAGTGTATACCCTGGACCTTGCTCCAGCCAGTGGATACCCTGGGCCTTACTATAGCCAGTGGATACCCTGAGCCTTGCTACAGCCAGTGGATACCCTCGGCCTTACAATAGCCAGTGGATACCCTGGGCCTTGCTACAGCCAGTGGATACCCTGGGTCTTGCTACAGCCAGTAGATACCCTGGGCCTTGCTACAGCCAGTGGATACCCTGGGCCTTGCTACAGCCAATGGATACCCTGGACCTTGCTGCAGCCAGTGGATACCCTGGCCTTGCTACAGCCAGTGGATACCCTGGGCCTTACTACAGCCAGTGGATACCCTGGGCCTTGCCATAGCCAGTGGATACCCTGGGCCATGCTACAGCCAGTGGATACCCTTAGCCTTGCTACAGCCAGTGGATACCCTGGGCCTTGCTACAGCCAGTGGATACCCTGGGACTCGCTACAGCCAGTGGATACCCTGGGCCTTGCTAAAGCCAGTAGATACCCTGGGCCTTGCTACAGCCAGTGTAAACCCTGGGCCTTGCTACAGCCAGTGGATACCCTAAGAATTGCTACAGCCAATGTATACCCGTGGCCTTGCTACAGCCAGTGGATACCCTAAGCATTGCTACAGCCAGTGGATACCCTGCGCCTTGCTACAGCCAGTAGAAACCCTGGGCCTTTCTACAGCCAGTGTATACACTGGGCCTTGCTGCAGCCAGTGGATACCCTAAGCATTGCTCCAGCCAGTTGATACCCTGGGCCTTGCTCCAGCCAGTGGATACCCTGGGCCTTACTATAGCCAGAGGATACCCTGGGCCTTGCTACAGCCAGTGGATACCCTTGGCCTTGCCATAGCCAGTTGATATTCTGGCCTTGCTACAGCCAGTGGTTACCCTGGGCCTTGCTACAGCCAGTGGATACCCTGGGCCTTGCTACAGCCCGTGGATACTCTGAGCCTTGCTACAGCCAGTGGATAACCTGGGCCTTGCTACAGCCCGTGGATACCCTGAGCCTTGCTACAGCCAGTGGATACCCTGGGCCTTGCTACAGCCAGTGGATACCCTGAGCCTTGCTACAGCCAGTGGATACCCTGAGCCTTGCTACAACCAGTGGATACCCTGGGCTTTGCTACTGCAAGTGGATACCCTGAGCCTTGCTACAGCCAGTGGATACCCTGGGCCTTGCTATAGCCAGTCGATACCCTGGGCCTTGCTACAGCCAGTGGATACCCTTTGCCTTGCTACAGCCAGTGGATACCCTGGGCCTTGCTACAGCCAGTGAATACCCTGGGTCTTGCTACAGCCAGTGGATACACTGGGCCTTGCTACAGCCAGTGAATACCCTGGGTCTTGCTACAGCCAGTGGATACCCTGGGCCTTGCTACAGCCAGTGGATACCCTGGGCGTTGCTACAGCCAGTGGATACCCTGGGACTTGCTCCAGCCAGTGGATACCCTGGGCCTTGCTACAGCCCGTGGGTACCCTGGACCTTGCTACAGCCCGTGGATACCCTGAGCCTTGCTACAGCCAGTGGATACTCTGGGCTTTGCTACAGCCAATGGATACCCTGGGCCTTGCTACAGCCAGTGGATACCCTGGGTCTTGCTCCAGCCAGTGAATACGATGAGCCTTGCTACAGCCAGAGGATACTCTAGGCTTTGCTACAGCCAATGGTTACCCTGGGCCTTGCTACAGTCCGTGGATACCATGGGTCTTGCTCCAGCCAGTGGATACCCTGAGCCTTGCTACAGCCAGTGGATACTCTGGGCTTTGCTACAGCCCGTGGAAACCCTGGACATTGCTACAGCCCGTGGATACCCTGGGCCTTGCTACAGCGAGTGGATACCCTGAGCCTTGCTACAGCCTGTGGAAACCCTGGACCTTGCTACAGCCAGCGGATACCCTGGGCCTTGCTACAGCCAGTGGATACCCTGGGCCTTGTTATAGCCAGAGGATTCTCTGGGCCTTGCTACAGCCAGTGGATACCCTGGGCCTTGCTATAGCCAGTGGATATCCTGAGCCTAGCTATAGCCAGTGGATACCCTGGGCCTTGCTATAGCCAGTGGATACCCTGGGCCTTTCTATAGCCTGAGGATACCCTGTGCCTTGCTACAGCCAGTGGATACCCTGGGTCTCGCTACAGCCAGTGGATAACCTGGGTCTTGCTACAGCCCGTGGATACCCCGCGCCTTGCTACAGCCAGTGGATACCCTGGGCCTTGCGACAGACAGTGGATACCCTGCGCCTTGCTATTTCCATTGGATACCCTGGGCCTTGCTACAGCCAGTGGATACCCTGGGTCTTGCTCCAGCCAGTATATACCCTGAGCCTTTCTACAGCCAGTGGATAATCTGGGCTTTGCTACAGCCAACGGATACCCTGGGCCTTGCTACAGTCCGTGGATACCCTGGGTCTTGCTCCAGCCAGTGGATACCCTGAGCCTTGCTACAGCCAGTGGATACCCTGGGCCTTGCTACAGTCAGTGGATACCCTGGGCCTTGCTACAGCCAGTGGATACCCTGGGCCTTGCTACAGCCTGTGGATACCTTGGGCCTTGCTACAGTCAGTGGATACATTGGGCCTTGCTACAGCCAGAGGATACCTTGGGCCCTGCTAGAGCCAGTGGATACTCTGGGTCTTGCTACAACCAGTGGATACCCTGGGCCTTGCTATAGCCCGTGGATACCCTGAGCCTTGCTATAGCCAGTGGATACCCTGGGCCTTGCTATAGCCAGTGGATACTCAAGGCCTTGCTATAGCCAGTGGATACCCTGGGCCTTGCTTTAGCCAGTGGATACCCTGAGCCTTGCTATAGCTAGTGGATACCCTGGGCCTTGCTATAGCCAGTGGATACCCTGGGCCTTGCTCCAGCCAGTGGATACCCTGGGCCTTGCTATAGCCAGTGGATACCCTGGGCCTTGCTACAGCCAGTGGATACCCTGCGCCTTGCTACAGCCAGTGGATACCCTTGGCGTTGCTACAGCCAGTGGATACCCTGAGACTTGCTCCAGCCAGTGGATACCCTGAGCCTTGCTACAGCCCGTGGATACCCTGAGCCTTGCTACAGGCAGTGGATACCCTGAGCCTTGCTACAGCCAGTGGATACCCTGGGCCTTGCTACAGCCCGTGGGTACCCTGGGCCTTGCTACAGCCCGTGGATACCCTGAGCCGTGCTACAGCCAGTGGATATTCGGGGCTTTGCTACAGCCAATGGATACCCTGGGCCATGCTACAGCCAGTGGATACCCTGGGTCTTGCTCCAGCCAGTGAATACCGTCAGCCTTGCTACAGCCAGGGGATACTCTGGGCTTTGCTACAGCCAATGGATACCCTGGGCCTTGCTACAGTCCGTGGATACCATGGGTCTTGCTCCAGCCAGTGGATACCCTGAGCCTTGCTACAGCCAGTGGATACTCTGGGATTTGCTACAGCCAGTGGAAACCCTGGACCTTGCTACAGCCCGTGGATACCCTGGGCCTTGCTACAGTAAGTGGATACACTGAGCTTTGCTACAGCCAGTGGACACCCTGGGCCTTGCTACAGCCAGCGGATACCCTGGGCCTTGCTACAGCCAGTGGATACCCTGGGCCTTGTTATAGCCAGAGGACACTCTGGGCCTTGCTACAGCCAGTGGATACCCTGGGCCTTGCTATAGCCAGTGGATACCCTGAGCCTTGCTATAGCCAGTGGATACCCTGGGCCTTGCTATAGCCAGTGGATACCTGGGCCTTTCTATAGCCAGAGGATACCCTGTGCCTTGCTACAGCCAGTGGATACCCTGGGTCTCGCTACAGCCAGTGGATACCCTGGGTCTTGCTACAGCCCGTGGATACCCTGCGCGTTGCTGCAGCCAGTGGATACCCTGGGCCTTGCGACAGCCAGTGGATACCCTGCGCCTTGCTACAGCCAGCGGATACCCTGGGCCTTGCTACAGCCAGTGGATACCCTGGGTCTTGCTCCAGGCAGTAGATACCCTGAGCCTTGCTACAGCCAGTGGATACTCTGGGCTTTGCTACAGCCAATGGATACCCTGGGCCTTGCTACAGTCCGTGGATACCCTGGGTCTTGCTCCAGCCAGTGGATACCCTGAGCCTTGCTACAGCCAGTGGATACTCTGGGTTTTGCTACAACCAGTGGGTACCTGGGCCTTGCTACAGTGAGTGGATACCCTGAGCCTTGCTACAGCCAGTGGATACCCTGGGTCTTTCTACAGTCAGTGTATACCCTGGGCCTTGCTACAGCCAGTGGATACCCTGGGCCTTGCTACAGCCCGTGGATACCCTGGGCCTTGCTACAGTCAGTGGATACCCTGGGTCTTGCTACAGTCAGTGGATACCCTGGGCCTTGCTACAGCCAGTGGATACCCTGGGCCTTGCTACAGCCCGTGGATTACCTGGGCCTTGCTACAGTCAGTGGATACCCTGGGCCTTGCTAAAGTCAGTGGATTCCCTGGGCCTTGCTACAGCCAGTGGATACCCTGGGCCTTGCTATAGCCAGTGGATACTCTGGGCCTTGCTACAGCCAGTGGATATCCTGGGCCTTGCTATAGCCCGTGGATACCCTGAGCCTTGCTATAGCCAGTGGATACCCTGGGCCTTGCTCCAGCCAGTGGATACCCTGGGCCTTGCTCCAGCCAGTGGATACCATGGGATTTGCTATAACCAGTGGATACCCTGGGTCTTGCTCCAGCCAGTGAATACCCTGAGCCTTGCTACAGCCAGAGGATACTCTGGGCTTTGCTACAGCCAATGGATACCCTGGGCCTTGCTACAGTCCGTGGATACCATGGGTCTTGCTCCAGCCAGTGGATACCCTGAGCCTTGCTAGAGCCAGTGGATACTCTGGGCTTTGCTACAGCCAGTGGAAACCCTGGACCTTGCTACAGCCCGTGGATACCCTGGGCCTTGCTACAGCAAGTGGATACCCTGAGCCTTGCTACAGCCAGTGGACACCCTGGGCCTTGCTACAGCCAGCGGATACCTTGGGCCTTGCTACAGCCAGTGGATACCCTGGGCCTTGTTATAGCCAGAGGATACTCTGGGCATTGCTACAGCCAGTGGATACCATGGGCCTTGCTATAGCCAGTGGATACCCTGAGCCTTGCTATAGCCAGTGGATACCCTGGGCCTTGCTATAGCCAGTGGATACCCCCTGGGCCTTTCTATAGCCAGAGGATACCCTGTGCCTTGCTACAGCCAGTGGATACCCTGGGTCACGCTACAGCCAGTGGATACCCTGGGTCTTGCTACAGCCCGTGGATACCCTGCGCGTTGCTACAGCCAGTGGATACCCTGTGCCTTACTACAGCCAGTGGATACCCTGGGTCTTGCTCCAGCCAGTAGATACCCTGAGCCTTGCTACAGCCAGTGGATACTCTGGGCTTTGCTACAGCCAATGGATACCCTGGGCCTTGCTACAGTCCGTGTATACCCTTGGTCTTGCTCCAGCCAGTGGATACCCTGAGCCTTGCTACAGTCAGTGGACACTCTGGGCATTGCTACAGCGAGTGGATACCTGGGCCTTGCTACAGCCAGTGGATAGCCTGGGCCTTGCTACAGTGAGTGGATACCCTGAGCCTTGCTACAGCCAGTGGATACCCTGGGCCTTGCTACAGTCAGTGGATACCCTGGGCCTTGCTACAGCCAGTGGATACCCTGGGCCTTGCTACAGCCCGTGAGTACCCTGGGCCTTGCTACAGTCAGTTGATACCCTGGGCCTTGCTACAGTCAGTGGATACCCTGGGCCTTGCTACAGCCAGTTGATACCCTGGGCCTTGCTATAGCCAGTGGATACTCTGGGCCTTGCTACTGCCAGTGTATACCCTTAGCCTTGCTATAGCCAGTAGATACCCTGAGCCTTGCTACAGCCAGTGGATACCCTGGGCCTTGCTATAACCAGTGGATACCCTGAGCCTTGCTACAGCCAGTGGATACCATGAGCGTTGCTACAGACAGTGGATACCCTGTGCCTTGCTCCAGCCAGTGGATACCCTGAGCCTTGCTACAGCCAGTGGATACCCTGGGCCTTGCTACAGCCAGTGGATACCCTGGGCCTTGCTACAGCCAGTGGATACCCTGGGCCTTGCTATAGCCAGTGGATACCCTGGGACTTGCTCCAGCCAGTGGATACCCTTGGCCTTGCTACAGCCAGTGGATACCCTGGGCCTTGCTACAGCCAGTGGATACCCAGGGCCTTGCTCCAGCCAGTGGATACCATGAGCCTTGCTACAGCCAGTGGATACCCTGGGCCTTGCTGCAGCCAGTGGATACCCTGAGCCTTGCTACAGCCAGTGGATACCCTGGGCCTTGCTACAGCCAGTGGATACCCTGGGCCTTCCTACAGCCAGTGGATACCCTGTGCCTTGCTCCAGCCAGTGGATACCCTGGGCCTTGCTACAGCCAGTGGATACCCTGGGCCTTGCCACAGCCAGTGGATACCCTGGGCCTTGCTCAAGCCAGTGGGTACCCTGAGCCTAGCTACAACCAGTGGATACCCTGGGCCTTGCTACTGCAAGTGGATACCCAGAGCCTTGCTACAGCCAGTGGATACCCTGGGTCTCGCTACAGCCAGTGGATACCCTGGGTCTTGCTACAGCCCGTGGATACCCTGCGCGTTGCTACAGCCAGTGGATACCCTGGGCCTTGTGACAGCCAGTGGATACCCTCCGCCTTGCGACAGCCAGTGGATACCCTGGGCCTTGCTACAGCCAGTGGATACCCTGGGTCTTGCTCCAGCCAGTAGATACCCTGAGCCTTGCTACAGCCAGTGGATACTCTGGGCTTTGCTACAGCCAATGGATACCCTGGGCCTTGCTAAAGTCCGTGGATACCCTGGGTCTTGCTCCAGCCAGTGGATACCCTGAGCCTTGCTACAGCCAGTGGATACTCTGGGCTTTGCTACAGCCAGTGTATACCTGGGCCTTGCTACAGCCCTTGGATACCCTGGGCCTTGCTAAAGTGAGTGGATACCCTGAGCCTTGCTACAGCCAGTGGATACCCTGGGCCTTGCTACAGTCAGTGGATACCCTGGGCCTTGCTACAGCCAGTGGATACCCTGGGACTTGCTATAGCCAGTGGATACTCTGGGTCTTGCTACAGCCAGTGTATACCCTGAGCCTTGCTATAGCCAGTAGATACCCTGAGCCTTGCTACAGCCAGTGGATTTCCTGGGCCTTGCTATAGCCAGTGGATACCCTGGGCCTTGCTATAGCCAGTGGATAACCTGGGACTTGCTCCAGCCAGTGGATACCCTGGGCCTTGCTACAGCCAGTGGATACCCTGGGCCTTGCTACAGCCAGTGGATACCCTGGGCCTTGCTCCAGCCAGTGGATACCCTGAGCCTTGCTACAGCCAGTGGATACCCTGGGCCTTGCTACAGCCAGTGGATACCCTGAGCCTTGCTACAGCCAGTGGATACCCTGGGCCTTGCTACAGCCAGTGGATACTCTGGGCCTTCCTACAGCCAGTGGATACCCTGTGCCTTGCTCCAGCCAGTGGATACCCTGGGCCTTGCTACAGCCAGTGGATACCCTGGTCCTTGCCACAGCCAGTGCTTACCCTGGGCCTTGCTCAAGCCAATGGATACCCTGAGCCTTGCTACAGCCAGTGGATACCCTGGGCCTTGCTACAGCCAGTGGATACCCTGGGCCTTGCTATAGCCAGTGGATACCCTGGGCTTTGCTACAGCCAGTGGATAACCTGGGCCTTGCTACAGCCAGTGGATACCCTGGGCCCTACTACAGCCAGTGGGTAACCTGGGCCTTGCTACAGCCAGTGGATATTCTGGGCCTTGCTACAGCCAGTGGATACCCTGGGCCTTGCTATAGCCAGTGGTTACCCTGGGCCTTGCTACAGCCAGTGTATACCCTGGACCTTGCTCCAGCCAGTGGATACCCTGGGCCTTACTATAGCCAGTGGATACCCTGAGCCTTGCTACAGCCAGTGGATACCCTCGGCCTTACAATAGCCAGTGGATACCCTGGGCCTTGCTACAGCCAGTGGATACCCTGGGTCTTGCTACAGCCAGTAGATACCCTGGGCCTTGCTACAGCCAGTGGATACCCTGGGCCTTGCTACAGCCAATGGATACCCTGGACCTTGCTGCAGCCAGTGGATACCCTGGCCTTGCTACAGCCAGTGGATACCCTGGGCCTTACTACAGCCAGTGGATACCCTGGGCCTTGCCATAGCCAGTGGATACCCTGGGCCATGCTACAGCCAGTGGATACCCTTAGCCTTGCTACAGCCAGTGGATACCCTGGGCCTTGCTACAGCCAGTGGATACCCTGGGACTCGCTACAGCCAGTGGATACCCTGGGCCTTGCTAAAGCCAGTAGATACCCTGGGCCTTGCTACAGCCAGTGTAAACCCTGGGCCTTGCTACAGCCAGTGGATACCCTAAGAATTGCTACAGCCAACGTATACCCGTGGCCTTGCTACAGCCAGTGGATACCCTAAGCATTGCTACAGCCAGTGGATACCCTGCGCCTTGCTACAGCCAGTAGAAACCCTGGGCCTTTCTACAGCCAGTGTATACACTGGGCCTTGCTGCAGCCAGTGGATACCCTAAGCATTGCTCCAGCCAGTTGATACCCTGGGCCTTGCTCCAGCCAGTGGATACCCTGGGCCTTACTATAGCCAGAGGATACCCTGGGCCTTGCTACAGCCAGTGGATACCCTTGGCCTTGCCATAGCCAGTTGATATTCTGGCCTTGCTACAGCCAGTGGTTAGCCTGGGCCTTGCTACAGCCAGTGGATACCCTGGGCCTTGCTACAGCCCGTGGATACTCTGAGCCTTGCTACAGCCAGTGGATAACCTGGGCCTTGCTACAGCCCGTGGATACCCTGAGCCTTGCTACAGCCAGTGGATACCCTGGGCCTTGCTACAGCCAGTGGATACCCTGAGCCTTGCTACAGCCAGTGGATACCCTGAGCCTTGCTACAACCAGTGGATACCCTGGGCTTTGCTACTGCAAGTGGATACCCTGAGCCTTGCTACAGCCAGTGGATACCCTGGGCCTTGCTATAGCCAGTCGATACCCTGGGCCTTGCTAGAGCCAGTGGATACCCTTTGCCTTGCTACAGCCAGTGGATACCCTGGGCCTTGCTACAGCCAGTGAATACCCTGGGTCTTGCTACAGCCAGTGGATACACTGGGCCTTGCTACAGCCAGTGAATACCCTGGGTCTTGCTACAGCCAGTGGATACCCTGGGCCTTGCTACAGCCAGTGGATACCCTGGGCGTTGCTACAGCCAGTGGATACCCTGGGACTTGCTCCAGCCAGTGGATACCCTGGGCCTTGCTACAGCCCGTGGGTACCCTGGACCTTGCTACAGCCCGTGGATACCCTGAGCCTTGCTACAGCCAGTGGATACTCTAGGCTTTGCTACAGCCAATGGATACCCTGGGCCTTGCTACAGCCAGTGGATACCCTGGGTCTTGCTCCAGCCAGTGAATACGATGAGCCTTGCTACAGCCAGAGGATACTCTAGGCTTTGCTACAGCCAATGGTTACCCTGGGCCTTGCTACAGTCCGTGGATACCATGGGTCTTGCTCCAGCCAGTGGATACCCTGAGCCTTGCTACAGCCAGTGGATACTCTGGGCTTTGCTACAGCCCGTGGAAACCCTGGACATTGCTACAGCCCGTGGATACCCTGGGCCTTGCTACAGCGAGTGGATACCCTGAGCCTTGCTACAGCCTGTGGAAACCCTGGACCTTGCTACAGCCAGCGGATACCCTGGGCCTTGCTACAGCCAGTGGATACCCTGGGCCTTGTTATAGCCAGAGGATTCTCTGGGCCTTGCTACAGCCAGTGGATACCCTGGGCCTTGCTATAGCCAGTGGATATCCTGAGCCTAGCTATAGCCAGTGGATACCCTGGGCCTTGCTATAGCCAGTGGATACCCTGGGCCTTTCTATAGCCAGAGGATACCCTGTGCCTTGCTACAGCCAGTGGATACCCTGGGTCTCGCTACAGCCAGTGGATAACCTGGGTCTTGCTACAGCCCGTGGATACCCCGCGCCTTGCTACAGCCAGTGGATACCCTGGGCCTTGCGACAGACAGTGGATACCCTGCGCCTTGCTATTTCCATTGGATACCCTGGGCCTTGCTACAGCCAGTGGATACCCTGGGTCTTGCTCCAGCCAGTATATACCCTGAGCCTTTCTACAGCCAGTGGATAATCTGGGCTTTGCTACAGCCAACGGATACCCTGGGCCTTGCTACAGTCCGTGGATACCCTGGGTCTTGCTCCAGCCAGTGGATACCCTGAGCCTTGCTACAGCCAGTGGATACCCTGGGCCTTGCTACAGTCAGTGGATACCCTGGGCCTTGCTACAGCCAGTGGATACCCTGGGCCTTGCTACAGCCTGTGGATACCTTGGGCCTTGCTACAGTCAGTGGATACATTGGGCCTTGCTACAGCCAGAGGATACCTTGGGCCTTGCTAGAGCCAGTGGATACTCTGGGTCTTGCTACAACCAGTGGATACCCTGGGCCTTGCTATAGCCCGTGGATACCCTGAGCCTTGCTATAGCCAGTGGATACCCTGGGCCTTGCTATAGCCAGTGGATACTCAAGGCCTTGATATAGCCAGTGGATACCCTGGGCCTTGCTTTAGCCAGTGGATACCCTGAGCCTTGCTATAGCTAGTGGATACCCTGGGCCTTGCTATAGCCAGTGGATACCCTGGGCCTTGCTCCAGCCAGTGGATACCCTGGGCCTTGCTATAGCCAGTGGATACCCTGGGCCTTGCTACAGCCAGTGGATACCCTGCGCCTTGCTACAGCCAGTGGATACCCTTGGCGTTGCTACAGCCAGTGGATACCCTGGGACTTGCTCCAGCCAGTGGATACCCTGAGCCTTGCTACAGCCCGTGGATACCCTGAGCCTTGCTACAGGCAGAGGATACCCTGAGCCTTGCTACAGCCAGTGGATACCCTGGGCCTTGCTACAGCCCGTGGGTACCCTGGGCCTTGCTACAGCCCGTGGATACCCTGAGCCGTGCTACAGCCAGTGGATATTCGGGGCTTTGCTACAGCCAATGGATACCCTGGGCCATGCTACAGCCAGTGGATACCCTGGGTCTTGCTCCAGCCAGTGAATACCGTCAGCCTTGCTACAGCCAGGGGATACTCTGGGCTTTGCTACAGCCAATGGATACCCTGGGCCTTGCTACAGTCCGTGGATACCATGGGTCTTGCTCCAGCCAGTGGATACCCTGAGCCTTGCTACAGCCAGTGGATACTCTGGGATTTGCTACAGCCAGTGGAAACCCTGGACCTTGCTACAGCCCGTGGATACCCTGGGCCTTGCTACAGCAAGTGGATACACTGAGCTTTGCTACAGCCAGTGGACACCCTGGGCCTTGCTACAGCCAGCGGATACCCTGGGCCTTGCTACAGCCAGTGGATACCCTGGGCCTTGTTATAGCCAGAGGACACTCTGGGCCTTGCTACAGCCAGTGGATACCCTGGGCCTTGCTATAGCCAGTGGATACCCTGAGCCTTGCTATAGCCAGTGGATACCCTGGGCCTTGCTATAGCCAGTGGATACCTGGGCCTTTCTATAGCCAGAGGATACCCTGTGCCTTGCTACAGCCAGTGGATACCCTGGGTCTCGCTACAGCCAGTGGATACCCTGGGTCTTGCTACAGCCCGTGGATACCCTGCGCGTTGCTACAGCCAGTGGATACCCTGGGCCTTGCGACAGCCAGTGGATACCCTGCGCCTTGCTACAGCCAGCGGATACCCTGGGCCTTGCTACAGCCAGTGGATACCCTGGGTCTTGCTCCAGGCAGTAGATACCCTGAGCCTTGCTACAGCCAGTGGATACTCTGGGCTTTGCTACAGCCAATGGATACCCTGGGCCTTGCTACAGTCCGTGGATACCCTGGGTCTTGCTCCAGCCAGTGGATACCCTGAGCCTTGCTACAGCCAGTGGATACTCTGGGTTTTGCTACAACCAGTGGGTACCTGGGCCTTGCTACAGCCCGTGGATACCCTGGGCCTTGCTACAGTGAGTGGATACCCTGAGCCTTGCTACAGCCAGTGGATACCCTGGGTCTTGCTACAGTCAGTGTATACCCTGGGCCTTGCTACAGCCAGTGGATACCCTGGGCCTTGCTACAGCCCGTGGATACCCTGGGCCTTGCTACAGTCAGTGGATACCCTGGGTCTTGCTACAGTCAGTGGATACCCTGGGCCTTGCTACAGCCAGTGGATACCCTGGGCCTTGCTACAGCCCGTGGATTCCCTGGGCCTTGCTACAGTCAGTGGATACCCTGGGCCTTGCTAAAGTCAGTGGATTCCCTGGGCCTTGCTACAGCCAGTGGATACCCTGGGCCTTGCTATAGCCAGTGGATACTCTGGGCCTTGCTACAGCCAGTGGATATCCTGGGCCTTGCTATAGCCCGTGGATACCCTGAGCCTTGCTATAGCCAGTGGATACCCTGGGCCTTGCTCCAGCCAGTGGATACCCTGGGCCTTGCTCCAGCCAGTGGATACCATGGGATTTGCTATAACCAGTGGATACCCTGGGTCTTGCTCCAGCCAGTGAATACCCTGAGCCTTGCTACAGCCAGAGGATACTCTGGGCTTTGCTACAGCCAATGGATACCCTGGGCCTTGCTACAGTCCGTGGATACCATGGGTCTTGCTCCAGCCAGTGGATACCCTGAGCCTTGCTAGAGCCAGTGGATACTCTGGGCTTTGCTACAGCCAGTGGAAACCCTGGACCTTGCTACAGCCCGTGGATACCCTGGGCCTTGCTACAGCAAGTGGATACCCTGAGCCTTGCTACAGCCAGTGGACACCCTGGGCCTTGCTACAGCCAGCGGATACCCTGGGCCTTGCTACAGCCAGTGGATACCCTGGGCCTTGTTATAGCCAGAGGATACTCTGGGCATTGCTACAGCCAGTGGATACCATGGGCCTTGCTATAGCCAGTGGATACCCTGAGCCTTGCTATAGCCAGTGGATACCCTGGGCCTTGCTATAGCCAGTGGATACCCCCTGGGCCTTTCTATAGCCAGAGGATACCCTGTGCCTTGCTACAGCCAGTGGATACCCTGGGTCACGCTACAGCCAGTGGATACCCTGGGTCTTGCTACAGCCCGTGGATACCCTGCGCGTTGCTACAGCCAGTGGATACCCTGGGCCTTACTACAGCCAGTGGATACCCTGGGTCTTGCTCCAGCCAGTAGATACCCTGAGCCTTGCTACAGCCAGTGGATACTCTGGGCTTTGCTACAGCCAATGGATACCCTGGGCCTTGCTACAGTCCGTGTATACCCTTGGTCTTGCTCCAGCCAGTGGATACCCTGAGCCTTGCTACAGTCAGTGGACACTCTGGGCATTGCTACAGCGAGTGGATACCTGGGCCTTGCTACAGCCAGTGGATAGCCTGGGCCTTGCTACAGTGAGTGGATACCCTGAGCCTTGCTACAGCCAGTGGATACCCTGGGCCTTGCTACAGTCAGTGGATACCCTGGGCCTTGCTACAGCCAGTGGATACCCTGGGCCTTGCTACAGCCCGTGAGTACCCTGGGCCTTGCTACAGTCAGTTGATACCCTGGGCCTTGCTACAGTCAGTGGATACCCTGGGCCTTGCTACAGCCAGTGGATACCCTGGGCCTTGCTATAGCCAGTGGATACTCTGGGCCTTGCTACTGCCAGTGTATACCCTTAGCCTTGCTATAGCCAGTAGATACCCTGAGCCTTGCTACAGCCAGTGGATACCCTGGGCCTTGCTATAACCAGTGGATACCCTGAGCCTTGCTACAGCCAGTGGATACCATGAGCGTTGCTACAGACAGTGGATACCCTGTGCCTTGCTCCAGCCAGTGGATACCCTGAGCCTTGCTACAGCCAGTGGATACCCTGGGCCTTGCTACAGCCAGTGGATACCCTGGGCCTTGCTACAGCCAGTGGATACCCTGGGCCTTGCTATAGCCAGTGGATACCCTGGGACTTGCTCCAGCCAGTGGATACCCTTGGCCTTGCTACAGCCAGTGGATACCCTGGGCCTTGCTACAGCCAGTGGATACCCAGGGCCTTGCTCCAGCCAGTGGATACCATGAGCCTTGCTACAGCCAGTGGATACCCTGGGCCTTGCTGCAGCCAGTGGATACCCTGAGCCTTGCTACAGCCAGTGGATACCCTGGGCCTTGCTACAGCCAGTGGATACCCTGGGCCTTCCTACAGCCAGTGGATACCCTGTGCCTTGCTCCAGCCAGTGGATACCCTGGGCCTTGCTACAGCCAGTGGATACCCTGGGCCTTGCCACAGCCAGTGGATACCCTGGGCCTTGCTCAAGCCAGTGGGTACCCTGAGCCTTGCTACAGCCAGTGGATACCCTGGGCCTTGCTACAGCCAGTGGATACCCTTGGCCTTGCTATAGCCATTGGATACCCTGGGCCTTGCTACAGCCAGTGGATAACCTGGGCCTTGCTACAGCCAGTGGAAACCCTGGGCCCTGCTACAGCCAGTGGGTACCTTGGGCCTTGCTACAGCCAGTGGATACTCTGGGCCTTGCTACAGCCAGTGGATACCCTGGGCCTTGCTATAGCCGGTGGATACCCTGGGCCTTGCTACAGCCAGTGGATACCCTGGGCCTTGCTACAGCCAGTGGATACCCTGCGCCTTGCTACAGCCAGTAGATACCCTGGGCCTTGCTACAGCCAGTGTATACCCTGGGCCTTGCTCCAGCCAGTGGATACCCTGGGCCGTACTATAGCCAGTGGATACCCTGTGCCTTGCTACAGCCAGTGGATACCCTGGGCCTTACTATAGCCAGTGGATACCCTGGGCTTTGCTACAGCCAGTGGATACCCTGGGTCTTGCTACAGCCAGTAGATACCCTGGGCCTTGCTACAGCCAGTGGATACCCTGGGCCTTGCTACAGCCAATGGATACCCTGGACCTTGCTGCAGCCAGTCGATACCCTGGGCCTTGCTACAGCCAGTGGATACCCTGGGCCTTGCTACAGCCAGTGGATACCCTGGGCCTTGCCATAACCAGTGGATACCCTGGGCCCTGCTACAGCCAGTGGATACCCTGGGCCTTGCTACAGCCAGTGGATACCCTGGGCCTTGCCATAACCAGTGGATACCCTGGGCCCTGCTACAGCCAGTTGATACCATGGGCCTTGCTACAGCCGGTGTATACCCTGGGCCTTGCTACAGCCAGTAGATACCATAAGCATTGCTTCAGCCAGTGTATACCCTTGGCCTTGCTACAGCCAGTGGATACCCTAAGCATTGCTCCAGCCAGATGATACCCTGGGCCTTGCTCCAGCCAGTGGATACCCTGGGCCTTACTATAGCCAGTGGATACCCTGGGCCTTGCTCCAGCCAGTGGATACCCTGGGCCTTGCTACAGCCAGTGGATACCCTGGGCCTTGCCATAGCCAGTTGATACTCTGGGCCTTGCTACAGCCAGTGGTTACCCTGGGCCTTGCTACAGCCAGTGGATACCCTGGGCCTTGCTACAGCCCGTGGATACCCTGAGCCTTGCTATAGCCAGTGGATACCCTGGGCCTTGCTACAGCCCGTGGATACCCTGAGCCTTGCTACAGCCAGTGGATACCCTGGGCCTTGCTACAGCCAGTGGATACCCTGAGCCTTGCTACAGCCAGTGGATACCCTGAGCCTTGCTACAACCAGTGGATACCCTGGGCCTTGCTACTGCAAGTGGATACCCTGAGCATTGCTACAGCCAGTGGATACCCTGGGCTTTGCTATAGCCAGTCGATACCCTGGGCCTTGCTACAGCCAGTGGATACCCTGCGCCTTGCTACAGCCAGTGGTTACCCTGGGCCTTGCTACAGCCAGTGGATACCCTGGGCCTTTCTACAGCCCGTGGATACCCTGAGACTTGCTACAGCCAGTGGATACCCTGGGCCTTGCTACAGCCCGTGGATACCCTGAGCCTTGCTAGAGCCAGTGGATACCCTGGGCCTTGCTACAGCCAGTGGATACCCTGAGCCTTGCTACAGCCAGTGGATACCCTGAGCTTTGCTACAACCAGTGGGTACCCTGGGCCTTGCTACTGCAAGTGGATACCCTGAGCATTGCTACAGCCAGTGGTTACCCTGGGCCTTGCTATAGCCAGTCGATACCCTGGGCCTTGCTACAGCCAGTGGATACCCTGCGCCTTGCTACAGCCAGTGGATGCCCTAGGCCTTGCTACAGCAGGTGAATACCCTGGGTCTTGCTACAGCCAGTGGATACACTGGGCCTTGCTACAGCCAGAGGATACCCTGGGCCTTGCTCCAGCCCGTGGATACCCTTGGGCCTTGCTATAGCCAGTGGATACCCTGGGCCTTGCTACAGCCAGTGGATACCCTGGGCCTTGCTACAGCCAGTGGATACCCTGGGCGTTGCTACAGCCAGTGGATACCCTGGGACTTGCTCCAGCCAGTGGATACCCTGGGCCTTGCTACAGCCCGTGGGTACCCTGGACCTTGCTACAGCCCGTGGATACCCTGAGCCTTGCTACAGCCAGTGGATACTCTGGGCTTTGCTACAGCCAATGGATACCCTGGGCCTTGCTACAACCAGTGGATACCCTGGGTCTTGCTCCAGCCAGTGAATACCCTGAGCCTTGCTACAGCCAGAGGATACTCTGGGCTTTGCTACAGCCAATGGATACCCTGGGCCTTGCTATAGTCCGTGGATACCATGGGTCTTGCTCCAGCCAGTGGATACCCTGAGCCTTGCTACAGCCAGTGGATACTCTGGGCTTTGCTACAGCCAGTGGAAACCCTGGACCTTGCTACAGCCCGTGGATACCCTGGGCCTTGCTACAGCGAGTGGATACCCTGAGCCTTGCTACAGCCCGTGGACACCCTGGGCCTTGCTACAGCCAGCGGATACCCTGGGCCTTGCTACAGCCAGTGGATACCCTGGGCCTTGTTATAGCCAGAGGATTCTCTGGGCCTTGCTACAGCCAGTGGATACCCTGGGCCTTGCTATAGCCAGTGGATTCCCTGAGCCTAGCTATAGCCAGTGGATACCCTGGGCCTTGCTATAGCCAGTGGATACCCTGGGCCTTTCAATAGCCAGAGGATACCCTGTGCCTTGCTACAGCCAGTGTTTACCCTGGGTCTCGCTACAGCCAGTGGATACCCTGGGTCTTGCTACAGCCCGTGGATACCCTGTGCCTTGCTACAGCCAGTGGATACCCTGGGCCTTGCGACAGCCAGTGGATACCCTGCGCCTTGCTACAGCCAGTGGATACCCTGGGCCTTGCTACAGCCAGTGGATACCCTGGGTCTTGCTCCAGCCAGTAGATACCCTGAGCCTTTCTACAGCCAGTGGATACCCTGGGCCTTGCAACAGTCAGTGGATACCCTGGGGCTTGCTACAGTCAGTGGATACCCTGGGCCTTGCTACAGCCAGTGGATACCACGGGCCTTGCTATAGCCAGTGGATACTCAGGGCATTGCTACAGCCAATGGATACCCTGGGCCTTGCTATAGCCCGTGGATACCCTGAGCCTTGCTATAGCCAGTGGATACCCTGGGCCTTGCTATAGCCATTGGATACTCAGGGCCTTGCTATAGCCAGTGGATACCCTGGGCCTTGCTTTAGCCAGTGGATACCCTGAGCCTTGCTATAGCCAGTGGATACCCTGGGCCTTGCTATAGCCCGTGGATACCCTGAGCTTTGCTATAGCCAGTGGATACCCTGGGCCTTGCTATAGCCATTTGATACCCTGGGCCTTGCTATAGCCAGTGGATACCCTGGGCCTTACTATACCCAGTAGATACCCTGGGCCTTGCTATAGCCAGGGGATAACCTGGGCCCTGCTACAGCCAGTGGATACCCTGGGCCTTGCTACAGCCAGTAGATACCCTGCGCCTTGCTTCAGCCAGTAGATACCCTGGGCCTTGCTACAGCCAGTGGATACCCTAAGCATTGCTACAGCCAGTGTATACCCTGGGCCTTGCTACAGCCCGTTGATACCCTAAGCATTGCTACAGCCAGTGGATACCCTGCGCCTTGCTACAGCCAGTAGAAACCCTGGACCTTGCTACAGCCAGTGTATACCCTGGGCCTTGCTACAGCCAGTGGATACCCTAAGCATTGCTCCAGCCAATTGATACCCTGGGCCTTGCTCCAGCCAGTGGATAACCGGGGCCTTACTATAGCCAGTGGATACCCTGGGCCTTGCTCCAGCCAGTGGATACCCTGGGCCTTGCTACAGCCAGTGGATACTCTTGGCTTTGCTACAGTCAGTGGGTACCTGGGCCTTGCTACAGCCCGTGGATACCCTGGGCCTTGCTACAGTGAGTGGATACCCTGAGCCTTGCTACAGCCAGTGGATACCCTGGGCCTTGCTACAGTCAGTGGGTACCCTGGGGCTTGCTACAGCCAGTGGATATTCTGGGCTTTGCTACAGCCAGTGGGTACCTGGGCCTTGCTACAGCCCGTGGATACCCTGGGCCTTGCTACAGTGAGTGGATACCCTGAGCCTTGCTACAGCCAGTGGATACCCTGAGCCTTGCTACAGTCAGTGGATACCCTGGACCTTGCTACAGCCAGTGGATACCCTGGGCCCTGCTACAGCCCGTGGATACCCCGGGCCTTGCTACAGTCAGTGGATACCCTGGGCCTTGCTACAGTCAGTGGATACCCTGGGCCTTGCTACAGCCAGTGGATACCCTGGGCCTTGCTATAGCCAGTGGATACTCTGGGCATTGCTACAGCCAGTGGATACCCTGGGCCTTGCTATAGCCCGTGGATACCCTGAGCCTTGCTATAGCCAGTGGATACCCTGGGCCGTGCTATAGCCAGTGGATACTCAGGGCCTTGCTATAGCCAGTGGATACCCTGGGCCTTGCTTTAGCCAGTGGATACCCTGAGCCTTGCTATAGCCAGTGGATACCCTGGGCCTTGCTATAGCCAGTGTATACCCTGTGCCTTGCTACAGCCAGTGGATACCCTGTGCCTTGCTATAGCCATTGGATACCCTGGGCCTTGCTATAGCCAGTGGATACCCTGGGCCTTACTATACCCAGTGGATTCCCTGGGCCTTGCTACAGCCAGTGGATAACCTGGGCCTTGCTACAGCCAGTGGAAACCCTGGGCCCTGCTACAGCCAGTGGGTACCTTGGGCCTTGCTACAGCCAGTGGATACTCTGGGCCTTGCTACAGCCAGTGGATACCCTGGGCCTTGCTATAGCCATTGGATACCCTGGGCCTTGCTACAGCCAGTGGATAACCTGGGCCTTGCTACAGCCAGTGGAAACCCTGGGCCCTGCTACAGCCAGTGGGTACCTTGGGCCTTGCTACAGCCAGTGGATACCCTGGGCCTTGCTATAGCCAATGGATACCCTGGGACTTGCTCCAGCCAGTGGATACCCTTGGCCTTGCTACAGCCAGTGGATACCCTGGGCCTTGCTACAGCCAGTGGATACCCAGGGCCTTGCTCCAGCCAGTGGATACCATGAGCCTTGCTACAGCCAGTGGATACCCTGGGCCTTGCTGCAGCCAGTGGATACCCTGAGCCTTGCTACAGCCAGTGGATACCCTGGGCCTTGCTACAGCCAGTGGATACCCTGGGCCTTCCTACAGCCAGTGGATACCCTGTGCCTTGCTCCAGCCAGTGGATACCCTGGGCCTTGCTACAGCCAGTGGATACCCTGGGCCTTGCCACAGCCAGTGGATACCCTGGGCCTTGCTCAAGCCAGTGGGTACCCTGAGCCTTGCTACAGCCAGTGGATACCCTGGGCCTTGCTACAGCCAGTGGATACCCTGGGCCTTGCTATAGCCATTGGATACCCTGGGCCTTGCTACAGCCAGTGGATAACCTGGGCCTTGCCACAGCCAGTGGAAACCCTGGGCCCTGCTACAGCCAGTGGGTACCTTGGGCCTTGCTACAGCCAGTGGATACTCTGGGCCTTGCTACAGCCAGTGGATACCCTGGGCCTTGCTATAGCCGGTGGATACCCTGGGCCTTGCTACAGCCAGTGGATACCCTGGGCCTTGCTACAGCCAGTGGATACCCTGCGCCTTGCTACAGCCAGTAGATACCCTGGGCCTTGCTACAGCCAGTGTATACCCTGGGCCTTGCTCCAGCCAGTGGATACCCTGGGCCGTACTATAGCCAGTGGATACCCTGTGCCTTGCTACAGCCAGTGGATACCCTGGGCCTTACTATAGCCAGTGGATACCCTGGGCTTTGCTACAGCCAGTGGATACCCTGGGTCTTGCTACAGCCAGTAGATACCCTGGGCCTTGCTACAGCCAGTGGATACCCTGGGCCTTGCTACAGCCAATGGATACCCTGGACCTTGCTGCAGCCAGTCGATACCCTGGGCCTTGCTACAGCCAGTGGATACCCTGGGCCTTGCTACAGCCAGTGGATACCCTGGGCCTTGCCATAACCAGTGGATACCCTGGGCCCTGCTACAGCCAGTGGATACCCTGGGCCTTGCTACAGCCAGTGGATACCCTGGGCCTTGCCATAACCAGTGGATACCCTGGGCCCTGCTACAGCCAGTTGATACCATGGGCCTTGCTACAGCCGGTGTATACCCTGGGCCTTGCTACAGCCAGTGGATACCATAAGCATTGCTTCAGCCAGTGTATACCCTTGGCCTTGCTACAGCCAGTGGATACCCTAAGCATTGCTCCAGCCAGATGATACCATGGGCCTTGCTCCAGCCAGTGGATACCCTGGGCCTTGCCATAGCCAGTTGATACTCTGGGCCTTGCTACAGCCAGTGGTTACCCTGGGCCTTGCTACAGCCAGTGGATACCCTGGGCCTTGCTACAGCCCGTGGATACCCTGAGCCTTGCTACAGCCAGTGGATACCCTGGGCCTTGCTACAGCCCGTGGATACCCTGAGCCTTGCTACAGCCAGTGGATACCCTGGGCCTTGCTACAGCCAGTGGATACCCTGAGCCTTGCTACAGCCAGTGGATACCCTGAGCCTTGCTACAACCAGTGGATACCCTGGGCCTTGCTACTGCAAGTGGATACCCTGAGCATTGCTACAGCCAGTGGATACCCTGGGCTTTGCTATAGCCAGTCGATACCCTGGGCCTTGCTACAGCCAGTGGATACCCTGCGCCTTGCTACAGCCAGTGGTTACCCTGGGCCTTGCTACAGCCAGTGGATACCCTGGGCCTTGCTACAGCCCGTGGATACCCTGAGACTTGCTACAGCCAGTGGATACCCTGGGCCTTGCTACAGCCCGTGGATACCCTGAGCTTTGCTACAACCAGTGGGTACCCTGGGCCTTGCTACTGCAAGTGGATACCCTGAGCATTGCTACAGCCAGTGGATACTCTGGGCCTTGCTATAGCCAGTCGATACCCTGGGCCTTGCTACAGCCAGTGGATACCCTGCGCCTTGCTACAGCCAGTGGATGCCCTAGGCCTTGCTACAGCAGGTGAATACCCTGGGTCTTGCTACAGCCAGTGGATACACTGGGCCTTGCTACAGCCAGAGGATACCCTGGGCCTTGTTCCAGCCCGTGGATACCCTTGGGCCTTGCTATAGCCAGTGGATACCCAGGGCCTTGCTACAGCCAGTGGATACCCTGGGCCTTGCTACAGCCAGTGGATACCCTGGGCGTTGCTACAGCCAGCGGATACCCTGGGACTTGCTCCAGCCAGTGGATACCCTGGGCCTTGCTACAGCCCGTGGGTACCCTGGACCTTGCTACAGCCCGTGGATACCCTGAGCCTTGCTACAGCCAGTGGATACTCTGGGCTTTGCTACAGCCAATGGATACCCTGGGCCTTGCTACAACCAGTGGATACCCTGGGTCTTGCTCCAGCCAGTGAATACCCTGAGCCTTGCTACAGCCAGAGGATACTCTGGGCTTTGCTACAGCCAATGGATACCCTGGGCCTTGCTATAGTCCGTGGATACCATGGGTCTTGCTCCAGCCAGTGGATACCCTGAGCCTTGCTACAGCCAGTGGATACTCTGGGCTTTGCTACAGCCAGTGGAAACCCTGGACCTTGCTACAGCCCGTGGATACCCTGGGCCTTGCTACAGCGAGTGGATACCCTGAGCCTTGCTACAGCCCGTGGACACCCTGGGCCTTGCTACAGCCAGCGGATACCCTGGGCCTTGCTACAGCCAGTGGATACCCTGGGCCTTGTTATAGCCAGAGGATTCTCTGGGCCTTGCTACAGCCAGTGGATACCCTGGGCCTTGCTATAGCCAGTGGATTCCCTGAGCCTAGCTATAGCCAGTGGATACCCTGGGCCTTGCTATAGCCAGTGGATACCCTGGGCCTTTCAATAGCCAGAGGATACCCTGTGCCTTGCTACAGCCAGTGTTTACCCTGGGTCTCGCTACAGCCAGTGGATACCCTGGGTCTTGCTACAGCCCGTGGATACCCTGTGCCTTGCTTAAGCCAGTGGATACCCTGGGCCTTGCGACAGCCAGTGGATACCCTGCGCCTTGCTACAGCCAGTGGATACCCTGGGCCTTGCTACAGCCAGTGGATACCCTGGGTCTTGCTCCAGCCAGTAGATACCCTGAGCCTTTCTACAGCCAGTGGATACCCTGGGCCTTGCAACAGTCAGTGGATACCCTGGGGCTTGCTACAGTCAGTGGATACCCTGGGCCTTGCTACAGCCAGTGGATACCACGGGCCTTGCTATAGCCAGTGGATACTCAGGGCATTGCTACAGCCAATGGATACCCTGGGCCTTGCTATAGCCCGTGGATACCCTGAGCCTTGCTATAGCCAGTGGATACCCTGGGCCTTGCTATAGCCATTGGATACTCAGGGCCTTGCTATAGCCAGTGGATACCCTGGGCCTTGCTTTAGCCAGTGGATACCCTGAGCCTTGCTATAGCCAGTGGATACCCTGGGCCTTGCTATAGCCCGTGGATACCCTGAGCTTTGCTATAGCCAGTGGATACCCTGGGCCTTGCTATAGCCATTTGATACCCTGGGTCTTGCTATAGCCAGTGGATACCCTGGGCCTTACTATACCCAGTGGATTCCCTGGGCCTTGCCACAGTCAGTGGATACCCTGGGTCTTGCTACAGCCAGTAGATACCCTGGGCCTTGCTATAGCCAGGGGATAACCTGGACCCTGCTACAGCCAGTGGATACCCTGGGCCTTGCTACAGCCAGTAGATACCCTGCGCCTTGCTTCAGCCAGTAGATACCCTGGGCCTTGCTACAGCGAGTGGATACCCTAAGCATTGCTACAGCCAGTGTATACCCTGGGCCTTGCTACAGCCCGTTGATACCCTAAGCATTGCTACAGCCAGTGGATACCCTGCGCCTTGCTACAGCCAGTAGAAACCCTGGACCTTGCTACAGCCAGTGTATACCCTGGGCCTTGCTACAGCCAGTGGATACCCTAAGCATTGCTCCAGCCAATTGATACCCTGGGCCTTGCTCCAGCCAGTGGATAACCGGGGCCTTACTATAGCCAGTGGATACCCTGGGCCTTGCTCCAGCCAGTGGATACCCTGGGCCTTGCTACAGCCAGTGGATACTCTTGGCTTTGCTACAGTCAGTGGGTACCTGGGCCTTGCTACAGCCCGTGGATACCCTGGGCCTTGCTACAGTGAGTGGATACCCTGAGCCTTGCTACAGCCAGTGGATACCCTGGGCCTTGCTACAGTCAGTGGGTACCCTGGGCCTTGCTACAGCCAGTGGATATTCTGGGCTTTGCTACAGCCAGTGGGTACCTGGGCCTTGCTACAGCCCGTGGATACCCTGGGCCTTGCTACAGTGAGTGGATACCCTGAGCCTTGCTACAGCCAGTGGATACCCTGAGCCTTGCTACAGTCAGTGGATACCCTGGACCTTGCTACAGCCAGTGGATACCCTGGGCCCTGCTACAGCCCGTGGATACCCCGGGCCTTGCTACAGTCAGTGGATACCCTGGGCCTTGCTACAGTCAGTGGATACCCTGGGCCTTGCTACAGCCAGTGGATACCCTGGGCCTTGCTATAGCCAGTGGATACTCTGGGCATTGCTACAGCCAGTGGATACCCTGGGCCTTGCTATAGCCCGTGGATACCCTGAGCCTTGCTATAGCCAGTGGATACCCTGGGCCGTGCTATAGCCAGTGGATACTCAGGGCCTTGCTATAGCCAGTGGATACCCTGGGCCTTGCTTTAGCCAGTGGATACCCTGAGCCTTGCTATAGCCAGTGGATACCCTGGGCCTTGCTATAGCCAGTGTATACCCTGTGCCTTGCTACAGCCAGTGGATACCCTGTGCCTTGCTATAGCCATTGGATACCCTGGGCCTTGCTATAGCCAGTGGATACCCTGGGCCTTACTATACCCAGTGGATTCCCTGGGCCTTGCTACAGCCAGTGGATACCCTGGGTCTTGCTACAGCCAGTAGATACCCTGGGCCTTGCTATAGCCAGTGGATACCCTGGGCCTTGCTACAGCCAGTGGATACCCTGGGCCTTGCCATAACCAGTGGATACCCTGGGCCCTGCTACAGCCAGTTGATACCATGGGCCTTGCTACAGCCGGTGTATACCCTGGGCCTTGCTACAGCCAGTGGATACCATAAGCATTGCTTCAGCCAGTGTATACCCTTGGCCTTGCTACAGCCAGTGGATACCCTAAGCATTGCTCCAGCCAGATGATACCCTGGGCCTTGCTCCAGCCAGTGGATACCCTGGGCCTTACTATAGCCAGTGGATACCCTGGGCCTTGCTCCAGCCAGTGGATACCCTGGGCCTTGCTACAGCCAATGGATACCCTGGGCCTTGCTACAGTCCGTGGATACCATGGGTCTTGCTCCAGCCAGTGGATACCCTGAGCCTTGCTACAGCCAGTGGATACTCTTGGATTTGCTACAGCCAGTGGAAACCCTGGACCTTGCTACAGCCCGTGGATACCCTGGGCCTTGCTACAGCAAGTGGATACACTGAGCTTTGCTACAGCCAGTGGACACCCTGGGCCTTGCTACAGCCAGCGGATACCCTGGGCCTTGCTACAGCCAGTGGATACCCTGGGCCTTGTTATAGCCAGAGGACACTCTGGGCCTTGCTACAGCCAGTGGATACCCTGGGCCTTGCTATAGCCAGTGGATACCCTGAGCCTTGCTATAGCCAGTGGATACCCTGGGCCTTGCTAGAGCCAGTGGATACCTGGGCCTTTCTATAGCCAGAGGATACCCTGTGCCTTGCTACAGCCAGTGGATACCCTGGGTCTCGCTACAGCCAGTGGATACCCTGGGTCTTGCTACAGCCCGTGGATACCCTGCGCGTTGCTACAGCCAGTGGATACCCTGGGCCTTGCGACAGCCAGTGGATACCCTGCGCCTTGCTACAGCCAGCGGATACCCTGGGCCTTGCTACAGCCAGTGGATACCCTGGGTCTTGCTCCAGGCAGTAGATACCCTGAGCCTTGCTACAGCCAGTGGATACTCTGGGCTTTGCTACAGCCAATGGATACCCTGGGCCTTGCTACAGTCCGTGGATACCCTGGGTCTTGCTCCAGCCAGTGGATACCCTGAGCCTTGCTACAGCCAGTGGATACTCTGGGTTTTGCTACAACCAGTGGGTACCTGGGCCTTGCTACAGCCCGTGGATACCCTGGGCCTTGCTACAGTGAGTGGATACCCTGAGCCTTGCTACAGCCAGTGGATACCCTGGGTCTTGCTACAGTCAGTGTATACCCTGGGCCTTGCTACAGCCAGTGGATACCCTGGGCCTTGCTACAGCCCGTGGATACCCTGGGCCTTGCTACAGTCAGTGGATACCCTGGGTCTTGCTACAGTCAGTGGATACCCTGGGCCTTGCTACAGCCAGTGGATACCCTGGGCCTTGCTACAGCCCGTGGATTCCCTGGGCCTAGCTACAGTCAGTGGATACCCTGGGCCTTGCTAAAGTCAGTGGATTCCCTGGGCCTTGCTACAGCCAGTGGATACCCTGGGCCTTGCTATAGCCAGTGGATACTCTGGGCCTTGCTACAGCCAGTGGATATCCTGGGCCTTGCTATAGCCCGTGGATACCCTGAGCCTTGCTATAGCCAGTGGATACCCTGGGCCTTGCTCCAGCCAGTGGATACCCTGGGCCTTGCTCCAGCCAGTGGATACCATGGGATTTGCTATAACCAGTGGATACCCTGGGTCTTGCTCCAGCCAGTGAATACCCTGAGCCTTGCTACAGCCAGAGGATACTCTGGGCTTTGCTACAGCCAATGGATACCCTGGGCCTTGCTACAGTCCGTGGATACCATGGGTCTTGCTCCAGCCAGTGGATACCCTGAGCCTTGCTAGAGCCAGTGGATACTCTGGGCTTTGCTACAGCCAGTGGAAACCCTGGACCTTGCTACAGCCCGTGGATACCCTGGGCCTTGCTACAGCAAGTGGATACCCTGAGCCTTGCTACAGCCAGTGGACACCCTGGGCCTTGCTACAGCCAGCGGATACCCTGGGCCTTGCTACAGCCAGTGGATACCCTGGGCCTTGTTATAGCCAGAGGATACTCTGGGCATTGCTACAGCCAGTGGATACCATGGGCCTTGCTATAGCCAGTGGATACCCTGAGCCTTGCTATAGCCAGTGGATACCCTGGGCCTTGCTATAGCCAGTGGATACCCCCTGGGCCTTTCTATAGCCAGAGGATACCCTGTGCCTTGCTACAGCCAGTGGATACCCTGGGTCACGCTACAGCCAGTGGATACCCTGGGTCTTGCTACAGCCCGTGGATACCCTGCGCGTTGCTACAGCCAGTGGATACCCTGGGCCTTACTACAGCCAGTGGATACCCTGGGTCTTGCTCCAGCCAGTAGATACCCTGAGCCTTGCTACAGCCAGTGGATACTCTGGGCTTTGCTACAGCCAATGGATACCCTGGGCCTTGCTACAGTCCGTGTATACCCTTGGTCTTGCTCCAGCCAGTGGATACCCTGAGCCTTGCTACAGTCAGTGGACACTCTGGGCATTGCTACAGCGAGTGGATACCTGGGCCTTGCTACAGCCAGTGGATAGCCTGGGCCTTGCTACAGTGAGTGGATACCCTGAGCCTTGCTACAGCCAGTGGATACCCTGGGCCTTGCTACAGTCAGTGGATACCCTGGGCCTTGCTACAGCCAGTGGATACCCTGGGCCTTGCTACAGCCCGTGAGTACCCTGGGCCTTGCTACAGTCAGTTGATACCCTGGGCCTTGCTACAGTCAGTGGATACCCTGGGCCTTGCTACAGCCAGTGGATACCCTGGGCCTTGCTATAGCCAGTGGATACTCTGGGCCTTGCTACTGCCAGTGTATACCCTTAGCCTTGCTATAGCCAGTAGATACCCTGAGCCTTGCTACAGCCAGTGGATACCCTGGGCCTTGCTATAACCAGTGGATACCCTGAGCCTTGCTACAGCCAGTGGATACCATGAGCGTTGCTACAGACAGTGGATACCCTGTGCCTTGCTCCAGCCAGTGGATACCCTGAGCCTTGCTACAGCCAGTGGATACCCTGGGCCTTGCTACAGCCAGTGGATACCCTGGGCCTTGCTACAGCCAGTGGATACCCTGGGCCTTGCTATAGCCAGTGGATACCCTGGGACTTGCTCCAGCCAGTGGATACCCTTGGCCTTGCTACAGCCAGTAGATACCCTGGGCCTTGCTACAGCCAGTGGATACCCAGGGCCTTGCTCCAGCCAGTGGATACCATGAGCCTTGCTACAGCCAGTGGATACCCTGGGCCTTGCTGCAGCCAGTGGATACCCTGAGCCTTGCTACAGCCAGTGGATACCCTGGGCCTTGCTACAGCCAGTGGATACCCTGGGCCTTCCTACAGCCAGTGGATACCCTGTGCCTTGCTCCAGCCAGTGGATACCCTGGGCCTTGCTACAGCCAGTGGATACCCTGGGCCTTGCCACAGCCAGTGGATACCCTGGGCCTTGCTCAAGCCAGTGGGTACCCTGAGCCTTGCTACAGCCAGTGGATACCCTGGGCCTTGCTACAGCCAGTGGATACCCTGGGCCTTGCTATAGCCATTGGATACCCTGGGCCTTGCTACAGCCAGTGGATAACCTGGGCCTTGCTACAGCCAGTGGAAACCCTGGGCCCTGCTACAGCCAGTGGGTACCTTGGGCCTTGCTACAGCCAGTGGATACTCTGGGCCTTGCTACAGCCAGTGGATACCCTGGGCCTTGCTATAGCCGGTGGATACCCTGGGCCTTGCTACAGCCAGTGGATACCCTGGGCCTTGCTACAGCCAGTGGATACCCTGCGCCTTGCTACAGCCAGTAGATACCCTGGGCCTTGCTACAGCCAGTGTATACCCTGGGCCTTGCTCCAGCCAGTGGATACCCTGGGCCGTACTATAGCCAGTGGATACCCTGTGCCTTGCTACAGCCAGTGGATACCCTGGGCCTTACTATAGCCAGTGGATACCCTGGGCTTTGCTACAGCCAGTGGATACCCTGGGTCTTGCTACAGCCAGTAGATACCCTGGGCCTTGCTACAGCCAGTGGATACCCTGGGCCTTGCTACAGCCAATGGATACCCTGGACCTTGCTGCAGCCATTCGATACCCTGGGCCTTGCTACAGCCAGTGGATACCCTGGGCCTTGCTACAGCCAGTGGATACCCTGGGCCTTGCCATAACCAGTGGATACCCTGGGCCCTGCTACAGCCAGTGGATACCCTGGGCCTTGCTACAGCCAGTGGATACCCTGGGCCTTGCCATAACCAGTGGATACCCTGGGCCCTGCTACAGCCAGTTGATACCATGGGCCTTGCTACAGCCGGTGTATACCCTGGGCCTTGCTACAGCCAGTAGATACCATAAGCATTGCTTCAGCCAGTGTATACCCTTGGCCTTGCTACAGCCAGTGGATACCCTAAGCATTGCTCCAGCCAGATGATACCCTGGGCCTTGCTCCAGCCAGTGGATACCCTGGGCCTTACTATAGCCAGTGGATACCCTGGGCCTTGCTCCAGCCAGTGGATACCCTGGGCCTTGCTACAGCCAGTGGATACCCTGGGCCTTGCCATAGCCAGTTGATACTCTGGGCCTTGCTACAGCCAGTGGTTACCCTGGGCCTTGCTACAGCCAGTGGATACCCTGGGCCTTGCTACAGCCCGTGGATACCCTGAGCCTTGCTACAGCCAGTGGATACCCTGGGCCTTGCTACAGCCCGTGGATACCCTGAGCCTTGCTACAGCCAGTGGATACCCTGGGCCTTGCTACAGCCAGTGGATACCCTGAGCCTTGCTACAGCCAGTGGATACCCTGAGCCTTGCTACAACCAGTGGATACCCTGGGCCTTGCTACTGCAAGTGGATACCCTGAGCATTGCTACAGCCAGTGGATACCCTGGGCTTTGCTATAGCCAGTCGATACCCTGGGCCTTGCTACAGCCAGTGGATACCCTGCGCCTTGCTACAGCCAGTGGTTACCCTGGGCCTTGCTACAGCCAGTGGATACCCTGGGCCTTGCTACAGCCCGTGGATACCCTCAGACTTGCTACAGCCAGTGGATACCCTGGGCCTTGCTACAGCCCGTGGATACCCTGAGCCTTGCTAGAGCCAGTGGATACCCTGGGCCTTGCTACAGCCAGTGGATACCCTGAGCCTTGCTACAGCCAGTGGATACCCTGAGCTTTGCAACAACCAGTGGGTACCCTGGGCCTTGCTACTGCAAGTGGATACCCTGAGCATTGCTACAGCCAGTGGTTACCCTGGGCCTTGCTATAGCCAGTCGATACCCTGGGCCTTGCTACAGCCAGTGGATACCCTGCGCCTTGCTACAGCCAGTGGATGCCCTAGGCCTTGCTACAGCAGGTGAATACCCTGGGTCTTGCTACAGCCAGTGGATACACTGGGCCTTGCTACAGCCAGAGGATACCCTGGGCCTTGCTCCAGCCCGTGGATACCCTTGGGCCTTGCTATAGCCAGTGGATACCCTGGGCCTTGCTACAGCCAGTGGATACCCTGGGCCTTGCTACAGCCAGTGGATACCCTGGGCGTTGCTACAGCCAGTGGATACCCTGGGACTTGCTCCAGCCAGTGGATACCCTGGGCCTTGCTACAGCCCGTGGGTACCCTGGACCTTGCTACAGCCCGTGGATACCCTGAGCCTTGCTACAGCCAGTGGATACTCTGGGCTTTGCTACAGCCAATGGATACCCTGGGCCTTGCTACAACCAGTGGATACCCTGGGTCTTGCTCCAGCCAGTGAATACCCTGAGCCTTGCTACAGCCAGAGGATACTCTGGGCTTTGCTACAGCCAATGGATACCCTGGGCCTTGCTATAGTCCGTGGATACCATGGGTCTTGCTCCAGCCAGTGGATACCCTGAGCCTTGCTACAGCCAGTGGATACTCTGGGCTTTGCTACGGCCAGTGGAAACCCTGGACCTGCTACAGCCCGTGGATACCCTGGGCCTTGCTACAGCGAGTGGATACCCTGAGCCTTGCTACAGCCCGTGGACACCCTGGGCCTTGCTACAGCCAGCGGATACCCTGGGCCTTGCTACAGCCAGTGGATACCCTGGGCCTTGTTATAGCCAGAGGATTCTCTGGGCCTTGCTACAGCCAGTGGATACCCTGGGCCTTGCTATAGCCAGTGGATTCCCTGAGCCTAGCTATAGCCAGTGGATACCCTGGGCCTTGCTATAGCCAGTGGATACCCTGGGCCTTTCAATAGCCAGAGGATACCCTGGGCCTTGCTACAGCCAGTGGATACCCTGGGCCTTGCTACAGCCCGTGGATACCCTGAGCCTTGCTAGAGCCAGTGTATACCCTTGGCCTTGCTACAGCCAGTGGATACCCTAAGCATTGCTCCAGCCAGATGATACCCTGGGCCTTGCTCCAGCCAGTGGATACCCTGGGCCTTACTATAGCCAGTGGATACCCTGGGCCTTGCTCCAGCCAGTGGATACCCTGGGCCTTGCTACAGCCAATGGATACCCTGGGCCTTGCTACAGTCCGTGGATACCATGGGTCTTGCTCCAGCCAGTGGATACCCTGAGCCTTGCTACAGCCAGTGGATACTCTTGGATTTGCTACAGCCAGTGGAAACCCTGGACCTTGCTACAGCCCGTGGATACCCTGGGCCTTGCTACAGCAAGTGGATACACTGAGCTTTGCTACAGCCAGTGGACACCCTGGGCCTTGCTACAGCCAGCGGATACCCTGGGCCTTGCTACAGCCAGTGGATACCCTGGGCCTTGTTATAGCCAGAGGACACTCTGGGCCTTGCTACAGCCAGTGGATACCCTGGGCCTTGCTATAGCCAGTGGATACCCTGAGCCTTGCTATAGCCAGTGGATACCCTGGGCCTTGCTATAGCCAGTGGATACCTGGGCCTTTCTATAGCCAGAGGATACCCTGTGCCTTGCTACAGCCAGTGGATACCCTGGGTCTCGCTACAGCCAGTGGATACCCTGGGTCTTGCTACAGCCCGTGGATACCCTGCGCGTTGCTACAGCCAGTGGATACCCTGGGCCTTGCGACAGCCAGTGGATACCCTGCGCCTTGCTACAGCCAGCGGATACCCTGGGCCTTGCTACAGCCAGTGGATACCCTGGGTCTTGCTCCAGGCAGTAGATACCCTGAGCCTTGCTACAGCCAGTGGATACTCTGGGCTTTGCTACAGCCAATGGATACCCTGGGCCTTGCTACAGTCCGTGGATACCCTGGGTCTTGCTCCAGCCAGTGGATACCCTGAGCCTTGCTACAGCCAGTGGATACTCTGGGTTTTGCTACAACCAGTGGGTACCTGGGCCTTGCTACAGCCCGTGGATACCCTGGGCCTTGCTACAGTGAGTGGATACCCTGAGCCTTGCTACAGCCAGTGGATACCCTGGGTCTTGCTACAGTCAGTGTATACCCTGGGCCTTGCTACAGCCAGTGGATACCCTGGGCCTTGCTACAGCCCGTGGATACCCTGGGCCTTGCTACAGTCAGTGGATACCCTGGGTCTTGCTACAGTCAGTGGATACCCTGGGCCTTGCTACAGCCAGTGGATACCCTGGGCCTTGCTACAGCCCGTGGATTCCCTGGGCCTAGCTACAGTCAGTGGATACCCTGGGCCTTGCTAAAGTCAGTGGATTCCCTGGGCCTTGCTACAGCCAGTGGATACCCTGGGCCTTGCTATAGCCAGTGGATACTCTGGGCCTTGCTACAGCCAGTGGATATCCTGGGCCTTGCTATAGCCCGTGGATACCCTGAGCCTTGCTATAGCCAGTGGATACCCTGGGCCTTGCTCCAGCCAGTGGATACCCTGGGCCTTGCTCCAGCCAGTGGATACCATGGGATTTGCTATAACCAGTGGATACCCTGGGTCTTGCTCCAGCCAGTGAATACCCTGAGCCTTGCTACAGCCAGAGGATACTCTGGGCTTTGCTACAGCCAATGGATACCCTGGGCCTTGCTACAGTCCGTGGATACCATGGGTCTTGCTCCAGCCAGTGGATACCCTGAGCCTTGCTAGAGCCAGTGGATACTCTGGGCTTTGCTACAGCCAGTGGAAACCCTGGACCTTGCTACAGCCCGTGGATACCCTGGGCCTTGCTACAGCAAGTGGATACCCTGAGCCTTGCTACAGCCAGTGGACACCCTGGGCCTTGCTACAGCCAGCGGATACCCTGGGCCTTGCTACAGCCAGTGGATACCCTGGGCCTTGTTATAGCCAGAGGATACTCTGGGCATTGCTACAGCCAGTGGATACCATGGGCCTTGCTATAGCCAGTGGATACCCTGAGCCTTGCTATAGCCAGTGGATACCCTGGGCCTTGCTATAGCCAGTGGATACCCCCTGGGCCTTTCTATAGCCAGAGGATACCCTGTGCCTTGCTACAGCCAGTGGATACCCTGGGTCACGCTACAGCCAGTGGATACCCTGGGTCTTGCTACAGCCCGTGGATACCCTGCGCGTTGCTACAGCCAGTGGATACCCTGGGCCTTACTACAGCCAGTGGATACCCTGGGTCTTGCTCCAGCCAGTAGATACCCTGAGCCTTGCTACAGCCAGTGGATACTCTGGGCTTTGCTACAGCCAATGGATACCCTGGGCCTTGCTACAGTCCGTGTATACCCTTGGTCTTGCTCCAGCCAGTGGATACCCTGAGCCTTGCTACAGTCAGTGGACACTCTGGGCATTGCTACAGCGAGTGGATACCTGGGCCTTGCTACAGCCAGTGGATAGCCTGGGCCTTGCTACAGTGAGTGGATACCCTGAGCCTTGCTACAGCCAGTGGACACCCTGGGCCTTGCTACAGTCAGTGGATACCCTGGGCCTTGCTACAGCCAGTGGATACCCTGGGCCTTGCTACAGCCCGTGAGTACCCTGGGCCTTGCTACAGTCAGTTGATACCCTGGGCCTTGCTACAGTCAGTGGATACCCTGGGCCTTGCTACAGCCAGTGGATACCCTGGGCCTTGCTATAGCCAGTGGATACTCTGGGCCTTGCTACTGCCAGTGTATACCCTTAGCCTTGCTATAGCCAGTAGATACCCTGAGCCTTGCTACAGCCAGTGGATACCCTGGGCCTTGCTATAACCAGTGGATACCCTGAGCCTTGCTACAGCCAGTGGATACCATGAGCGTTGCTACAGACAGTGGATACCCTGTGCCTTGCTCCAGCCAGTGGATACCCTGAGCCTTGCTACAGCCAGTGGATACCCTGGGCCTTGCTACAGCCAGTGGATACCCTGGGCCTTGCTACAGCCAGTGGATACCCTGGGCCTTGCTATAGCCAGTGGATACCCTGGGACTTGCTCCAGCCAGTGGATACCCTTGGCCTTGCTACAGCCAGTAGATACCCTGGGCCTTGCTACAGCCAGTGGATACCCAGGGCCTTGCTCCAGCCAGTGGATACCATGAGCCTTGCTACAGCCAGTGGATACCCTGGGCCTTGCTGCAGCCAGTGGATACCCTGAGCCTTGCTACAGCCAGTGGATACCCTGGGCCTTGCTACAGCCAGTGGATACCCTGGGCCTTCCTACAGCCAGTGGATACCCTGTGCCTTGCTCCAGCCAGTGGATACCCTGGGCCTTGCTACAGCCAGTGGATACCCTGGGCCTTGCCACAGCCAGTGGATACCCTGGGCCTTGCTCAAGCCAGTGGGTACCCTGAGCCTTGCTACAGCCAGTGGATACCCTGGGCCTTGCTACAGCCAGTGGATACCCTGGGCCTTGCTATAGCCATTGGATACCCTGGGCCTTGCTACAGCCAGTGGATAACCTGGGCCTTGCTACAGCCAGTGGAAACCCTGGGCCCTGCTACAGCCAGTGGGTACCTTGGGCCTTGCTACAGCCAGTGGATACTCTGGGCCTTGCTACAGCCAGTGGATACCCTGGGCCTTGCTATAGCCGGTGGATACCCTGGGCCTTGCTACAGCCAGTGGATACCCTGGGCCTTGCTACAGCCAGTGGATACCCTGCGCCTTGCTACAGCCAGTAGATACCCTGGGCCTTGCTACAGCCAGTGTATACCCTGGGCCTTGCTCCAGCCAGTGGATACCCTGGGCCGTACTATAGCCAGTGGATACCCTGTGCCTTGCTACAGCCAGTGGATACCCTGGGCCTTACTATAGCCAGTGGATACCCTGGGCTTTGCTACAGCCAGTGGATACCCTGGGTCTTGCTACAGCCAGTAGATACCCTGGGCCTTGCTACAGCCAGTGGATGCCCTGGGCCTTGCTACAGCCAATGGATACCCTGGACCTTGCTGCAGCCAGTCGATACCCTGGGCCTTGCTACAGCCAGTGGATACCCTGGGCCTTGCTACAGCCAGTGGATACCCTGGGCCTTGCCATAACCAGTGGATACCCTGGGCCCTGCTACAGCCAGTGGATACCCTGGGCCTTGCTACAGCCAGTGGATACCCTGGGCCTTGCCATAACCAGTGGATACCCTGGGCCCTGCTACAGCCAGTTGATACCATGGGCCTTGCTACAGCCGGTGTATACCCTGGGCCTTGCTACAGCCAGTAGATACCATAAGCATTGCTTCAGCCAGTGTATACCCTTGGCCTTGCTACAGCCAGTGGATACCCTAAGCATTGCTCCAGCCAGATGATACCCTGGGCCTTGCTCCAGCCAGTGGATACCCTGGGCCTTACTATAGCCAGTGGATACCCTGGGCCTTGCTCCAGCCCGTGGATACCCTGGGCCTTGCTACAGCCAGTGGATACCCTGGGCCTTGCCATAGCCAGTTGATACTCTGGGCCTTGCTACAGCCAGTGGTTACCCTGGGCCTTGCTACAGCCAGTGGATACCCTGGGCCTTGCTACAGCCCGTGGATACCCTGAGCCTTGCTACAGCCAGTGGATACCCTGGGCCTTGCTACAGCCCGTGGATACCCTGAGCCTTGCTACAGCCAGTGGATACCCTGGGCCTTGCTACAGCCAGTGGATACCCTGAGCCTTGCTACAGCCAGTGGATACCCTGAGCCTTGCTACAACCAGTGGATACCCTGGGCCTTGCTACTGCAAGTGGATACCCTGAGCATTGCTACAGCCAGTGGATACCCTGGGCTTTGCTATAGCCAGTCGATACCCTGGGCCTTGCTACAGCCAGTGGATACCCTGCGTCTTGCTACAGCCAGTGGTTACCCTGGGCCTTGCTACAGCCAGTGGATACCCTGGGCCTTGCTACAGCCCGTGGATACCCTGAGACTTGCTACAGCCAGTGGATACCCTGGGCCTTGCTACAGCCCGTGGATACCCTGAGCCTTGCTAGAGCCAGTGGATACCCTGGGCCTTGCTACAGCCAGTGGATACCCTGAGCCTTGCTACAGCCAGTGGATACCCTGAGCTTTGCTACAACCAGTGGGTACCCTGGGCCTTGCTACTGCAAGTGGATACCCTGAGCATTGCTACAGCCAGTGGTTACCCTGGGCCTTGCTATAGCCAGTCGATACCCTGGGCCTTGCTACAGCCAGTGGATACCCTGCGCCTTGCTACAGCCAGTGGATGCCCTAGGCCTTGCTACAGCAGGTGAATACCCTGGGTCTTGCTACAGCCAGTGGATACACTGGGCCTTGCTACAGCCAGAGGATACCCTGGGCCTTGCTCCAGCCCGTGGATACCCTTGGGCCTTGCTATAGCCAGTGGATACCCTGGGCCTTGCTACAGCCAGTGGATACCCTGGGCCTTGCTACAGCCAGTGGATACCCTGGGCGTTGCTACAGCCAGTGGATACCCTGGGACTTGCTCCAGCCAGTGGATACCCTGGGCCTTGCTACAGCCCGTGGGTACCCTGGACCTTGCTACAGCCCGTGGATACCCTGAGCCTTGCTACAGCCAGTGGATACTCTGGGCTTTGCTACAGCCAATGGATACCCTGGGCCTTGCTACAACCAGTGGATACCCTGGGTCTTGCTCCAGCCAGTGAATACCCTGAGCCTTGCTACAGCCAGAGGATACTCTGGGCTTTGCTACAGCCAATGGATACCCTGGGCCTTGCTATAGTCCGTGGATACCATGGGTCTTGCTCCAGCCAGTGGATACCCTGAGCCTTGCTACAGCCAGTGGATACTCTGGGCTTTGCTACAGCCAGTGGAAACCCTGGACCTTGCTACAGCCCGTGGATACCCTGGGCCTTGCTACAGCGAGTGGATACCCTGAGCCTTGCTACAGCCCGTGGACACCCTGGGCCTTTCTACAGCCAGCGGATACCCTGGGCCTTGCTACAGCCAGTGGATACCCTGGGCCTTGTTATAGCCAGAGGATTCTCTGGGCCTTGCTACAGCCAGTGGATACCCTGGGCCTTGCTATAGCCAGTGGATTCCCTGAGCCTAGCTATAGCCAGTGGATACCCTGGGCCTTGCTATAGCCAGTGGATACCCTGGGCCTTTCAATAGCCAGAGGATACCCTGTGCCTTGCTACAGCCAGTGTTTACCCTGGGTCTCGCTACAGCCAGTGGATACCCTGGGTCTTGCTACAGCCCGTGGATACCCTGTGCCTTGCTACAGCCAGTGGATACCCTGGGCCTTGCGACAGCCAGTGGATACCCTGCGCCTTGCTACAGCCAGTGGATACCCTGGGCCTTGCTACAGCCAGTGGATACCCTGGGTCTTGCTCCAGCCAGTAGATACCCTGAGCCTTTCTACAGCCAGTGGATACCCTGGGCCTTGCAACAGTCAGTGGATACCCTGGGGCTTGCTACAGTCAGTGGATACCCTGGGCCTTGCTACAGCCAGTGGATACCACGGGCCTTGCTATAGCCAGTGGATACTCAGGGCATTGCTACAGCCAATGGATACCCTGGGCCTTGCTATAGCCCGTGGATACCCTGAGCCTTGCTATAGCCAGTGGATACCCTGGGCCTTGCTATAGCCATTGGATACTCAGGGCCTTGCTATAGCCAGTGGATACCCTGGGCCTTGCTTTAGCCAGTGGATACCCTGAGCCTTGCTATAGCCAGTGGATACCCTGGGCCTTGCTATAGCCCGTGGATACCCTGAGCTTTGCTATAGCCAGTGGAAACCCTGGGCCTTGCTATAGCCATTTGATACCCTGGGCCTTGCTATAGCCAGTGGATACCCTGGGCCTTACTATACCCAGTAGATACCCTGGGCCTTGCTATAGCCAGGGGATAACCTGGGCCCTGCTACAACCAGTGGATACCCTGGGCCTTGCTACAGCCAGTAGATACCCTGCGCCTTGCTTCAGCCAGTAGATACCCTGGGCCTTGCTACAGCCAGTGGATACCCTAAGCATTGCTACAGCCAGTGTATACCCTGGGCCTTGCTACAGCCCGTTGATACCCTAAGCATTGCTACAGCCAGTGGATACCCTGCGCCTTGCTACAGCCAGTAGAAACCCTGGACCTTGCTACAGCCAGTGTATACCCTGGGCCTTGCTACAGCCAGTGGATACCCTAAGCATTGCTCCAGCCAATTGATACCCTGGGCCTTGCTCCAGCCAGTGGATAACCGGGGCCTTACTATAGCCAGTGGATACCCTGGGCCTTGCTCCAGCCAGTGGATACCCTGGGCCTTGCTACAGCCAGTGGATACTCTTGGCTTTGCTACAGTCAGTGGGTACCTGGGCCTTGCTACAGCCCGTGGATACCCTGGGCCTTGCTACAGTGAGTGGATACCCTGAGCCTTGCTACAGCCAGTGGATACCCTGGGCCTTGCTACAGTCAGTGGGTACCCTGGGCCTTGCTACAGCCAGTGGATATTCTGGGCTTTGCTACAGCCAGTGGGTACCTGGGCCTTGCTACAGCCCGTGGATACCCTGGACCTTGCTACAGCCAGTGGATACCCTGGGCCCTGCTACAGCCCGTGGATACCCCGGGCCTTGCTACAGTCAGTGGATACCCTGGGCCTTGCTACAGCCAGTGGATACCCTGAGCCTTGCTACAGCCAGTGGATACTCTTGGCTTTGCTACAGTCAGTGGGTACCTGGGCCTTGCTACAGCCCGTGGATACCCTGGGCCTTGCTACAGTGAGTGGATACCCTGAGCCTTGCTACAGCCAGTGGATACCCTGAGCCTTGCTACAGTCAGTGGATACCCTGGACCTTGCTACAGCCAGTGGATACCCTGGGCCCTGCTACAGCCCGTGGATACCCCGGGCCTTGCTACAGTCAGTGGATACCCTGGGCCTTGCTACAGTCAGTGGATACCCTGGGCCTTGCTACAGCCAGTGGATACCCTGGGCCTTGCTATAGCCAGTGGATACTCTGGGCATTGCTACAGCCAGTGGATACCCTGGGCCTTGCTATAGCCCGTGGATACCCTGAGCCTTGCTATAGCCAGTGGATACCCTGGGCCGTGCTATAGCCAGTGGATACTCAGGGCCTTGCTATAGCCAGTGGATACCCTGGGCCTTGCTTTAGCCAGTGGATACCCTGAGCCTTGCTATAGCCAGTGGATACCCTGGGCCTTGCTATAGCCAGTGTATACCCTGTGCCTTGCTACAGCCAGTGGATACCCTGTGCCTTGCTATAGCCATTGGATACCCTGGGCCTTGCTATAGCCAGTGGATACCCTGGGCCTTACTATACCCAGTGGATTCCCTGGGCCTTGCTACAGCCAGTGGATAACCTGGGCCTTGCTACAGCCAGTGGAAACCCTGGGCCCTGCTACAGCCAGTGGGTACCTTGGGCCTTGCTACAGCCAGTGGATACTCTGGGCCTTGCTACAGCCAGTGGATACCCTGGGCCTTGCTATAGCCATTGGATACCCTGGGCCTTGCTACAGCCAGTGGATAACCTGGGCCTTGCTACAGCCAGTGGAAACCCTGGGCCCTGCTACAGCCAGTGGGTACCTTGGGCCTTGCTACAGCCAGTGGATACCCTGGGCCTTGCTATAGCCAGTGGATACCCTGGGACTTGCTCCAGCCAGTGGATACCCTTGGCCTTGCTACAGCCAGTGGATACCCTGGGCCTTGCTACAGCCAGTGGATACCCAGGGCCTTGCTCCAGCCAGTGGATACCATGAGCCTTGCTACAGCCAGTGGATACCCTGGGCCTTGCTGCAGCCAGTGGATACCCTGAGCCTTGCTACAGCCAGTGGATACCCTGGGCCTTGCTACAGCCAGTGGATACCCTGGGCCTTCCTACAGCCAGTGGATACCCTGTGCCTTGCTCCAGCCAGTGGATACCCTGGGCCTTGCTACAGCCAGTGGATACCCTGGGCCTTGCCACAGCCAGTGGATACCCTGGGCCTTGCTCAAGCCAGTGGGTACCCTGAGCCTTGCTACAGCCAGTGGATACCCTGGGCCTTGCTACAGCCAGTGGATACCCTGGGCCTTGCTATAGCCATTGGATACCCTGGGCCTTGCTACAGCCAGTGGATAACCTGGGCCTTGCTAGAGCCAGTGGAAACCCTGGGCCCTGCTACAGCCAGTGGGTACCTTGGGCCTTGCTACAGCCAGTGGATACTCTGGGCCTTGCTACAGCCAGTGGATACCCTGGGCCTTGCTATAGCCGGTGGATACCCTGGGCCTTGCTACAGCCAGTGGATACCCTGGGCCTTGCTACAGCCAGTGGATACCCTGCGCCTTGCTACAGCCAGTAGATACCCTGGGCCTTGCTACAGCCAGTGTATACCCTGGGCCTTGCTCCAGCCAGTGGATACCCTGGGCCGTACTATAGCCAGTGGATACCCTGTGCCTTGCTACAGCCAGTGGATACCCTGGGCCTTACTATAGCCAGTGGATACCCTGGGCTTTGCTACAGCCAGTGGATACCCTGGGTCTTGCTACAGCCAGTAGATACCCTGGGCCTTGCTACAGCCAGTGGATACCCTGGGCCTTGCTACAGCCAATGGATACCCTGGACCTTGCTGCAGCCAGTCGATACCCTGGGCCTTGCTACAGCCAGTGGATACCCTGGGCCTTGCTACAGCCAGTGGATACCCTGGGCCTTGCCATAACCAGTGGATACCCTGGGCCCTGCTACAGCCAGTGGATACCCTGGGCCTTGCTACAGCCAGTGGATACCCTGGGCCTTGCCATAACCAGTGGATACCCTGGGCCCTGCTACAGCCAGTTGATACCATGGGCCTTGCTACAGCCGGTGTATACCCTGGGCCTTGCTACAGCCAGTGGATACCATAAGCATTGCTTCAGCCAGTGTATACCCTTGGCCTTGCTACAGCCAGTGGATACCCTAAGCATTGCTCCAGCCAGATGATACCATGGGCCTTGCTCCAGCCAGTGGATACCCTGGGCCTTACTATAGCCAGTGGATACCCTGGGCCTTGCTCCAGCCAGTGGATACCCTGGGCCTTGCTACAGCCAGTGGATACCCTGGGCCTTGCCATAGCCAGTTGATACTCTGGGCCTTGCTACAGCCAGTGGTTACCCTGGGCCTTGCTACAGCCAGTGGATACCCTGGGCCTTGCTACAGCCCGTGGATACCCTGAGCCTTGCTACAGCCAGTGGATACCCTGGGCCTTGCTACAGCCCGTGGATACCCTGAGCCTTGCTACAGCCAGTGGATACCCTGGGCCTTGCTACAGCCAGTGGATACCCTGAGCCTTGCTACAGCCAGTGGATACCCTGAGCCTTGCTACAACCAGTGGATACCCTGGGCCTTGCTACTGCAAGTGGATACCCTGAGCATTGCTACAGCCAGTGGATACCCTGGGCTTTGCTATAGCCAGTCGATACCCTGGGCCTTGCTACAGCCAGTGGATACCCTGCGCCTTGCTACAGCCAGTGGTTACCCTGGGCCTTGCTACAGCCAGTGGATACCCTGGGCCTTGCTACAGCCCGTGGATACCCTGAGACTTGCTACAGCCAGTGGATACCCTGGGCCTTGCTACAGCCCGTGGATACCCTGAGCCTTGCTAGAGCCAGTGGATACCCTGGGCCTTGCTACAGCCAGTGGATACCCTGAGCCTTGCTACAGCCAGTGGATACCCTGAGCTTTGCTACAACCAGTGGGTACCCTGGGCCTTGCTACTGCAAGTGGATACCCTGAGCATTGCTACAGCCAGTGGATACCCTGGGCCTTGCTATAGCCAGTCGATACCCTGGGCCTTGCTACAGCCAGTGGATACCCTGCGCCTTGCTACAGCCAGTGGATGCCCTAGGCCTTGCTACAGCAGGTGAATACCCTGGGTCTTGCTACAGCCAGTGGATACACTGGGCCTTGCTACAGCCAGAGGATACCCTGGGCCTTGTTCCAGCCCGTGGATACCCTTGGGCCTTGCTATAGCCAGTGGATACCCAGGGCCTTGCTACAGCCAGTGGATACCCTGGGCCTTGCTACAGCCAGTGGATACCCTGGGCGTTGCTACAGCCAGTGGATACCCTGGGACTTGCTCCAGCCAGTGGATACCCTGGGCCTTGCTACAGCCAGTGGATACTCTGGGCTTTGCTACAGCCAGTGGAAACCCTGGACCTTGCTACAGCCCGTGGATACCCTGGGCCTTGCTACAGCGAGTGGATACCCTGAGCCTTGCTACAGCCCGTGGACACCCTGGGCCTTGCTACAGCCCGTGGATACCCTGAGCCTTGCTACAGCCAGTGGATACTCTGGGCTTTGCTACAGCCAATGGATACCCTGGGCCTTGCTACAACCAGTGGATACCCTGGGTCTTGCTCCAGCCAGTGAATACCCTGAGCCTTGCTACAGCCAGAGGATACTCTGGGCTTTGCTACAGCCAATGGATACCCTGGGCCTTGCTATAGTCCGTGGATACCATGGGTCTTGCTCCAGCCAGTGGATACCCTGAGCCTTGCTACAGCCAGTGGATACTCTGGGCTTTGCTACAGCCAGTGGAAACCCTGGACCTTGCTACAGCCCGTGGATACCCTGGGCCTTGCTACAGCGAGTGGATACCCTGAGCCTTGCTACAGCCCGTGGACACCCTGGGCCTTGCTACAGCCAGCGGATACCCTGGGCCTTGCTACAGCCAGTGGATACCCTGGGCCTTGTTATAGCCAGAGGATTCTCTGGGCCTTGCTACAGCCAGTGGATACCCTGGGCCTTGCTATAGCCAGTGGATTCCCTGAGCCTAGCTATAGCCAGTGGATACCCTGGGCCTTGCTATAGCCAGTGGATACCCTGGGCCTTTCAATAGCCAGAGGATACCCTGTGCCTTGCTACAGCCAGTGTTTACCCTGGGTCTCGCTACAGCCAGTGGATACCCTGGGTCTTGCTACAGCCCGTGGATACCCTGTGCCTTGCTAAAGCCAGTGGATACCCTGGGCCTTGCGACAGCCAGTGGATACCCTGCGCCTTGCTACAGCCAGTGGATACCCTGGGCCTTGCTACAGCCAGTGGATACCCTGGGTCTTGCTCCAGCCAGTAGATACCCTGAGCCTTTCTACAGCCAGTGGATACCCTGGGCCTTGCAACAGTCAGTGGATACCCTGGGGCTTGCTACAGTCAGTGGATACCCTGGGCCTTGCTACAGCCAGTGGATACCACGGGCCTTGCTATAGCCAGTGGATACTCAGGGCATTGCTACAGCCAATGGATACCCTGGGCCTTGCTATAGCCCGTGGATACCCTGAGCCTTGCTATAGCCAGTGGATACCCTGGGCCTTGCTATAGCCATTGGATACTCAGGGCCTTGCTATAGCCAGTGGATACCCTGGGCCTTGCTTTAGCCAGTGGATACCCTGAGCCTTGCTATAGCCAGTGGATACCCTGGGCCTTGCTATAGCCCGTGGATACCCTGAGCTTTGCTATAGCCAGTGGATACCCTGGGCCTTGCTATAGCCATTTGATACCCTGGGTCTTACTATAGCCAGTGGATACCCTGGGCCTTACTATACCCAGTGGATTCCCTGGGCCTTGCCACAGTCAGTGGATACCCTGGGTCTTGCTACAGCCAGTAGATACCCTGGGCCTTGCTATAGCCAGGGGATAACCTGGGCCCTGCTACAGCCAGTGGATACCCTGGGCCTTGCTACAGCCAGTAGATACCCTGCGCCTTGCTTCAGCCAGTAGATACCCTGGGCCTTGCTACAGCGAGTGGATACCCTAAGCATTGCTACAGCCAGTGTATACCCTGGGCCTTGCTACAGCCCGTTGATACCCTAAGCATTGCTACAGCCAGTGGATACCCTGCGCCTTGCTACAGCCAGTAGAAACCCTGGACCTTGCTACAGCCAGTGTATACCCTGGGCCTTGCTACAGCCAGTGGATACCCTAAGCATTGCTCCAGCCAATTGATACCCTGGGCCTTGCTCCAGCCAGTGGATAACCGGGGCCTTACTATAGCCAGTGGATACCCTGGGCCTTGCTCCAGCCAGTGGATACCCTGGGCCTTGCTACAGCCAGTGGATACTCTTGGCTTTGCTACAGTCAGTGGGTACCTGGGCCTTGCTACAGCCCGTGGATACCCTGGGCCTTGCTACAGTGAGTGGATACCCTGAGCCTTGCTACAGCCAGTGGATACCCTGGGCCTTGCTACAGTCAGTGGGTACCCTGGGCCTTGCTACAGCCAGTGGATATTCTGGGCTTTGCTACAGCCAGTGGGTACCTGGGCCTTGCTACAGCCCGTGGATACCCTGGGCCTTGCTACAGTGAGTGGATACCCTGAGCCTTGCTACAGCCAGTGGATACCCTGAGCCTTGCTACAGTCAGTGGATACCCTGGACCTTGCTACAGCCAGTGGATACCCTGGGCCCTGCTACAGCCCGTGGATACCCCGGGCCTTGCTACAGTCAGTGGATACCCTGGGCCTTGCTACAGTCAGTGGATACCCTGGGCCTTGCTACAGCCAGTGGATACCCTGGGCCTTGCTATAGCCAGTGGATACTCTGGGCATTGCTACAGCCAGTGGATACCCTGGGCCTTGCTATAGCCCGTGGATACCCTGAGCCTTGCTATAGCCAGTGGATACCCTGGGCCGTGCTATAGCCAGTGGATACTCAGGGCCTTGCTATAGCCAGTGGATACCCTGGGCCTTGCTTTAGCCAGTGGATACCCTGAGCCTTGCTATAGCCAGTGGATACCCTGGGCCTTGCTATAGCCAGTGTATACCCTGTGCCTTGCTACAGCCAGTGGATACCCTGTGCCTTGCTATAGCCATTGGATACCCTGGGCCTTGCTATAGCCAGTGGATACCCTGGGCCTTACTATACCCAGTGGATTCCCTGGGCCTTGCTACAGCCAGTGGATACCCTGGGTCTTGCTACAGCCAGTAGATACCCTGGGCCTTGCTATAGCCAGTGGATACCCTGGGCCTTGCTACAGCCAGTGGATACCCTGGGCCTTGCCATAACCAGTGGATACCCTGGGCCCTGCTACAGCCAGTTGATACCATGGGCCTTGCTACAGCCGGTGTATACCCTGGGCCTTGCTACAGCCAGTGGATACCATAAGCATTGCTTCAGCCAGTGTATACCCTTGGCCTTGCTACAGCCAGTGGATACCCTAAGCATTGCTCCAGCCAGATGATACCCTGGGCCTTGCTCCAGCCAGTGGATACCCTGGGCCTTACTATAGCCAGTGGATACCCTGGGCCTTGCTCCAGCCAGTGGATACCCTGGGCCTTGCTACAGCCAGTGGATACCCTGGGCCTTGCCATAGCCAGTTGATACTCTGGGCCTTGCTACAGCCAGTGGTTACCCTGGGCCTTGCTACAGCCAGTGGATACCCTGGGCCTTGCTACAGCCCGTGGATACCCTGAGCCTTGCTACAGCCAGTGGATACCCTGGGCCTTGCTACAGCCCGTGGATACCCTGAGCCTTGCTACAGCCAGTGGATACCCTGGGCCTTGCTACAGCCAGTGGATACCCTGAGCCTTGCTACAGCCAGTGGATACCCTGAGCCTTGCTACAACCAGTGGATACCCTGGGCCTTGCTACTGCAAGTGGATACCCTGAGCATTGCTACAGCCAGTGGATACCCTGGGCTTTGCTATAGCCAGTCGATACCCTGGGCCTTGCTACAGACAGTGGATACCCTGCGCCTTGCTACAGCCAGTGGTTACCCTGGGCCTTGCTACAGCCAGTGGATACCCTGGGCCTTGCTACAGCCCGTGGATACCCTGGGACTTGCTACAGCCAGTGGATACCCTGGGCCTTGCTACAGCCCGTGGATACCCTGAGCCTTGCTAGAGCCAGTGGATACCCTGGGCCTTGCTACAGCCAGTGGATACCCTGAGCCTTGCTACAGCCAGTGGATACCCTGAGCTTTGCTACAACCAGTGGGTACCCTGGGCCTTGCTACTGCAAGTGGATACCCTGAGCATTGCTACAGCCAGTGGATACCCTGGGCCTTGCTATAGCCAGTCGATACCCTGGGCCTTGCTACAGCCAGTGGATACCCTGCGCCTTGCTACAGCCAGTGGATGCCCTAGGCCTTGCTACAGCAGGTGAATACCCTGGGTCTTGCTACAGCCAGTGGATACACTGGGCCTTGCTACAGCCAGAGGATACCCTGGGCCTTGCTCCAGCCCGTGGATACCCTTGGGCCTTGCTATAGCCAGTGGATACCCTGGGCCTTGCTACAGCCAGTGGATACCCTGGGCCTTGCTACAGCCAGTGGATACCCTGGGCGTTGCTACAGCCAGTGGATACCCTGGGACTTGCTCCAGCCAGTGGATACCCTGGGCCTTGCTACAGCCCGTGGGTACCCTGGACCTTGCTACAGCCCGTGGATACCCTGAGCCTTGCTACAGCCAGTGGATACTCTGGGCTTTGCTACAGCCAATGGATACCCTGGGCCTTGCTACAACCAGTGGATACCCTGGGTCTTGCTCCAGCCAGTGAATACCCTGAGCCTTGCTACAGCCAGATGATACTCTGGGCTTTGCTACAGCCAATGGATACCCTGGGCCTTGCTATAGTCCGTGGATACCATGGGTCTTGCTCCAGCCAGTGGATACCCTGAGCCTTGCTACAGCCAGTGGATACTCTGGGCTTTGCTACAGCCAGTGGAAACCCTGGACCTTGCTACAGCCCGTGGATACCCTGGGCCTTGCTACAGCGAGTGGATACCCTGAGCCTCGCTACAGCCCGTGGACACCCTGGGCCTTGCTACAGCCAGCGGATACCCTGGGCCTTGCTACAGCCAGTGGATACCCTGGGCCTTGTTATAGCCAGAGGATTCTCTGGGCCTTGCTACAGCCAGTGGATACCCTGGGCCTTGCTATAGCCAGTGGATTCCCTGAGCCTAGCTATAGCCAGTGGATACCCTGGGCCTTGCTATAGCCAGTGGATACCCTGGGCCTTTCAATAGCCAGAGGATACCCTGTGCCTTGCTACAGCCAGTGTTTACCCTGGGTCTCGCTACAGCCAGTGGATACCCTGGGTCTTGCTACAGCCCGTGGATACCCTGTGCCTTGCTACAGCCAGTGGATACCCTGGGCCTTGCGACAGCCAGTGGATACCCTGCGCCTTGCTACAGCCAGTGGATACCCTGGGGCTTGCTACAGTCAGTGGATACCCTGGGCCTTGCTACAGCCAGTGGATACCACGGGCCTTGCTATAGCCAGTGGATACTCAGGGCATTGCTACAGCCAATGGATACCCTGGGCCTTGCTATAGCCCGTGGATACCCTGAGCCTTGCTATAGCCAGTGGATACCCTGGGCCTTGCTATAGCCATTGGATACTCAGGGCCTTGCTATAGCCAGTGGATACCCTGGGCCTTGCTTTAGCCAGTGGATACCCTGAGCCTTGCTATAGCCAGTGGATACCCTGGGCCTTGCTATAGCCCGTGGATACCCTGAGCTTTGCTATAGCCAGTGGATACCCTGGGCCTTGCTATAGCCATTTGATACCCTGGGCCTTGCTATAGCCAGTGGATACCCTGGGCCTTACTATACCCAGTGGATTCCCTGGGCCTTGCCACAGTCAGTGGATACCCTGGGTCTTGCTACAGCCAGTAGATACCCTGGGCCTTGCTATAGCCAGGGGATAACCTGGGCCCTGCTACAGCCAGTGGATACCCTGGGCCTTGCTACAGCCAGTAGATACCCTGCGCCTTGCTTCAGCCAGTAGATACCCTGGGCCTTGCTACAGCCAGTGGATACCCTAAGCATTGCTACAGCCAGTGTATACCCTGGGCCTTGCTACAGCCCGTTGATACCCTAAGCATTGCTACAGCCAGTGGATACCCTGCGCCTTGCTACAGCCAGTAGAAACCCTGGACCTTGCTACAGCCAGTGTATACCCTGGGCCTTGCTACAGCCAGTGGATACCCTAAGCATTGCTCCAGCCAATTGATACCCTGGGCCTTGCTCCAGCCAGTGGATAACCGGGGCCTTACTATAGCCAGTGGATACCCTGGGCCTTGCTCCAGCCAGTGGATACCCTGGGCCTTGCTACAGCCAGTGGATACTCTTGGCTTTGCTACAGTCATTGGGTACCTGGGCCTTGCTACAGCCCGTGGATACCCTGGGCCTTGCTACAGTGAGTGGATACCCTGAGCCTTGCTACAGCCAGTGGATACCCTGGGCCTTGCTACAGTCAGTGGGTACCCTGGGCCTTGCTACAGCCAGTGGATATTCTGGGCTTTGCTACAGCCAGTGGGTACCTGGGCCTTGCTACAGCCCGTGGATACCCTGGGCCTTGCTACAGTGAGTGGATACCCTGAGCCTTGCTACAGCCAGTGGATACCCTGAGCCTTGCTACAGTCAGTGGATACCCTGGACCTTGCTACAGCCAGTGGATACCCTGGGCCCTGCTACAGCCCGTGGATACCCCGGGCCTTGCTACAGTCAGTGGATACCCTGGGCCTTGCTACAGTCAGTGGATACCCTGGGCCTTGCTACAGCCAGTGGATACCCTGGGCCTTGCTATAGCCAGTGGATACTCTGGGCATTGCTACAGCCAGTGGAAACCCTGGGCCCTGCTACAGCCAGTGGGTACCTTGGGCCTTGCTACAGCCAGTGGATACTCTGGGCCTTGCTACAGCCAGTGGATACCCTGGGCCTTGCTATAGCCATTGGATACCCTGTGCCTTGCTACAGCCAGTGGATAACCTGGGCCTTGCTACAGCCAGTGGAAACCCTGGGCCCTGCTACAGCCAGTGGGTACCTTGGGCCTTGCTACAGCCAGTGGATACCCTGGGCCTTGCTATAGCCAGTGGATACCCTGGGACTTGCTCCAGCCAGTGGATACCCTTGGCCTTGCTACAGCCAGTGGATACCCTGGGCCTTGCTACAGCCAGTGGATACCCAGGGCCTTGCTCCAGCCAGTGGATACCATGAGCCTTGCTACAGCCAGTGGATACCCTGGGCCTTGCTGCAGCCAGTGGATACCCTGAGCCTTGCTACAGCCAGTGGATACCCTGGGCCTTGCTACAGCCAGTGGATACCCTGGGCCTTCCTACAGCCAGTGGATACCCTGTGCCTTGCTCCAGCCAGTGGATACCCTGGGCCTTGCTACAGCCAGTGGATACCCTGGGCCTTGCCACAGCCAGTGGATACCCTGGGCCTTGATCAAGCCAGTGGGTACCCTGAGCCTTGCTACAGCCAGTGGATACCCTGGGCCTTGCTACAGCCAGTGGATACCCTGGGCCTTGCTATAGCCATTGGATACCCTGGGCCTTGCTACAGCCAGTGGATAACCTGGGCCTTGCTACAGCCAGTGGAAACCCTGGGCCCTGCTACAGCCAGTGGGTACCTTGGGCCTTGCTACAGCCAGTGGATACTCTGGGCCTTGCTACAGCCAGTGGATACCCTGGGCCTTGCTATAGCCGGTGGATACCCTGGGCCTTGCTACAGCCAGTGGATACCCTGGGCCTTGCTACAGCCAGTGGATACCCTGCGCCTTGCTACAGCCAGTAGATACCCTGGGCCTTGCTACAGCCAGTGTATACCCTGGGCCTTGCTCCAGCCAGTGGATACCCTGGGCCGTACTATAGCCAGTGGATACCCTGTGCCTTGCTACAGCCAGTGGATACCCTGGGCCTTACTATAGCCAGTGGATACCCTGGGCTTTGCTACAGCCAGTGGATACCCTGGGTCTTGCTACAGCCAGTAGATACCCTGGGCCTTGCTACAGCCAGTGGATACCCTGGGCCTTGCTACAGCCAATGGATACCCTGGACCTTGCTGCAGCCAGTCGATACCCTGGGCCTTGCTACAGCCAGTGGATACCCTGGGCCTTGCTACAGCCAGTGGATACCCTGGGCCTTGCCATAACCAGTGGATACCCTGGGCCCTGCTACAGCCAGTGGATACCCTGGGCCTTGCTACAGCCAGTGGATACCCTGGGCCTTGCCATAACCAGTGGATACCCTGGGCCCTGCTACAGCCAGTTGATACCATGGGCCTTGCTACAGCCGGTGTATACCCTGGGCCTTGCTACAGCCAGTGGATACCATAAGCATTGCTTCAGCCAGTGTATACCCTTGGCCTTGCTACAGCCAGTGGATACCCTAAGCATTGCTCCAGCCAGATGATACCCTGGGCCTTGCTCCAGCCAGTGGATACCCTGGGCCTTACTATAGCCAGTGGATACCCTGGGCCTTGCCCCAGCCAGTGGATACCCTGGGCCTTGCTACAGCCAGTGGATACCCTGGGCCTTGCCATAGCCAGTTGATACTCTGGGCCTTGCTACAGCCAGTGGTTACCCTGGGCCTTGCTACAGCCAGTGGATACCCTGGGCCTTGCTACAGCCCGTGGATACCCTGAGCCTTGCTACAGCCAGTGGATACCCTGGGCCTTGCTACAGCCCGTGGATACCCTGAGCCTTGCTACAGCCAGTGGATACCCTGGGCCTTGCTACAGCCAGTGGATACCCTGAGCCTTGCTACAGCCAGTGGATACCCTGAGCCTTGCTACAACCAGTGGATACCCTGGGCCTTGCTACTGCAAGTGGATAGCCTGAGCATTGCTACAGCCAGTGGATACCCTGGGCTTTGCTATAGCCAGTCGATACCCTGGGCCTTGCTACAGCCAGTGGATACCCTGCGCCTTGCTACAGCCAGTGGTTACCCTGGGCCTTGCTACAGCCAGTGGATACCCTGGGCCTTGCTACAGCCCGTGTATACCCTGAGACTTGCTACAGCCAGTGGATACCCTGGGCCTTGCTACAGCCCGTGGATACCCTGAGCCTTGCTAGAGCCAGTGGATACCCTGGGCCTTGCTACAGCCAGTGGATACCCTGAGCCTTGCTACAGCCAGTGGATACCCTGAGCTTTGCTACAACCAGTGGGTACCCTGGGCCTTGCTACTGCAAGTGGATACCCTGAGCATTGCTACAGCCAGTGGATACCCTGGGCCTTGCTATAGCCAGTCGATACCCTGGGCCTTGCTACAGCCAGTGGATACCCTGCGCCTTGCTACAGCCAGTGGATGCCCTAGGCCTTGCTACAGCAGGTGAATACCCTGGGTCTTGCTACAGCCAGTGGATACACTGGGCCTTGCTACAGCCAGAGGATACCCTGGGCCTTGCTCCAGCCCGTGGATACCCTTGGGCCTTGCTATAGCCAGTGGATACCCTGGGCCTTGCTACAGCCAGTGGATACCCTGGGCCTTGCTACAGCCAGTGGATACCCTGGGCGTTGCTACAGCCACTGGATACCCTGGGACTTGCTCCAGCCAGTGGATACCCTGGGCCTTGCTACAGCCCGTGGGTACCCTGGACCTTGCTACAGCCCGTGGATACCCTGAGCCTTGCTACAGCCAGTGGATACTCTGGGCTTTGCTACAGCCAATGGATACCCTGGGCCTTGCTACAACCAGTGGATACCCTGGGTCTTGCTCCAGCCAGTGAATACCCTGAGCCTTGCTACAGCCAGAGGATACTCTGGGCTTTGCTACAGCCAATGGATACCCTGGGCCTTGCTATAGTCCGTGGATACCATGGGTCTTGCTCCAGCCAGTGGATACCCTGAGCCTTGCTACAGCCAGTGGATACTCTGGGCTTTGCTACAGCCAGTGGAAACCCTGGACCTTGCTACAGCCCGTGGATACCCTGGGCCTTGCTACAGCGAGTGGATACCCTGAGCCTTGCTACAGCCCGTGGACACCCTGGGCCTTGCTACAGCCAGCGGATACCCTGGGCCTTGCTACAGCCAGTGGATACCCTGGGCCTTGTTATAGCCAGAGGATTCTCTGGGCCTTGCTACAGCCAGTGGATACCCTGGGCCTTGCTATAGCCAGTGGATTCCCTGAGCCTAGCTATAGCCAGTGGATACCCTGGGCCTTGCTATAGCCAGTGGATACCCTGGGCCTTTCAATAGCCAGAGGATACCCTGTGCCTTGCTACAGCCAGTGTTTACCCTGGGTCTCGCTACAGCCAGTGGATACCCTGGGTCTTGCTACAGCCCGTGGATACCCTGTGCCTTGCTACAGCCAGTGGATACCCTGGGCCTTGCGACAGCCAGTGGATACCCTGCGCCTTGCTACAGCCAGTGGATACCCTGGGCCTTGCTACAGCCAGTGGATACCCTGGGTCTTGCTCCAGCCAGTAGATACCCTGAGCCTTTCTACAGCCAGTGGATACCCTGGGCCTTGCAACAGTCAGTGGATACCCTGGGGCTTGCTACAGTCAGTGGATACCCTGGGCCTTGCTACAGCCAGTGGATACCACGGGCCTTGCTATAGCCACTGGATACTCAGGGCATTGCTACAGCCAATGGATACCCTGGGCCTTGCTATAGCCCGTGGATACCCTGAGCCTTGCTATAGACAGTGGATACCCTGGGCCTTGCTATAGCCATTGGATACTCAGGGCCTTGCTATAGCCAGTGGATACCCTGGGCCTTGCTTTAGCCAGTGGATACCCTGAGCCTTGCTATAGCCAGTGGATACCCTGGGCCTTGCTATAGCCCGTGGATACCCTGAGCTTTGCTATAGCCAGTGGATACCCTGGGCCTTGCTATAGCCATTTGATACCCTGGGCCTTGCTATAGCCAGTGGATACCCTGGGCCTTACTATACCCAGTGGATTCCCTGGGCCTTGCCACAGTCAGTGGATACCCTGGGTCTTGCTACAGCCAGTAGATACCCTGGGCCTTGCTATAGCCAGGGGATAACCTGGGCCCTGCTACAGCCAGTGGATACCCTGGGCCTTGCTACAGCCAGTAGATACCCTGCGCCTTGCTTCAGCCAGTAGATACCCTGGGCCTTGCTACAGCCAGTGGATACCCTAAGCATTGCTACAGCCAGTGTATACCCTGGGCCTTGCTACAGCCCGTTGATACCCTAAGCATTGCTACAGCCAGTGGATACCCTGCGCCTTGCTACAGCCAGTAGAAACCCTGGACCTTGCTACAGCCAGTGTATACCCTGGGCCTTGCTACAGCCAGTGGATACCCTAAGCATTGCTCCAGCCAATTGATACCCTGGGCCTTGCTCCAGCCAGTGGATAACCGGGGCCTTACTATAGCCAGTGGATACCCTGGGCCTTGCTCCAGCCAGTGGATACCCTGGGCCTTGCTACAGCCAGTGGATACTCTTGGCTTTGCTACAGTCAGTGGGTACCTGGGCCTTGCTACAGCCCGTGGATACCCTGGGCCTTGCTACAGTGAGTGGATACCCTGAGCCTTGCTACAGCCAGTGGATACCCTGGGCCTTGCTACAGTCAGTGGGTACCCTGGGCCTTGCTACAGCCAGTGGATATTCTGGGCTTTGCTACAGCCAGTGGGTACCTGGGCCTTGCTACAGCCCGTGGATACCCTGGGCCTTGCTACAGTGAGTGGATACCCTGAGCCTTGCTACAGCCAGTGGATACCCTGAGCCTTGCTACAGTCAGTGGATAACCTGGAGCTTGCTACAGCCAGTGGATACCCTGGGCCCTGCTACAGCCCGTGGATACCCCGGGCCTTGCTACAGTCAGTGGATACCCTGGGCCTTGCTACAGTCAGTGGATACCCTGGGCCTTGCTACAGCCAGTGGATACCCTGGGCCTTGCTATAGCCAGTGGATACTCTGGGCATTGCTACAGCCAGTGGATAGCCTGGGCCTTGCTATAGCCCGTGGATACCCTGAGCCTTGCTATAGCCAGTGGATACCCTGGGCCGTGCTATAGCCAGTGGATACTCAGGGCCTTGCTATAGCCAGTGGATACCCTGGGCCTTGCTTTAGCCAGTGGATACCCTGAGCCTTGCTATAGCCAGTGGATACCCTGGGCCTTGCTATAGCCAGTGTATACCCTGTGCCTTGCTACAGCCAGTGGATACCCTGTGCCTTGCTATAGCGATTGGATACCCTGGGCCTTGCTATAGCCAGTGGATACCCTGGGCCTTACTATACCCAGTGGATTCCCTGGGCCTTGCTACAGCCAGTGGATACCCTGGGTCTTGCTACAGCCAGTAGATACCCTGGGCCTTGCTATAGCCAGTGGATAACCTGGGCCTTGCTACAGCCAGTGGATACCCTGAGCCTTGCTACAGCCAGTGGATACCCTGGGCCTTGCTACAGCCAGTGGATACCCTGGGCCTTGCTACAGCCAGTAGATACCCTGCGCCTTGCTACAGCCAGTAGATACCCTGGGCCTAGCTACAGCCAGTGGATACCCTAAGCATTGCTACAGCCAGTGTATACCCTGGGCCTTGCTACAGCCAGTTGATACCCTAAGCATTGCTACAGCCAGTGGATAACCTAGGCCTTACTATAGCCAGTGGATACCCTGGGCCTTGCTCCAGCCAGTGGATACCCTGGGCCTTGCTACAGCCAGTGGATACCCTGGGCCTTCCTACAGCCCGTGGATACCCTGAGCCTTGCAACAGCCGGTGGATACCCTGGGTTTTGCTACAGCCCGTGGATACCCTTAGCCTTGCTACAGCCAGTGGATACCGTGGGCCTTGCTACAGCCAGTGGATACCCTGAGCTTTGCTACAGCCAGTGAATACCCTGAGCCTTGCTCCAACCAGTGGATACGCTGGGCCTCGCTACTGCCAGTGGATACCCTGAGCCTTGCTACAGCCAGTGGATACCCTGGGCCTTGCTATAGCCAGTCGATACCCTGGGCCTTGCTACAGCCAGTTGATACCCTGGGCCTTGCTACAGCCTGTGGATGCCCTGGGCCTTCCTATAGCCATTGGATACCCTGGGCCTTGCTACAGCCAGTTGATACCCTGGGCCTTGCTACAGCCAGTGGATACCCTGGGCCTTGCTACAGCCAGTGGATACCCTGGGCCTTGCTACAGCCAATGGATACCCTGGGCGTTGCTACAGCCATTGGATACTCTGGGACTTGCTCCAGCCAGGGGATACCCTGAGCCTTGCTACAGCCCGTGGATACCTTGAGCCTTGCTACAGCCAGTGGATAACCTGAGCTTTGCTACAGCCCGTGGATACCCTGGGCCTTGCTACAGCCCGTGGATACCATGAGCCTTGCTACAGCCAGTGGATACCCTGGGTCTTGCTACAGCCCGTGGATACCCTGCGCCTTGCTACAGCCAGTGGATACCCTGGGCCTTGCTACAGCTAGTGGAAACCCTGCGCCTTGCTACAGCCAATGGATGCCCTGGGCCATGCTACAGCCAGAGGATACCCTGGGCTTTGCTACAGCCAGTGGATACCATGGGTCTTGCTACAGACAGTGGATACTCTGGTCTTTGCTACAACCAATGGATACCCTGGGCCTTGCTACAGCCAGGGGTACCATGGGTCTTGCTCCAGCTAGTGGATACCCTGGGTCTTGCTCCAGTCAGTGGATACCCTGAGTCTTGCTCCAGCCAGTGGATACTCTGGGCTTTGCTACAGCAAATGGATACCCTGGGCCTTGCTACAGTCCGTGGATACCCTGGGTCTTGCTCCAGCGAGTGGATACCCTGAGCCTTGCTACAGCCAGTGGATACTCTGGGCTTTGCTGCAGCCAGTGGATACCCTGGGCCTTGCTACAGCCCGTGGATACCCTGGGCCTTGCTACAGCGAGTGGATACCCTGAGCCTTGCTACAGCCTGTGGACACCCTGGACCTTGCTACAGCCACTGGATACCCTGGGCCTTGCAACAGCCAGTGGATACCCTGGGCCTTGCTATAGCCAGTGGATACTCTGGGCCTTGCTACAGCCAATGGATACCCTGGGCCTTGCTATAGCCAGTTGATACCCTGAGCCTTGCTATAGCCAGTGGATACCCTGGGCCTTGCTATAGCAAGTGGATACTCTGGGCCTTGCTATAGCCAGTGGATACCCTGGGCCTTGCTATAGCCAGTGGATACCCTGAGCCTTGCTATAGCCAGTGGATACCCTGGGCCTTGCTATAGCCTGTGGATACCCTGTGCCTTGCTACAGCCAGTGGATACCCTGGGCCTTGCTATAGACAGTGGAAACCCTGGGCCTTGCTATAGCCAGTGGATACCCTGGTTCTTGCTCCAACCAGTGGATACCCTGCGCCTTGCTACAGCCCGTGGATACCCTGAGCCTTGCTACAGCCCTTGGAAACCCTGAGCCTTGCTACAGCCAGAGGATACCCTGGGCCTTGCTAGAGCCAGAGGATACTCTGGGCTTTGCTACAGCCAATGGATACCCTGGGCCTTGCTACAGTCCGTGGATACCATGGGTCTTGCTCCAGCCAGTGGATACCCTGAGCCTTGCTACAGCCAGTGGATACTCTGGGCTTTGCTACAGCCAGTGGAAACCCTGGACCTTGCTACAGCCCGTGGATACCCTGGGCCTTGCTACAGCGAGTGGATACCCTGAGCCTTGCTACAGCCAGCGGATACCCTGGGCCTTGCTACAGCCAGTGGATACCCTGGGACTTGTTATAGCCAGAGGATTCTCTGGGCCTTGCTACAGCCAGTGGATACCCTGGGCCTTGCTATAGCCAGTGGATAACCTGGGCCCTGCTACAGCCAGTGGATACCCTGAGCCTTGCTACAGCCAGTGGATACCCTGGGCCTTGCTACAGCCAGTGGATACCCTGGGCCTTGCTACAGCCAGTAGATACCCTGCGCCTTGCTACAGCCAGTAGATACCCTGGGCCTAGCTACAGCCAGTGGATACCCTAAGCATTGCTACAGCCAGTGTATACCCTGGGCCTTGCTACAGCCAGTTGATACCCTAAGCATTGCTACAGCCAGTGGATAACCTGGGCCTTACTACAGCCAGTGGATACCCTGGGCCTTGCTCCAGCCAGTGGATACCCTGGGCCTTGCTACAGCCAGTGGATAACCTGGGCCTTGCTACAGCCAGTGGATACCCTGGGCCTTCCTACAGCCCGTGGATACCCTGAGCCTTGCAACAGCCGGTGGATACCCTGGGCCTTGCTACAGCCCGTGGATACCCTTAGTCTTGCTACAGCCAGTGGATACCCTGGGCCTTGCTACAGCCAGTGGATACCCTGAGCTTTGCTACAGCCAGTGGATACCCTGAGCCTTGCTCCAACCAGTGGATACCCTGGGCCTTGCTACTGCCAGTGGATACCCTGAGCCTTGCTACAGCCAGTGGATACCCTGGGCCTTGCTATAGCCAGTCGATACCCTGGGCCTTGCTACAGCCAGTGGATACCCTGAGCCTTGCTACAGCCAGTTGATACCCTGGGCCTAGCTACAGCCTGTGGATGCCCTGGGCCTTCCTATAGCCATTGGATACCCTGGGCCTTGCTACAGCCAGTTGATACCCTGGGCCTTGCTACAGCCAGTGGATACCCTGGGCCTTGCTACAGCCAGTGGATACCCTGGGCCTTGCTACAGCCAATGGAAACCCTGGGCGTTGCTACAGCCATTGGATACTCTGGGACTTGCTCCAGCCAGTGGATACCCTGAGCCTTGCTACAGCCCGTGGATACCTTGAACCTTGCTACAGCCAGTGGATAACCTGAGCTTTGCTACAGCCCGTGGATACCCTGGGCCTTGCTACAGCCCGTGGATACCATGAGCCTTGCTACAGCCAGTGGATACCCTGGGTCTTGCTACAGCCCGTGGATACCCTGCGCCTTGCTACAGCCAGTGGATACCCTGGCCTTGCTACAGCTAGTGGATACCCTGCGCCTTGCTACAGCCAATGGATGCCCTGGGCCATGCTACAGCCAGTGGATACCCTGGGCCTTGCTACAGCCAGTGGATAACCTGGGCTTTGCTACAGCCAGTGGATACCCTGGGTCTTGCTACAGACAGTGGATACTCTGGTCTTTGCTACAACCAATGGATACCCTGGGCCTTGCTACAGCTAGTGGATACCCTGCGCCTTGCTACAGCCAGTGGATGCCCTGGGCCATGCTACAGCCAGCGGATACCCTGGGCCTTTCTACAGCCAGTGGATACTCTGGGCTTTGCTACAGCAAATGGATACCCTGGGCCTTGCTACAGTCCGTGGATACCCTGGGTCTTGCTCCAGCGAGTGGATACCCTGAGCCTTGCTACAGCCAGCGGATACTCTGGGCTTTGCTACAGCCAGTGGATACCCTGGGCCTTGCTACAACCCGTGGATACCCTGGGCCTTGCTACAGCGAGTGGATACCCTGAGCCTTGCTACAGCCTGTGGACACCCTGAACCTTGCTACAGCCAGTGGATACCCTGGGCCTTGCAACAGCCAGTCGATACCCTGGGCCTTGCTATAGCCAGTGGATACTCTGGGCCTTGCTACAGCCAATGGATACCCTGGGCCTTGCTATAGCCAGTTGATACCCTGAGCCTTGCTATAGCCAGTGGATACCCTGTGCCTTGCTACAGCCAGTGGATACCCTGGGCCTTGCTATAGACAGTGGAAACCCTGGGCCTTGCTATAGCCAGTGGATACCCTGGTTCTTGCTCCAACCAGTGGATACCCTGCGCCTTGCTACAGCCCGTGGATACCCTGAGCCTTGCTACAGCCCTTGGAAACCCTGAGCCTTGCTACAGCCAGAGGATACCCTGGGCCTTGCTACTGCCAGGGGATACTCTGAGCTTTGCTACAGCCAGTGGAAACCCTGGACCTTGCTACAGCCCGTGGATACCCTGGGCCTTGCTACAGCGAGTGGATACCCTGAGCCTTGCTACAGCCAGCGGATACCCTGGGCCTTGCTACAGCCAGTGGATACCCTGGGACTTGTTATAGCCAGAGGATTCTCTGGGCCTTGCTACAGCCAGTGGATACCCTGGGCCTTGCTATAGCCAGTGGATTCCCTGAGCCTAGCTATAGCCAGTGGATACCCTGGGCCATGCTATAGCCAGTGGATACCCTGGGCCTTTCTATAGCCAGAGGATACCCTGTGCCTTGCTACAGCCAGTGGATACCCTGGGTCTCGCTACAGCCAGTGGATTCCCTGGGTCTTGCTACAGCCCGTGGATACCCTGCGCCTTGCTACAGCCAGTGGATACCCTGGGCCTTGCGACAGCCAGTGGATATCCTGCGCCTTGCTACAGCCAGTTGATACCCTGGGCCTTGCTACAGCCAGTGGATACCCTGGGTCTTGCTCCAGCCAGTAGATACCCTGAGCCTTTCTACAGCCATTGGATACCCTGGGCCTTGCTACATTCAGTGGATACCCTGGGCCTTGCTACAGTCAGTGGATACCCTGGACCTTGCTACAGCCAGTGTATACCCTGGGCCTTGCTATAGCCAGTGGATACTCTGGGCATTGCTACAGCCAGTGGATACCCTGGGCCTTGCTATAGCCCGTGGATATCCTGAGCCTTGCTATAGCCAGTGGATACCCTGGCCTTGCTATAGCCAGTGGATACTCAGGGCCTTGCTATAGCCAGTGGATACCCTGGGCCTTGCTTTAGCCAGTGGATTCCCTGAGCCTTGCTAAAGCCAGTGGATACCCTGGGCCTTGCTATAGCCGTTGGATACCCTGTGCCTTGCTACAGCCAGTGGATACCCTGGGCCTTGCTATAGCTATTGGATACCCTGGGCCTTGCTATAGCCAGTGGATACCCTGGGCCTTACTATACCCAGTGGATTCCCTGGGCCTTGCTACAGCCAGTGGATACCCTGGGTCTTGCTACAGCCAGTAGATACCCTGGGCCTTGCTATAGCCAGTGGATAACCTGGGCCCTGCTACAGCCAGTGGATACCCTGAGCCTTGCTACAGCCAGTGGATACCCTGGGCCTTGCTACAGCCAGTGGATACCCAGGGCCTTGCTACAGCCAGTAGAAACCCTGGACCTTGTTACAGCCAGTGTATACCCTGGGCCTTGCTACAGCCAGTGGATACCCTAAGCATTGCTCCAGCCAAATGATACCCTGGGCCTTGCTCCAGCCAGTGGATAACCTGGGCCTTACTATAGCCAGTGGATACCCAGGGCCTTGCTCCAGCCAGTGGATACCCTGGGCCTTGCTACAGCCAGTGGATAGCCTGGGCCTTGCTACAGCCAGTGGATACCCTAAGCATTGCTCCTGCCAAATGATACCCTGGGCCTTGCTCCAGCCAGTGGACAACCTGGGCCTTACTATAGCCAGTGGATATCCTGGGCCTTGCTCCAGCCAGTGGATACCCTGGGCCTTGCTACAGCCAGTAGATACTCAGGGATTTGCTACAGCCAGTGGGTACCTGGGCCTTCCTACAGCCCGTGGATACCCTGAGCCTTGCAACAGCCGGTGGATACCCTGGGCCTTGCAAGAGCCCGTGGATACCCTTAGCCTTGCTACAGCCAGTGGATACCCTGGGCCTTGCTACAGCCAGTGGATACCCTGAGCTTTGCTACAGCCAGTGGATACCCTGAGCCTTGCTCCAACCAGTGGATACCCTGGGCCTTGCTACTGCCAGTGGATACCCTGAGCCTTGCTATAGCCAGTGGATACTCTGGGCCTTGCTACAGCCAATGGATACCCTGGGCCTTGCTACAACCAATGGATACCCTGGGCCTTGCTACAGCCAGGGGTACCATGGGTCTTGCTCCAGCAAGTGGATACCCTGGGTCTTGCTCCAGTCAGTGGATACCCTGAGTCTTGCTCCAGCCAGTGGATACTCTGGGCTTTGCTACAGCAAATGGATACCCTGGGCCTTGCTACAGTCCGTGGATACCCTGGGTCTTGCTCCAGCGAGTGGATACCCTGAGCCTTGCTACAGCCAGTGGATACTCTGGGCTTTGCTGCAGCCAGTGGATACCCTGGGCCTTGCTACAGCCCGTGGATACCCTGGGCCTTGCTACAGCGAGTGGATACCCTGAGCCTTGCTACAGCCTGTGGACACCCTGGACCTTGCTACAGCCAGTAGATACCCTGGGCCTTGCAACAGCCAGTGGATACCCTGGGCCTTGCTATAGCCAGTGGATACTCTGGGCCTTGCTACAGCCAATGGATACCCTGGGCCTTGCTATAGCCAGTTGATACCCTGAGCCTTGCTATAGCCAGTGGATACCCTGGGCCTTGCTATAGCAAGTGGATACTCTGGGCCTTGCTATAGCCAGTGGATACCCTGGGCCTTGCTATAGCCAGTGGATACCCTGAGCCTTGCTATAGCCAGTGGATACCCTGGGCCTTGCTATAGCCTGTGGATACCCTGTGCCTTGCTACAGCCAGTGGATACCCTGGGCCTTGCTATAGACAGTGGAAACCCTGGGCCTTGCTATAGCCAGTGGATACCCTGGTTCTTGCTCCAACCAGTGGATACCCTGCGCCTTGCTACAGCCCGTGGATACCCTGAGCCTTGCTACAGCCCTTGGAAACCCTGAGCCTTGCTACAGCCAGAGGATACCCTGGGCCTTGCTACAGCCAGAGGATACTCTGGGCTTTGCTACAGCCAATGGATACCCTGGGCCTTGCTACAGTCCGTGGATACCATGGGTCTTGCTCCAGCCAGTGGATACCCTGAGCCTTGCTACAGCCAGTGGATACTCTGGGCTTTGCTACAGCCAGTGGAAACCCTGGACCTTGCTACAGCCCGTGGATACCCTGGGCCTTGCTACAGCGAGTGGATACCCTGAGCCTTGCTACAGCCAGCGGATACCCTGGGCCTTGCTACAGCCAGTGGATACCCTGGGACTTGTTATAGCCAGAGGATTCTCTGGGCCTTGCTACAGCCAGTGGATACCCTGGGCCTTGCTATAGCCAGTGGATAACCTGGGCCCTGCTACAGCCAGTGGATACCCTGAGCCTTGCTACAGCCAGTGGATACCCTGGGCCTTGCTACAGCCAGTGGATACCCTGGGCCTTGCTACAGCCAGTAGATACCCTGCGCCTTGCTACAGCCAGTAGATACCCTAGGCCTAGCTACAGCCAGCGGATACCCTAAGCATTGCTACAGCCAGTGTATACCCTGGGCCTTGCTACAGCCAGTTGATACCCTAAGCATTGCTACAGCCAGTGGATAACCTGGGCCTTACTACAGCCAGTGGATACCCTGGGCCTTGCTCCAGCCAGTGGATACCCTGGGCCTTGCTACAGCCAGTGGATAACCTGGGCCTTGCTACAGCCAGTGGATACCCTGGGCCTTCCTACAGCCCGTGGATACCCTGAGCCTTGCAACAGCCGGTGGATACCCTGGGCCTTGCTACAGCCCGTGGATACCCTTAGTCTTGCTACAGCCAGTGGATACCCTGGGCCTTGCTACAGCCAGTGGATACCCTGAGCTTTGCTACAGCCAGTGGATACCCTGAGCCTTGCTCCAACCAGTGGATACCCTGGGCCTTGCTACTGCCAGTGGATACCCTGAGCCTTGCTACAGCCAGTGGATACCCTGGGCCTTGCTATAGCCAGTCGATACCCTGGGCCTTGCTACATCCAGTGGATACCCTGAGCCTTGCTACAGCCAGTTGATACCCTGGGCCTAGCTACAGCCTGTGGATGCCCTGGGCCTTCCTATAGCCATTGGATACCCTGGGCCTTGCTACAGCCAGTTGATACCCTGGGCCTTGCTACAGCCAGTGGATACCCTGGGCCTTGCTACAGCCAGTGGATACCCTGGGCCTTGCTACAGCCAATGGATACCCTGGGCGTTGCTACAGCCATTGGATACTCTGGGACTTGCTCCAGCCAGTGGATACCCTGAGCCTTGCTACAGCCCGTGGATACCTTGAACCTTGCTACAGCCAGTGGATAACCTGAGCTTTGCTACAGCCCGTGGATACCCTGGGCCTTGCTACAGCCCGTGGATACCATGAGCCTTGCTACAGCCAGTGGATACCCTGGGTCTTGCTACGGCCCGTGGATACCCTGCGCCTTGCTACACCCAGTGGATACCCTGGCCTTGCTACAGTCAGTGGGTACCCTGGGCCTTGCTACAGCCAGTGGATACCCTGGGCCTTGCTACAGTCAGTGGGTACCCTGGGCCTTGCTACAGTCCGTGGATACCCTGGGTCTTGCTCCAGCGAGTGGATACCCTGAGCCTTGCTACAGCCAGTGGATCCTCTGGGCTTTGCTACAGCCAGTGGATACCCTGGGCCTTGCTACAACCCGTGGATACCCTGGGCCTTGCTACAGCGAGTGGATACCCTGAGCCTTGCTACAGCCTGTGGACACCCTGGACCTTGCTACAGCCAGTGGATACCCTGGGCCTTGCAACAGCCAGTCGATACCCTGGGCCTTGCTATAGCCAGTGGATACTCTGGGCCTTGCTACAGCCAATGGATACCCTGGGCCTTGCTATAGCCAGTTGATACCCTGAGCCTTGCTATAGCCAGTGGATACCCTGTGCCTTGCTACAGCCAGTGGATACCCTGGGCCTTGCTATAGACAGTGGAAACCCTGGGCCTTGCTATAGCCAGTGGATACCCTGGTTCTTGCTCCAACCAGTGGATACCCTGCGCCTTGCTACAGCCCGTGGATACCCTGAGCCTTGCTACAGCCCTTGGAAACCCTGAGCCTTGCTACAGCCAGAGGATACCCTGGGCCTTGCTACAGCCAGAGGATACTCTGTGCTTTGCTACAGCCAATAAATACCCTGGGCCTTGCTACAGTCCGTGGATACCATAGGTCTTGCTCCAGCCAGTGGATACCCTGAGCCTTGCTACAGCCAGGGGATACTCTGAGCTTTGCTACAGCCAGTGGAAACCCTGGACCTTGCTACAGCCCGTGTATACCCTGGGCCTTGCTACAGCGAGTGGATACCCTGAGCCTTGCTACAGCCAGCGGATACCCTGGGCCTTGCTACAGCCAGTGGATACCCTGGGACTTGTTATAGCCAGAGGATTCTCTGGGCCTTGCTACAGCCAGTGGATACCCTGGGCCTTGCTATAGCCAGTGGATTCCCTGAGCCTAGCTATAGCCAGTGGATACCCTGGGCCTTGCTATAGCCAGTGGATACCCTGGGCCTTTCTATAGCCAGAGGATACCCTGTGCCTTGCTACAGCCAGTGGATACCCTGGGTCTCGCTACAGCCATTGGATTCCCTGGGTCTTGCTACAGCCCGTGGATACCCTGCGCCTTGCTACAGCCAGTGGATACCCTGGGCCTTGCGACAGCCAGTGGATATCCTGCGCCTTGCTACAGCCAGTGTATACCCTGGGCCTTGCTACAGCCAGTTGATACCCTAAGCATTGCTACAGCCAGTGGATAACCTGGGCCTTACTACAGCCAGTGGATACCCTGGGCCTTGCTCCAGCCAGTGGATACCCTGGGCCTTGCTATAGCCAGTTGATACCCTGAGCCTTGCTATAGCCAGTGGATACCCTGGGCCTTGCTATAGCAAGTGGATACTCTGGGCCTTGCTATAGCCAGTGGATACCCTGGGCCTTGCTATAGCCAGTGGATACCCTGAGCCTTGCTATAGCCAGTGGATACCCTGGGCCTTGCTATAGCCTGTGGATACCCTGTGCCTTGCTACAGCCAGTGGATACCCTGGGCCTTGCTATAGACAGTGGAAACCCTGGGCCTTGCTATAGCCAGTGGATACCCTGGTTCTTGCTCCAACCAGTGGATACCCTGCGCCTTGCTACAGCCCGTGGATACCCTGGGCCTTGCTACATCCAGTGGATACCCTGAGCCTTGCTACAGCCAGTTGATACCCTGGGCCTAGCTACAGACTGTGGATGCCCTGGGCCTTCCTATAGCCATTGGATACCCTGGGCCTTGCTACAGCCAGTTGATACCCTGGGCCTTGCTACAGCCAGTGGATACCCTGGGCCTTGCTACAGCCAGTGGATACCCTGGGCCTTGCTACAGCCAATGGATACCCTGGGCGTTGCTACAGCCATTGGATACTCTGGGACTTGCTCCAGCCAGTGGATACCCTGAGCCTTGCTACAGCCCGTGGATACCTTGAACCTTGCTACAGCCAGTGGATAACCTGAGCTTTGCTACAGCCCGTGGATACCCTGGGCCTTGCTACAGCCCGTGGATACCATGAGCCTTGCTACAGCCAGTGGATACCCTGGGTCTTGCTACAGCCCGTGGATACCCTGCGCCTTGCTACAGCCAGTGGATACCCTGGCCTTGCTACAGCTAGTGGATACCCTGCGCCTTGCTACAGCCAATGGATGCCCTGGGCCATGCTACAGCCAGTGGATACCCTGGGCCTTGCTACAGCCAGTGGATAACCTGGGCTTTGCTACAGCCAGTGGATACCCTGGGTCTTGCTACAGACAGTGGATACTCTGGTCTTTGCTACAACCAATGGATACCCTGGGCCTTGCTACAGCTAGTGGATACCCAGCGCCTTGCTACACCCAGTGGATGCCCTGGGCCATGCTACAGCCAGTGGATACCCTGGGCCTTTCTACAGCCAGTGGATACTCTGGGCTTTGCTACAGCAAATGGATACCCTGGGCCTTGCTACAGTCCGTGGATACCCTGGGTCTTGCTCCAGCGAGTGGATACCCTGAGCCTTGCTACAGCCAGTGGATACTCTGGGCTTTGCTACAGCCAGTGGATACCCTGGGCCTTGCTACAACCCGTGGATACCCTGGGCCTTGCTACAGCGAGTGGATACCCTGAGCCTTGCTACAGCCTGTGGACACCCTGGACCTTGCTACAGCCAGTGGATACCCTGGGCCTTGCAACAGCCAGTCGATACCCTGGGCCTTGCTATAGCCAGTGGATACTCTGGGCCTTGCTGCAGCCAATGGATACCCTGGGCCTTGCTATAGCCAGTTGATACCCTGAGCCTTGCTATAGCCAGTGGATACCCTGTGCCTTGCTACAGCCAGTGGATACCCTGGGCCTTGCTATAGACAGTGGAAACCCTGGGCCTTGCTATAGCCAGTGGATACCCTGGTTCTTGCTCCAACCAGTGGATACCCTGCGCCTTGCTACAGCCCGTGGATACCCTGAGCCTTGCTACAGCCCTTGGAAACCCTGAGCCTTGCTACAGCCAGAGGATACCCTGGGCCTTGCTACAGCCAGAGGATACTCTGTGCTTTGCTACAGCCAATAAATACCCTGGGCCTTGCTACAGTCCGTGGATACCATAGGTCTTGCTCCAGCCAGTGGATACCCTGAGCCTTGCTACAGCCAGGGGATACTCTGAGCTTTGCTACAGCCAGTGGAAACCCTGGACCTTGCTACAGCCCGTGTATACCCTGGGCCTTGCTACAGCGAGTGGATACCCTGAGCCTTGCTACAGCCAGCGGATACCCTGGGCCTTGCTACAGCCAGTGGATACCCTGGGACTTGTTATAGCCAGAGGATTCTCTGGGCCTTGCTACAGCCAGTGGATACCCTGGGCCTTGCTATAGCCAGTGGATTCCCTGAGCCTAGCTATAGCCAGTGGATACCCTGGGCCTTGCTATAGCCAGTGGATACCCTGGGCCTTTCTATAGCCAGAGGATACCCTGTGCCTTGCTACAGCCAGTGGATACCCTGGGTCTCGCTACAGCCAGTGGATTCCCTGGGTCTTGCTACAGCCCGTGGATACCCTGCGCCTTGCTACAGCCAGTGGATACCCTGGGCCTTGCGACAGCCAGTGGATATCCTGCGCCTTGCTACAGCCAGTTGATACCCTGGGCCTTGCTACAGCCAGTGGATACCCTGGGTCTTGCTCCAGCCAGTAGATACCCTGAGCCTTTCTACAGCCATTGGATACCCTGGGCCTTGCTACATTCAGTGGATACCCTGGGCCTTGCTACAGTCAGTGGATACCCTGGACCTTGCTACAGCCAGTGTATACCCTGGGCCTTGCTATAGCCAGTGGATACTCTGGGCATTGCTACAGCCAGTGGATACCCTGGGCCTTGCTATAGCCCGTGGATATCCTGAGCCTTGCTATAGCCAGTGGATACCCTGGCCTTGCTATAGCCAGTGGATACTCAGGGCCTTGCTATAGCCAGTGGATACCCTGGGCCTTGCTTTAGCCAGTGGATTCCCTGAGCCTTGCTAAAGCCAGTGGATACCCTGGGCCTTGCTATAGCCGTTGGATACCCTGTGCCTTGCTACAGCCAGTGGATACCCTGGGCCTTGCTATAGCTATTGGATACCCTGGGCCTTGCTATAGCCAGTGGATACCCTGGGCCTTACTATACCCAGTGGATTCCCTGGGCCTTGCTACAGCCAGTGGATACCCTGGGTCTTGCTACAGCCAGTAGATACCCTGGGCCTTGCTATAGCCAGTGGATAACCTGGGCGCTGCTACAGCCAGTGGATACCCTGAGCATTGCTACAGCCAGTGGATACCCTGGACCTTGCTACAGCCAGTGGATACCCAGGGCCTTGCTACAGCCAGTAGAAACCCTGGACCTTGTTACAGCCAGTGTATACCCTGGGCCTTGCTACAGCCAGTGGATACCCTAAGCATTGCTCCAGCCAAATGATACCCTGGGCCTTGCTCCAGCCAGTGGATAACCTGGGCCTTACTATAGCCAGTGGATACCCAGGGTCTTGCTCCAGCCAGTGGATACCCTGGGCCTTGCTACAGCCAGTGGATAACCTGGGCCTTGCTACAGCCAGTGGATACCCTAAGCATTGCTCCTACCAAATGATACCCTGGGCCTTGCTCCAGCCAGTGGACAACCTGGGCCTTACTATAGCCAGTGGATACCCTGGGCCTTGCTCCAGCCAGTGGATACCCTGGGCCTTGCTACAGCCAGTAGATACTCTGGGATTTGCTACAGCCAGTGGGTACCTGGGCCTTCCTACAGCCCGTGGATACCCTTAGCCTTGCTACAGCCAGTGGATACCCTGGGCCTTGCTACAGCCAGTGGATACCCTGAGCTTTGCTACAGCCAGTGGATACCCTGAGCCTTGCTCCAACCAGTGGATACCCTGGGCCTTGCTACTGCCAGTGGATACCCTGAGCCTTGCTACAGCCAGTGGATACCCTGGGCCTTGCTCCAACCAGTGGATACCCTGGGCCTTGCTACTGCCAGTGGATACCCTGAGCCTTGCTACAGCCAGTGGATACCCTGGGCCTTGCTACAGCCAGTGGATACTCTGGGCATTGCTACAGCCAGTGGATACCCTGGGCCTTGCTATAGCCCGTGGATACCCTGAGCCTTGCTATAGCCAGTGGATACCCTGGCCTTGCAATAGCCAGTGGATACTCAGGGCCTTGCCATAGCCAGTGGATACCCTGGGCCTTGCTTTAGCCAGTGGATACCCTGAGCCTTCCTATAGCCAGTGGATACCCTGGGCCTTGCTATAGCCAGTGGATACCCTGTGCCTTGCTACAGCCAGTGTATTCCCTGGGCCTTGCTACAGCCAGTGGATACCCTGGGTCTTGCTACAGCCAGTAGATACCCTGGGCCTTGCTATAGCCAGTGGATAACCTGGGCCCTGCTACAGCCAGTGGATACCCTGAGCCTTGCTACAGCCAGTGGATACCCTGGGCCTTGCTACAGCCAGTGGATACCCTGGGCCTTGCTACAGCCAGTAGATACCCTGCGCCTTGCTACAGCCAGTAGAAACCCTGGACCTTGCTACAGCCAGTGTATACCCAGGGACTTGCTACAGCCAGTGGATACCCTAAGCATTGCTCCAGCCAAATGATACCCTGGGCCTTGCTCCAGCCAGTGGATAACCTGGGCCTTACTATAGCCAGTGGATACCCTGGGCCTTGCTCCAGCCAGTGGATACCCTGGGCCTTGCTACAGCCAGTGGATAACCTGGGCCTTGCTACAGCCAGTGGATGCCCTGGGCCTTCCTACAGCCCGTGGATACCCTGAGCCTTGCAACAGCCGGTGGATACCCTGGGCCTTGCTACAGCCCGTGGATACCCTTAGTCTTGCTACAGCCAGTGGATACCTTGGGCCTTGCTACAGCCAGTGGATACCCTGAGCTTTGCTACAGCCAGTGGATACCTTGAGCCTTGCTCCAACCAGTGGATACCCTGGGCCTTGCTACAGCCAGTGGATACCCTGAGCCTTGCTACAGCCAGTGGATACCCTGGGCCTTGCTATAGCCAGTCGATACCCTGGGCCTTGCTACAGCCATTGGATACCCTGCGCCTTGCTACAGCCAGTGGGTACCCTGGGCCTTGCTACAGCCTGTGGATGCCCTGGGCCTTCCTATAGCCATTGGATACCCTGGGCCTTGCTACAGCCAGTTGATACCCTGGGCCTTGCTACAGCCAGTGGATACCCTGGGCCTTGCTACAGCCAGTGGATACCCTGGGCCTTGCTACAGCCAGTGGATACCCTGGGCGTTGCTACAGCCATTGGTTACTCTGGGACTTGCTCCAGCCAGTGGATACCCTGAGCCTTGCTACAGCCCGTGGATACCTTGAGCCTTGCTACAGCCTGTGGATAACCTGAGCTTTGCTACAGCCCGTGGATACCCTGGGCCTTGCTACAGCCCGTGGATACCATGAACCTTGCTACAGCCAGTGGATACCCTGGGTCTTGCTACAGCCCGTGGATACCCTGCGCCTTGCTACAGCCAGTGGATACCCTGGGCCTTGCTACAGCTAGTGGATACCCTGCGCCTTGCTACAGCCAGTGGATGCCCTGGGCCATGCTACAGCCAGTGGATACCCTGGGCCTTTCTACAGCCAGTGGATACCCTGGGCTTTGCTACAGCCAGTGGATACCCTGGGTCTTGCTACAGACAGTGGATACTCTGGTCTTTGCTACAGCCAATGGATACCCTGGGCCTTGCTACAGCCAGTGGATACCCTGGGTCTTGCTCCAGCCAGTGGATACCCTGGGCCTTGCTACAGCGATTGGATACTCTGAGCCTGGCTACAGCCCGTGGATACCCTGGGCCTTGCTACAGCGAGTGGATACCTTGAGCCTTGCTACAGCCTGTGGACACCCTGGACCTTGCTACAGCCAGTGGATACCCTGGGCCTTGCAACAGCCAGTGGATACCCTGGGCCTTGCTATAGCCAGTGGATACTCTGGGCCTTGCTACAGCCAGTGGATACCCTGGGCCTTGCTATAGCCAGTTGATACCCTGAGCCTTGCTATAGCCAGTGGATACCCTGGGCCTTGCTATAGCAAGTGGATACTCTGGGCCTTGCTATAGCCAGTGGATACCCTGGGCCTTGCTATAGCCAGTGGATACCCTGAGCCTTGCTATAGCCAGTGGATACCCTGGGCCTTGCTATAGCCAGTGGATACCCTGTGCCTTGCTACAGCCAGTGGATACCCAGGGCCTTGCTATAGACAGTGGAAACCCTGGGCCTTGCTATAGCCAGTGGATACCCTGGTTCTCGCTCCAACCAGTGGATACCCTGCGCCTTGCTACAGCCCGTGGATACCCTGAGCCTTGCTACAGCCCTTGGAAACCCTGAGCCTTGCTACAGCCAGAGGATACCCTGGGCCTTGCTACAGCCAGTGGATACCCTGGGCTGTGCTACAGCCAGTGGATACCCTGGGTCTTGCTACAGACAGTGGATACTCTGGTCTTTGATACAGCCAATGGATACCCTGGGCCTTGCTACAGCCAGTGGATACCCTGGGTCTTGCTCCAGCCAGTGGATACCCTGGGCCTTGCTACAGCGAGTGGATACCCTGAGCCTTGCTACAGCCCGTGGATACCCTGGGCCTTGCTACAGCGAGTGGATACCCTGAGCCTTGCTACAGCCTGTGGAAACCCTGGACCTTGCTACAGCCAGTGGATACCCTGGGCCTTGCAACAGCCATTGGATACCCTGGGCCTTGCTATAGCCAGTGGATACTCTGGGCCTTGCTACAGCCAGTGGATACCCTGGGCCTTGCTATAGCCAGTTGATACCCTGAGCCTTGCTATAGCCAGTGGATACCCTGGGCCTTGCTATAGCAAGTGGATACTCTGGGCCTTGCTATAGCCAGTGGATACCCTGGGCCTTGCTAAAGCCAGTGGATACCCTGAGCCTTGCTATAGCCAGTGGATACCCTGGGCCTTGCTATAGCCAGTGGATACTTTGTGCCTTGCTACAGCCAGTGGATACCATGGGCCTTGCTATAGACAGTGGAAACCCTGGGCCTTGCTATAGCCAGTGGATACCCTGGTTCTTGCTCCAACCAGTGGATACCCTGCGCCTTGCTACAGCCCGTGGATACCCTGAGCCTTGCTACAGCCCTTGGAAACCCTGAGCCTTGCTACAGCCAGAGGATACCCTGGGCCTTGCTACAGCCAGAGGATACTCTGGGCTTTACTACAGCCAATGGATACCCTGGGCCTTGCTACAGTCCGTGGATACCATGGGTCTTGCTCCAGCCAGTGGATACCCTGAGCCTTGCTACAGCCTGTGGATACTCTGGGCTTTGCTACAGCCAGTGGAAACCCTGGACCTTGCTACAGCCCGTGGATACCCTGGGCCTTGCTACAGCGAGTGGATACCGTGAGCCTTGTTACAGCCAGCGGATACCCTGGGCCTTGCTACAGCCAGTGGATACCCTGGGACTTGTTATAGCCAGAGGATTCTCTGGGCCTTGCTACAGCCAGTGGATACCCTGGGCCTTGCTATAGCCAGTGGATTCCCTGAGCCTAGCTATAGCCAGTGGATACCCTGGGCCTTGCTATAGCCAGTGGATACCCTGGGCCTTTCTATAGCCAGAGGATACCCTGTGCCTTGCTACAGCCAGTGGATACCCTGGGTCTCGCTACAGCCAGTGGATACCCTGGGTCTTGCTACAGCCCGTGGATACCCTGCGCCTTGCTACAGCCAGTGGATTCCCTGGGCCTTGCGACAGCCAGTGGATACCCTGCGCCTTGCTACAGCCAGTGGATACCCTGGGCCTTGCTACAGCCAGTGGATACCCTGGGTCTTGCTCCAGCCAGTAGATACCCTGAGCCTTTCTACAGCCAGTGGATACCCTGGGCCTTGCTACATTCAGTGGATACCCTGGGCCTTGCTACAGTCAGTGAATACTCTGGGCCTTGCTACAGCCAGTGTATACCCTGGGCCTTGCTATAGCCAGTGGATACTCTGGGCATTGCTACAGCGAGTGGATACCCTGGGCATTGCTATAGCCCGTGGATACCCTGAGCCTTGCTATAGCCAGTGGATACCCTGGCCTTGCTATAGCCAGTGGATACTCAGGGCCTTGCTATAGCCAGTGGATACCCTGGGCCTTGCTTTAGCCAGTGGATACCCTGAGCCTTGCTATAGCCAGTGGATACCCTGTGCCTTGCTACAGCCAGTGGATACCCTGGGCCTTGCTATAGCCATTGGATACCCTGGGCCTTGCTATAGCCAGTGGATACCCTGGGCCTTACTATACCCAGTGGATTCCCTGGGCCTTGCTACAGACAGTGGATACCCTGGTTCTTGCTACAGCCAGTAGATACCCTGGGCCTTGCTATAGCCAGTGGATAACCTGGGCCCTGCTACAGCCAGTGGATACCCTGGGCCTTGCTACAGCCAGTGGATACCCTGGGCCTTGCTACAGCCAGTAGATATCCTGCGCCTTGCTACAGCCAGTAGATACCCTGGGCCTTGCTACAGCCAGTGGATACCCTATGCATTGCTACAGCCAGTGTAGACCCTGGGCCTTGCTACAGCCAGTTGATACCCTAAGAATTGCTACAGCCAGTGGATACCCTGCGCCTTGCTACAGCCAGTAGAATCCCTGGACCTTGCTACAGCCAGTGTATACCCTGGGCCTTGCTACAGCCAGTGGATACCCTAAGCATTGCTCCAGCCAATTGATATCCTGGGCCTTGCTCCAGCCAGTGGATAACCTGGGCCTTACTATAGCCAGTGGATACCCTGGGCCTTGCTCCAGCCAGTGGATACCCTGGGCCTTGCTACAGCCTGTAGATACTCTGGGATTTGCTACAGTCAGTTGGTACCTGGGCCTTGCTACAGCCCGTGGATACCCTGGGCCTTGCTACAGTGAGTGGATACCCTGAGCCTTGCTACAGCCAGTGTATACCCTGGGCCTTGCTACAGTCAGTGGATACCCTGGGCCTTGCTACAGCCAGTGGATACTCTGGCTTTGCTACAGCCAGTGGGTACCTGGGCCTTGCTACAGCCCGTGGATACCCTTGGCCTTGCTACAGTGAGTGGATACCCTGAGCCTTGCTACAGCAAGTGGATACCCTGAGCCTTGCTACAGTCAGTGGATACCCTGGGCCTTGCTACAGCCAGTGGATACCCTGGGCCCTGCTACAGCCCGCGGATACCCTGGGCCTTGCTACAGTCAGTGGATACACTGGGCCTTGCTACAGTCAGTGGATACCCTGGGCCTTGCTACAGCCAGTGGATACCCTGACCCTTGCTATAGCCAGTGGATACTCTGGGCATTGCTACAGCCAGTGGATACCCTGGGCCTTGCTATAGCCCGTGGATACCCTGAGCCTTGCTATAGCCAGTGGATACCCTGGGCCTTGCTATAGCCAGTGGATACTCAGGGCCTTGCTATAGCCAGTGGATACCCTGGGCCTGGCTTTAGCCAGTGGATACCCTGGGCCTTACTATACCCAGTGGATTCCCTGGGCCTTGCTACAGCCAGTGGATACTCTGGGTCTTGCTACAGCCAGAAGATACCCTGGGTCTTGCTATAGCCAGTGGATAACCTGGGCCCTGCTACAGGCAGTGGATACCCTGTGCCTTGCTACAGCCAGTGGATACCCTGGGCCTTGCTACAGCCAGTGGATACCCTGGGCCTTGCTACAGCCAGTAGATACCCTGCGCCTTGCTACAGCCAGTAGATACCCTGGGCCTAGCTACAGCCAGTGGATACCCTAAACATTGCTACAGCCAGTGAATACCCTGGGCCTTGCTACAGCCAGTAGATACCCTAACCATTGCTACAGCCAGTGTATACCCTGGGCCTTGCTACAGCCAGTGGATACCCTAAGCATTGCTCCAGCCAAATGATACCCTGGGCCTTGCTCCAGCCAGTGGATAACCTGGGCCTTACTATAGCCAGTGGATACCCTGGGCCTTGCTCCAGCCAGTGGATACCCTGGGCCTTGCTACAGCCAGTGGATAACCTGGGCCTTGCTACAGCCAGTGGATACCCTGGGCCTTCCTACAGCCCGTGGATACCCTGAGCCTTGCAACAGCCAGTGGATACCCTGGGCCTTGCTACAGCCCGTGGATACCCTTAGCCTTGCTACAGCCAGTGTATACCCTGGGCCTTGCTACAGCCAGTGGATACCCTGAGCTTTGCTACAGCCAGTGGATACCCTGAGCCTGGCTCCAACCAGTGGATACCCTGGGCCTTGCTACTGCCAGTGGATACCCTGAGCCTTGCTACAGCCAGTGGATACCCTGGGCCTTGCTATAGCCAGTCGATACCCTGGGCCTTGCTACAGCCAGTGGATACCCTGCGCCTTGCTACAGCCAGTGGATACCCTGGGCCTTGCTACAGCCTGTGGATGCCCTGGGCCTTCCTATAGCCAGTGGATACCCTGGGCCTTGCTACAGCCAGTTGATACCCTGGGCCTTGCTACAGCCTCCGGATACCCTGGGCCTTGCTACAGCCAGTGGATACCCTGGGCCTTGCTACAGCCAGTGGATACCCTGGGCGTTGCTACAGCCATTGGATTCTCTGGGACTTGCTCCAGCCAGTGGATAACCTGAGCCTTGCTACAGCCCGTGGATACCTTGAGCCTTGCTACAGCCAGTGGATAACCTGAGCTTTGCTACAGCCCATGGATACCCTGGGCCTTGCTACAGCCCGTGGATACCATGAGCCTTGCTACAGCCAGTGGATACCCTGGGTCTTGCTACAGCCCGTGGATACCCTGCGCCTTGCTACAGCCAGTGGATACCCTGGGCCTTGCTACAGCTAGTGGATACCCTGCGCCTTGCTACAGCCAGTGGATGCCCTGGGCCATGCTACAGCCAGTGGATACCCTGGGCCTTGCTACAGCCAGTGGATACCCTGGGCTTTGCTACAGCCAGTGGATACCCTGGGTCTTGCTACAGACCGTGGATACTCTGGTCTTTGCTACAGCCAATGGATACCCTGGGCCTTGCTACATCCAGTGGATACCCTGGGTCTTGCTCCAGCCAGTGGATACCCTGGGTCTTGCTCCAGCCAGTGGATACCCTGAGTCTTGCTCCAGCCAGTGGATACTCTGGGCTTTGCTACAGCAAAAGGATACCCTGGGCCTTGCTACAGTCCGTGGATACCCTGGGTCTTGCTCCAGCCAGTGGATACCCTGAGCCTTGCTACAGCCAGTGGATACTCTGGGCTTTGCTAAGGCCAGTGGATACCCTGGGCCTTGCTACAGCCCGTGGATACCCTGGACCTTGCTACAGCGAGTGGATACCCTGAGTCTTGCTACAGCCTGTGGACACCCTGGACCTTGCTACAGCCAGTGGATACCCTGGGCCTTGCAACAGCCAGTGGATACCCTGGGCCTTGCTATAGCCAGTGGATACTCTGGGCCTTGCTACAGCCAGTGGATACCCTGGGCCTTGCTATAGCCAGTTGATACCCTGAGCCTTGCTATAGCCAGTGGATACCCTGGGCCTTGCTATAGCAAGTGGATACTCTGGGCCTTGCTATAGCCAGTGGATACCCTGGGCCTTGCTATAGCCAGTGGATACCCTGAGCCTTGCTATAGCCAGTGGATACCCTGGGCCTTGCTATAGCCAGTGGATACCCTGTGCCTTGCTACAGCCAGTGGATACCCTGGGCCTTGCTACAGCGAGTGGATACCCTGAGCCTTGCTACAGCCAGCGGATACCCTGGGCCTTGCTACAGCCAGTGAATACCCTGGGCCTTGTTATAGCCAGAGGATTCTCTGGGCCTTGCTACAGCCAGTGGATACCCTGGGCCTTGCTATAGCCATTGGATTCCCTGAGCCTAGCTATAGCCATTGGATACCCTGGGCCTTGCTATAGCCAGTGGATACCCTGGGCCTTTCTATAGCCAGAGGATACCCTGTGCCTTGCTACAGCCAGTGGATACCCTGGGCCTTGCTATAACCAGCGGATACCCTGGGTCTCGCTACAGCCAGTGGATACCCTGGGTCTTGCTACAGCCCGTGGATACCCTGCGCCTTGCTACAGCCAGTGGATACCCTGGGCCTTGCGACAGCCAGTGGGTACCCTGCGCCTTGCTACAGCCAGTGGATACTGGGTAGTTTATTAGCTGAGGAATAACCCACCCACCAAGGGAAGATGATTAAGAAAAGGAAGTAGGTTTTGGATTGGAGAAAAAGGATAGAAAAATAGGAGGAGAGTCCCACAAAAGTTATGAATTTGACTTTCAATACATTTAGAAGCGGTTGCCACCGAAAGTCCGCTTTCGGATACCTTAAATGAGTAAGGACTTGGTCTATGCTGAGGAGAAACACCGACAGAACTTGTGCGGATTGCAACAGAGTGGCTTTTGTATAATCCCTCTCAAGCATATATATATCAAACTACTATGGGGAAGAGTGATGGTCTGGCAAGACTGAAAGGAACAAATTTATTGTATGTCTTCTCAAAGAAATTGGGGTTTTCAAAATAATTCGAAGAATGCCAATGATTTAACTCAGGTTTGGTATTTTCAATTTCCAAAATTATGGAGTTCCGGTAAGGGCGACCAAGTGTCTCTAAGAAGGAAAATTATAAAGGATTATGCCTTATGGAGTAATCTTGGTAAGTGAACCAATGGTTGCATTGGAAAATGGCTAAGCTTTTACTCAGCGAGGAGCCGGCTAAAAGTTTAGACAAAAAGAAACACTTATCTTTTAGAAAACTGACCATAAGTTTTCGGAGAGAGTCTCCACAAGCAGGTAGCTGGCTTAGCGAGCTTTACTTGCCTTACTGGCCAATTAGAATTAGCTATTAAAGCTAAAAAGAACTTTAGTGAGGTGAAAATTAAGAGTTCTTGCTCAAATGCAACAAATGGTGAAAGCCCTATTAATGATTGAAATGTCATTGAGTGAGGAGAGTCAAGGAAGACAGGATTTTGCCTAAACTTTGTATTCGTAAATGAAAAAGCGAAAGAATACGCTTCATTTATTTACAATTTCAAGAAGTTTGAAGAAATTAACAATTATGTAATATAATTTTAACAAACATAGTTCATTTGAACTTTTTAACAAATGGGGTCGCAGACCTCTCAACATTAAATGTTTGCTCCAGGCAATTGACGATTTACAAGGTTTCAAACCTTACATGTTTCTAAAATCTTTATAAGATTTAAACAAATAAACAATGAAGTAATTAAAGTTGGAAAGTGAATTGTAGTACAAAGAGTGTACCTTAAGAAATTCTTGAGAGAATGTTCTAGAGAAAGTGACAACTTCGAATATAACAATAATAAAAACATGAAAAAATAAGATAGAAGTTCTTACAACTTCTTATATTTATACAGAATTACTATATGAGAATTATACAAAAAAGAGCAGGTCACTTACTGTGAAACCTGAAGAAGGTGAAAAGGAAAGTTCTAGACTTTCCAAGTTTGAGCAGGAATCACTAGCCAAATGGGACAGTTTCCATTTCGTGAAACCTGAACATGACTCGCTCAAGAGTTTAAAGAATTGTTTTCCCTGATTATAGGAAAGGAACAATGTGATTTGAAACTTGTATCACACAAGCAATTATGCAGAATTTAATTAATGTTAAACTAGCAAAGTTGGAAGGGCACCTTGTGAGTGACACCTTATAGAAAGTTACAATTTTATTAATAATGGTGGTTAGTAGAAGGTTGAGGAAAGATCATTGGGATATAGGATTAACGTTCATGGCCGTATTTAATATAAACGGACGATCGCGACGCGGTAGAAAAGTGGAACAAGCACTGATTACCACTATAGTCTGTAAAGATTAATGCAAAATTCACTGTAGAAACTCGAAAGTTCATGAGAAAGAAAGTATTTACAATACTGGAAAGAACTGGTTGCACTAGGTAGGCGAGAGCCTATTGCTGGAGAAAATGGTGGATTACAGTTAAATGCGCCATAGAACATCCCAACGGTGGAAGAAAGTTCGCTATTGTAGTAATTTAAGGAAGATTCCTCATTTTAACTAGTATTTTCACAAGTGCGTGAAAAATACTTGACGGCAAGACTAGCAGATAGAGTACAAGATCTCGAAGGTTCCAGAACGACCTTAGCAGAAAAATGGGGTTGAGAAAATCCAACGGAGGAACTAGCTTTATAATTATAGACAGCGGGTATTAGATAATATCCCACGTAGCGAGAGGATTTCTCATTTGAATAGCTTAAGAAAAGCTCTTTTTTAGTAAGGTTGGCTTACACAAGCAAAAGCTCAACATGGCAAATACCACGAAGAATGATTTTTGCCCCAAAGTATATAATTTCACACTGTCTATAAAATATCATTAAAGCACTTGGAAGTTAAAACCATGAAGATGAGGTTAAAACTTTTAAAATGGTACTTATCTTGATTTCATGTTGAAGTCGAAGTTCTGTATGACGATAATTACTTTGCCAACATGGCGTAGAAGAGAGTATGCCTCTTGGTTTGAGGAGGCTAGCTCGAGTGGAGCTTTGACTGATCGAGTCAACTGCCGACTGAGAAGTGAGAGCTGCTCAACGGAGCACGGAGGGTCAAGGAAGGGGGAAAGAGTGGGGGGTAGGAGACAAAAGGAGAACATATAAACATTGCCAACTTTAAAACAAAAAAATGATCTCTTGCTGAGCTGGTCTTCAAAGAGTTGACAACAGTTGATACTAGCGCAGCATGGTGAGTAAAGAAGTGGACGTAGTCCTCTTGCTCAAGGAGAAAATAGCTGGCGATGATAACAGGATCTGGTGGCCAAATGGATAAGTAAGTCCTCTAGCGTCAGGAAGAATTGAGGAGCTTCAGAGATTCGATGCGAGATGACGCTAGGTAGGTCACAGAAGTTATATATCTAGAACAGACTTATGAAGACATAAGAGATATGCCCAACAAGGAGAAAACAGATGATCACTGTTGGTGTTTGACAAAGAGGAAGGAAGAAATGAACATGCAAAGAGCAATAAAAATTATATCTCAGGTACCGTGTATTCAAAGAATACACCAGATACCCTGGGCCTTGCTACAGCCAGTGGATACCCTGGGTCTTGCTCCAGCCAGTAGATACCCTGAGCCTTTCTACAGCCAGTGGATACCCTGGGCCTTGCTACATTCAGTGGATAACCTGGGCCTTGCTACAGTCAGTGGATACCCTGGGCCTTGCTACAGCCAGTGGATACCCTGGGCCTTGCTATAGCCAGTGGATACTCTGGGCATTGCTACAGCCAGTGGATACCCTGGGCCTTGCTATAGCCCGTGGATACCCTGAGCCTTGCTATAGCCAGTGGATACCCTGGCCTTGCTATAGCCAGTGGATACTCAGGGCATTGCTATAGCCAGTGGATACCCTGGGCCTTGCTTTAGCCAGTGGATACCCTGAGCCTTGCTATAGCCAGTGGATACCCTGGGCATTGCTATAGCCAGTGGATACCCTGTGCCTTGCTACAGCCAGTGGATACCCTGGGCCTTGCTATAGCCATTGGATACCCTGGGCCTTGCTATAGCCAGTGGATACCCTGGGCCTTACTATACCCAGTGGATTCCCTGGGCCTTGCTAAAGCCAGTGGATACCCTGGGTCTTGCTACAGCCAGTAGATACCCTGGGCCTTGCTATAGCCAGTGGATAACCTGTGCCCTGCTACAGCCAGTGGATACCCTGAGCCTTGCTACAGCCAGTGGATACCCTGGCCTTGCTATAGCCAGTGGATACTCAGGGCCTTGCTACAGCCAGTAGATACCCTGCGCCTTGCTACAGCCAGTAGATACCCTGGGCCTTGCTACAGACAGTGGATACCCTAAGCATTGCTACAGCCAGTGTATACCCTGGGTTTTGCTACAGCCAGTTGATACCCTAAGCATTGCTACAGCCAGTGGAAACCCTGCGCCTTGCTACAGCCAGTAGAAACCCTGGACCTTGCTACAGCCAGTGTATACCCTGGGCCTTGCTACAGCCAGTGGATACCCTATGCATTGCTCCAGCCAATTGATACCCTGGGCCTTGCTCCAGCCAGTGGATAACCTGGGCCTTACTATAGCCAGTGGATACCCTGGGCCTTGCTCCAGCCAGTGGATACCCTGGGCCTTGCTACAGCCAGTAGATACTCTGGGCTTTGCTACAGCCAGTGGGTACCTGGGCCTTGCTACAGCCGGTGGATACCCTGGGCCTTGCTACAGTGAGTGGATACCCTGAGCCTTGCTACAGCCAGTGGATACCCTGGGACTTGCTACAGTCAGTGGATACCCTGGGCCTTGCTACAGCCAGTGGATACTCTGGGCTTTGCTACAGCCAGTGGGTACCTGGGCCTTGCTACAGCCCGTGGATACCCTGGGCCTTGCTACAGTGAGTGGATACCCTGAGCCTTGCTACAGCCAGTGGATACCCTGGGCCTTGCTACAGTGAGTGGATACCCTGAGCCTTGCTACAGCCAGTGGGTACCTGGGCCTTGCTACAGCCCGTGGATACCCTGGGCCTTGCTACAGTGAGTGGATACCCTGAGCCTTGCTACAGCCAGTGGATACCCTGGGCCTTGCTACAGTCAGTGGATACCCTGGGCCTTGCTACAGCCAGTGGATACCCTGGGCCCTGCTACAGCCCGTTGATACCCTGGGCCTTGCTATAGCCAGTGGATAACCTGTGCCCTGCTACAGCCAGTGGATACCCTGAGCCTTGCTACAGCCAGTGGATACCCTGGGCCTTGCTACAGTCAGTGGATACCCTGGGCCTTGCTACAGTCAGTGGATACCCTGGGCCTTGCTACAGCCAGTGGATACCCTGGGCCTTGCTATAGCCAGTGGATACTCTGGGCATTGCTACAGCCAGTGGATACCCTGGGCCTTGCTATAGCCCGTGGATTCCCTGAGCCATGCTATAGCCAGTGGTTACCCTGGGCCTTGCTATAGCCAGTGGATACCCTGGGCCTTGCTTTAGCCAGTGGATACCCTGAGCCTTGCTATAGTCAGTGGATACCCTGGGCCTTGCTATAGCCAGTGTATACCCTGTGCCTTGCTACAGCCAGAGGATACCCTGTGCCTTGCTATAGCCATTGGATACCCTGGGCCTTGCTATAGCCAGTGGATACCCTGGGCCTTACTATACCCAGTGGATTCCCTGGGCCTTGCTACAGCCAGTGGATACCCTGGGTCTTGCTACAGCCAGTAGATACCCTGGGCCTTGCTATAGCCAGTGGATAACCTGGGCCCTGCTACAGCCAGTGGATACCCTGAGCCTTGCTACAGCCAGTGGATACCCTGAACCTTGCTACAGCCAGTGGATACCCTGGGCCTTGCTACAGCCAGTGGATAACCTGGGCCTTGCTACAGCCAGTAGATACCCTGCGCTTTGCTACAGCCTGTAGATACCCTGGGCCTTGCTACAGCCAGTGGATACCCTAAGCATTGCTACAGCCAGTCTATACCCTGGGCCTTGCTACAGCCAGTTGATACCCTAAGCATTGCTACAGCCAGTGGATACCCTGCGCCATGCTACAGCCAGTAGAAACCCTGGACCTTGCTACAGCCAGTGTATACCCTGGGCCTTGCTACAGCCAGTGGATACCCTAAGCATTGCTCCAGCCAAATGATACCCTGGGCCTTGCTCCAGCCAGTGGATAACCTCGGCCTTACTATAGCCAGTGGATACCCTGGGCCTTGCTCCAGCCCGTGGATACCCTGAGCCTTGCAACAGCCAGTGGATACCCTGGGCCTTGCTACAGCCCGTGGATACCCTTAGCCTTGCTACAGCCAGTGGATACCCTGAGCCTTGCTACAGCCAGTGGATACCCTGAGCTTTGCTACAGCCAGTGGATACCCTGAGCCTTGCTCCAACCAGTGGATACCCTGGGCCTTGCTAATGCCAGTGGATACCCTGAGCCTTGCTACAGCCAGTGGATACCCTGGGCCTTGCTATAGCCAGTCGATACCCTGGGCCTTGCTACAGCCAGTGGATACCCTGCGCCTTGCTACAGCCAGTGGATACCCTGGGCCTTGCTACAGCCTGTGGATGCCCTGTGCCTTCCTATAGCCAGTGGATACCCTGGGCCTTGCTACTGCCAGTTGATACCCTGGGCCTTGCTACAGCCAGTGGATACCCTGGGCCTTGCTACAGCCAGTGGATACCCTGGGACTTGCTACAGCCAGTGGATACCCTGGGCGTTGCTACAGCCATTGGATACTCTGGGACTTGCTCCAGCCAGTGGATACCCTGAGCCTTGCTACAGCCCGTGCATATCCTGAGCCATGCTACAGCCAGTGGATAACCTGAGCTTTGCTACAGCCGGTGGATACCCTGGGCCTTGCTACAGCCCGTGGATACCCTGGGCCTTGCTACAGCCCGAGGATACCTTGAGCCTTGCTACAGCCAGTGGATACCCTGGGTCTTGCTACAGCCCGTGGATACCCTGCGCCTCGCTACAGCCAGTGGATACCCTGGGCCTTGCTACAGCCAGTGGATACCCTGCGCCTTGCTACAGCCAGTGGATGCCCTGGGCCATGCTACAGCCAGTGGATACCCTGGGCCTTGCTACAGCCAGTGGATACCCTGGGCCTTGCTACAGCCAGTGGATACCCTGTATCTTGCTCCAGCCAATGGATACCCTGAGCCTTGCTACAGCCAGTTGATACCCTAAGCATTGCTACAGCCAGTGGATACCCTGCGCCATGCTACAGCCAGTAGAAACCCTGGACCTTGCTACAGCCAGTGTATACCCTGGGCCTTGCTACAGCCAGTGGATACCCTAAGCATTGCTCCAGCCAAATGATACCCTGGGCCTTGCTCCAGCCAGTGGATAACCTCGGCCTTACTATAGCCAGTGGATACCCTGGGCCTTGCTCCAGCCAGTGGATACCCTGGGCCTTGCTACAGCCAGTGGATAACCTGGGCTTTGCTACAGCCAGTGGATACCCTGGGCCTTCCTACAGCCCGTGGATACCCTGAGCCTTGCAACAGCCAGTGGATACCCTGGGCCTTGCTACAGCCCGTGGATACCCTTAGCCTTGCTACAGCCAGTGGTTACCCTGAGCCTTGCTACAGCCAGTGGATACCCTGAGCTTTGCTACAGCCAGTGGATACCCTGAGCCTTGCTCCAACCAGTGGATACCCTGGGCCTTGCTACTGCCAGTGGATACCCTGAGCCTTGCTACAGCCAGTGGATACCCTGGGCCTTGCTATAGCCAGTCGATACCCTGGGCCTTGCTACAGCCAGTGGATACCCTGCGCCTTGCTACAGCCAGTGGATACCCTGGGCCTTGCTACAGCCTGTGGATGCCCTGTGCCTTCCTATAGCCAGTGGATACCCTGGGCCTTGCTACTGCCAGTTGATACCCTGGGCCTTGCTACAGCCAGTGGGTACCCTGGGCCTTGCTACAGCCAGTGGATACCCTGGGACTTGCTACAGCCAGTGGATACCCTGGGCGTTGCTACAGCCATTGGATACTCTGGGACTTGCTCCAGCCAGTGGATACCCTGAGCCTTGCTACAGCCCGTGCATATCCTGAGCCATGCTACAGCCAGTGGATAACCTGAGCTTTGCTACAGCCAGTGGATACCCTGGGCCTTGCTACAGCCCGTGGATACCCTGGGCCTTGCTACAGCCCGAGGATACCTAGAGCCTTGCTACAGCCAGTGGGTACCCTGGGCCTTGCTACAGCCAGTGGATACCCTGGGCCTTGCTATAGCCAGTCGATACCCTGGGCCTTGCTACAGCCAGTGGATACCCTGCGCCTTGCTACAGCCAGTGGATACCCTGGGCCTTGCTACAGCCTGTGGATGCCCTGTGCCTTCCTATAGCCAGTGGATACCCTGGGCCTTGCTACTGCCAGTTGATACCCTGGGCCTTGCTACAGCCAGTGGGTACCCTGGGCCTTGCTACAGCCAGTGGATACCCTGGGACTTGCTACAGCCAGTGGATACCCTGGGCGTTGCTACAGCCATTGGATACTCTGGGACTTGCTCCAGCCAGTGGATACCCTGAGCCTTGCTACAGCCCGTGCATATCCTGAGCCATGCTACAGCCAGTGGATACCCTGGGCCTTGCTACAGCCAGTGGATACCCTGGATCTTGCTCCAGCCAGTGGATACCCTGAGCCTTGCTACAGACAGTGGATACTCTTGTCTTTGCTACAGCCAATGGATACCCTGGGCCTTGCTACAACCAGTGGATACCCTGGGTCTTGCTCCAGCCAGTGGATACCCTGGGTCTTGCTCCAGCCAGTGCATACCCTGAGCCTTGCTCCAGCCAGTGGATACTCTGGGCTTTGCTACAGCAAATGGGTACCCTGGGCCTTGCTACAGTCCGTGGATACCCTGGGTCTTGCTCCAGCCAGTGGATACCCTGAGCCGTGCTACAGCCAGTGGATACTCTGGGCTTTGCTACAGCCAGTGGATACCCTGGGCCATGCTACAGCCCGTGGATACCCTGGGCCTTGCTACAGCGAGTGGATACCCAGAGCCTTGCTACAGCCAGTGGACACCCTGGACGTTGCTACAGCCAGTGGATACCCTGGGCCTTGCTACAGCCAGTGGATACCCTGGGCCTTGCTATAGCCAGTGGATACTCTGGGCCTTGCTACAGCCAGTGGATACCCTGGGCCTTGCTATAGCCAGTTGATACCCTGAGCCTTGCTATAGCCAGTGGATACCCTGGGCCATGCTATAGCAAGTGGATACTCTGGGCCTTGCTATAGCCAGTGGATACCCTGGGCCTTGCTATAGCCAGTGGATACCCTGAGCCTTGCTATAGCCAGTGTATACCCTGGGCCTTGCTATAGCCAGTGGATACCCTGTGCCTTGCTACAGCCAGTGGATACCCTGGGCCTTGCTATAGACAGTGGAAACCCTGGGCCTTGCTATAGCCAGTGGATACCCTGGGTCTTGCTCCAGCAAGTGGATACCCTGCGCCTTGCTTCAGCCCGTGGATACCCTGAGCCTTGCTACAGCCCTTGGAAACCCTGAGCCTTGCTACAGCCAGAGGATACCCTGGGCCTTGCTACAGCCAGAGGATACTCTGGGCTTTGCTACAGCCAATGGATACCCTGGGCCTTGCTACAGTCCGTGGATACCATGGGTCTTGCTCCAGCCAGTGGATACCATGAGCCTTGCTACAGCCAGTGGATACTCTGGGCTTTGCTACAGCCAGTGGAAACCCTGGACCTTGCTACAGCCCGTTGAAACCCTGGGCCTTGCTACAGCGAGTGGATACCCTGAGCCTTGCTACAGCCAGTGGACACCCTGGGCCTTGCTACAGCCAGCGGATACCCTGGGCCTTGCTACAGCCAGTGGATACCCTGGGCCTTGTTATAGCCAGAGGATTCTCTGGGCCTTGCTACAGCCAGTGGATACACTGGGCCTTGCAATAGCCCGTGGATTCCCTGAGCCTAGCTATAGCCAGTGGATACCCTGGGCCTTGCTATAGCCAGTGGATACCCTGAGCCTTTCTATAGCCAGAGGATACCCTGTGCCTTGCTACAGCCAGTGGATACCCTGGGTCTCGCTACAGCCAGTGGATACCCTGGGTCGTGCTACAGCCCGTGGATACCCTGCGCCTTGCTACAGCCAGTGTATACCCTGGGCCTTGCGACAGCCAGTGGATACCCTGCGCCTTGATACAGCCAGTGGATACCCTGGGCCTTGCTACAGCCAGTGGATACCCTGGGTCTTGCTCCAGCCAGTAGATACCCTGAGCCTTTCTACAGCCAGTGGATACCCTGGGCCTTGCTACAGTCAGTGGATACCCTGGGCCTTGCTACAGTCAGTGGATACCCTGGGCCTTGCTACAGCCAGTGGATACCCTGGACCTTGCTACAGCCAGTGGATACCCTGGGCCTTGCTACAGCCAGAGGATACCCTGGGCCTTGCTATAGCCAGTGGATACTCTGGGCCTTGCTACAGCCAGTGGATACCCTGGGCCTTGCTATAGCCAGTTGATAACCTGAGCCTTGCTATAGCCAGTGGATACCCTGGGCCTTGCTATAGCAAGTGGATACTCTGGGCCTTGCTATAGCCAGTGGATACCCTGGGCCTTGCTATAGCCAGTGGATACCCTGAGCCTTGCTATAGCCAGTGGATACCCTGGGCCTTTCTATAGCCATTGGATACCCTGTGCCTTGCTACAGCCAGTGGATACCCTGGGCCTTGCTATAGACAGTGGAAACCTTGGGCCTTGCTATAGCGAGTGGATACCCTGGGTCTTGCTCGAACCAGTGGATACCCTGCGCCTTGCTACAGCCCGAGGATACCCTGAGCCTTGCTACAGCCCTTGGAAACCCTGAGCCTTGCTACAGCCAGAGGATACCCTGGGCCTTGCTACAGCCAGAGGATACTCTGGGCTTTGCTACAGCCAATGGAAACCCTGGACCTTGCTACAGCCCGTGGATACCCTGGGCCTTGCTACAGCGAGTGGATACCCTGAGCCTTGCTACAGCTGCGGATACCCTGGGCCTTGCTAAGGCCAGTGGATACCCTGGGCCTTGTTATAGCCAGAGGATTCTCTGGGCCTTGCTACAGCCAGTGGATACCCTGGGCCTTGCTATAGCCAGTGGATACCCTGGGAATTGCTATAGCCAGTGGATACCCTGGGCCTTTCTATAGCCAGAGGATACCCTGTGCCTTGCTACAGCCAGTGGATACCCTGGGTCGCGCTACAGCCAGTGGATACCCTGGGTCTTGCTACAGCCCGTGGATACCCTGCGCCTTGCTACACCCCGTGGATACCCTGGGCCTTGCGATAGCCAGTGGATACCCTGCGCCTTGCTTCAGCCAGTGGATACCCTGGGCCTTGCTACAGCCAGTGGATACCCTAGGTCTTGCTCCAGCCAGTAGATACCCTGAGACTTCTACAGCCATTGGTACCCTGGGCCTTGCTACATTCAGTGGATACCCTGGGCCTTGCTACAGTCAGTGGATACCCTGGGCCTTGCTATATCCAGTGGATACTCTGGGCATTGCTACAGCCAGTGGATACCCTGGGCCTTGCTATAGCCCGTGGATAACCTGAGCCTTGCTATAGCCAGTGGATACCCTGGCCTTGCTATAGCCAGTGGATACTCAGGGCCTTGCTATAGCCAGTGGATACCCTGGGCCTTGCTTTAGCCAGTGGATACCCTGAGCCTTGCTATAGCCAGTGGATACCCTGTGCCTTGCTACAGCCAGTGGATACCCTGGGCCTTGCTATAGCCAATGGATACCCTGGGCCTTGCTATAGCCAGTGGATACCCTGGGCCTTACTATACCCAGTGGATTTCCTGGGCCTTGCTACAGCCAGTGGATACCCTGGGTCTTGCTACAGCCAGTAGATACCCTGGGCCTTGCTATAGCCAGTGGATAACCTGGGCCCTGCTACAGCCAGTGGATACCCTGAGCCTTGCTACAGACAGTGGATACCCTGGGCCTTGCTACAGCCAGTGGATACCCTGGGCCTTGCTACAGCCAGTAGATACCCTGCGCCTTGCTACAGCCAGTAGATACCCTGGGCCTTGCTACAGCCAGTGGATACCCTAAGCATTGCTACAGCCAGTGTATACCCTGGGCCTTGCTACAGCCAGTTGATACCCTAAGCATTGCAACAGCCAGTGGATACCCTGCGACTTGCTACAGCCAGTAGAAACCCTGGAACTTGCTACAGCCAGTGTATACCCTGGGCATTGCTACAGCCGGTGGATACCCTAAGCATTGCTCCAGCCAATTGATACCCTGGGCCTTGCTCCAGCCAGTGCATAACCTGGGCCTTACTATAGCCAGTGGATACCCTGGGCCTTGCTCCAGCCAGTGGATACCCAGGGCCTCGCTACAGCCAGTAGATACTCTGGGCTTTGCTACAGCCAGTGGGTACCTGGGCCTTGCTACAGCCCGTGGATACCCTGGGCCTTGCTACAGTGAGTGGATACCCTAAGAATTGCTACAGCCAGTGTATACCTGTGGCCTTGCTACAGCCAGTGGATACCCTAAGCATTGCTACAGCCAGTGGATACCCTGCGCCTTGCTACAGCCAGTAGAAACCCTGGGCCTTTCTACAGCCAGTGTATACACTGGGCCTTGCTGCAGCCAGTGGATACCCTAAGCATTGCTCCAGCCAGTTGATACCCTGGGCCTTGCTCCAGCCAGTGTATACCCTGGGCCTTACTATAGCCAGAGGATACCCTGGGCCTTGCTCCAGCCAGTGGATACCCTGGGCCTTGCTACAGCCAGTGGATACCCTTGGCCTTGCCATAGCCAGTTGATATTCTGGCCTTGCTACAGCCAGTGGTTACCCTGGGCCTTGCTACAGCCATTGGATACCCTGGGCCTTGCTACAGCCCGTGGATACCCTGAGCCTTGCTACAGCCAGTGGATAACCTGGGCCTTGCTACAGCCCGTGGATACCCCGAGCCTTGCTACAGCCAGTGGATACCCTGGGCCTTGCTACAGCCAGTGGATACCCTGAGCCTTTCTACAGCCAGTGGATACCCTGAGCCTTGCTACAACCAGTGGATACCCTGGGCTTTGCTACTGCAAGTGGATACCCTTAGCCTTGCTACAGCCAGTGGATACCCTGGGCCTAGCTATAGCCAGTCGATACCCTGGGCTTTGCTACAGCCAGTGGATACCCTTTGCCTTGCTACAGCAAGTGGATACCCTGGGCCTTGCTACAGCCAGTGAATACCCTGGGTCTTGCTTCAGCCAGTGGATACACTGGGCCTTGCTACAGCCAGTGGATACCCTGGGCCTTGCTCCAGCCAGTGGATACCCTGGGCGTTGCTACAGCCAGTGGATACCCTGGGACTTGCTCCAGCCTGTGTATACCCTGGGCCTTGCTACAGCCAGTGGATACCCTGGGTCTTGCTCCAGCCAGTGAATGCGATGAGCCTTGCTACAGCCAGAGGATACTCTGGGCTTTGCTACAGCCAATGGTTACCCTGGGCCTTGCTACAGTCCGTGGATACCATGGGTCTTGCTCCAGGCAGTGGTTACCCTGAGCCTTGCTACAGCCAGTGGATACTCTGGGCTTTGCTACAGCCCGTGGAAACCCTGGACCTTCTACAGCCCGTGGATACCCTGGGCCTTGCTACAGCGAGTGGATACCCTGAGCCTTGCTACAGCCTGTGGAAACCCTGGACCTTGCTACAGCCAGCGGATACCCTGGGCCTTGCTACAGCCAGTGGATACCCTGGGCCTTGTTATAGCCAGAGGATTCTCTGGGCCTTGCTACAGCCAGTGGATACCCTGGGCCTTGCTGTAGCCAGTGGATATCCTGAGCCTAGCTATAGCCAGTGGATACCCTGGGCCTTGCTATAGCCAGTGGATACCCTGGGCCTTTCTATAGCCAGAGGATACCCTGTGCCTTGCTACAGCCAGTGGATACCCTGGGTCTCGCTACGGCCAGTGGATAACCTGGGTCTTGCTACAGCCCGTGGATACCCCGCGCCTTGCTACAGCCAGTGGATACCCTGGGCCTTGCGACAGACAGTGGATACCCTGCGCCTTGCTATTTCCAGTGGATACCCTGGGCCTTGCTACAGCCAGTGGATACCCTGGGTCTTGCTCCAGCCAGTATATACCCTGAGCCTTTCTACAGCCAGTGGATAATCTGGGCTTTGGTACAGCCAACGGATACCCTGGGCCTTGCTACAGTCCGTGGATACCCTGGGTCTTGCTCCAGCCAGTGGATACCCTGAGCCTTGCTACAGCCAGTGGATACCCTGGGCCTTGCTACAGTCAGTGGATACCCTGGGCCTTGCTACAGCCAGTGGATACCCTGGGCCTTGCTACAGCCCGTGGATACCTTGGGCCTTGCTACAGTCAGTGGATACCCTGGGCCTTGCTACAGTCAGTGGATACATTGGGCCTTGCTACAGCCAGTGGATACCTTGGGCCTTGCTATAGCCAGTGGACACTCTGGGCCTTGCTACAGCCAGTGGAAACCCTGGGCCTTGCTATAGCCAGTGGATACCCTGGGTCTTGCTCCAACCAGTGGATACCCTGCGCCTTGCTACAGCCCGAGGATACCCTGAGCCTTGCTACAGCCCTTGGAAACCCTGAGCCTTGCTACAGCCAGAGGATACCCTGGGTCTTGCTACAGCCAGAGGATACTGTGGGCTTTGCTACAGCCAATGGATACCCTGGGCCTTGCTACAGTCCGTGGATACTCTGGGCATTGCTACAGCCAGTGGATACCCTGGGCCTTGTTATAGCCCGTGGATAACCTGAGCCTTGCTATAGCCAGTGGATACCCTGGCCTTGCTATAGCCAGTGGATACTCAGGGCCTTGCTATAGCCAGTGGATACCCTGGGCCTTGCTTTAGCCAGTGGATACCCTGAGCCTTGCTATAGCCAGTGGATACCCTGTGCCTTGCTACAGCCAGTGGATACCCTGGGCCTTGCTATAGCCAATGGATACCCTGGGCCTTGCTATAGCCAGTGGATACCCTGGGCCTTACTATACCCAGTGGATTCCATGGGCCTTGCTACAGCCAGTGGATACCCTGGGTCTTGCTACAGCCAGTAGATACCCTCGGCCTTGCTATAGCCAGTGGATAACCTGGGCCCTGCTACAGCCAGTGGATACCCTGAGCCTTGCTACAGCCAGTGGATAACCTGGGCCTTGCTGCAGCCAGTGGATACCCTGGGCCTTGCTACAGCCAGTAGATACCCTGCGCCTTGCTACAGCCAGTAGATACCCTGGGCCTTGCTACAGCCAGTGGATACCCTAAGCATTGCTACAGCCAGTGTATACCCTGGGCCTTGCTACAGCCAGTTGATACCCTAAGCATTGCAACAGCCAGTGGATACCCTGCGCCTTGCTACAGCCAGTAGAAACCCTGGAACTTGCTACAGCCAGTGTATACCCTGGGCATTGCTACAGCCAGTGGATACCCTAAACATTGCTCCAGCCAATTGATACCCTGGGCCTTGCTCCAGCCAGTGCATAACCTGGGCCTTACTATAGCCAGTGGATACCCTGGGCCTTGCTCCAGCCAGTGGATACCCTGGGCCTCGCTACAGCCAGTAGATACTCTGGGCTTTGCTACAGCCAGTGGGTACCTGGGCCTTGCTACAGCCCGTGGATACCCTGGGCCTTGCTACAGTGAGTGGATACCCTGAGCATTGCTACAGCCAGCGGATACCCTGGGCCTTGCTACAGTCACTGGATACCCTGGGCCTTGCTACAGCCAGTGGATACTCTGGGCTTTGCTACAGCCAGTGGGTACCTGGGCCTTGCTACAGCCCGTGGATACCCTGGGCCTTGCTACAGTGAGTGGATACCCTGAGCCTTGCTACAGCCAGTGGATACCCTGGGCCTTGCTACAGTCAGTGGATACCCTGGTCCTTGCTACAGCCAGTGGATACCCTGGGCCCTGCTACAGCCCGTTGATACCCTGGGCCTTGCTACAGTCAGTGGATACCCTGGGCCTTGCTACAGTCGGTGGATACCCTGGGCCTTGCTACAGCCAGTGGATACCCAGGGCCTTGCTGTAGCCAGTGGATACTCTGGGCATTGCTACAGCCAGTCGATACCCTGGGCCTTGCTATAGCCCATGGATACCCTGAGCCTTGCTATAGCCAGTGGATACCCTGGGCCTTGCTATAGCCAGTGGATACTCAGGGCCTTGCTATAGCCAGTGGATACCCTGGGCCTTGCTTTAACCAGTGGATACCCTGAGCCTTGGTATAACCAGTGGATACCCTGGGCCTTGCTATAGCCAGTGTATACCCTGTGCCTTGCTACAGCCAGTGGGTACCCTGTGCCTTGCTATAGCCGTTGGATACCCTGGGCCTTGCTATAGCCAGTGGATACCCTGGGCCTTACTATACCCAGTGGATTCCCTGGGCCTTGCTACAGCCAGTGGATACCCTAGGTCTTGCTACAGCCAGTAGATACCCTGGGCCTTGCTATAGCCAGTGGATAACCTGGGCCCTGCTACAGCCAGTGGATACCCTGGGCCTTGCAACAGCCAGTGGATACCCTGGGCCTTGCTACAGCCTGTAGATACCCTGCGCATTGCTACAGCCAGTAGATACCCTGGGCCTTGCTACAGCCAGTGGACACCCTAAGCATTGCTACAGCCAGTGTATACCCTGAGCCTTGCTACAGCCAGTTGATACCCTAAGCATTGCTACAGCCAGTGGATACCGTGCGCCTTGCTACAGCCAGTAGAAACCCTGGACCTTGCTACAGCCAGTGTATACCCTGGACCTTGCTAAAGCCAGTGGATACCCTAAGCATTGCTCCAGCCAAATGATACCCTGGGCCTTGCTCCAGCCAGTGGATAACCTGGGCCTTACTATAGCCAGTGGATACCCTGGGCCTTGCTCCAGCCAGTGGATACCCTGGGCCGTGCTACAGCCAGTGGATAACCTGGGCCTTGCTACAGCCAGTGGATACCCAGGGCCTTCCTACAGCCCGTGGATACCCTGAGCCTTGCAACAGCCAGTGGATACCCTGGGTCTTGCTACAGCCCGTGGATACCCTTAGCCTTGCTACAGCCAGTGGATACCCTGGGCCTTGCTATAGCCAGTGGATACCCTGGGCCCTGCTACAGCCCGTTGAAACCCTGGGCCTTGCTACAGTCAGTGGATAGCCTGGGCCTTGCTACAGTCAGTGGATACCCTGGGACTTGCTACAGCCAGTGGATACCCTGGGCGTTGCTACAGCCATTGGATACTCTGGGACTTGCTCCAGCCAGTGGATACCCTGAGCCTTGCTACAGCCCGTGGATACCCTGAGCCATGCTACAGCCAGTGGATAACCTGAGCTTTGCTACAGCCAGTGGATACCCTGGGCCTTGCTACAGCCCGTGGATACCCTGGGCCTTGCTACAGCCCGTGGATACCATGAGCCTTGCTACAGCCAGTGGATACCCTGGGTCTTGCTACAGCCCGTGGATACCCTGCGCCTTGCTACAGCCAGTGGATACCCTGGGCCTTGCTACAGCCAGTGGATACCCTGCGCCTTGCTACGGCCAGTGGATGCCCTGGGCCATGCTACAGCCAGTGGATACCCTGGGCCTTGCTACAGCCAGTGGATACCCTGGGCCTTGCTACAGCCAGTGGATACCCTGGATCTTGCTCCAGCCAGTGGATACCCTGAGCCTTGCTACAGACAGTGGATACTCTGGTCTTTGCTACTGCCAATGGATACCCTGGGCCTTGCTACAGCCAGTGGATACCCTGGGTCTTGCTCCAGCCAGTGGATACCCTGGGTCTTGCTCCAGCCAGTGCATACCCTGAGCCTTGCTCCAGCCAGAGGATACTCTGGGCTTTGCTACAGCAAAAGGATACCCTGGGCCTTGCTACAGCCCGTGGATACCCTGGGCCTTGCTACAGCGAGTGGATACCCTGAGCCTTGCTACAGCCAGTGGACACCCTGGACCTTGCTACAGCCAGTGGATACCCTGGGCCTTGCTACAGCCAGGGGATACCCTGGGCCTTGCTATAGCCAGTGGATACTCTGGGCCTTGCTACAGCCAGTGGATACCCTGGGCCTTGCTATAGCCAGTTGATACCCTGAGCCTTGCTATAGCCAGTGGATACCCTGGGCCATGCTATAGCAAGTGGATACTCTGGGCCTTGCTATAGCCAGTGGATACCCTGGGCCTTGCTATAGCCAGTGGATACCCTGAGCATTGCTATGGCCAGTGGATACCCTGGGCCTTGCTATAGCCAGTGGATACCGTGGGCCTTGCCATAGCCAGTTGATACTCTGTGCCTTGCTACAGCCAGTGGATACCCTGGGCTTTGCTACAGCCAGCGGATACCCTGGGCCTTGCTACATCCCGTGGATACCCTGAGCCTTGCTACAGCCAGTGGATACCCTGGGCCTTGCTACAGCCCGTGGATACCCTGAGCCTTGCTACAGCCAATGGATACCCTGAGCCTAGCTACAACCAGTGGACACCCTGGGCCTTGCTACTGCAATTGGATACCCTGAGCCTTGCTACAGCCAGTGGATACCCTGGGTCTCGCTACAGCCAGTGGATACCCTGGGTCTTTCTACAGCCCGTGGATACCCTGCGCGTTGCTACAGCCAGTGGATACCCTGGGCCTTGCGACAGCCAGTGGATACCCTGCGCCTTGCTACAGCCAGTGGATACCCTGGGCCTTGCTCCAGCCAGTAGATACCCTGAGCCTTGCTACAGCCAGTGGATACTCTGGGCTTTGCTACAGCCAATGGATACCCTGGGCCTTGCTAAAGTCCGTGGATACCCTGGGTCTTGCTCCAGCCAGTGGATACCCTGAGCCTTGCTACAGCCAGTGGATACTCTGGGCTTTGCTACAGCCAGTGTATACCTGGGCCTTGCTACAGCCCGTGGATACCCTGGGCCTTGCTAAAGTGAGTGGATACCCTGAGCCTTGCTACAGCCAGTGGATACCCTGGGCCTTGCTACAGTCAGAAGATACCCTCTGCCTTGCTACAGCCAGTGGATACCCTGGGCTTTGCTACAGCCCGTGGATACCCTGGGCCTTGCTACAATCAGTGGATACCCTGGGCCTTGCTACAGTCAGTGGATACCCTGGGCCTTGCTACAGCCAGTGGATACCCTGGGCCTTGCTATAGCCAGTGGATACTCTGGGTCTTGCTACAGCCAGTGTATACCCTGAGCCTTGCTATAGCCAGTAGATACCCTGAGCCTTGCTACAGCCAGTGGATTTCCTGGGCCTTGCTATAGCCAGTGGATACCCTGGGCCTTGCTACAGCCAGTGGATACCCTGGGCCTTGCTACAGCCAGTGGATAACCTGGGCCTTGCTACAGCCAGTGGATACCCTGGGCCCTGCTACAGCCAGTGGGTACCCTGGGCCTTGCTACAGCCAGTGGATACTCTTTGCCTTGCTACAGCCAGTGGATACCCTGGGCCTTGCTATAGCCAGTGGATACCCTGGGCCTTGCTACAGCCAGTGGATACCCTGGGCCTTGCTATAGCCAGTGGATACCCTGAGCCTTGCTACAACCAGTGGATACCCTGGGCCTTGCTACTGCCAGTGGATACCCTGGGCCTTGCTACAGCCAGTGGATACCCTGGGCCTTGCTATAGCCAGTGGATACCCTGGGACTTGCTCCAACCAGTGGATACCCTGGGCCTTGCTACAGCCAGTGGATACCCTGGGCCTTGCTACAGCCAGTGGATACCCTGGGCCTTGCTCCAGCCAGTGGATACCCTGAGCCTTGCTACAGCCAGTGGATACCCTGGGCCTTGCTACAGCCAGTGGATACCCTGAGCCTTGCTACAGCCAGGGGATACCCTGGGCCTTGCTAAAGCCAGTGGATACTCTGGGCCTTCCTACAGCCAGTGGATACCCTGAGCCTTGCTACAGCCAGTGGATACCCTGGGCCTTGCTACAGCCAGTGGATACTCTGGGCCTTCCTACAGCGAGTGGATACCTGGGCCATGCCATAGCCAGTGGATACCCTGGGCCATGCTACAGCCAGTGGATACCCTGAGCCTTGCTACAGCCAGTGGATACCCTGGGCCTTGCTACAGCCAGTGGATACCCTGGGACTCGCTACAGCCTGTGGATACCCTGGGCCTTGCTAAAGCCAGTAGATACCCTGGGCCTTGCTACAGCCAGTGTATACCCTGGGCCTTGCTACAGCCAGTGGATACCCTAAGCATTGCTACAGCCAGTGTATACCCGTGGCCTTGCTACAGCCAGTGCATACCCTAAGCATTGCTACAGCCAGTGGATACCCTGCGCCTTGCTACAGCCAGTAGAAACCCTGGGCCTTTCTACAGCCAGTGTATACACTGGGCCTTGCTGCAGCCAGTGGATACCCTAAGCATTGCTCCAGCCAGTTGATACCCTGGGCCTTGCTCCAGCCAGTGGATACCCTGGGCCTTGCTACAGCCAGTGGATACCCCTGGCCTTGCCATAGCCAGTTGATATTCTGGCCTTGCTACAGCCAGTGGTTACCCTGGGCCTTGCTACAGCCAGTGGATACCCTGGGCCTTGCTACAGCCCGTGGATACCCTGAGCCTTGCTACAGCCAGTGGATAACCTGGGCCTTGCTACAGCCCGTGGATACCCTGAGCCTTGCTACAGCCAGTGGATACCCTGGGCCTTGCTACAGCCAGTGGATACCCTGAGCCTTGCTACAGCCAGTGGATACCCTGAGCCTTGCTACAACCAGTGGATACCCTGGGCTTTGCTACTGCAAGTGGATACCCTGAACCTTGCTACAGCCAGTGGATACCCTGGGCCTTGCTATAGCCAGTCGATACCCTGGGCCTTGCTACAGCCAGTGGATACCCTTTGCCTTGCTACAGCAAGTGGATACCCTGGGCCTTGCTACAGCCAGTGAATACCCTGGGTCTTGCTACAGCCAGTGGATACACTGGGCCTTGCTACAGCCAGTGGATACCCTGGGCCTTGCTCCAGCCAGTGGATACCCTGGGCGTTGCTACAGCCAGTGGATACCCTGGGACTTGCTCCAGCCAGTGTATACCCTGGGCCTTGCTACAGCCCGTGGGTACCCTGGACCTTGCTACAGCCCGTTGATACCCTGAGCCTTGCTACAGCCAGTGGATACTCTGGGCTTTGCTACAGCCAATGGATACCCTGGGCCTTGCTACAGCCAGTGGATACCCTGGGTCTTGCTCCAGCCAGTGAATGCGATGAGCCTTGCTACAGCCAGAGGATACTCTGGGCTTTGCTACAGCCAATGGTTACCCTGGGCCTTGCTACAGTCCGTGGATACCATGGGTCTTGCTCCAGCCAGTGGTTACCCTGAGCCTTGCTACAGCCAGTGGATACTCTGGGCTTTGCTACAGCCCGTGGAAACCCTGGACCTTGCTACAGCCCGTGGATACCCTGGGCCTTGCTACAGCGAGTGGATACCCTGAGCTTTGCTACAGCCTGTGGAAACCCTGGACCTTGCTACAGCCAGCGGATACCCTGGGCCTTGCTACAGCCAGTGGATACCCTGGGCCTTGTTATAGCCAGAGGATTCTCTGGGCCTTGCTACAGCCAGTGGATACCCTGGGCCTTGCTATAGCCAGAGGATCCTCTGGGCCTTGCTACAGCCAGTGGATACCCTGGGCCTTGCTATAGCCAGTGGACATCCTGAGCCTAGCTATAGCCAATGGATACCCTGGGCCTTGCTATAGCCAGTGGATACCCTGGGCCTTTCTATAGCCAGAGGATACCCTGTGCCTTGCTACAGCCAGTGGATACCCTGGGTCTCACTACAGCCAGTGGATAACCTGGGTCTTGCTACAGCCCGTGGATACCCCGCGCCTTGCTACAGCCAGTGGATACCCTGGGCCTTGCGACAGACAGTGTATACCCTGCGCCTTGCTATTTCCAGTGGATACCCTGGGCCTTGCTACAGCCAGTGGATACCCTGGGTCTTGCTCCAGCCAGTATATACCCTGAGCCTTTCTACAGCCAGTGGATAATCTGGGCTTTGGTACAGCCAACGGATTCCCTGGGCCTTGCTACAGTCCGTGGATACCCTGGGTCTTGCTCCAGCCAGTGGATACCCTGAGCCTTGCTACAGCCAGTGGATACCCTGGGCCTTGCTACAGTCAGTGGATACCCTGGGCCTTGCTACAGCCAGTGGATACCCTGGGCCTTGCTACAGCCCGTGGATACCTTGGGCCTTGCTACAGTCAGTGGATACCCTGGGCCTTGCTACAGTCAGTGGATACATTGGGCCTTGCTACAGCCAGTGGATACCTTGGGCCTTGCTATAGCCAGTGGATACTCTGGGCCTTGCTACAGCCAGTGGATACCCTGGGCCTTGCTATAGCCCGTGGATACCCTGAGCCTTGCTATAGCCAGTGGATACCCTGGGCTTTGCTATAGCCAGTGGATACTCAGGGCCTTGCTATAGCCAGTGGATACCCTGGGCCTTGCTTTAGCCAGTGGATACCCTGAGCCTTGCTATAGCTAGTGGATACCCTGGGCCTTGCTATAGCCAGTGGATACCCTGGGCCTTGCTCCAGCCAGTGGATTCCCTGGGCCTTGCTATAGCCAGTGGATACCCTGGGCCTTGCTACAGCCAGTGGATACCCTGCGCCTTGCTACAGCCAGTGGATACCCTGGGCGTTGCTACAGCCAGTGGATACCCTGGGACTTGCTCCAGCCAGTGGATACCCTGAGCCTTGCTACAGCCCGTGGATACCCTGAGCCTTGCTACAGGCAGTGGATACCCTGAGCCTTGCTACAGCCAGTGGATACCCTGGGCCTTGCTACAGCCCGTGGGTACCCTGGGCCTTGCTACAGCCCGTGGATACCCTGAGCCGTGCTAAAGCCAGTGGATATTCTGGGCTTTGCTACAGCCAATGGATACCCTGGGCCATGCTACAGCCAGTGGATACCCTGGGTCTTGCTCCAGCCAGTGAATACCGGGAGCCTTGCTACAGCCAGAGGATACTCTGGGCTTTGCTACAGCCAATGGATACCCTGGGCCTTGCTACAGTCCGTGGATACCATGGGTCTTGCTCCAGCCAGTGGATACCCTGAGCCTTGCTACAGCTAGTGGATACTCTGGGATTTGCTACAGCCAGTGGAAACCCTGGACCTTGCTACAGCCCGTGGATACCCTGGGCCTTGCTACAGCAAGTGGATACCCTGAGCTTTGCTACAGCCAGTGGACACCCTGGGCCTTGCTACAGCCAGCGGATACCCTGGGCCTTGCTACAGCCAGTGGATACCCTGGGCCTTGTTATAGCCAGAGGATACTCTGGGCCTTGCTACAGCCAGTGGATACCCTGGGCCTTGCTATAGCCAGTGGATACCCTGAGCCTTGCCATAGCCAGTGGATACCCTGGGCCTTGCTATAGCCAGTGGATACCTGGGCCTTTCTATAGCCAGAGGATACCCTGTGCCTTGCTACAGCCAGTGGATACCCTGGGTCTCGCTACAGCCAGGGGATACCCTGGGTCTTGCTACAGCCCGTGGATACCCTGCGCGTTGCTACAGCCAGTGGATACCCTGGGCCTTGCGACAGCCAGTGGATACCCTGCGCCTTGCTACAGCCAGTGGATACCCTGGGCCTTGCTACAGCCAGTGGATACCCTGGGTCTTGCTCCAGCCAGTAGATACCCTGAGCCTTGCTACAGCCAGTGGATACTCTGGGCTTTGCTACAGCCAATGGATACCCTGGGCCTTGCTACAGTCCGTGGATACCCTGGGTCTTGCTACAGTCAGTGGATACCCTGGGCCTTGCTACAGCCAGTGGATACCCTGGGCCTTGCTACAGCTCGTGGATACCCTGGGCCTTGCTACAGTCAGTGGATACCCTGGGCCTTGCTACAGTCAGTGGGTTCCCTGGGCCTTGCTACAGCCAGTGGATACCCTGGGCCTAGCTATAGCCAGTGGATACTCTGGGCCTTGCTACAGCCAGTGGATACCCTGGGCCTTGCTATAGCCCGTGGATACCCTGTGCCTTGCTATAGCCAGTGGATACCCTGGGCCTTGCTCCAGCCAGTGGATACCCTGGGCCTTTCTCCAGCCAGTGGATACCCTGGGCCTTGCTATAGCCAGTGGATACCCTGGGTCTTGCTCCAGCCAGTGAATACCCTGAGCCTTGCTACAGCCAGAGGATACTCTGGGCTTTGCTACAGCCAATGGATACCCTGGGCCTTGCTACAGTCCGTGGATACCATGGGTCTTGCTCCAGCCAGTGGATACCCTGAGCCTTGCTACAGCCAGTGGATACTCTGGGCTTTGCTACAGCCAGTGGAAACCCTGGACCTTGCTACAGCCCGTGGATACCCTGGGCCTTGCTACAGCAAGTGGATACCCTGAGCCTTGCTACAGCCAATGGACACCCTGGGCCTTGCTACAGCCAGCGGATACCCTGGGCCTTGCTACAGCCAGTGGATACCCTGGGCCTTGTTATAGCCAGAGGATACTCTGGGCCTTGCTACAGCCAGTGGATACCCTGGGCCTTGCTATAGCCAGTGGATACCCTGAGCCTTGCTATAGCCAGTGGATACCCTGGGCCTTGCTATAGCCAGTGGATACCCTGGGCCTTTCTATAGCCAGAGGATACCCTGTGCCTTGCTACAGCCAGTGGATACCCTGGGTCTCGCTACAGCCAGTGGATACCCTGGGTCTTGCTACAGCCCGTGGATACCCTGCGCGTTGCTACAGCCAGTGGATACCCTGGGCCTTGCGACAGCCAGTGGATACCCTGCGCCTTGCTACAGCCAGTGGATACCCTGGGCCTTGCTACAGCCAGTGGATACCCTGGGTCTTGCTCCAGCCAGTAGATACCCTGAGCCTTGCTACAGCCAGTGGATACTCTGGGCTTTGCTACAGCCAATGGATACCCTGGGCCATGCTACAGTCCGTGTATACCCTTGGTCTTGCTTCAGCCAGTGGATACCCTGAGCCTTGCTACAGCCAGTGGACACTCTGGGCATTGCTACAGCGAGTGGATACCTGGGCCTTGCTACAGCCAGTGGATACCCTGGGCCTTGCTACAGTGAGTGGATACCCTGAGCCTTGCTACAGCCAGTGGATACCCTGGGCCTTGCTACAGTCAGTGGATACCCTGGGCCTTGCTACAGCCAGTGGATACCCTGGGCCTTGCTACAGCCCGTGGATACCCTGGGCCTTGCTACAGCCAGTGGATACTCTGGGCCTTGCTACAGTGGGTGGATACCCTGAGCCTTGCTCCAGCCATTGGATACCCTGGGCCGTGCTACAGCCAGTGGATAACCTGGGCCTTGCTACAGCCAGTGGATACCCTGGGCCTTCCTACAGCCCGTGGATACCCTGAGCCTTGCAACAGCCAGTGGATACCCTGGGTCTTGCTACAGCCCGTGGATACCCTTAGCCTTGCTACAGCCAGTGGATACCCTGGGCCTTGATACAGCCAGTGGATACCCTGGGCCCTGCTACAGCCCGTTGGTACCCTGGGCCTTGCTACAGTCAGTGGATAGCCTGGGCCTTGCTACAGTCAGTGGATACCCTGGGACTTGCTACAGCCAGTGGATACCCTGGGCATTGCTACAGCCATTGGATACTCTGGGACTTGCTCCAGCCAGTGGATACCCTGAGCCTTGCTACAGCCCGTGGATACCCTGAGCCATGCTACAGCCAGTGGATAACCTGAGCTTTGCTACAGCCAGTGGATACCCTGGGCCTTGCTACAGCCCGTGGGTACCATGAGCCTTGCTACAGCCAGTGGATACCCTAAGTCTTGCTACAGCCCGTGGATACCCTGCGCCTTGCTACAGCCAGTGGATACCCTGGGCCTTGCTACAGACAGTGGATACCCTGCGCCTTGCTACAGCCAGTGGATGCCCTGGGCCATGCTACAGCCAGTGGATACCCTGGGCCTTGCTATAGCCAGTGGATACCCTGGGCCTTGCTACAGCCAGTGGATACCCTGGATCTTGCTCCAGCCAGTGGATACCCTGAGCCTTGCTACAGACAGTGGATACTCTGGTCTTTGCTACAGCCAATGGATACCCTGGGCCTTGCTACAGCCAGTGGATACCCTGGGTCTTGCTCCAGCCAGTGGATACCCTGGGTCTTTCTCCAGCCAGTGCATACCCTGAGCCTTGCTCCAGAAAGAGGATACTCTGGGCTTTGCTACAGCAAAAGGATACCCTGGGCCTTGCTACAGTCCGTGGATACCCTGGGTCTTGCTCCAGCCAGTGGATACCCTGAGCCTTGCTACAGCCAGTGGATAGTCTGGGCTTTGCTACAGCCAGTGGATACCCTGGGCCTTGCTACAGCCCGTGGATACCCTGGGCCTTGCTACAGCGAGTGGATACCCTGAGCCTTGCTACAGCCAGTGGACACCCTGGACCTTGCTACAGCCAATGGATACCCTGGGCCTTGCTACAGCCAGGGGATACCCTGGGCCTTGCTATAGCCAGTGGATACTCTGGGCCTTGCTACAGCCAGTGGATACCCTGGGCCTTGCTATAGCCAGTTGATACCCTGAGCCTTGCTATAGCCAGTGGATACCCTGGGCCATGCTATAGCAAGTGGATACTCTGGGCCTTGCTATAGCCAGTGGATACCCTGGGCCTTGCTATAGCCAGTGGATACCCTGAGCATTGCTATGGCCAGTGGATACCCTGGGCCGTGCTATAGCCAGTGGATACCCTGTGCCTTGCTACAGCCAGTGGATACCCTGGGCCTTGCTATAGACAGTGGAAACCCTGGGCCTTGCTATAGCCAGTGGATACCCTGGGCCTTGCCATAGCCAGTTGATACTCTGTGCCTTGCTACAGCCAGTGGATACCCTGGGCTTTGCTACAGCCAGCGGATACCCTGGGCCTTGCTACAGCCCGTGGATACCCTGAGCCTTGCTACAGCCAATGGATACCCTGAGCCTAGCTACAACCAGTGGATACCCTGGGCCTTGCTACTGCAAGTGGATACCCTGAGCCTTGCTACAGCCAGTGGATACCCTGGGTCTCGCTACAGCCAGTGGATACCCTGGGTCTTGCTACAGCCCGTGGATACCCTGCGCGTTGCTACAGCCAGTGGATACCCTGAGCCTTGCGACAGCCAGTGGATACCCTGCGCCTTGCTACAGCCAGCGGATACCCTGGGCCTTGCTACAGCCCGTGGATACCCTGAGCCTTGCTACAGCCAGTGGATACCCTGGGCCTTGCTACAGCCCGTGGATACCCTGAGCCTTGCTACAGCCAATGGATACCCTGAGCCTAGCTACAACCAGTGGATACCCTGGGCCATGCTACAGCAAGTGGATACCCTGAGCCTTGCTACAGCCAGTGGATACCCTGGGTCTCGCTACAGCCAGTGGATACCCTGGGTCTTGCTACAGCCCGTGGATACCCTGCGCGTTGCTACAGCCAGTGGATACCCTGGGCCTTGCGACAGCCAGTGGATACCCTGGGCCTTGCGACAGCCAGTGGATACCCTGCGCCTTGCTACAGCCAGTGGATACCCTGGGCCTTGTTACAGCCAGTGGATACCCTGGGTCTTGCTCCAGCCAGTAGATACCCTGAGCCTTGCTACAGCCAGAGGATACTCTGGGCTTTGCTACAGCCAATGGATACCCTGGGCCTTGCTACAGTCCGTGGATACCCTGGGTCTTGATCCAGCCAGTGGATACCCTTAGCCTTGCTACAGCCAGTGGATACTCTGGGCTTTGCTACAACCAGTGGATACCTGGGCCTTGCTACATCCCGTGGATACCCTGGGCCTTGCTACAGTGAGTGGATACCCTGAGCCTTGCTACAGCCAGTGGATACCCTGGGCCTTGCTACAGTCAGTGTATACCCTGGGCTTTGCTACAGCCAGTGGATTCCCTGGGCCTTGCTACAGCCCGTGGATACCCTGGGTCTTGCTACAGTCAGTGGATACCCTGGGCCTTGCTACAGCCAGTGGATACCCTGGGCCTTGCTACAGCCCGTGGATACCCTGGGCCTTGCTACAGTCAGTGGATACCCTGGGCCTTGCTACAGTCAGTGGATTCCCTGGGCCTTGCTACAGCCAGTGGATACCCTGGGCCTAGCTAAAGCCAGTGGATACTCTGGGCCTTGCTACAGCCAGTGGATACCCTGGGCCTTGCTATAGCCCGTGGATACCCTGTGCCTTGCTATAGCCAGTGGATACTCTGGGCCTTGCTACAGCCAGTGGATACCCTGGGCCTTGCTATAGCCCGTGGATACCCTGGGCCTTGCTACAGCCCGTGGATACCCTGGGTCTTGCTACAGTCAGTGGATACCCTGGGCCTTGCTACAGCCAGTGGATACCCTGGGCCTTGTTACAGCCCGTGGATACCCTGCGCCTTGCTACAGTCAGTGTATACCCTGGGCCTTGCTACAGTCCGTGGATACCATGGGTCTTGCTCCAGCCAGTGGATACCCTGAGCCTTGCTACAGCCAGTGGATACTCTGGGCTTTGCTACAGCCAGTGGAAACCCTGGACCTTGCTACAGCCCGTGGATACCCTGGGCCTTGCTACAGCAAGTGGATACCCTGAGCCTTGCTACAGCCAGTGGACACCCTGGGCCTTGCTACAGCCAGCGGATACCCTGGGCCTTGCTACAGCCAGTGGATACCCTGGGCCTTGTTATAGCCAGAGGATACTCTGGGCCTTGCTACAGCCAGTGGATACCCTGGGCCTTGCTATAGCCAGTGGATACCCTGAGCCTTGCTATAGCCAGTGGATACCCTGGGCCTTTCTATAGCCAGAGGATACCCTGTGCCTTGCTACAGCCAGTGGATACCCTGGGTCTTGCTATAGACAGTGGAAACCCTGGGCCTTGCTATAGCCAGTGGATACCCTGGGCCTTGCCATAGCCAGTTGATACTCTGTGCCTTGCTACAGCCAGTGGATACCCTGGGCTTTGCTACAGCCAGCGGATACCCTGGGCCTTGCTACAGCCCGTGGATACCCTGAGCCTTGCTACAGCCAGTGGATACCCTGGGCCTTGCTACAGCCCGTGGATACCCTGAGCCTTGCTACAGCCAATGGATACACTGAGCCTAGCTACAACCAGTGGATACCCTGGGCCTTGCTACTGCAAGTGGATACCCTGAGCCTTGCTACAGCCAGTGGATACCCTGGGTCTCGCTACAGCCAGTGGATACCCTGGGTCTTGCTACAGCCCGTGGATATCCTGCGCGTTGCTACAGCCAGTGGATACCCTGGGCCTTGCGACAGCCAGTGGATACCCTGCGCCTTGCTACAGTCAGTGGATACCCTGGGCCTTGCTACAGCCAGTGGATACCCTGGGTCTTGCTCCAGCCAGTAGATACCCTGAGCCTTGCTACAGCCAGTGGATACTCTGGGCTTTGCTACAGCCAATGGATACCCTGGGCCTTGCTAAAGTCCGTGGATACCCTGGGTCTTGCTCCAGCCAGTGGATACCCTGAGCCTTGCTACAGCCAGTGGATACTCTGGGCTTTGCTACAGCCAGTGTATACCTGGGCCTTGCTAGAGCCCGTGGATACACTGGGCCTTGCTAAAGTGATTGGATACCCTGAGCCTTGCTACAGCCAGTGGATACCCTGGGCCTTGCTACAGTCAGAGGATACCCTCTGCCTTGCTACAGCCAGTGGATACCCTGGGCCTTGCTACAGCCCGTGGATACCCTGGGCCTTGCTACAGTCAGTGGATACCCTGGGCCTTGCTACAGTCAGTGGATACCCTGGGCCTTGCTACAGCCAGTGGATACCCTGGACCTTGCTATAGCCAGTGGATACTCTGGGTCTTGCTACAGCCAGTGTATACCCTGAGCCTTGCTATAGCCATTAGATACCCTGAGCCTTGCTACAGCCAGTGGATTTCCTGGGCCTTGCTATAGCCAGTGGATACCCTGGGCCTTGCTACAGCCAGTGGATACCCTGGGCCTTGCTATAGCCAGTGGATACCCTGGGCCTTGCTACAGCCAATGGATACCCTGGGCCTTGCTATAGCCAGTGGATACCCTGAGCCTTGCTACAGCCAGTGGATACCCTAAGCATTGCTACAGCCAGTGTATACCCTGAGCCTTGCTACAGCCAGTTGATACCCTAAGCATTGCTACAGCCAGTGGATACCCTGCGCCTTGCTACAGCCAGTAGAAACCCTGGACCTTGCTACAGCCAGTGTATACCCTGGACCTTGCTACAGCCAGTGGATACCCTAAGCATTGCTCCAGCCAAATGATACCCTGGGCCTTGCTCCAGCCAGTGGATAACCTGGGCCTTACTATAGCCTGTGGATACCCTGAGCCTTGCAACAGTCAGTGGATACCCTGGGCCTTGCTACACTCGGTGGATACCCTGGGCCTTGCTACAGCCAGTGGATACCCAGGGCCTTGCTATAGCCAGTGGATACTCTGGGCATTGCTACAGCCAGTGGATACCCTGGGCCTTGCTATAGCCCATGGATACCATGAGCCTTGCTATAGCCAGTGGATACCCTGGGCCTTGCTATAGCCAGTGGATACTCAGGGCCTTGCTATAGCCAGTGGATACCCTGGGCCTTGCTTTAACCAGTGGATACCCTGAGCCTTGCTATAGCCAGTGGATACCCTGTGCCTTGCTACAGCCAGTGGATACCCCGGGCCTTGCTATAGACAGTGGAAACCCTGGGCCTTGCTATAGCCAGGGGATACCCTGGGCCTTGCCATAGCCAGTTGATACTCTGGGCCTTGCTACAGCCAGTGGATACCCTGGGCTTTGCTACAGCCAGTGGATACCCTGGGCCTTGCTACAGCCCGTGGATAGCCTGAGCCTTGCTACAGCCAGTGGATACCCTGGGCCTTGCTACAGCCCGTGGATACCCTGAGCCTTACTACAGCCAATGGATACCCTGAGCCTAGCTACAACCAGTGGATACCCTGGGCCTTGCTACTTCAAGTGGATACCCTGAGCCTTGCTACAGCCAGTGGATACCCTGGGTCTCGCTACAGCCAGTGGATACCCTGGGTCTTGCTACAGCCCGTGGATACCCTGCGCGTTGCTACAGCCAGTGGATAACCTGGGCCTTGCGACAGCCAGTGGATACCCTGCGCCTTGCTACAGCCAGTGGATACCCTGGGCCTTGCTACAGCCTGTGGATACCCTGGGTCTTGCTCCAGCCAGTAGATACCCTGAGCCTTGCTACAGCCAGTGGATACTCTGGGCTTTGCTACAGCCAATGGATACCCTGGGCCTTGCTAATGTCCGTGGATACCCTGGGTCTTGCTCCAGCCAGTGGATACCCTGAGCCTTGCTACAGCCTGTGGATACTCTGGGTCTTGCTACAGCCAGTGTATACCTGGGCCTTGCTACAGTCCGTGGATACCCTGGGTCTTGCTCCAGCCAGTGGATACCCTGAGCCTTGCTACAGCCAGTGGATACTCTGGGCTTTGCTACAGCCAGTGGATACCCTGGGCCTTGCTACAGCCCGTGGATACCCTGGGCCTTGCTACAGCGAGTGGATAACCAGAGCCTTGCTACAGCCAGTGGACACCCTGGACCTTGCTACAGCCAGTGGATACCCTAGGCCTTGCTACAGCCAGTGGATACCCTGGGCCTTGCTATAGCCAGTGGATACTCTGGGCCTTGCTACAGCCAGTGGATACCCTGGGCCTTGCTATAGCCAGTTGATACCCTGAGCCTTGCTATAGCCAGTGGATACCCTGGGCCATGCTATAGCAAGTGGATACTCTGGGCCTTGCTATAGCCAGTGGATACCCTGGGCCTTGCTATAGCCAGTGGATACCCTGAGCCTTGCTATAGCCAGTGTATACCCTGGGCCTTGCTATAGCCAGTGGATACCCTGTGCCTTGCTACAGCCAGTGGATACCCTGGGCCTTGCTATAGACAGTGGAAACCCTGGGCCTTGCTATAGCCAGTGGATACCCTGGGTCTTGCTCCAACCAGTGGATACCCTGCGCCTTGCTTCAGCCCGCGGATACCCTGAGCCTTGCTACAGCCCTTGGAAACCCTGAGCCTTGCTACAGCCAGAGGATACCCTGGGCCTTGCTACAGCCAGAGGATACTCTGGGCTTTGCTACAGCCAATGGATACCCTGGGCCTTGCTACAGTCCGTGGATACCATGGGTCTTGCTCCAGCCAGTGGATACCATGAGCCTTGCTACAGCCAGTGGATACTCTGGGCTTTGCTACAGCCAGTGGAAACCCTGGAACTTGCTACAGCCCGTGGAAACCCTGGGCCTTGCTACAGCGAGTGGATACCCTGAGCCTTGCTACAGCCAGTGGACACCCTGGGCCTTGCTACAGCCAGCGGATACCCTGGGCCTTGCTACAGCCAGTGGATACCCTGGGCCTTGTTATAGCCAGAGGATTCTCTGGGCCTTGCTACAGCCAGTGGATACCCTGGGCCTTGCTATAGCCAGTGGATTCCCTGAGCCTAGCTATAGCCAGTGGATACCCTGGGCCTTGCTATAGCCAGTGGATACCCTGAGCCTTTCTATAGCCAGAGGATACCCTGGGCCATGCTATAGCAAGTGGATACTCTGGGCCTTGCTATAGCCAGTGGATACCCTGGGCCTTGCTATAGCCAGTGGATACCCTGAGCCTTGCTATAGCCAGTGTATACCCTGGGCCTTGCTATAGCCAGTGGATACCCTGTGCCTTGCTACAGCCAGTGGATACCCTGGGCCTTGCTATAGACAGTGGAAACCCTGGGCATTGCTATAGCCAGTGGATACCCTGGGTCTTGCTCCAACCAGTGGATACCCTGCGCCTTGCTTCAGCCCGTGGATACCCTGAGCCTTGCTACAGCCCTTGGAAACCCTGAGCCTTGCTACAGCCAGAGGATACCCTGGGCCTTGCTACAGCCAGAGGATACTCTGGGCTTTGCTACAGCCAATGGATACCCTGGGCCTTGCTACAGTCCGTGGATACCATGGGTCTTGCTCCAGCCAGTGGATACCATGAGCCTTGCTACAGCCAGTGGATACCCTGGCTCTCGCTAGAGCCATTGGATACCCTGGATCGTGCTACAGCCCGTGGATACCCTGCGCCTTGCTACAGCCAGTGGATACCCTGAGCCTTTCTATAGCCAGAGGATACCCTGGGCCATGCTACAGCAAGTGGATACTCTGGGCCTTGCTATAGCCAGTGGATACCCTGGGCCTTGCTACAGCCAGTGGATACCCTGGGTCTTGCTACAGCCAGTAGATACCCTGGGCCTTGCTATAGCCAGTGGATAACCTGGGCCCTGCTACAGCCAGTGGATACCCTGAGCCTTGCTACAGCCAGTGGATACCCTGGGCCTTGCTACAGCCAGTGGATACCCTGGGCCTTGCTACAGCCAGTAGATACCCTGGGCCTTGCTACAGCCAGTAGATACCCTGGGCCTTGCTACAGCCAGTGGATACCCTAAGCATTGCTACAGCCAGTGTATACCCTGGGCCTTGATACAGCCAGTTGATACCCTAAGCATTGCAACAGCCAGTGGATACCCTGCGCCTTGCTACAGCCAGTAGAAATCCTGGACTTTGCTACAGCCAGTGTATACCCTGGGCATTGCTACAGCCAGTGGATACCCTAAGCATTGCTCCAGCCAATTGATACCCTGGGCCTTGCTCCAGCCAGAGCATAACCTGGGCCTTACTATAGCCAGTGGATACCCTGGGCCTTGCTCCAGCCAGTGGATACCCTGGGCCTTGCTACAGCCAGTAGATACTCTGGGCTTTGCTACAGCCAGTGGATACCCTGAGCCTTGCTACAGCCAGTGGATACCCTGGGCCTTGCTACAGCCAGTGGATACCCTGGGCCTTGCTACAGCCAGTAGATACCCTGGGCCTTGCTACAGCCAGTTGATACCCTAAGCATTGCTACAGCCAGTGGATACCCTGCGCCATGCTACAGCCAGTAGAAACCCTGGACCTTGCTACAGCCAGTGTATACCCTGGGCCTTGCTACAGCCAGTGGATACCCTAAGCATTGCTCCAGCCAAATGATACCCTGGGCCTTGCTCCAGCCAGTGGATAACCTCGGCCTTACTATAGCCAGTGGATACCCTGGGCCTTGCTCCAGCCAGTGGATACCCTGGGCCTTGCTACAGCCAGTGGATAACCTGGGCCTTGCTACAGCCAGTGGATACCCTGGGCCTTCCTACAGCCCGAGGATACCCTGAGCCTTGCAACAGCCAGTGGATACCCTGGGCCTTGCTACAGCCCGTGGATACCCTTAGCCTTGCTACAGCCAGTGGATACCCTGAGCCTTGCTACAGCCAGTGGATACCCTGAGCTTTGCTACAGCCAGTGGATACCCTGAGCCTTGCTCAAACCAGTGGATACCCTGGGCCTTGCTACTGCCAGTGGATACCCTGAGCCTTTCTACAGCCAGTGGATACCCTGGGCCTTGCTATAGCCAGTCGATACCCTGGGCCTTGCTACAGCCAGTGGATACCCTGCGCCTTGCTACAGCCAGTGGATACCCTGGGCCTTGCTACAGCCTGTGGATGCCCTGTGCCTTCCTATAGCCAGTGGATACCCTGGGCCTTGCTACTGCCAGTTGATACCCTGGGACTTGCTACAGCCAGTGGATACCCTGGGCCTTGCTACAGCCAGTGGATACCCTGGGACTTTCTACAGCCAGTGGATACCCTGGGCGTTGCTACAGCCATTGGATACTCTGGGACTTGCTCCAGCCAGTGGATACCCTGAGCCTTGCTACAGCCCGTGCATACCCTGAGCCATGCTACAGCCAGTGGATAACCTGAGCTTTGCTACAGCCAGAGGATACCCTGGGCCTTGCTACAGCCCGTGGATACCCTGGGCCTTGCTACAGCCCGAGGATACCTCGAGACTTGCTACAGCCAGTGGATACCCTGGGTCTTGCTACAGCCCGTGGATACCCTGCGCCTCGCTACAGCCAGTGGATACCCTGGGCCTTGCTACAGCCAGTGGATACCCTGCGCCTTGCTACAGCCAGAGGATGCCCTGGGCCATGCTACAGCCAGTGGATACCCTGGGCCTTGCTACAGCCAGTGGATACCCTGGGCCTTGCTACAGCCAGTGGATACCCTGGATCTTGCTCCAGCCAGTGGATACCCTGAGCCTTGCTACAGACAGTGGATATTCTTGTCTTTACTACAGCCAATGGATACCCTGGGCCTTGCTACAACCAGTGGATACCCTGGGTCTTGCTCCAGCCAGTGGATACCCTGGGTCTTGCTCCAGCCAGTGCATACCCTGAGCCTTGCTCCAGCCAGTGGATACTCTGGGCTTTGCTACAGCAAATGGGTACCCTGGGCCTTGCTACAGTCCGTGGATACCCTGGGTCTTGCTCCAGCCAGTGGATACCCTGAGCCTTGCTACAGCCAGTGGATACTCTGGGCTTTGCTACAGCCAGTGGATACCCTGGGCCTTGCTACAGCCCGTGGATACCCTGGGCCTTGCTACAGCGAGTGGATAACCAGAGCCTTGCTACAGCCAGTGGACACCCTGGACCTTGCTACAGCCAGTGGGTACCCTGTGCCTTGCTATAGCCGTTGGATACCCTGGGCCTTGCTATAGCCAGTGGATAGCCTGGGCCTTACTATACCCAGTGGATTCCCTGGGCCTTGCTACAGCCAGTGGATACCCTGGGCCTTGCTATAGCCAGTGGATACTCAGGGCCTTGCTATAGCCAGTGGATACCCTGGGCCTTGCTTTAACCAGAGGTTACCCTGAGCCTTGCTATAGCCAGTGGATACCCTGGGCCTTGCTATAGCCAGTGTATACCCTGTGCCTTGCTACAGCCAGTGGGTACCCTGTGCCTTGCTATAGCCGTTGGATACCCTGGGCCTTGCTATAGCCAGTGGATAGCCTGGGCCTTACTATACCCAGTGGATTCCCTGGGCCTTGCTACAGCCAGTGGATACCCTAGGTCTTGCTACAGCCAATAGATACCCTGGGCCTTGCTATAGCCAGTAGATAACCTGGGCCCTGCTACAGCCAGTGGATACCCTGAGCCTTGCTACAGCCAGTGGATTCCCTGGGCCTTGCTACAGCCAGTGGATACGCTGGGCCTTGCTACAGCCAGTAGATACCCTGCACCTTGCTACAGCCAGTAGATACCCTGGGCCTTGCTACAGCCAGTGGATACCCTAAGCATTGCTACAGCCAGTGTATACCCTGAGCCTTGCTACAGCCAGTTGATACCCTAAGCATTGCTACAGCCAGTGGATACCCTGCGCCTTGCTACAGCCAGTAGAAACCCTGGACCTTGCTACAGCCAGTGTATACCCTGGACCTTGCTACAGCCAGTGGATACCCTAAGCATTGCTCCAGCCAAATGATACCCTGGGCCTTGCTCCAGCCAGTGGATAACCTGGGCCTTACTATTGCCAGTGGATACCCTGGGCCTTGCTCCAGCCAGTGGATACCCTGGGCCGTGCTACAGCCAGTGGATAACCTGGGCCTTGCTACAGCCAGTGGATACCCTGGGCCTTCCTACAGCCCGTGGATACCCTGAGCCTTGCAACAGCCAGTGGATACCCTGGGTCTTGCTACAGCCCGTGGATACCCTTAGCCTTGCTACAGCCAGTGGATACCCTGGGCCTTGCTACAGCCAGTGGATACCCTGGGCCTTGCTCCAGCCAGTGGATACCCTGGGCCGTGCTACAGCCAGTGGATAACCTGGGCCTTGCTCCAGCCAGTGGATACCCTGGGCCTTGCTATAGACAGTGGAAACCATGGGCCTTGCTATAGCCAGTGGATACCCTGGGTCTTGCTCCAACCAGTGGATACCCTGCGCCTTGCTACAGCCCGTGGATACCCTGAGCCTTGCTACAGCTCTTGGAAACCCTGAGCCTTGCTACAGCCAGAGGATACCCTGGGCCTTGCTACAGCCAGAGGATACTCTGGGCTTTGCTACAGCCAATGGATACCCTGGGCCTTGCTACAGTCCGTGGATACCATGGGTCTTGCTCCAGCCAGTGGATACCCTGAGTCTTGCTACAGCCAGTGGATACTCTGGGTTTTGCTACAGCCAGTGGAAACCCTGGACCTTGCTACAGCCCGTGGTTACCCTGGGCCTTGCTACAGCGAGTGGATACCCTGAGCCTTGCTACAGCTGCGGATACCCTGGGCCTTGCTACAGCCAGTGGATACCCTGGGCCTTGTTATAGCCAGAGGATTCTCTGGGCCTTGCTACAGCCAGTGGATACCCAGGGCCTTGTTATAGCCAGTGGATACCCTGGGACTTGCTATAGCCAGTGGATACCCTGGGCCTTTCTATAGCCAGAGGATACCCTGTGCCTTGCTACAGCCAGTGGATACCCTGGGTCGCGCTACAGCCAGTGGATACCCTGGGTCTTGCTACAGCCCGTGGATACCCTGCGCCTTGCTACAGCCAGTGGATACCCTGGGCCTTGCGATAGCCAGTGGATACCCTGCGCCTTGCTACAGCCAGTGGATACCCTGGGCCTTGCTACAGTCAGTGGATACCCTAGGTCTTGCTCCAGCCAGTAGATACCCTGAGACATTCTACAGCCAGTGGTACCCTGGGCCTTGCTACATTCAGTGGATACCCTGGGCCTTGCTACAGTCAGTGGATACCCTGGGCCTTGCTACAGCCAGTGGATACCCTGGGCCTTGCTATAGCCAGTGGATACTCTGGGCATTGCTACAGCCAGTGGATACCCTGGGCCTTGCTATAGCCCGTGGATAACCTGAGCCTTGCTATAGCCAGTGGATACCCTGGCCTTGCTATAGCCAGTGGATACTCAGGGCCTTGCTATATCCAGTGGATACCCTGGGCCTTGCTTTAGCCAGTGGATAACCTGAGCCTTGCTATAGCCAGTGGATACCCTGGGCCTTGCTATAGCCAGTGGATACCCTGTGCCTTGCTACAGCCACTGGATACCCTGGGCCTTGCTATAGCCATTGGATACCCTGGGCCTTGCTATAGCCAGTGGATACCCTGGGCCTTACTATACCCAGTGGATTCCCTGGGCCTTGCTACAGCCAGTGGATACCCTGGGTCTTGCTACAGCCAGTAGATACCCTGGGCCTTGCTATAGCCAGTGGATAACCTGGGCCCTGCTACTGCCAGTGGATACCCTGCGCCTTGCTACAGCCAGTAGAAACCCTGGACCTTGCTACAGCCAGTGTATACCCTGGGCATTGCTACAGCCAGTGGATACCCTAAGCATTGCTCCAGCCAATTGATACCCTGGGCCTTGCTCCAGCCAGTGCATAACCTGGGCCTTACTATAGCCAGTGGATACCCTGGGCCTTGCTCCAGCCAGTGGATAACCTGGGCCTTGCTACCGCCAGTAGATACTCTGGGCTTTGCTACAGCCAGTGGGTACCTGGGCCTTGCTACAGCCCGTGGATACCCTGGGCCTTGCTACAGTGAGTGGATACCCTGAGCATTGCTACAGCCAGCGGATACCCTGGGCCTTGCTACAGTCACTGGATACCCTGGGCCTTGCTACAGCCAGTGGATACTCTGGGCTTTGCTACAGCCAGTGGGTACCTGGGCCTTGCTACAGCCCGAGGATACCCTGGGCCTTGCTACAGTGAGTGGATACCCTGAGCCTTGCTACAGCCAGTGGATACCCTGGGCCTTGCTACAGTCAGTGGATACCCTGGTCCTTGCTACAGCCAGTGGATACCCTGGGCCCTGCTACAGCCCGTTGATACCCTGGGCCTTGCTACAATCAGTGGATACCCTGGGCCTTGCTACAGCCGGTGGATACCCTGGGCCTTGCTACAGCCAGTGGATACCCAGGGCCTTGCTATAGCCAGTGGATACTCTGGGCATTGCTACAGCCAGTGGATACCCTGGGCCTTGCTATAGCCCATGGATACCCTGAGCCTTGCTATAGCCAGTGGATACCCTGGGCCTTGCTATAGCCAGTGGATACTCAGGGCCTTGCTATAGCCAGTGGATACCCTGGGCATTGCTTTAACCAGTGGTTACCCTGAGCCTTGCTATAGCCAGTGGATACCCTGGGCCTTGCTATAGCCAGTGTATACCCTGTGCCTTGCTACAGCCAGTGGGTACCCTGTGCCTTGCTATAGCCGTTGGATACCCTGGGCCTTGCTATAGCCAGTGGATACCCTAGGTCTTGCTACAGCCAGTAGATACCCTGGGCCTTGCTATAGACAGTGGATAACCTGGGCCCTGCTACAGCCAGTGGATACCCTGAGCCTTGCTACAGCCAGTGGATACCCTGGGCCTTGCTACAGCCAGTGGATACCCTGGGCCTTGCTACAGCCAGTAGATACCCCGCGCCTTGCTACAGCCAGTAGATACCCTGGGCCTTGCTACAGCCAGTGGATACCCTAAGCATTGCTACAGCCAGTGTATACCCTGAGCCTTGCTACAGCCAGTTGATACCCTAAGCATTGCTACAGCCAGTGGATACCCTGCGCCTTGCTACAGCCAGTAGAAACCCTGGACCTTGCTACAGCCAGTGTATACCCTGGACCTTGCTACAGCCAGTGGATACCCTAAGCATTGCTCCAGCCAATTGATACTCTGGGCCTTGCTCCAGCCAGTGGATAACCTGGGCCTTACTATAGCCAGTGGATACCCTGGGCCTTGCTATAGCCAGTGGATACTCTGGGCCTTGCTACAGCCAGTGGATACCCTGGGCCTTGCTATAGCAAGTTGATACCCTGAGCCTTGCTATTGCCAGTGGATACCCTGGGCCTTGCTATAGCAAGTGGATACTCTGGGTCTTGCTATAGCCAGTGGATACCTGGGCCTTGCTAGAGCCCGTGGATACCCTGGGCCTTGCTAAAGTGAGTGGATACCCTGAGCCTTGCTACAGCCAGTGGATACCCTGGGCCTTGCTACAGTCAGAGGATACCCTCTGCCTTGCTACAGCCAGTGGATACCCTGGGCCTTGCTACAGCCCGTGGATACCCTGGGCCTTGCTACAGTCAGTGGATACCCTGGGCCTTGCTACAGTCAGTGGATACCCTGGGCCTTGCTACAGCCAGTGGATACCCTGGGCCTTGCTATAGCCAGTGGATACTCTGGGTCTTGCTACAGCCAGTGTATACCCTGAGCCTTGCTATAGCCATTAGATACCCTGAGCCTTGCTACAGCCAGTGGATTTCCTGGGCCTTGCTATAGCCAGTGGATACCCTGGGCCTTGCTACAGCCAGTGGATACCCTGGGCCTTTCTATAGCCAGTGGATACCCTGGGCCTTGCTACAGCCAATGGATACCCTGGGCCTTGCTATAGCCAGTGGATACCCTGAGCCTTGCTACAGCCAGTGGATACCCTAAGCATTGCTACAACCAGTGTATACCCTGAGCCTTGCTACAGCCAGTTGATACCCTAAGCATTGCTACAGCCAGTGGATACCCTGCGCCTTGCTACAGTCAGTAGAAACCCTGGACCTTGCTACAGCCAGTGTATACCCTGGACCTTGCTACAGCCAGTGGATACCCTAAGCATTGCTCCAGCCAAATGATACCCTGGGCCTTGCTCCAGCCAGAGGATAACCTGGGCCTTACTATAGCCAGTGGATACCCTGGTCCTTGCTCCAGCCAGTGGATACCCTGGGCCGTGCTACAGCCAGTGGATAACCTGGGCCTTGCTACAGCCAGTGGATACCCTGGGCCTTCCTACAGCCCGTGGATACCCTGAGCCTTGCAACAGTCAGTGGATACCCTGGGCCTTGCTACAGTCGGTGGATACCCCGGGCCTTGCTACAGCCAGTGGATACTCTGGGCTTTGCTACAGCCAGTGGGTACCTGGGCCTTGTTACAGCCCGTGGATACCCTGGGCCTTGCTACAGTGAGTGGATACCCTGAGCCTTGCTACAGCCAGTGGATACCCTGGGCCTTGCTACAGTCAGTGGATACCCTGGTCCTTGCTACAGCCAGTGGATACCCTGGGCCCTGCTACAGCCCGTTGATACCCTGGGCCTTGCTACAATCAGTGGATACCCTGGGCCTTGCTACAGCCGGTGGATACCCTGGGCCTTGCTACAGCCAGTGGATACCCAGGGCCTTGCTATAGCCAGTGGATACTCTGGGCATTGCTACAGCCAGTGGATACCCTGGGCCTTGCTATAGCCCATGGATACCCTGAGCCTTGCTATAGCCAGTGGATACCCTGGGCCTTGCTATAGCCAGTGGATACTCAGGGCCTTGCTATAGCCAGTGGATACCCTGGGCCTTGCTATAGCCAGTGTATACCCTGTGCCTTGCTACAGCCAGTGGGTACCCTGTGCCTTGCTATAGCCGTTGGATACCCTGGGCCTTGCTATAGCCAGTGGATACCCTAGGTCTTGCTACAGCCAGTAGATACCCTGGGCCTTGCTATAGCAAGTTGATACCCTGAGCCTTGCTATTGCCAGTGGATACCCTGGGCCTTGCTATAGCAAGTGGATACTCTGGGTCTTGCTATAGCCAGTGGATACCTGGGCCTTGCTAGAGCCCGTGGATACCCTGGGCCTTGCTAAAGTGAGTGGATACCCTGAGCCTTGCTACAGCCAGTGGATACCCTGGGCCTTGCTACAGTCAGAGGATACCCTCTGCCTTGCTACAGCCAGTGGATACCCTGGGCCTTGCTACAGCCCGTGGATACCCTGGGCCTTGCTACAGTCAGTGGATACCCTGGGCCTTGCTACAGTCAGTGGATACCCTGGGCTTTGCTACAGCCAGTGGATACCCTGGGCCTTGCTATAGCCAGTGGATACTCTGGGTCTTGCTACAGCCAGTGTATACCCTGAGCCTTGCTATAGCCATTAGATACCCTGAGCCTTGCTACAGCCAGTGGATTTCCTGGGCCTTGCTATAGCCAGTGGATACCCTGGGCCTTGCTACAGCCAGTGGATACCCTGGGCCTTTCTATAGCCAGTGGATACCCTGGGCCTTGCTACAGCCAATGGATACCCTGGGCCTTGCTATAGCCAGTGGATACCCTGAGCCTTGCTACAGCCAGTGGATACCCTAAGCATTGCTACAACCAGTGTATACCCTGAGCCTTGCTACAGCCAGTTGATACCCTAAGCATTGCTAAAGCCAGTGGATACCCTGCGCCTTGCTACAGCCAGTAGAAACCCTGGACCTTGCTACAGCCAGTGTATACCCTGGACCTTGCTACAGCCAGTGGATACCCTAAGCATTGCTCCAGCCAAATGATACCCTGGGCCTTGCTCCAGCCAGAGGATAACCTGGGCCTTACTATAGCCAGTGGATACCCTGGTCCTTGCTCCAGCAAGTGGATACCCTGGGCCGTGCTACAGCCAGTGGATAACCTGGGCCTTGCTACAGCCAGTGGATACCCTGGGCCTTCCTACAGCCCGTGGATACCCTGAGCCTTGCAACAGTCAGTGGATACCCTGGGCCTTGCTACAGTCGGTGGATACCCTGGGCCTTGCTACAGCCAGTGGATACCCAGGGCCTTGCTATAGCCAGTGGATACTCTGGGCATTGCTACAGCCAGTGGATACCCTGGGCCTTGCTATAGCCCATGGATACCCTGAGCCTTGCTATAGCCAGTGGATACCCTGGGCCTTGCTATAGCCAGTGGATACTCAGGGCCTTGCTATAGCCAGTGGATACCCTGGGCCTTGCTTTAACCAGTGGATACCCTGAGCCTTGCTATAGCCAGTGGATACCCTGTGCCTTGCTACAGCCAGTGGATACCCCGGGCCTTGCTATAGACAGTGGAAACCCTGGGCCTTGCTATAGCCAGTGGATACCCTGGGCCTTGCCATAGCCAGTTGATACTCTGGGCCTTGCTACAGCCAGTGGATACCCTGGGCTTTGCTACAGCCAGTGGATACCCTGGGCCTTGCTACAGCCCGTGGATACCCTGAGCCTTGCTACAGCCAGTGGATACCCTGGGCCTTGCTACAGCCCGTGGATACCCTGAGCCTTGCTACAGCCAATGGATACCCTGAGCCTAGCTACAACCAGTGGATACCCTGGGCCTTGCTACTGCAAGTGGATACCCTGAGCCTTGCTACAGCCAGTGGATACCCTGGGTCTCGCTACAGCCAGTGGATACCCTGGGTCTTGTTACAGCCCGTGGATACCCTGCGCGTTGCTACAGCCAGTGGATAACCTGGGCCTTGCGACAGCCAGTGGATACCCTGCGCCTTGCTACAGCCAGTGGATACCCTGGGCCTTGCTACAGCCAGTGGATACCCTGGGTCTTGCTCCAGCCAGTAGATACCCTGAGCCTTGCTACAGCCAGTGGATACTCTGGGCTTTGCTACAGCCAATGGATACCCTGGGCCTTGCTAAAGTCCGTGGATACCCTGGGTCTTGCTCCAGCCAGTGGATACCCTGAGCCTTGCTACAGCCAGTGGATACTCTGGGTCTTGCTACAGCCAGTGTATACCTGGGCCTTGCTACAGTCCGTGGATACCCTGGGTCTTGCTCCAGCCAGTGGATACCCTGAGCCTTGCTACAGCCAGTGGATACTCTGGGCTTTGCTACAGCCAGTGGATACCCTGGGCCTTGCTACAGCCCGTGGATACCCTGGGCCTTGCTACAGCGAGTGGATAACCAGAGCCTTGCTACAGCCAGTGGACACCCTGGACCTTGCTACAGCCAGTGGATACCCTAGGCCTTGCTACAGCCAGTGGATACCCTGGGCCTTGCTATAGCCAGTGGATACTCTGGGCCTTGCTACAGCCAGTGGATACCCTGGGCCTTGCTACAGCCAGTGGATACCCTGGGCCTTGCTACAGCCAGTAGATACCCCGCGCCTTGCTACAGCCAGTAGATACCCTGGGCCTTGCTACAGCCAGTGGATACCCTAAGCATTGCTACAGCCAGTGTATACCCTGAGCCTTGCTACAGCCAGTTGATACCCTAAGCATTGCTACAGCCAGTGGATACCCTGCGCCTTGCTACAGCCAGTAGAAACCCTGGACCTTGCTACAGCCAGTGTATACCCTGGACCTTGCTACAGCCAGTGGATACCCTAAGCATTGCTCCAGCCAATTGATACTCTGGGCCTTGCTCCAGCCAGTGGATAACCTGGGCCTTACTATAGCCAGTGGATACCCTGGGCCTTGCTATAGCCAGTGGATACTCTGGGCCTTGCTACAGCCAGTGGATACCCTGGGCCTTGCTATAGCAAGTTGATACCCTGAGCCTTGCTATTGCCAGTGGATACCCTGGGCCTTGCTATAGCAAGTGGATACTCTGGGCCTTGCTAGAGCCCGTGGACACCCTGGGCCTTGCTAAAGTGAGTGGATACCCTGAGCCTTGCTACAGCCAGTGGATACCCTGGGCCTTGCTACAGTCAGAGGATACCCTCTGCCTTGCTACAGCCAGTGGATACCCTGGGCCTTGCTACAGCCCGTGGATACCCTGGGCCTTGCTACAGTCAGTGGATACCCTGGGCCTTGCTACAGTCAGTGGATACCCTGGGCCTTGCTACAGCCAGTGGATACCCTGGGCCTTGCTATAGCCAGTGGATACTCTGGGTCTTGCTACAGCCAGTGTATACCCTGAGCCTTGCTATAGCCATTAGATACCCTGAGCCTTGCTACAGCCAGTGGATTTCCTGGGCCTTGCTATAGCCAGTGGATACCCTGGGCCTTGCTACAGCCATTGGATACCCTGGGCCTTTCTATAGCCAGTGGATACCCTGGGCCTTGCTACAGCCAATGGATACCCTGGGCCTTGCTATAGCCAGTGGATACCCTGAGCCTTGCTACAGCCAGTGGATACCCTAAGCATTGCTACAACCAGTGTATACCCTGAGCCTTGCTACAGCCAGTTGATACCCTAAGCATTGCTACAGCCAGTGGATACCCTGCGCCTTGCTACAGCCAGTAGAAACCCTGGACCTTGCTACAGCCAGTGTATACCCTGGACCTTGCTACAGCCAGTGGATACCCTAAGCATTGCTCCAGCCAAATGATACCCTGGGCCTTGCTCCAGCCAGAGGATAACCTGGGCCTTACTATAGCCAGTGGATACCCTGGTCCTTGCTCCAGCCAGTGGATACCCTGGGCCGTGGTACAGCCAGTGGATAACCTGGGCCTTGCTACAGCCAGTGGATACCCTGGGCCTTCCTACAGCCCGTGGATATCCTGAGCCTTGCAACAGTCAGTGGATACCCTGGGCCTTGCTACAGTCGGTGGATACCCTGGGCCTTGCTACAGCCAGTGGATACTCTGGGCTTTGCTACAGCCAGTGGGTACCTGGGCCTTGCTACAGCCCGTGGATACCCTGGGCTTTGCTACAGTGAGTGGATACCCTGAGCCTTGCTACAGCCAGTGGATACCCTGGGCCTTGCTACAGTCAGTGGATACCCTGGTCCTTGCTACAGCCAGTGGATACCCTGGGCCCTGCTACAGCCCGTTGATACCCTGGGCCTTGCTACAATCAGTGGATACCCTGGGCCTTGCTACAGCCGGTGGATACCCTGGGCCTTGCTACAGCCAGTGGATACCCAGGGCCTTGCTATAGCCAGTGGATACTCTGGGCATTGCTACAGCCAGTGGATACCCTGGGCCTTGCTATAGCCCATGGATACCCTGAGCCTTGCTATAGCCAGTGGATACCCTGGGCCTTGCTATAGCCAGTGGATACTCAGGGCCTTGCTATAGCCAGTGGATACCCTGGGCATTGCTTTAACCAGTGGTTACCCTGAGCCTTGCTATAGCCAGTGGATACCCTGGGCCTTGCTATAGCCAGTGTATACCCTGTGCCTTGCTACAGCCAGTGGGTACCCTGTGCCTTGCTATAGCCGTTGGATACCCTGGGCCTTGCTATAGCCAGTGGATACCCTAGGTCTTGCTACAGCCAGTAGATACCCTGGGCCTTGCTATAGACAGTGGATAACCTGGGCCCTGCTACAGCCAGTGGATACCCTGAGCCTTGCTACAGCCAGTGGATACCCTGGGCCTTGCTACAGCCAGTGGATACCCTGGGCCTTGCTACAGCCAGTAGATACCCTGCGCCTTGCTACAGCCAGTAGATACCCTGGGCCTTGCTACAGCCAGTGGATACCCTAAGCATTGCTACAGCCAGTGTATACCCTGAGCCTTGCTACAGCCAGTTGATACCCTAAGCATTGCTACAGACAGTGGATACCCTGCGCCTTGCTACAGCCAGTAGAAACCCTGGACCTTGCTACAGCCAGTGTATACCCTGGACCTTGCTACAGCCAGTGGATACCCTAAGCATTGCTCCAGCCAATTGATACTCTGGGCCTTGCTCCAGCCAGTGGATAACCTGGGCCTTACTATAGCCAGTGGATACCCTGGGCCTTGCTATAGCCAGTGGATACTCTGGGCCTTGCTACAGCCAGTGGATACCCTGGGCCTTGCTATAGCAAGTTGATACCCTGAGCCTTGCTATTGCCAGTGGATACCCTGGGCCTTGCTATAGCAAGTGGATACTCTGGGTCTTGCTATAGCCAGTGGATACCTGGGCCTGGATAGTGCCCGTGGATACCCTGGGCCTTGCTAAAGTGAGTGGATACCCTGAGCCTTGCTACAGCCAGTGGATACCCTGGGCCTTGCTACAGTCAGAGGATACCCTCTGCCTTGCTACAGCCAGTGGATACCCTGGGCCTTGCTACAGCCCGTGGATACCCTGGGCCTTGCTACAGTCAGTGGATACCCTGGGCCTTGCTACAGTCAGTGGATACCCTGGGCCTTGCTACAGCCAGTGGATACCCTGGGCCTTGCTATAGCCAGTGGATACTCTGGGTCTTGCTACAGCCAGTGTATACCCTGAGCCTTGCTATAGCCATTAGATACCCTGAGCCTTGCTACAGCCAGTGGATTTCCTGGGCCTTGCTATAGCCAGTGGATACCCTAAGCATTGCTACAACCAGTGTATACCCTGAGCCTTGCTACAGCCAGTTGATACCCTAAGCATTGCTACAGCCAGTGGATACCCTGCGCCTTGCTACAGCCAGTAGAAACCCTGGGCCTTGCTACAGCCAGTGGATACCCTGGGCCTTTCTATAGCCAGTGGATACCCTGGGCCTTGCTACAGCCAATGGATACCCTGGGCCTTGCTATAGCCAGTGGATACCCTGAGCCTTGCTACAGCCAGTGGATACCCTAAGCATTGCTACAACCAGTGTATACCCTGAGCCTTGCTACAGCCAGTTGATACCCTAAGCATTGCTACAGCCAGTGGATACCCTGCGCCTTGCTACAGCCAGTAGAAACCCTGGACCTTGCTACAGCCAGTGTATACCCTGGACCTTGCTACAGCCAGTGGATACCCTAAGCATTGCTCCAGCCAAATGATACCCTGGGCCTTGCTCCAGCCAGAGGATAACCTGGGCCTTACTATAGCCAGTGGATACCCTGGTCCTTGCTCCAGCCAGTGGATACCCTGGGCCGTGCTACAGCCAGTGGATAACCTGGGCCTTGCTACAGCCAGTGGATACCCTGGGCCTTCCTACAGCCCGTGGATACCCTGAGCCTTGCAACAGTCAGTGGATACCCTGGGCCTTGCTACAGTCGGTGGATACCCTGGGCCTTGCTACAGCCAGTGGATACCCAGGGCCTTGCTATAGCCAGTGGATACTCTGGGCATTGCTACAGCCAGTGGATACCCTGGGCCTTGCTATAGCCCATGGATACCCTGAGCCTTGCTATAGCCAGTGGATACCGTGGGCCTTGCTATAGCCAGTGGATACTCAGGGCCTTGCTATAGCCAGTGGATACCCTGGGCCTTGCTTTAACCAGTGGATACCCTGAGCCTTGCTATAGCCAGTGGATACCCAGCCTTGCTACAGCCAGTGGATACCCCGGGCCTTGCTATAGACAGTGGAAACCCTGGGCCTTGCTATAGCCAGTGGATACCCTGGGCCTTGCCATAGCCAGTTGATACTCTGGGCCTTGCTACAGCCAGTGGATACCCTGGGCTTTGCTACAGCCAGTGGATACCCTGGGCCTTGCTACAGCCCGTGGATACCCTGAGCCTTGCTACAGCCAGTGGATACCCTGGGCCTTGCTACAGCCCGTGGATACCCTGAGCCTTGCTACAGCCAGTGGATACCCTGGCCTTGCTATAGCCAGTGGATACTCAGGGCCTTGCTATAGCCAGTGGATACCCTGGGCCTTGCTTTAGCCAGTGGATAACCTGAGCCTTGCTATAGCCAGTGGATACCCTGGGCCATGCTATAGCCAGTGGATACTCTGGGCCTTGCTACAGCCAGTGGATACCCTGGGCCTTGCTATAGCCAGTTGATACCCTGAGCCTTGCTATAGCCAGTTGATACCCTGGGCCATGCTATAGCAAGTGGATACTCTGGGCCTTGCTATAGCCAGTGGATACCCTGGGCCTTGCTATAGCCAGTGGATACCCTGAGCCTTGCTATAGCCAGTGTATACCCTGGGCCTTGCTATAGCCAGTGGATACCCTGTGCCTTGCTACAGCCAGTGGATACCCTGGGCCTTGCTATAGACAGTGGAAACCCTGGGCCTTGCTATAGCCAGTGGATACCCTGGGTCTTGCTCCAACCAGTGGATACCCTGCGCCTTGCTTCAGCCCGCGGATACCCTGAGCCTTGCTACAGCCCTTGGAATCCCTGAGCCTTGCTACAGCCAATGGATACCCTGAGCCTAGCTACAACCAGTGGATACCCTGGGCCTTGCTACTGCAAGTGGATACCCTGAGCCTTGCTACAGCCAGTGGATACCCTGGGTCTCGCTACAGCCAGTGGATACCCTGGGTCTTGTTACAGCCCGTGGATACCCTGCGCGTTGCTACAGCCAGTGGATAACCTGGGCCTTGCGACAGCCAGTGGATACCCTGCGCCTTGCTACAGCCAGTGGATACCCTGGGCCTTGCTACAGCCAGTGGATACCCTGGGTCTTGCTCCAGCCAGTAGATACCCTGAGCCGTGCTACAGCTAGTGGATACTCTGGGCTTTGCTACAGCCAATGGATACCCTGGGCCTTGCTAAAGTCCGTGGATACCCTGGGTCTTGCTCCAGCCAGTGGATATCGTGAGCCTTGCTACAGCCAGTGGATACTCTGGGTCTTGCTACAGCCAGTGTATACCTGGGCCTTGCTACAGTCCGTGGATACCCTGGGTCTTGCTCCAGCCAGTGGATACCCTGAGCCTTGCTACAGCCAGTGGATACTCTGGGCTTTGCTACAGCCAGTGGATACCCTGGGCCTTGCTACAGCCCGTGGATACCCTGGGCCTTGCTACAGCGAGTGGATAACCAGAGCCTTGCTACAGCCAGTGGACACCCTGGACCTTGCTACAGCCAGTGGACACCCTAGGCCTTGCTACAGCCAGTGGATACCCTGGGCCTTGCTATAGCCAGTGGATACTCTGGGCCTTGCTACAGCCAGTGGATACCCTGGGCCTTGCTATAGCCAGTTGATACCCTGAGCCTTGCTATAGCCAGTTGATACCCTGGGCCATGCTATAGCAAGTGGATACTCTGGGCCTTGCTATAGCCAGTGGATACCCTGGGCCTTGCTATAGCCAGTGGATACCCTGAGCCTTGCTATAGCCAGTGTATACCCTGGGCCTTGCTATAGCCAGTGGATACCCTGTGCCTTGCTACAGCCAGTGGATACCCTGGGCCTTGCTATAGACAGTGGAAACCCTGGGCCTTGCTATAGCCAGTGGATACCCTGGGTCTTGCTCCAACCAGTGGATACCCTGCGCCTTGCTTCAGCCCGCGGATACCCTGAGCCTTGCTACAGCCCTTGGAATCCCTGAGCCTTGCTACAGCCAGAGGATACCCTGGGCCTTGCTACAGCCAGAGGATACTCTGGGCTTTGCTACAGCCAATGGATACCCTGGGCCTTGCTACAGTCCGTGGATAACATGGGTCTTGCTCCAGCCAGTGGATACCATGAGCCTTGCTACAGCCAGTGGATACTCTGGGCTTTGCTACAGCCAGTGGAAACCCTGGAACTTGCTACAGCCCGTGGAAACCCTGGGCCTTGCTACAGCGAGTGGATACCCTGAGCCTTGCTACAGCCAGTGGACACCCTGGGCCTTGCTACAGCCAGCGGATACCCTGGGCCTTGCTACAGCCAGTGGATACCCTGGGCCTTGTTATAGCCAGAGGATTCTCTGGGCCTTGCTACAGCCAGTGGATACCCTGGGCCTTGCTATAGCCAGTGGATTCCCTGAGCCTAGCTAAAGCCAGTGGATACCCTGGGCCTTGCTATAGCCAGTGGATACCCTGAGCCTATCTATAGCCAGAGGATACCCTGGGCCATGCTATAGCAAGTGGATACTCTGGGCCTTGCTATAGCCAGTGGATACCCTGGGCCTTGCTATAACCAGTGGATACCCTGAGCCTTGCTATAGCCAGTGTATACCCTGGGCCTTGCTATAGCCAGTGGATACCCTGTGCCTTGCTACAGCCAGTGGATACCCTGGGCCTTGCTATAGCCAGTGGATTCCCTGAGCCTAGCTAAAGCCAGTGGATACCCTGGGCCTTGCTATAGCCAGTGGATACCCTGAGCCTTTCTATAGCCAGAGGATACCCTGGGCCATGCTATAGCAAGTGGATACTCTGGGCCTTGCTACAGCCAGAGGATACCCTGGGCCTTGCTACAGCCAGAGGATACTCTGGGCTTTGCTACAGCCAATGGATACCCTGGGCCTTTCTACAGTCCGTGGATACCATGGGTCTTGCTCCAGCCAGTGGATATCATGAGCCTTGCTACAGCCAGTGGATACTCTGGGCTTTGCTACAGCCAGTGGAAACCCTGGACCTTGCTACAGCCCGTGGAAACCCTGGGCCTTGCTACAGCGAGTGGATACCCTGAGCCTTGCTCAGCCAGTGGACACCCTGGGCCTTGCTACAGCCAGCGGATACCCTGGGCCTTGCTACAGCCAGTGGATACCCTGGGCCTTGTTATAGCCAGAGGATTCTCTGGGCCTTGCTACAGCCAGTGGATACCCTGGGCCTTGCTATAGCCAGTGGATTCCCTGAGCCTAGCTATAGCCAGTGGATACCCTGGGCCTTGCTATAGCCAGTGGATACCCTGAGCCTTTCTATAGCCAGAGGATACCCTGTGCCTTGCTACAGACAGTGGATACCCTGGGTCTCGCTAGAGCCATTGGATACCCTGGATCGTGCTACAGCCCGTGGATACCCTGCGCCTTGCTACAGCCAGTGGATACCCTGAGCCTTTCTATAGCCAGAGGATACCCTGGGCCATGCTACAGAAAGTGGATACTCTGGGCCTTGCTATAGCCAGTGGATACCCTGGGCCTTGCTACAGCCAGTGGATACCCTGAGTCTTGCTACAGCCAGTAGATACCCTGGGCCTTGCTATAGCCAGTGGATAACCTGGGCCCTGCTACAGCCAGTGGATACCCTGAGCCTTGCTACAGCCAGTGGATACCCTGGGCCTTGCTACAGCCAGTGGATACCCTGGGCCTTGCTACAGCCAGTAGATACCCTGCGCCTTGCTACAGCCAGTAGATACCCTGGGCCTTGCTACAGCCACTGGATACCCTAAGCATTGCTACAGCCAGTGTATACCCTGGGCCTTGATACAGCCAGTTGATACCCTAAGCATTGCAACAGCCAGTGGATACCCTGCGCCTTGCTACAGCCAGTAGAAATCCTGGACCTTGCTACAGCCAGTGTATACCCTGGGCATTGCTACAGCCAGTGGATACCCTAAGCATTGCTCCAGCCAATTGATACCCTGGGCCTTGCTCCAGCCAGTGCATAACCTGGGCCTTACTATAGCCAGTGGATACCCTGGGCCTTGCTCCAGCCAGTGGATACCCTGGGCCTTGCTACAGCCAGTAGATACTCTGGGCTTTGCTACAGCCAGTGGATACCCTGAGCCTTGCTACAGCCAGTGGATACCCTGGGCCTTGCTACAGCCAGTGGATATCCTGGGCCTTGCTACAGCCAGTAGATACCCTGGGCCTTGCTACAGCCAGTTGATACCCTAAGCATTGCTACAGCCAGTGGATACCCTGCGCCATGCTACAGCCAGTAGAAACCCTGGACCTTGCTACAGCCAGTGTATACCCTGGGCCTTGCTACAGCCTGTGGATACCCTAAGCATTGCTCCAGCCAAATGATACCCTGGGCCTTGCTCCAGCCAGTGGATAACCTCGGCCTTACTATAGCCAGTGGATACCCTGGGCCTTGCTCCAGCCAGTGGATACCCTGGGCCTTGCTACAGCCAGTGGATAACCTGGGCCTTGCTACAGCCAGTGGATACCCTGGGCCTTCCTACAGCCCGTGGATACCCTGAGCCTTGCAACAGCCAGTGGATACCCTGGGCCTTGCTACAGCCCGTGGATACCCTTAGCCTTGCTACAGCCAGTGGATACCCTGAGCCTTGCTACAGCCAGTGGATACCCTGAGCTTTGCTACAGCCAGTGGATACCCTGAGCCTTGCTCAAACCAGTGGATACCCTGGGCCTTGCTACTGCCAGTGGATACCCTGAGCCTTGCTACAGCCAGTGGATACCCTGGGCCTTGCTATAGCCAGTCGATACCCTGGGCCTTGCTACACCCAGTGGATACCCTGCGCCTTGCTACAGCCAGTGGATACCCTGGGCCTTGCTACAGCCTGTGGATGCCCTGTGCCTTCCTATAGCCAGTGGATACCCTGGGCCTTGCTACTGCCAGTTGATACCCTGGGCCTTGCTACAGCCAGTGGATACCCTGGGCCTTGCTACAGCCAGTGGATACCCTGGGACTTGCTACAGCCAGTGGATACCCTGGGCGTTGCTACAGCCATTGGATACTCTGGGACTTGCTCCAGCCAGTGGATACCCTGAGCCTTGCTACAGCCCGTGCATACCCTGAGCCATGCTACAGCCAGTGGATAACCTGAGCTTTGCTACAGCCAGAGGATACCCTGGGCCTTGCTACAGCCCGTGGATACCCTGGGCCTTGCTACAGCCCGAGGATACCTCGAGACTTGCTACAGCCAGTGGATACCCTGGGTCTTGCTACAGCCCGTGGATACCCTGCGCCTCGCTACAGCCAGTGGATAACCCCCCCTTGCTACAGCCAGTGGATACCCAGCGCCTTGCTACAGCCAGTGGATGCCCTGGGCCATGCTACAGCCAGTGGATACCCTGGGCCTTGCTACAGCCAGTGGATACCCTGGGCCTTGCTACAGCCAGTGGATACCCTGGATCGTGCTCCAGCCAGTGGATACCCTGAGCCTTGCTACAGACAGTGGATATTCTTGTCTTTGCTACAGCCAATGGATACCCTGGGCCTTGCTACAACCAGTGGATACCCTGGGTCTTGCTCCAGCCAGTGGATACCCTGGGTCTTGCTCCAGCCAGTGCATACCCTGAGCCTTGCTCCAGCCAGTGGGTACCCTGAGCCTTGCTACAGCCAGTGGATACTCTGGGCTTTGCTACAGCCAGTGGATACCCTGGGCCTTGCTACAGCCCGTGGATACCCTGGGCCTTGCTACAGCGAGTGGATAACCAGAGCCTTGCTACAGCCAGTGGACACCCTGGACCTTGCTACAGCCAGTGGGTACCCTGTGCCTTGCTATAGCCGTTGGATACCCTGGGCCTTGCTATAGCCAGTGGATAGCCTGGGCCTTACTATACCCAGTGGATTCCCTGGGCCTTGCTACAGCCAGTGGATACTCAGGGCCTTGCTATAGCCAGTGGATACCCTGGGCCTTGCTTTAACCAGTGGTTACCCTGAGCCTTGCTATAGCCAGTGGATACCCTGGGCCTTGCTATAGCCAGTGTATACCCTGTGCCTTGCTACAGCCAGTGGGTACCCTGTGCCTTGCTATAGCCGTTGGATACCCTGGGCCTTGCTATAGCCAGTGGATAGCCTGGGCCTTACTATACCCAGTGGATTCCCTGGGCCTTGCTACAGCCAGTGGATACCCTAGGTCTTGCTACAGCCAATAGATACCCTGGGCCTTGCTATAGCCAGTAGATAACCTGGGCCCTGCTACAGCCACTGGATACCCTGAGCCTTGCTACAGCCAGTGGATTCCCTGGGCCTTGCTACAGCCAGTGGATACGCTGGGCCTTGCTACAGCCAGTAGATACCCTGCGCCTTGCTACAGCCAGTAGATACCCTGGGCCTTGCTACAGCCAGTGGATACCCTAAGCATTGCTACAGCCAGTGTATACCCTGAGCCTTGCTACAGCCAGTTGATACCCTAAGCATTGCTACAGCCAGTGGATACCCTGCGCCTTGCTACAGCCAGTAGAAACCCTGGACCTTGCTACAGCCAGTGTATACCCTGGACCTTGCTACAGCCAGTGGATACCCTAAGCATTGCTCCAGCCAAATGATACCCTGGGCCTTGCTCCATCCAGTGGATAACCTGGGCCTTACTATTGCCAGTGGATACCCTGGGCCTTGCTCCAGCCAGTGGATACCCTGGGCCATGCTACAGCCAGTGGATAACCTGGGCCTTGCTACAGCCAGTGGATACCCTGGGCCTTCCTACAGCCCGTGGATACCCTGAGCCTTGCAACAGCCAGTGGATACCCTGGGTCTTGCTACAGCCCGTGGATACCCTTAGCCTTGCTACAGCCAGTGGATACCCTGGGCCTTGCTACAGCCAGTGGATACCCTGGGCCTTGCTCCAGCCAGTGGATACCCTGGGCCGTGCTACAGCCAGTGGATAACCTGGGCCTTGCTCCAGCCAGTGGATACCCTGGGCCTTGCTATAGACAGTGGAAACCATGGGCCTTGCTATAGCCAGTGGATACCCTGGGTCTTGCTCCAACCAGTGGATACCCTGCGCCTTGCTACAGCCCGTGGATACCCTGAGCCTTGCTACAGCTCTTGGAAACCCTGAGCCTTGCTACAGCCAGAGGATACCCTGGGCCTTGCTACAGCCAGAGGATACTCTGGGCTTTGCTACAGCCAATGGATACCCTGGGCCTTGCTACAGTCCGTGGATACCATGGGTCTTGCTCCAGCCAGTGGATACCCTGAGCCTTGCTACAGCCAGTGGATACTCTGGGTTTTGCTACAGCCAGTGGAAACCCTGGACCTTGCTACAGCCCGTGGATACCCTGGGCCTTGCTACAGCGAGTGGATACCCTGAGCCTTGCTACAGCTGCGGATACCCTGGGCCTTGCTACAGCCAGTGGATACCCTGGGCCTTGTTATAGCCAGAGGATTCTCTGGGCCTTGCTACAGCCAGTGGATACCCAGGGCCTTGTTATAGCCAGTTGATACCCTGGGACTTGCTATAGCCAGTGGATACCCTGGGCCTTTCTATAGCCAGAGGATACCCTGTGCCTTGCTACAGCCAGTGGATACCCTGGGTCGCGCTACAGCCAGTGGATACCCTGGGTCTTGCTACAGCCCGTGGATACCCTGCGCCTTGCTACAGCCAGTGGATACCCTGGGCCTTGCGATAGCCAGTGGATACCCTGCGCCTTGCTACAGCCAGTGGATACCCTGGGCCTTGCTACAGACAATGGATACCCTAGGTCTTGCTCCAGCCAGTAGATACCCTGAGACATTCTACAGCCATTGGTACCCTGGGCCTTGTTACATTCAGTGGATACACTGGGCCTTGCTACAGTCAGTGGATACCCTGGGCCTTGCTACAGCCAGTGGATACCCTGGCCTTGCTATAGCCAGTGGATACTCAGGGCCTTGCTATAGCCAGTGGATACCCTGGGCCTTGCTTTAGCCAGTGGATAACCTGAGCCTTGCTATAGCCAGTGGATACCCTGGGCCTTGCTATAGCCAGTGGATACCCTGTGCCTTGCTACAGCCAGTGGATACCCTGGGCCTTGCTATAGCCATTGGATACCCTGGGCCTTGCTATAGCCAGTGGATACCCTGGGCCTTACTATACCCAGTGGATTCCCTGGGCCTTGCTACAGCCAGTGGATACCCTGGGTCTTGCTACAGCCAGTAGATACCCTGGGCCTTGCTATAGCCAGTGGATAACCTGGGCCCTGCTACAGCCAGTGGATACCCTGAGCCTTGCTACAGCCAGTGGATACCCTGGGCCTTGCTACAGCCAGTGGATACCATGGGCCTTGCTACAGCCAGTAGATACCCTGCGCCTTGCTACAGCCAGTAGATACCCTGGGCCTTGCTACAGCCAGTGGATACCCTAAGCATTGCTACAGCCAGTGTATACCCTGGGCTTTGCTACAGCCAGTTGATACCCTAAGCATTGCAGCAGCCAGTGGATACCCTGCGCCTTGCTACAGCCAGTAGAAACCCTGGACCTTGCTACAGCCAGTGTATACCCTGGGCATTGCTACAGCCAGTGGATACCCTAAGCATTGCTCCAGCCAATTGATACCCTGGGCGTTGCTCCAGCCAGTGCATAACCTGGGCCTTACTATAGCCAGTGGATACCCTGGGCCTTGCTCCAGCCAGTGGATACCCTGGGCCTTGCTACAGCCAGTAGATACTCTGGGCTTTGCTACAGCCAGTGGGTACCTGGGCCTTGCTACAGCCCGTGGATACCCTGGGCCTTGCTACAGTGAGTGGATACCCTGAGCATTGCTACAGCCAGCGGATACCCTGGGCCTTGCTACAGTCACTGGATACCCTGGGCCTTGCTACAGCCAGTGGATACTCTGGGCTTTGCTACAGCCAGTGGGTACTTGGGCCTTGCTACTGCCCGTGGATACCCTGGGCCTTGCTACAGTGAGTGGATACCCTGAGCCTTGCTACAGCCAGTGGATACCCTGGGCCTTGCTACAGTCAGTGGATACCCTGGTCCTTGCTACAGCCAGTGGATACCCTGGGCCCTGCTACAGCCCGTTGATACCCTGGGCCTTGCTACAGTCAGTGGATACCCTGGGCCTTGCTACAGTCGGTGGATACCCTGGGCCTTGCAACAGCCAGTGGATACCCAGGGCCTTGCTATAGCCAGTGGATACTCTGGGCATTGCTACAGCCAGTGGATACCCTGGGCCTTGCTATAGCCCATGGATACCCTGAGCCTTGCTATAGCCAGTGGATACCCTGGGCCTTGCTATAGCCAGTGGATACTCAGGGCCTTGCTATAGCCAGTGGATACCCTGGGCCTTGCTTTAACCAGTGGTTACCCTGAGCCTTGCTATAGCCAGTGGATACCCTGGGCCTTGCTATAGCCAGTGTATACCCTGTGCCTTGCTACAGCCAGTGGGTACCCTGTGCCTTGCTATAGCCGTTGGATACCCTGGGCCTTGCTATAGCCAGTGGATACCCTAGGTCTTGCTACAGCCAGTAGATACCCTGGGCCTTGCTATAGACAGTGGAAAACCTGGGCCCTGCTACAGCCAGTTGATATCCTGAGCCTTGCTACAGCCAGTGGATACCCTGGGCCTTGCTACAGCCAGTGGATACCCTGGGCCTTGCTACAGCCAGTAGATACCCTGCGCCTTGCTACAGCCAGTAGATACCCTGGGCCTTGCTACAGCCAGTGGATACCCTAAGCATTGCTACAGCCAGTGTATACCCTGAGCCTTGCTACAGCCAGTTGATACCCTAAGCATTGCTACAGCCAGTGGATACCCTGCGCCTTGCTACAGCCAGTAGAAACCCTGGACCTTGCTACAGCCAGTGTATACCCTGGACCTTGCTACAGCCAGTGGATACCCTAAGCATTGCTCCAGCCAATTGATACTCTGGGCCTTGCTCCAGCCAGTGGATAACCTGGGCCTTACTATAGCCAGTGGATACCCTGGGCCTTGCTATAGCCAGTGGATACTCTGGGCCTTGCTACAGCCAGTGGATACCCTGGGCCTTGCTATAGCAAGTTGATACCCTGGACCTTGCTACAGCCAGTGGATACCCTAAGCATTGCTCCAGCCAATTGATACTCTGGGCCTTGCTCCAGCCAGTGGATAACCTGGGCCTTACTATAGCCAGTGGATACCCTGGGCCTTGCTCCAGCCAGTGGATACCCTGGGCCATGCTACAGCCAGTGGATAACCTGGGCCTTGCTACAGCCAGTGGATACCCTGGGCCTTCCTACAGCCCGTGGATACCCTGAGCCTTGCAACAGCCAGTGGATACCCTGGGTCTTGCTACAGCCCGTGGATACCCTTAGCCTTGCTACAGCCAGTGGATACCCTGGGCCTTGCTACAGCCAGTGGATACCCTGGGCCTTGCTCCAGCCAGTGGATACCCTGGGCCGTGCTACAGCCAGTGGATAACCTGGGCCTTGCTCCAGCCAGTGGATACCCTGGGCCTTGCTATAGACAGTGGAAACCATGGGCCTTGCTATAGCCAGTGGATACCCTGGGTCTTGCTCCAACCAGTGGATACCCTGCGCCTTGCTACAGCCCGTGGATACCCTGAGCCTTGCTACAGCTCTTGGAAACCCTGAGCCTTGCTACAGCCAGAGGATACCCTGGGCCTTGCTACAGCCAGAGGATACTCTGGGCTTTGCTACAGCCAATGGATACCCTGGGCCTTGCTACAGTCCGTGGATACCATGTGTCTTGCTCCAGCCAGTGGATACCCTGTGCCTTGCTACAGCAAGTGGATACTCTGGGTTTTGCTACAGCCAGTGGAAACCCTGGACCTTGCTACAGCCCGTGGATACCCTGGGCCTTGCTACAGCGAGTGGATACCCTGAGCCTTGCTACAGCTGCGGATACCCTGGGCCTTGCTACAGCCAGTGGATACCCTGGGCCTTGTTATAGCCAGAGGATTCTCTGGGCCTTGCTACAGCCAGTGGATACCCAGGGCCTTGTTATAGCCAGTTGATACCCTGGGACTTACTATAGCCAGTGGATACCCTGGGCCTTTCTATAGCCAGAGGATACCCTGTGCCTTGCTACAGCCAGTGGATACCCTGGGTCGCGCTACAGCCAGTGGATACCCTGGGTCTTGCTACAGCCCGTGGATACCCTGCGCCTTGCTACAGCCAGTGGATACCCTGGGCCTTGCGATAGCCAGTGGATACCCTGCGCCTTGCTACAGCCAGTGGATACCCTGGGCCTTGCTACAGACAGTGGATACCCTAGGTCTTGCTCCAGCCAGTAGATACCCTGAGACATTCTACAGCCATTGGTACCCTGGGCCTTGCTACATTCAGTGGATACCCTGGGCCTTGCTACAGTCAGTGGATACCCTGGGCCTTGCTACAGCCAGTGGATACCCTGGCCTTGCTATAGCCAGTGGATACTCAGGGCCTTGCTATAGCCAGTGGATACCCTGGGCCTTGCTTTAGCCAGTGGATAACCTGAGCCTTGCTATAGCCAGTGGATACCCTGGGCCTTGCTATAGCCAGTGGATACCCTGTGCCTTGCTACAGCCAGTGGATACCCTGGGCCTTGCTATAGCCATTGGATACCCTGGGCCTTGCTATAGCCAGTGGATACCCTGGGCCTTACTATACCCAGTGGATTCCCTGGGCCTTGCTACAGCCAGTGGATACCCTGGGTCTTGCTACAGCCAGTAGATACCCTGGGCCTTGCTATAGCCAGTGGATAACCTGGGCCCTGCTACAGCCAGTGGATACCCTGAGCCTTGCTACAGCCAGTGGATACCCTGGGCCTTGCTACAGCCAGTGGATACCATGGGCCTTGCTACAGCCAGTAGATACCCTGCGCCTTGCTACAGCCAGTAGATACCCTGGGCCTTGCTACAGCCAGTGGATACCCTAAGCATTGCTACAGCCAGTGTATACCCTGGGCTTTGCTACAGCCAGTTGATACCCTAAGCATTGCAACAGCCAGTGGATACCCTGCGCCTTGCTACAGCCAGTAGAAACCCTGGACCTTGCTACAGCCAGTGTATACCCTGGGCATTGCTACAGCCAGTGGATACCCTAAGCATTGCTCCAGCCAATTGATACCCTGGGCGTTGCTCCAGCCAGTGCATAACCTGGGCCTTACTATAGCCAGTGGATACCCTGGGCCTTGCTCCAGCCAGTGGATACCCTGGGCCTTGCTACAGCCAGTAGATACTCTGGGCTTTGCTACAGCCAGCGGATACCCTGGGCCTTGCTACAGTCACTGGATACCCTGGGCCTTGCTACAGCCAGTGGATACTCTGGGCTTTGCTACAGCCAGTGGGTACCTGGGCCTTGCTACTGCCCGTGGATACCCTGGGCCTTGCTACAGTGAGTGGATACCCTGAGCCTTGCTACAGCCAGTGGATACCCTGGGCCTTGCTACAGTCAGTGGATACCCTGGTCCTTGCTACAGCCAGTGGATACCCTGGGCCCTGCTACAGCCCGTTGATACCCTGGGCCTTGCTACAGTCAGTGGATACCCTGGGCCTTGCTACAGTCGGTGGATACCCTGGGCCTTGCAACAGCCAGTGGATACCCAGGGCCTTGCTATAGCCAGTGGATACTCTGGGCATTGCTACAGCCAGTGGATACCCTGGGCCTTGCTATAGCCCATGGATACCCTGAGCCTTGCTATAGCCAGTGGATACCCTGGGCCTTGCTATAGCCAGTGGATACTCAGGGCCTTGCTATAGCCAGTGGATACCCTGGGCCTTGCTTTAACCAGTGGTTACCCTGAGCCTTGCTATAGCCAGTGGATACCCTGGGCCTTGCTATAGCCAGTGTATACCCTGTGCCTTGCTACAGCCAGTGGGTACCCTGTGCCTTGCTATAGCCGTTGGATACCCTGGGCCTTGCTATAGCCAGTGGATACCCTAGGTCTTGCTACAGCCAGTAGATACCCTGGGCCTTGCTATAGACAGTGGAAAACCTGGGCCCTGCTACAGCCAGTTGATATCCTGAGCCTTGCTACAGCCAGTGGATACCCTGGGCCTTGCTACAGCCAGTGGATACCCTGGGCCTTGCTACAGCCAGTAGATACCCTGCGCCTTGCTACAGCCAGTAGATACCCTGGGCCTTGCTACAGCCAGTGGATACCCTAAGCATTGCTACAGCCAGTGTATACCCTGAGCCTTGCTACAGCCAGTTGATACCCTAAGCATTGCTACAGCCAGTGGATACCCTGCGCCTTGCTACAGCCAGTAGAAACCCTGGACCTTGCTACAGCCAGTGTATACCCTGGACCTTGCTACAGCCAGTGGATACCCTAAGCATTGCTCCAGCCAATTGATACTCTGGGCCTTGCTCCAGCCAGTGGATAACCTGGGCCTTACTATAGCCAGTGGATACCCTGGGCCTTGCTATAGCCAGTGGATACTCTGGGCCTTGCTACAGCCAGTGGATACCCTGGGCCTTGCTATAGCAAGTTGATACCCTGAGCCTTGCTATAGCCAGTGGATACCCTGGGCCTTGCTATAGCAAGTGGATACTCTGGGTCTTGCTATAGCCAGTGGATACCCTGGGCCTTGCTATAGCCAGTGGATACCCTGAGCCTTGCTATAGCCAGTGGATACCCTGGGCCTTGCTATAGCCATTGAATACCCTGTGCCTTGCTACAGCCAGTGGATACCCTGGGCCTTGCTATAGACAGAGGAAACCCTGGGCCTTGCTATAGCCAGTGGATACCCTGGGTCTTGCTCCAACCAGTGGATACCCTGCTCCTTGCTACAGCCCGTGGATACCCTGAACCTTGCTACAGCCCTTGGAAACCCTGAGCCTTGCTACAGCCAGAGGATACCCTGGGCCTTGCTACAGCCAGAGGATACTCTGGGCATTGCTACAGCCAATGGATACCCTGGGCCTTGCTACAGTCCGTGGATACCATGGGTCTTGCTCCAGCCAGTGGATACCCTGAGCCTTTCTACAGCCAGTGGATACTCTGGGCTTTGCTACTGCCAGTGGGAACCCTGGACCTTGCTACAGCCCGTGGATACCCTGGGCCTTGCTACAGCGAGTGGATACCCTGAGCCTTGCTACAGCTGCGGATACCCTGGGCCTTGCTACAGCCAGTGGATACCCTGGGCCTTGTTATAGCCAGAGGATTCTCTGGGCCTTGCTACAGCCAGTGGATACCCTGGGCCTTGCTATAGCCAGTGGATACCCTGGGACTTGCTATAGCCAGTGGATACCCTGGGCCTTTCTATAGCCAGAGGATACCCTGTGCCTTGCTACAGCCAGTGGATACCCTGGGTCGCGCTACAGCCAGTGGATACCCTGGGTCTTGCTACAGCCCGTGGATACCCTGCGCCTTGCTACAGCCAGTGGATACCCTGGGCCTTGCGATAGCCAGTGGATACCCTGCGCCTTGCTACAGCCAGTGGATACCCTGGGCCTTGCTACAGCCAGTGGATACCCTAGGTCTTGCTCCAGCCAGTAGATACCCTGAGACTTTCTACAGCCATTGGTACCCTGGGCCTTGCTACATTCAGTGGATACCCTGGGCCTTGCTACAGTCAGTGGATACCCTGGGCCTTGCTACAGCCAGTGGATACCCTGGGCCTTGCTATAGCCAGTGGATACTCTGGGCATTGCTACAGCCAGTGGATACCCTGGGCCTTGCTATAGCCGTGGATAACCTGAGCCTTGCTATAGCCAGTGGATACCCTGGCCTTGCTATAGCCAGTGGATACTCAGGGCCTTGCTATAGCCAGTGGATACCCTGGGCCTTGCTTTAGCCAGTGGATACCCTGAGCCTTGCTATAGCCAGTGGATACCCTGGGCCTTGCTATAGCCAGTGGATACCCTGTGCCTTGCTACAGCCAGTGGATACCCTGGGCCTTGCTATAGCCATTGGATACCCTGGGCCTTGCTATAGCCAGTGGATACCCTGGGCCTTACTATACCCAGTGGATTGCCTGGGCCTTGCTACAGCCAGTGGATACCCTGGGTCTTGCTACAGCCAGTAGATACCCTGGGCCTTGCTATAGCCAGTGGATAAACTGGGCCCTGCTACAGCCAGTGGATACCCTGAGCTTTGCTACAGCCAGTGGATACCCTGGGCCTTGCTACAGCCAGTGGATACCCTGGGCCTTGCTACAGCCAGTAGATACCCTGCGCCTTGCTACAGCCAGTAGATACCCTGGGCCTTGCTACAGCCAGTGGATACTCTAAGCATTGCTACAGCCAGTGTATACCCTGGGCCTTGCTACAGCCAGTTGATACCCTAAGCATTGCAACAGCCAGTGGATACCCTGCGCCTTGCTACAGCCAGTAGAAACCCTGGACCTTGCTATAGCCAGTGGATAACCTGGGCCGTGCTACAGCCAGTGGATAACCTGGGCCGTGCTACAGCCAGTGGATACCCTAAGCATTGCTCCAGCCAATTGATACCCTGGGCCTTGCTCCAGCCAGTGGATAACCTGGGCCTTACAATAGCCAGTGGATACCCTGGGCCTTGCTCCAGCCAGTGGATACCCTGGGCCGTGCTACAGCCAGTGGATAACCTGGGCCTTGCTACAGCCAGTGGATACCCTGGGCCTTCCTACAGCCCGTGGATACCCTGAGCCTTGCAACAGCCAGTGGATACCCTGGGTCTTGCTACAGCCCGTGGATACCCTTAGCCTTGCTACAGCCAGGGGATACCCTGGGCCTTGCTACAGCCAGTGGATACCCTGGGCCCTGCTACAGCCCGTTGATACCCTGGGCCTTGCTACAGTCAGTGGATAGCCTGGGCCTTGCTACAGTCAGTGGATACCCTGGGACTTGCTACAGCCAGTGGATACCTTGGGCGTTGCTACAGCCATTGGATACTCTGGGACTTGCTCCAGCCAGTGGATACCCTGAGCCTTGCTACAGCCCGTGGTTACCCTGAGCCATGCTACAGCCAGTGGATAACCTGAGCTTTGCTACAGCCCGTGGATACCATGAGCCTTGCTACAGCCAGTGGATACCCTGGGTCTTGCTACAGCCCGTGGATACCCTGCGCCTTGCTACAGCCAGTGGATACCCTTGGCCTTGCTACAGCCAGTGGATACCCTGCGCCTTGCTACAGCCAGTGGTTCCCCTGGGCCATGCTACAGCCAGTGGATACCCTGGGCCTTGCTACAGCCAGTGGATACCCTGGGCCTTGCTACAGCCAGTGGATACCCTGCATCTTGCTCCAGCCAGTGGATACCCTGAGCCTTGCTACAGACAGTGGATACTCTGGTCTTTGCTACAGCCAATGGGTACCCTGGGCCTTGCTACAGCCAGTGGATACCCTGGGTCTTGCTCCAGCCAGTGGATACCCTGGGTCTTGCTCCAGCCAGTGCATACCCTGAGCCTTGCTCCAGCCAGTGGATACTCTGGGCTTTGCTACAGCAAATGGATACCCTGGTCCTTGCTACAGTCCGTGGATACCCTGGGTCTTGCTCCAGCCAGTGGATACCCTGAGCCTTGCTACAGCCAGTGGATACTCTGGGCTTTGCTACAGCCAGTGGATACCCTGGGCCTTGCTACAGCCCGTGGATACCCTGGGCCTTGCTACAGCGAGTGGATACCCTGAGCCTTGCTACAGCCAGTGGACACCCTGGACCTTGCTACAGCCAGTGGATACCCTGGGCCTTGCTACAGCCAGGGGATACCCTGGGCCTTGCTATAGCCAGTGGATACTCTGGGCCTTGCTACAGCCAGTGGATACCCTGGGCCTTGCTATAGCCAGTTGATACCCTGAGCCTTGCTATAGCCAGTGGATACCCTGGGCCATGCTATAGCAAGTGGATACTCTGGGCCTTGCTATAGCCAGTGGATACCCTGGGCCTTGCTATAGCCAGAGGATACCCTGAGCCTTGCTATGGCCAGTGGATACCCTGGGCCTTGCTATAGCCAGTGGATACCCTGTGCCTTGCTACAGCCTGTGGATACCCTGGGCCTTGCTATAGACAGTGGAAACCCTGGGCCTTGCTATAGCCAGTGGATACCCTGGGTCTTGCTCCAACCAGTGGATACCCTGAGCCTTGCTACAGCCTTGGAAACCCTGAGCCTTGCTACAGCCAGAGGATACCCTGGGTCTTGCTACAGCCAGAGGATACTCTGGGCTTTGCTACAGCCAGTGGAAACCCTGGACCATGCTACAGCCCGTGGATACCTTGGGCCTTGCTACAGCGAGTGGATACCCTGAGCCTTGCTACAGCCAGTGGACACCCTGGGCCTTGCTACAGCCAACGGATACCCTGGGCCTTGCTACAGCCAGTGGATACCCTGGGCCTTGTTATAGCCAGAGGATTCTCTGGGCCTTGCTACAGCCAGTGGATACCCTGGGCCTTGCTATAGCCAGTGGATTCCCTGAGCCTAGCTATAGCCAATGGATACCCTGGGCCTTGCTATAGCCAGTGGATACCCTGGGCCTTTCCATAGCCAGAAGATACCCTGTGCCTTGCTACAGCCAGTGGATACCCTGGGTCTCGCTACAGCCAGTGGATACCCTGGGTCATGCTACAGCCCGTGGATACCCTGCGCCTTGCTACAGCCAGTGGATACCCTGGGCCTTGCGACAGCCAGTGGATACCCTGCGCCTTGCTACAGCCAGTGGATACCCTGGGCCTTGCTACAGCCAGTGGATACCCTGGGTCTTTCTACAGCCAGTAGATACCCTGAGCCTTTCTACAGCCAGTGGAAACCCTGGGCCTTGCTACAGTCAGTGGATACCCTGGGCCTTGCTACAGTCAGTGGATACCCTGGGCCTTGCTACAGCAAGTGGATACCCTGGGCCTTGCTATAGCCAGTGGATACTCTGGGCATTGCTACAGCCAGTGGATACCCTGGGCCTTGCTATAGCCCGTGGATACCCTGAGCCTTGCTATAGCCATTGGATACCCTGGGCCTTGCTTTAGCCAGTGGATACCCTGAGCCTTGCTATAGCCAGTGGATACCCTGGGCCTTGCTATAGCCAGTGGATACCCTGTGCCTTGCTACAGCCAGTGGATACCCTGGGCCTTGCTATAGCCATTGGGTACCCTGGGCCTTGCTACAGCCAGTTGATACCCTAAGCATTGCTACAGCCAGTGGATACCCTGCGCCTTGCTACAGCCAGTAGAAACCCTGGACCTTGCTACAGCCAGTGTATACCCTGGGCCTTGCTACAGCCAGTGGATACCCTAAGCATTGCTCCAGCCAATTGATACCCTGGGCCTTGCTCCAGCCAGTGGATAACCTGGGCCTTACTATAGCCAGTGGATACCCTGGGCCTTGCTCCAGCCAGTGGATACCCTGGGCCTTGCTACAGCCAGTGGATACTCTGGGCTTTGCTACAGCCAGTGGGTACCTGGGCATTGCTACAGCCCGTGGATACCCTGGGCCTTGCTACAGTGAGTGGATACCCTGAGCCTTGCTACAGCTAGAGGATACCCTGGGCCTTCCTACAGTCAGTGGATACCCTGGGCCTTGCTACAGCCAGTGGATACTCTGGGCTTTGCTACAGCCAGTGGGTACCTGGGCCTTGCTACAGCCCGTGGATACCCTGGGCCTTGCTACAGTGAGTGGATACACTGAGCCTTGCTACAGCCAGTGGATACCCTGAGCCTTGCTACAGTCATTGGATACCCTGGGCCTTGCTACAGCCAGTGGATACCCTGGGCCCTGCTACAGCCCGTGGATACCCTGGGCCTTGCTACAGTCAGTGGATACCCTGGGCCTTGCTACAGTCAGTGGATACCCTGGGCCTTGCTACAGCCAGTGGATACCCTGGTCCTTGCTATAGCCAGTGGATACTCTGGGCCTTGCTACAGCCAGTGGATACCCTGGGCCTTGCTACAGCCAGTAGATACCCTGCGCCTTGCTACAGCCAGTAGATACCCTGGGCCTTGCTACAGCCAGTGGATACTCTAAGCATTGCTACAGCCAGTGTATACCCTGGGCCTTGCTACAGCCAGTTGATACCCTAAGCATTGCAACAGCCAGTGGATACCCTGCGCCTTGCTACAGCCAGTAGAAACCCTGGACCTTGCTATAGCCAGTGGATAACCTGGGCCGTGCTACAGCCAGTGGATAACCTGGGCCGTGCTACAGCCAGTGGATACCCTAAGCATTGCTCCAGCCAATTGATACCCTGGGCCTTGCTCCAGCCAGTGGATAACCTGGGCCTTACTATAGCCAGTGGATACCCTGGGCCTTGCTCCAGCCAGTGGATACCCTGGGCCGTGCTACAGCCAGTGGATAACCTGGGCCTTGCTACAGCCAGTGGATACCCTGGGCCTTCCTACAGCCCGTGGATACCCTGAGCCTTGCAACAGCCAGTGGATACCCTGGGTTTTGCTACAGCCCGTGGATACCCTTAGCCTTGCTACAGCCAGGGGATACCCTGGGCCTTGCTACAGCCAGTGGATACCCTGGGCCCTGCTACAGCCCGTTGATACCCTGGGCCTTTCTACAGTCAGTGGATAGCCTGGGCCTTGCTACAGTCAGTGGATACCCTGGGACTTGCTACAGCCAGTGGATACCTTGGGCGTTGCTACAGCCATTGGATACTCTGGGACTTGCTCCAGCCAGTGGATACCCTGAGCCTTGCTACAGCCCGTGGTTACCCTGAGCCATGCTACAGCCAGTGGATAACCTGAGCTTTGCTACAGCCCGTGGATACCATGAGCCTTGCTACAGCCAGTGGATACCCTGGGTCTTGCTACAGCCCGTGGATACCCTGCGCCTTGCTACAGCCAGTGGATACCCTTGGCCTTGCTACAGCCAGTGGATACCCTGCGCCTTGCTACAGCCAGTGGTTCCCCTGGGCCATGCTACAGCCAGTGGATACCCTGGGCCTTGCTACAGCCAGTGGATACCCTGGGCCTTGCTACAGCCAGTGGATACCCTGCATCTTGCTCCAGCCAGTGGATACCCTGAGCCTTGCTACAGACAGTGGATACTCTGGTCTTTGCTACAGCCAATGGGTACCCTGGGCCTTGCTACAGCCAGTGGATACCCTGGGTCTTGCTCCAGCCAGTGGATACCGTGGGTCTTGCTCCAGCCAGTGCATACCCTGAGCCTTGCTCCAGCCAGTGGATACTCTGGGCTTTGCTACAGCAAATGGATACCCTGGTCCTTGCTACAGTCCGTGGATACCCTGGGTCTTGCTCCAGCCAGTGGATACCCTGAGCCTTGCTACAGCCAGTGGATACTCTGGGCTTTGCTACAGCCAGTGGATACCCTGGGCCTTGCTACAGCCCGTGGATACCCTGGGCCTTGCTACAGCGAGTGGATACCCTGAGCCTTGCTACAGCCAGTGGACACCCTGGACCTTGCTACAGCCAGTGGATACCCTGGGCCTTGCTACAGCCAGGGGATACCCTGGGCCTTGCTATAGCCAGTGGATACTCTGGGCCTTGCTACAGCCAGTGGATACCCTGGGCCTTGCTATAGCCAGTTGATACCCTGAGCCTTGCTATAGCCAGTGGATACCCTGGGCCATGCTATAGCAAGTGGATACTCTGGGCCTTGCTATAGCCAGTGGATACCCTGGGCCTTGCTATAGCCAGAGGATACCCTGAGCCTTGCTATGGCCAGTGGATACCCTGGGCCTTGCTATAGCCAGTGGATACCCTGTGCCTTGCTACAGCCAGTGGATACCCTGGGCCTTGCTATAGACAGTGGAAACCCTGGGCCTTGCTATAGCCAGTGGATACCCTGGGTCTTGCTCCAACCAGTGGATACCCTGAGCCTTGCTACAGCCTTGGAAACCCTGAGCCTTGCTACAGCCAGAGGATACCCTGGGTCTTGCTACAGCCAGAGGATACTCTGGGCTTTGCTACAGCCAGTGGAAACCCTGGACCATGCTACAGCCCGTGGATACCTTGGGCCTTGCTACAGCGAGTGGATACCCTGAGCCTTGCTACAGCCAGTGGACACCCTGGGCCTTGCTACAGCCAACGGATACCCTGGGCCTTGCTACAGCCAGTGGATACCCTGGGCCTTGTTATAGCCAGAGGATTCTCTGGGCCTTGCTACAGCCAGTGGATACCCTGGGCCTTGCTATAGCCAGTGGATTCCCTGAGCCTAGCTATAGCCAATGGATACCCTGGGCCTTGCTATAGCCAGTGGATACCCTGGGCCTTTCCATAGCCAGAAGATACCCTGTGCCTTGCTACAGCCAGTGGATACCCTGGGTCTCGCTACAGCCAGTGGATACCCTGGGTCATGCTACAGCCCGTGGATACCCTGCGCCTTGCTACAGCCAGTGGATACCCTGGGCCTTGCGACAGCCAGTGGATACCCTGCGCCTTGCTACAGCCAGTGGATACCCTGGGCCTTGCTACAGCCAGTGGATACCCTGGGTCTTTCTACAGCCAGTAGATACCCTGGGCCTTGCTATAGCCAGTGGATACTCTGGGCATTGCTACAGCCAGTGGATACCCTGGGCCTTGCTATAGCCCGTGGATACCCTGAGCCTTGCTATAGCCAGTGGATACCCTGGGCCTTGCTTTAGCCAGTGGATACCCTGAGCCTTGCTATAGCCAGAGGATACTCTGGGCTTTGCTACAGCCAGAGGAAACCCTGGACCATGCTACAGCCCGTGGATACCTTGGGCCTTGCTACAGCGAGTGGATACCCTGAGCCTTGCTACAGCCAGTGGACACCCTGGGCCTTGCTACAGCCAACGGATACCCTGGGCCTTGCTACAGCCAGTGGAAACCCTGGGCCTTGCTACAGTCAGTGGATACCCTGGGCCTTGCTACAGTCAGTGGATACCCTGGGCCTTGCTACAGCCAGTGGATACCCTGGGCCTTGCTATAGCCAGTGGATACTCTGGGCATTGCTACAGCCAGTGGATACCCTGGGCCTTGCTATAGCCCGTGGATACCCTGAGCCTTGCTATAGCCAGTGGATACCCTGGGCCTTGCTTTAGCCAGTGGATACCCTGAGCCTTGCTATAGCCAGTGGATACCCTGGGCCTTGCTATAGCCAGTGGATACCCTGTGCCTTGCTACAGCCAGTGGATACCCTGGGCCTTGCTATAGCCATTGGGTACCCTGGGCCTTGCTACAGCCAGTTGATACCCTAAGCATTGCTACAGCCAGTGGATACCCTGCGCCTTGCTACAGCCAGTAGAAACCCTGGACCTTGCTACAGCCAGTGTATACCCTGGGCCTTGCTACAGCCAGTGGATACCCTAAGCATTGCTCCAGCCAATTGATACCCTGGGCCTTGCTCCAGCCAGTGGATAACCTGGGCCTTACTATAGCCAGTGGATACCCTGGGCCTTGCTCCAGCCAGTGGATACCCTGGGCCTTGCTACAGCCAGTGGATACTCTGGGCTTTGCTACAGCCAGTGGGTACCTGGGCATTGCTACAGCCCGTGGATACCCTGGGCCTTGCTACAGTGAGTGGATACCCTGAGCCTTGCTACAGCTAGAGGATACCCTGGGCCTTCCTACAGTCAGTGGATACCCTGGGCCTTGCTACAGCCAGTGGATACTCTGGGCTTTGCTACAGCCAGTGGGTACCTGGGCCTTGCTACAGCCCGTGGATACCCTGGGCCTTGCTACAGTGAGTGGATACACTGAGCCTTGCTACAGCCAGTGGATACCCTGAGCCTTGCTACAGTCATTGGATACCCTGGGCCTTGCTACAGCCAGTGGATACCCTGGGCCCTGCTACAGCACGTGGATACCCTGGGCCTTGCTACAGTCAGTGGATACCCTGGGCCTTGCTACAGTCAGTGGATACCCTGGGCCTTGCTACAGCCAGTGGATACCCTGGTCCTTGCTATAGCCAGTGGATACTCTGGGCATTGCTACAGCCAGTGGATACCCTGGGCCTTGCTATAGCCCGTGGATACCCTGAGCCTTGCTATAGTCAGTGGATACCCTGGGCCTTGCTATAGCCAGTGGATACTCAGGGCCTTGCTATAGCCAGTGGATACCCTGGGCCTTGCTTTTGCCAGTGGAGACCCTGTGCCTTGCTATAGCCAGTGGATACCCTGGGCCTTGCTATAGCCAGTGTATACCCTGTGCCTTGCTACAGCCAGTTGATACCCTGTGCCTTGCTATAGCCATTGGATACCCTGGGCCTTGCTATAGCCAGTGGTTACCCTGGGCCTTACTATACCCAGTGGATTCCCTGGGCCTTGCTACAGCCAGTGGATACCCTGGGTCTTGCTACAGCCAGTAGATACCCTGGGCCTTGCCATAGCCAGTGGATAACCTGGGACCTGCAACAGCCAGTGGATACCCTGAGCCTTGCTACAGCCAGTGGATACCCTGGGCCTTGCTACAGCCAGTGGATACCCTGGGCCTTGCTACAGCCAGTAGATACCCTGCGCCTTGCTACAGCCAGTAGATACCCTGGGCCTAGCTACAGCCAGTGGATACCCTAAGCATTGCTACAGCCAGTGTATACCTTGGGCCTTGCTACAGCCAGATGATACCCTAAGCATTGCTACAGCCAGTGGATACCCTGCGCCTTGCCACAGCCAGTAGAAACCCTGGACCTTGCTACAGCCAGTGTATACCCTGGGCCTTGCTACAGCCAGTGGATACCCTAAGCATTGCTCCAGCCAAATGATACCCTGGGCCTTGCTCCAGCCAGTGGATAACCTGGGCCTTACTATAGCCAGTGGATACCCTGGGCCTTGCTCCAGCCAGTGGATACCCTGGGCCTTGCTACAGCCAGTGGATACCCTGGGCCTTCCTACAGCCCGGGGATACCCTGAGCCTTGCAACAGCCAGTGGATACCCTGGGCCTTGCTACAGCCCGTGGATACCCTTAGCCTTGCTACAGCCAGTGGATACCCTGGGCCTTGCTACAGCCAGTGGATACCCTGAGCCTTGCTACAGCCAGTGGATACCCTGGGCCTTGCGACAGCCAGTGGATACCCTGCGCCTTGCTACAGCCAGTGGATACCCTGGGCCTTGCTACAGCCAGTGGATACCATGGGTCTTTCTCCAGCCAGTAGATACCCTGAGCCTTTCTACAGCCAGTGGAAACCCTGGGCCTTGCTACAGTCAGTGGATACCCTGGGCCTTGCTACAGTCAGTGGATACCCTGGGCCTTGCTACAGCCAGTGGATACCCTGGGCCTTGCTATAGCCAGTGGATACTCTGGGCATTGCTACAGCCAGTGGATACCCTGGGCCTTGCTATAGCCCGTGGATACCCTGAGCCTTGCTATAGCCAGTGGATACCCTGGGCCTTGCTATAGCCATTGGATACTCTGGGCCTTGCTACAGCCAGTTGATACCCTAAGCATTGCTACAGCCAGTGGATACCCTGCGCCTTGTTACAGCCAGTAGAAACCCTGGACCTTGCTACAGCCAGTGTATACCCTGAGCCTTGCTACAGCCAGTGGATACCCTAAGCATTGCTCCAGCCAATTGATACCCTGGGCCTTGCTCCAGCCAGTGGATAACCTGGGCCTTACTATAGCCAGTGGATACCCTGGGCCTTGCTCCAGCCAGTGGATACCCTGGGCCTTGCTACAGCCAGTGGATACTCTGGGCTTTGCTACAGCCAGTGGGTACCTGGGCATTGCTACAGCCCGTGGATACCCTGGGCCTTGCTACAGTGAGTGGATACCCTGAGCCATGCTACAGCCAGTGGATACCCTGGGCCTTGCTACAGTCAGTGGATACCCTGGGCCTTGCTACAGCCAGTGGATACTCTGGGCTTTGCTACAGCCAGTGGGTACCTGGGCCTTGCTACAGCCCGTGGATACCCTGGGCCTTGCTACAGTGAGTGGATACCCTGAGCCTTGCTACAGCCAGTGGATACCCTGAGCCTTGCTACAGTCATTGGATACACTGGGCCTTGCTACAGCCAGTGGATAACCTGGGCCCTGCTACAGCCCGTGGATACCCTGGGCCTTGCTACAGTCAGTGGATACCCTGGGCCTTGCTACAGCCAGTGGATACCCTGGTCCTTGCTATAGCCAGTGGATACTCTGGGCATTGCTACAGCCAGTGGATACCCTGGGCCTTGCTATAGCCCGTGGATACCCTGAGCCTTGCTATAGTCAGTGGGTACCCTGGGCCTTGCTATAGCCAGTGGATACTCAGGGCCTTGCTATAGCCAGTGGATACCCTGGGCCTTGCTTTTGCCAGTGGAGACCCTGAGCCTTGCTATAGCCAGTGGATACCCTGGGCCTTGCTATAGCCAGTGTATACCCTGTGCCTTGCTACAGCCAGTTGATACCCTGTGCCTTGCTATAGCCATTGGATACCCTGGGCCTTGCTATAGCCAGTGGTTACCCTGGGCCTTAGTATACCCAGTGGATTCCCTGGGCCTTGCTACAGCCAGTGGATACCCTGGGTCTTGCTACAGCCAGTAGATACCTTGGGCCTTGCTATAGCCAGTGGATAACCTGGGACCTGCTACAGCCAGAGGATACCCTGAGCCTTGCTACAGCCAGTGGATACCCTGGGCCTTGCTACAGCCAGTGGATACCCTGGGCCTTGCTACAGCCAGTAGATACCCTGCGCCTTGCTACAGCCAGTAGATACCCTGGGCCTAGCTACAGCCAGTGGATACCCTAAGCATTGCTACAGCCAGTGTATACCCTGGGCCTTGCTACAGCCAGATGATACCCTAAGCATTGCTACAGCCAGTGGATACCCTGCGCCTTGCCACAGCCAGTAGAAACCCTGGACCTTGCTACAGCCAGTGTATACCCTGGGCCTTGCTACAGCCAGTGGATACCCTAAGCATTGCTCCAGCCAAATGATACCCTGGGCCTTGCTCCAGCCAGTGGATAACCTGGGCCTTACTATAGCCAGTGGATACCCTGGGCCTTGCTCTAGCCAGTGGATACCCTGGGCCTTGCTACAGCCAGTGGATACCCTGGGCCTTCCTACAGCCCGGGGATACCCTGAGCCTTGCAACAGCCAGTGGATACCCTGGGCCTTGCTACAGCCCGTGGATACCCTTAGCCTTGCTACAGCCAGTGCATACCCTGGGCCTTGCTACAGCCAGTGGATACCCTGAGCTTTGCTACAGCCAGTGGATACCCTGAGCCTTGCTCCAACCAGTGGATACCCTGGGCCTTGCTACTGCCAGTGGATACCCTGAGCCTTGCTACAGCCAGTGGATACCCTGGGCCTTGCTACAGCCTGTGGATACCCTGGGCCTTGCTACAGCCAGTAGATACCCTGCGCCTTGCTACAGCCAGTAGATACCCTGGGCCTTGCTACAGCCAGTGGATACCCTAAGCATTGCTACAGCCAGTGTATACCCTGGGCTTTGCTACAGCCAGTTGATACCCTAAGCATTGCAACAGCCAGTGGATACCCTGCGCCTTGCTACAGCCAGTAGAAACCCTGGACCTTGCTACAGCCAGTGTATACCCTGGGCATTGCTACAGCCAGTGGATACCCTAAGCATTGCTCCAGCCAATTGATACCCTGGGCCTTGCTCCAGCCAGTGCATAACCTGGGCCTTACTATAGCCAGTGGATACCCTGGGCCTTGCTCCAGCCAGTGGATACCCTGGGCCTTGCTACAGCCAGTAGATACTCTGGGCTTTGCTACAGCCAGTGGGTACCTGGGCCTTGCTACAGCCCGTGGATACCCTGGGCCTTGCTACAGTGAGTGGATACCCTGAGCATTGCTACATTCAGCGGATACCCTGGGCCTTGCTACAGTCACTGGATACCCTGGGCCTTGCTACAGCCAGTGGTTACTCTGGGCTTTGCTACAGCCAGTGGGTACCTGGGCCTTGCTACAGCCCGTGGATACCCTGGGCCTTGCTACAGTGAGTGGATACCCTGAGCCTTGCTACAGCCAGTGGATACCCTGGGCCTTGCTACAGTCAGTGGATACCCTGGTCCTTGCTACAGCCAGTGGATACCCTGGGCCCTGCTACAGCCCGTTGATACCCTGGGCCTTGCTACAGTCAGTGGATACCCTGGGCCTTGCTACAGTCGGTGGATACCCTGGGCCTTGCTACAGCCAGTGGATACCCAGGGCCTTGCTATAGCCAGTGGATACTCTGGGCATTGCTACAGCCAGTGGATACCCTGGGCCTTGCTATAGCCCATGGATACCCTGAGCCTTGCTATAGCCAGTGGATACCCTGGGCCTTGCTATAGCCAGTGGATACTCAGGGCCTTGCTATAGCCAGTGGATACGCTGGGCCTTACTTTAACCAGTGGTTACCCTGAGCCTTGCTATAGCCAGTGGATACCCTGGGCCTTGCTATAGCCAGTGTATACCCTGTGCCTTGCTACAGCCAGTGGGTACCCTGTGCCTTGCTATAGCCGTTGGATACCCTGGGCCTTGCTATAGCCAGTGGATACCCTAGGTCTTGCTACAGCCAGTAGATACCCTGGGCCTTGCTATAGACAGTGGATAACCTGGGCCCTGCTACAGCCAGTGGATACCCTGAGCCTTGCTACAGCCAGTGGATACCCTGCGCCTTGCTACAGCCAGTGGATACCCTGGGCCTTGCTACAGCCAGTAGATACCCTGCGCCTTGCTACAGCCAGTAGATACCCCGGGCCTTGCTACAGCCACTGGATACCCTAAGCATTGCTACAGCCAGTGTATACCCTGAGCCTTGCTACAGCCAGTTGATACCCTAAGCATTGCTACAGCCAGTGGATACCCTGCGCCTTGCTACAGCCAGTAGAAACCCTGGACCTTGCTACAGCCAGTGTATACCCTGGGCCTTGCTACAGCCAGTGGATACCCTAAGCATTGCTCCAGCCAATTGATACCCTGGGCCTTGCTCCAGCCAATGGATAACCTGGGCCTTACTATAGCCAGTGGATACCCTGGGCCTTGCTCCAGCCAGTGGATACCCTGGGCCTTGCTACAGCCAGTGGATACTCTGGGCTTTGCTACAGCCAGTGGGTACCTGGGCATTCCTACAGCCCGTGGATACCCGGGGCCTTGCTACAGTGAGTGGATACCCTGAGCCTTGCTACAGCCAGTGGATACCCTGGGCCTTGCTACAGTCAGTGGATACCCTGGGCCTTGCTACTGCCAGTGGATACTCTGGGCATTGCTACAGCCAGTGGATACCCTGGGCCTTGCTATAGCCCGTGGATACCCTGAGCCTTGCTATAGCCAGTGGATACCCTGGGCCTTGCTTTAGCCAGTGGATACCCTGAGCCTTGCTATAGCCAGTGGATACCCTGGGCCTTGCTATAGCCAGTGGATACCCTGTGCCTTGCTACAGCCAGTGGATACCCTGGGCCTTGCTATAGCCATTGGGTACCCTGGGCCTTGCTACAGCCAGTTGATACCTTAAGCATTGCTACAGCCAGTGGATACCCTGCGCCTTGCTACAGCCAGTAGAAACCCTGGACCTTGCTACAGCCAGTGTATACCCTGGGCCTTGCTACAGCCAGTGGATACCCTAAGCATTGCTCCAGCCAATTGATACCCTGGGCCTTGCTCCAGCCAGTGGATAACCTGGGCCTTACTCTAGCCAGTGGATACCCTGGGCCTTGCTCCAGCCAGTGGATACCCTGGGCCTTGCTACAGCCAGTGGATACTCTGGGCTTTGCTACAGCCAGTGGGTACCTGGGCATTGCTACAGCCCGTGGATACCCTGGGCCTTGCTACAGTGAGTGGATACCCTGAGCCTTGCTACAGCTAGTGGATACCCTGGGCCTTGCTACAGTCAGTGGATACCCTGGGCCTTGCTACAGCCAGTGGATACTCTGGGCTTTGCTACAGCCAGTGGGTACCTGGGCCTTGCTACAGCCCGTGGATACCCTGGGCCTTGCTACAGTGAGTGGATACACTGAGCCTTGCTACAGCCAGTGGATACCCGGAGCCTTGCTACAGTCATTGGATACCCTGGGCCTTGCTACAGCCAGTGGATACCCTGGGCCCTGCTACAGCCCGTGGATACCCTGGGCCTTGCTACAGTCAGTGGATACCCTGGGCCTTGCTACAGTCAGTGGATACCCTGGGCCTTGCTACAGCCAGTGGATACCCTGGTCCTTGCTATAGCCAGTGGATACTCAGGGCCTTGCTAGAGCCAGTGGATACCCTGGGCCTTGCTTTTGCCAGTGGAGACCCTGAGCCTTGCTATAGCCAGTGGATACCCTGGGCCTTGCTATAGCCAGTGGTTACCCTGGGCCTTACTATACCCAGTGGATTCCCTGGGCCTTGCTACAGCCAGTGGATACCCTGGGTCTTGCTACAGCCAGTAGATACCCTGGGCCTTGCTATAGCCAGTGGATAACCTGGGACCTGCTACAGCCAGTGGATACCCTGAGCCTTGCTACAGCCAGTGGATACCCTGGGCCTTGCTACAGCCAGTGGATACCCTGGGCCTTGCTACAGCCAGTAGATACCCTGCGCCTTGCTACAGCCAGTAGATACCCTGGGCCTAGCTACAGCCAGTGGATACCCTAAGCATTGCTACAGCCAGTGTATACCCTGGGCCTTGCTACAGCCAGATGATACCCTAAGCATTGCTACAGCCAGTGGATACCCTGCGCCTTGCCACAGCCAGTAGAAACCCTGGACCTTGCTACAGCCAGTGTATACCCTGGGCCTTGCTACAGCCAGTGGATACCCTAAGCATTGCTCCAGCCAAATGATACCCTGGGCCTTGCTCCAGCCAGTGGATAACCTGGGCCTTACTATAGCCAGTGGATACCCTGGGCCTTGCTCCAGCCAGTGGATACCCTGGGCCTTGCTACAGCCAGTGTATACCCTGGGCCTTCCTACAGCCCGGGGATACCCTGAGCCTTGCAACAGCCAGTGGATACCCTGGGCCTTGCTACAGCCCGTGGATACCCTTAGCCTTGCTACAGCCAGTGGATACCCTGGGCCTTGCTACAGCCAGTGGATACCCTGAGCTTTGCTACAGCCAGTGGATACCCTGAGCCTTGCTCCAACCAGTGGATACCCTGGGCCTTGCTACTGCCAGTGGATACCCTGAGCCTTGCTACAGCCAGTGGATACCCTGGGCCTTGCGACAGCCAGTGGATACCCTGCGCCTTGCTACAGCCAGTGGATACCCTGGGCCTTGCTACAGCCAGTGGATACCCTGGGTCTTTCTCCAGCCAGTAGATACCCTGAGCCTTTCTACAGCCAGTGGAAACCCTGGGCCTTGCTACAGTCAGTGGATACCCTGGGCCTTGCTACAGTCAGTGGATACCCTGGGCCTTGCTACAGCCAGTGGATACCCTGGGCCTTGCTATAGCCAGTGGATACTCTGGGCATTGCTACAGCCAGTGGATACCCTGGGCCTTGCTATAGCCCGTGGATACCCTGAGCCTTGCTATAGCCAGTGGATACCCTGGGCCTTGCTTTAGCCAGTGGATACCCTGAGCCTTGCTATAGCCAGTGGATACCCTGGGCCTTGCTATAGCCAGTGGATACCCTGTGCCTTGCTACAGCCAGTGGATACCCTGGGCCTTGCTATAGCCATTGGAAACCCTGGGCCTTGCTACAGCCAGTTGATACCCTAAGCATTGCTACAGCCAGTGGATACCGTGCGCCTTGCTACAGCCAGTAGAAACCCTGGACCTTGCTACAGCCAGTGTATACCCTGGGCCTTGCTACAGCCAGTGGATACCCTAAGCATTGCTCCAGCCAATTGATACCCTGGGCCTTGCTCCAGCCAGTGGATAACCTGGGCCTTACTATAGCCAGTGGATACCCTGGGCCTTGCTCCAGCCAGTGGATACCCTGGGCCTTGCTACAGCCAGTGGATACTCTGGGCTTTGCTACAGCCAGTGGGTACCTGGGCATTGCTACAGCCCGTGGATACCCTGGGCCTTGCTACTGTGAGTGGATACCCTGAGCCTTGCTACAGCCAGTGGATACCCTGGGCCTTGCTACAGTCAGTGGATACCCTGGGCCTTGCTACAGCCAGTGGATACTCTGGGCTTTGCTACAGCCAGTGGGTACCTGGGCCTTGCTACAGCCCGTGGATACTCTGGGCCTTGCTACAGTGAGTGGATACCCTGAGCCTTGCTACAGCCAGTGGATACCCTGGGCCTTGCTACAGCCAGTGGATACCCTGGTCCTTGCTATAGCCAGTGGATACTCTGGGCATTGCTACAGCCAGTGGATACCCTGGGCCTTGCTATAGCCCGTGGATACCCTGAGCCTTGCTATAGTCAGTGGGTACCCTGGGCCTTGCTATAGCCAGTGGATACTCAGGGCCTTGCTATAGCCAGTGGATACCCTGGGCCTTGCTTTTGCCAGTGGAGACCCTGAGCCTTGCTATAGCCAGTGGATACCCTGGGCCTTGCTATAGCCAGTGTATACCCTGTGCCTTGCTACAGCCAGTTGATACCCTGTGCCTTGCTATAGCCATTGGATACCCTGGGCCTTGCTATAGCCAGTGGTTACCCTGGGCCTTACTATACCCAGTGGATTCCCTGGGCCTTGCTACAGCCAGTGGATACCCTGGGTCTTGCTACAGCCAGTAGATACCCTGGGCCTTGCTATAGCCAGTGGATAACCTGGGACCTGCTACAGCCAGAGGATACCCTGAGCCTTGCTACAGCCAGTGGATACCCTGGGCCTTGCTACAGCCAGTGGATACCCTGGGCCTTGCTACAGCCAGTAGATATCCTGCGCCTTGCTACAGCCAGTAGATACCCTGGGCCTAGCTACAGCCAGTGGATACCCTAAGCATTGCTACAGCGAGTGTATACCCTGGGCTTTGCTACAGCCAGATGATACCCTAAGCATTGCTACAGCCAGTGGATACCCTGCGCCTTGCCACAGCCAGTAGAAACCCTGGACCTTGCTACAGCCAGTGTATACCCTGGGCCTTGCTACAGCCAGTGGATACCCTAAGCATTGCTCCAGCCAAATGATACCCTGGGCCTTGCTCCAGCCAGTGGATAACCTGGGCCTTACTATAGCCAGTGGATACCCTGGGCCTTGCTCCAGCCAGTGGATACCCTGGGCCTTGCTACAGCCAGTGGATACCCTGGGCCTTCCTACAGCCGGGGATACCCTGAGCCTTGCAACAGCCAGTGGATACCCTGGGCCATGCTACAGCCCGTGGATACCCTTAGCCTTGCTACAGCCAGTGGATACCCTGGGCCTTGCTACAGCCAGTGGATACCCTGAGCTTTGCTACAGCCAGTGGATACCCTGAGCCTTGCTCCAACCAGTGGATACCCTGGGCCTTGCTACTGCCAGTGGATACCCTGAGCCTTGCTACAGCCAGTGCATACCCTGGGCCTTGCTACAGCCAGTGGATACCCTGGGCCTTGCTACAGCCAGTAGATACCCTGCGCCTTGCTACAGCCAGTAGATACCCTGGGCCTTGCTACAGCCAGTGGATACCCTAAGCATTGCTACAGCCAGTGTATACCCTGGGCTTTGCTACAGCCAGTTGATACCCTAAGCATTGCAACAGCCAGTGGATACCCTGCGCCTTGCTACAGCCAGTAGAAACCCTGGACCTTGCTACAGCCAGTGTATACCCTGGGCATTGCTACAGCCAGTGGATACCCTAAGCATTGCTCCAGCCAATTGATACCCTGGGCCTTGCTCCAGCCAGTGCATAACCTGGGCCTTACTATAGCCAGTGGATACCCTGGGCCTTGCTCCAGCCAGTGGATACCCTGGGCCTTGCTACAGCCAGTAGATACTCTGGGCTTTGCTACAGCCAGTGGGTACCTGGGCCTTGCTACAGCCCGTGGATACCCTGGGCCTTGCTACAGTGAGTGGATACCCTGAGCATTGCTACATTCAGCGGATACCCTGGGCCTTGCTACAGTCACTGGATACCCTGGGCCTTGCTACAGCCAGTGGATACTCTGGGCTTTGCTACAGCCAGTGGGTACCTGGGCCTTGCTACAGCCCGTGGATACCCTGGGCCTTGCTACAGTGAGTGGATACCCTGAGCCTTGCTACAGCCAGTGGATACCCTGGGCCTTGCTACAGTCAGTGGGTACCCTGTGCCTTGCTATAGCCGTTGGATACCCTGGGCCTTGCTATAGCCAGTGGATACCCTAGGTCTTGCTACAGCCAGTAGATACCCTGGGCCTTGCTATAGACAGTGGATACCCTGGGCCTTGCTATAGCCAGTGGATACCCTGGGCCTTGCTATAGCCAGTGGATACTCAGGGCCTTGCTATAGCCAGTGGATACGCTGGGCCTTACTTTAACCAGTGGTTACCCTGAGCCTTGCTATAGCCAGTGGATACCCTGGGCCTTGCTATAGCCAGTGTATACCCTGTGCCTTGCTACAGCCAGAGGGTACCCTGTGCCTTGCTATAGCCGTTGGATACCCTGGGCCTTGCTATAGCCAGTGGATACCCTAGGTCTTGCTACAGCCAGTAGATACCCTGGGCCTTGCTATAGACAGTGGATAACCTGGGCCCTGCTACAGCCAGTGTATACCCTGAGCCTTGCTACAGCCAGTGGATACCCTGCGCCTTGCTACAGCCAGTGGATACCCTGGGCCTTGCTACAGCCAGTAGATACCCTGCGCCTTGCTACAGCCAGTAGATACCCTGGGCCTTGCTACAGCCAGTGGATACCCTAAGCATTGCTACAGCCAGTGTATACCCTGAGCCTTGCTACAGCCAGTTGATACCCTAAGCATTGCTACAGCCAGTGGATACCCTGCGCCTTGCTACAGCCAGTAGAAACCCTGGACCTTGCTACAGCCAGTGTATACCCTGGGCCTTGCTACAGCCAGTGGATACCCTAAGCATTGCTCCAGCCAATTGATACCCTGGGCCTTGCTCCAGCCAATGGATAACCTGGGCCTTACCATAGCCAGTGGATACCCTGGGCCTTGCTCCAGCCAGTGGATACCCTGGGCCTTGCTACAGCCAGTGGATACTCTGGGCTTTGCTACAGCCAGTGGGTACCTGGGCATTGCTACAGCCCGTGGATACCCTGGGCCTTGCTACAGTGAGTGGATACCCTGAGCCTTGCTACAGCCAGTGGATACCCTGGGCCTTGCTACAGTCAGTGGATACCCTGGGCCTTGCTACAACCAGTGGATACTCTGGGCATTGCTACAGCCAGTGGATACCCTGGGCCTTGCTATAGCCCGTGGATACCCTGAGCCTTGCTATAGCCAGTGGATACCCTGGGCCTTGCTTTAGCCAGTGGATACCCTGAGCCTTGCTATAGCCAGTGGATACCCTGGGCCTTGCTATAGCCAGTGGATACCCTGTGCCTTGCTACAGCCAGTGGATACCCTGGGCCTTGCTATAGCCATTGGGTACCCTGGGCCTTGCTACAGCCAGTTGATACCCTAAGCATTGCTACAGCCAGTGGATACCCTGCGCCTTGCTACAGCCAGTAGAAACCCTGGACCTTGCTACAGCCAGTGTATACCCTGGGCCTTGCTACAGCCAGTGGATACCCTAAGCATTGCTCCAGCCAATTGATACCCTGGGCCTTGCTCCAGCCAGTGGATAACCTGGGCCTTACTATAGCCAGTGGATACCCTGGGCCTTGCTCCAGCCAGTGGATACCCTGGGCCTTGCTACAGCCAGTGGATTCTCTGGGCTTTGCTACAGCCAGTGGGTACCTGGGCATTGCTACAGCCCGTGGATACCCTGGGCCTTGCTACAGTGAGTGGATACCCTGAGCCTTGCTACAGCTAGTGGATACCCTGGGCCTTGCTACAGTCAGTGGATACCCTGGGCCTTGCTACAGCCAGTGGTTACTCTGGGCTTTGCTACAGCCAGTGGGTACCTGGGCCTTGCTACAGCCCGTGGATACCCTGGGCCTTGCTACAGTGAGTGGATACACTGAGCCTTGCTACAGCCAGTGGATACCCTGAGCCTTGCTACAGTCATTGGATACCCTGGGCCTTGCTACAGCCAGTGGATACCCTGGGCCCTGCTACAGCCCGTGGATACCCTGGGCCTTGCTACAGTCAGTGGATACCCTGGGCCTTGCTACAGTCAGTGGATACCCTGGGCCTTGCTACAGCCAGTGGATACCCTGGTCCTTGCTATAGCCAGTGGATACTCAGGGCCTTGCTATAGCCAGTGGATACCCTGGGCCTTGCTTTTGCCAGTTGAGACCCTGAGCCTTGCTATAGCCAGTGGATACCCTGGGCCTTGCTATAGCCAGTGTATACCCTGTGCCTTGCTACAGCCAGTTGATACCCTGTGCCTTGCTATAGCCATTGGATACCCTGGGCCTTGCTATAGCCAGTGGTTACCCTGGGCCTTACTATACCCAGTGGATTCCCTGGGCCTTGCTACAGCCAGTGGATACCCTGGGTCTTGCTACAGCCAGTAGATACCCTGGGCCTTGCTATAGCCAGTGGATAACCTGGGACCTGCTACAGCCAGGGATACCCTGAGCCTTGCTACAGCCAGTGGATACCCTGGGCCTTGCTACAGCCAGTGGATACCCTGGGCCTTGCTACAGCCAGTAGATACCCTGCGCCTTGCTACAGCCAGTAGATACCCTGGGCCTAGCTACAGCCAGTGGATACCCTAAGCATTGCTACAGCCAGTGTATACCCTGGGCCTTGCTACAGCCAGATGATACCCTAAGCATTGCTACAGCCAGTGGATACCCTGCGCCTTGCCACATCCAGTAGAAACCCTGGACCTTGCTACAGCCAGTGTATACCCTGGGCCTTGCTACAGCCAGTGGATACCCTAAGCATTGCTCCAGCCAAATGATACCCTGGGCCTTGCTCCAGCCAGTGGATAACCTGGGCCTTACTATAGCCAGTGGATACCCTGGGCCTTGCTCCAGCCAGTGGATACCCTGGGCCTTGCTACAGCCAGTGGATACCCTGGGCCTTCCTACAGCCCGGGGATACCCTGAGCCTTGCAACAGCCAGTGGATACCCTGGGCCTTGCTACAGCCCGTGGATACCCTTAGCCTTGCTACAGCCAGTGGATACCCTGGGCCTTGCTACAGCCAGTGGATACCCTGAGCTTTGCTACAGCCAGTGGATACCCTGAGCCTTGCTCCAACCAGTGGATACCCTGGGCCTTGCTACTGCCAGTGGATACCCTGAGCCTTGCTACAGCCAGTGGATACCCTGGGCCTTGCGACAGCCAGTGGATACCCTGCGCCTTGCTACAGCCTGTGGATACCCTGGGCCTTGCTACAGCCAGTGGATACCCTGGGTCTTTCTCCAGCCAGTAGATACCCTGAGCCTTTCTACAGCCAGTGGAAACCCTGGGCCTTGCTACAGTCAGTGGATACCCTGGGCCTTGCTACAGTCAGTGGATACCCTGGGCCTTGCTACAGCCAGTGGATACCCTGGGCCTTGCTATAGCCAGTGGATACTCTGGGCATTGCTACAGCCAGTGGATACCCTGGGCCTTGCTATAGCCCGTGGATACCCTGAGCCTTGCTATAGCCAGTGGATACCCTGGGCCTTGCTTTAGCCAGTGGATACCCTGAGCCTTGCTATAGCCAGTGGATACCCTGGGCCTTGCTATAGCCAGTGGATACCCTGTGCCTTGCTACAGCCAGTGGATACCCTGGGCCTTGCTATAGCCACTGGATACCCTGGGCCTTGCTACAGCCAGTTGATACCCTAAGCATTGCTACAGCCAGTGGATACCCTGCGCCTTGCTACAGCCAGTAGAAACCCTGGACCTTGCTACAGCCAGTGTATACCCTGGGCCTTGCTACAGCCAGTGGATACCCTAAGCATTGCTCCAGCCAATTGATACCCTGGGCCTTGCTCCAGCCAGTGGATAACCTGGGCCTTACTATAGCCAGTGGATACCCTGGGCCTTGCTCCAGCCAGTGGATACCCTGGGCCTTGCTACAGCCAGTGGATACTCTGGGCTTTGCTACAGCCAGTGGGTACCTGGGCATTGCTACAGCCCGTGGATACCCTGGGCCTTGCTACAGTGAGTGGATACCCTGAGCCTTGCTACAGCCAGTGGATACCCTGGGCCTTGCTACAGTCAGTGGATACCCTGGGCCTTGCTACAGCCAGTGGATACTCTGGGCTTTGCTACAGCCAGTGGGTACCTGGGCCTTACTACAGCCCGTGGATACCCTGGGCCTTGCTACAGTGAGTGGATACCCTGAGCCTTGCTACAGCCAGTGGATACCCTGAGCCTTGCTACAGTCATTGGATACACTGGGCCTTGCTACAGCCAGTGGATACCCTGGGCCCTGCTACAGCCCGTGGATACCCTGGGCTTTGCTACAGTCAGTGGATACCCTGGGCCTTGCTACAGCCAGTGGATACCCTGGTCCTTGCTATAGCCAGTGGATACTCTGGGCATTGCTACAGCCAGTGGATACCCTGGGCCTTGCTATAGCCCGTGGATACCCTGAGCCTTGCTATAGTCAGTGGGTACCCTGGGCCTTGCTATAGCCAGTGGATACTCAGGGCCTTGCTATAGCCAGTGGATACCCTGGGCCTTGCTTTTGCCAGTGGAGACCCTGAGCCTTGCTATAGCCAGTGGATACCCTGGGCCTTGCTATAGCCAGTGTATACCCTGTGCCTTGCTACAGCCAGTTGATACCCTGTGCCTTGCTATAGCCATTGGATACCCTGGGCCTTGCTATAGCCAGTGGTTACCCTGGGCCTTACTATACCCAGTGGATTCCCTGGGCCTTGCTACAGCCAGTGGATACCCTGGGTCTTGCTACAGCCAGTAGATACCCTGGGCCTTGCTATAGCCAGTGGATAACCTGGGACCTGCTACAGCCAGAGGATACCCTGAGCCTTGCTACTGCCAGTGGATACCCTGGGCCTTGCTACAGCCAGTGGATACCCTGGGCCTTGCTACAGCCAGTAGATACCCTGCGCCTTGCTACAGCCAGTAGATACCCTGGGCCTAGCTACAGCCAGTGGATACCCTAAGCATTGCTACAGCCAGTGTATACCCTGGGCCTTGCTACAGCCAGATGATACCCTAAGCATTGCTACAGCCAGTGGATACCCTGCGCCTTGCCACAGCCAGTAGAAACCCTGGACCTTGCTACAGCCAGTGTATACCCTGGGCCTTGCTACAGCCAGTGGATACCCTAAGCATTGCTCCAGCCAAATGATACCCTGGGCCTTGCTCCAGCCAGTGGATAACCTGGGCCTTACTATAGCCAGTGGATACCCTGGGCCTTGCTCCAGCCCGTGGATACCCTGGGCCTTGCTACAGCCAGTGGATACCCTGGGCCTTCCTACAGCCCGGGGATACCCTGAGACTTGCAACAGCCAGTGGATACCCTGGGCCTTGCTACAGCCCGTGGATACCCTTAGCCTTGCTACAGCCAGTGGATACCCTGGGCCTTGCTACAGCCAGTGGATACCCTGAGCTTTGCTACAGCCAGTGGATACCCGGAGCCTTGCTCCAACCAGTGGATACCCTGGGCCTTGCTACTGCCAGTGGATACCCTGAGCCTTGCTACAGCCAGTGGATACCCTGGGCCTTGCTACAGCCAGTGGATACCCTGGGCCTTGCTACAGCCAGTAGATACCCTGCGCCTTGCTACAGCCAGTAGATACCCTGGGCCTTGCTACAGCCAGTGGATACCCTAAGCATTGCTACAGCCAGTGTATACCCTGGGCTTTGCTACAGCCAGTTGATACCCTAAGCATTGCAACAGCCAGTGGATACCCTGCGCCTTGCTACAGCCAGTAGAAACCCTGGACCTTGCTACAGCCAGTGTATACCCTGGGCATTGCTACAGCCAGTGGATACCCTAAGCATTGCTCCAGCCAATTGATACCCTGGGCCTTGCTCCAGCCAGTGCATAACCTGGGCCTTACTATAGCCAGTGGATACCCTGGGCCTTGCTCCAGCCAGTGGATACCCTAGGCCTTGCTACAGCCAGTAGATACTCTGGGCTTTGCTACAGCCAGTGGGTACCTGGGCCTTGCTACAGCCCGTGGATACCCTGGGCCTTGCTACAGTGAGTGGATACCCTGAGCATTGCTACATTCAGCGGATACCCTGGGCCTTGCTACAGTCACTGGATACCCTGGGCCTTGCTACAGCCAGTGGATACTCTGGGCTTTGCTACAGCCAGTGGGTACCTGGGCCTTGCTACAGCCCGTGGATACCCTGGACCTTGCTACAGTGAGTGGATACCCTGAGCCTTGCTACAGCCAGTGGATACCCTGGGCCTTGCTACAGTCAGTGGATACCCTGGTCCTTGCTACAGCCAGTGGATACCCTTGGCCCTGCTACAGCCCGTTGATACCCTGGGCCTTGCTACAGTCAGTGGATACCCTGGGCCTTGCTACAGTCGGTGGATACCCTGGGCCTTGCTACAGCCAGTGGATACCCAGGGCCTTGCTATAGCCAGTGGATACTCTGGGCATTGCTACAGCCAGTGGATACCCTGGGCCTTGCTATAGCCCGTGGATACCCTGAGCCTTGCTATAGCCAGTGGATACCCTGGGCCTTGCTATAGCCAGTGGATACTCAGGGCCTTGCTATAGCCAGTGGATACGCTGGGCCTTACTTTAACCAGTGGTTACCCTGAGCCTTGCTATAGCCAGTGGATACCCTGGGCCTTGCTATAGCCAGTGTATACCCTGTGCCTTGCTACAGCCAGTGGGTACCCTGTGCCTTGCTATAGCCGTTGGATACCCTGGGCCTTGCTATAGCCAGTGGATACCCTAGGTCTTGCTACAGCCAGTAGATACCCTGGGCCTTGCTATAGGCAGTGGATAACCTGGGCCCTGCTACAGCCAGTGGATACCCTGAGCCTTGCTACAGCCAGTGGATACCCTGCGCCTTGCTACAGCCAGTGGATACCCTGGGCCTTGCTACAGCCAGTAGATACCCTGCGCCTTGCTACAGCCAGTAGATACCCTGGGCCTTGCTCCAGCCAATGGATAACCTGGGCCTTACTATAGCCAGTGGATACCCTGGGCCTTGCTCCAGCCATTGGATACCCTAAGCATTGCTCCAGCCAAATGATACCCTGGGCCTTGCTCCAGCCAGTGGATAACCTGGGCCTTACTATAGCCAGTGGATACCCTGGGCCTTGCTCCAGCCAGTGGATACCCTGCGCCTTGCTACAGCCAGTAGAAACCCTGGACCTTGCTACAGCCAGTGGATACCCTGGGCCTTGCTACAGCCAGTAGATACCCTGCGCCTTGCTACAGCCAGTAGATACCCTGGGCCTTGCTATAGCCAGTGGATACCCTAAGCATTGCTACAGCCAGTGTATACCCTGAGCCTTGCTACAGCCAGTTGATACCCTAAGCATTGCTACAGCCAGTGGATACCCTGCGCCTTGCTACAGCCAGTAGAAACCCTGGACCTTGCTACAGCCAGTGTATATCCTGGACCTTGCTACAGCCAGTGGATACACTAAGCATTGCTCCAGCCAATTGATACCCTGGGCCTTGCTCCAGCCAGTGGATAACCTGGGCCTTACTATAGCCAGTGGATACCCTGGGCCTTGCTCCAGCCAGTGGATATCCTGGGCCGTGCTACAGCCAGTGGATAACCTGGGCCTTGCTACAGCCAGTGGATACCCTGGGCCTTCCTACAGCCCGTGGATACCCTGAGCCTTGCAACAGCCAGTGGATACCCTGGGTCTTGCTACAGCCCGTGGATACCCTTAGCCTTGCTACAGCCAGTGGATACCCTGGACCTTGCTACAGCCAGTGGATACCCTGGTCCCTGCTACAGCCCGTTGATACCCTGGGCCTTGCTACAGTCAGTGGATAGCCTGGGCCTTGCTACAGTCAGTGGATACCCTGGGACTTGCTACAGCCAGTGGATACCCTGGGCGTTGCTACAGCCATTGGATACTCTGGGACTTGCTCCAGCCAGTGGATACCCTGAGCCTTGCTACAGCCCGTGGTTACCCTGAGCCATGCTACAGCCAGTGGATAACCTGAGCTTTGCTACAGCCCGTGGATACCATGAGCCTTGCTACAGCCAGTGGATACCCTGGGTCTTGCTACAGCCCGTGGATACCCTGCGCCTTGCTACAGCCAGTGGATACCCTGGGCCTTGCTACAGCCAGTGGATACCCTGCGCCTTGCTACAGCCAGTGGATGCCCTGGGCCATGCTACAGCCAGTGGATACCCTGGGCCTTGCTACAGCCAGTGGATACCCTGGGCCTTGCTACAGCCAGTGGATACCCTGGATCTTGCTCCAGCCAGTGGATACCCTGAGCCTTGCTACAGACAGTGGATACTCTGGTCTTTGCTACAGCCAATGGGTACCCTGGGCCTTGCTACAGCCAGTGGATACCCTGGGTCTTGCTCCAGCCAGTGGATACCCTGGGTCTTGCTCCAGCCAGTGCATACCCTGACCCTCGCTCCAGCCAGTGGATACTCTGGGCTTTGCTACAGCAAATGGATACCCTGGGCCTTGCTACAGTCCGTGGATACCCTGGGTCTTGCTCCAGCCAGTGGATACCCTGAGCCTTCCTACAGCCAGTGGATACTCTGGGCTTTGCTACAGCCAGTGGATACCCTGGGCCTTGCTACAGCCCGTGGATACCCTGGGCCTTGCTACAGCGAGTGGATACCCAGAGCCTTGCTACAGCCAGTGGACACCCTGGACCTTGCTACAGCCAGTGGATACCCTGGGCCTTGCTACAGCCAGGGGATACCCTGGGCCTTGCTATAGCCAGTGGATACTCTGGGCCTTGCTACAGCCAGTGGATACCCTGGGCCTTGCTATAGCCAGTTGATACCCTGAGCCTTGCTATAGCCAGTGGATACCCTGGGCCATGCTATAGCAAGTGGATACTCTGGGCCTTGCTATAGCCAGTGGATACCCTGGGCCTTGCTATAGCCAGAGGATACCCTGAGCCTTGCTATGGCCAGAGGATACCCTGGGCCTTGCTATAGCCAGTGGATACCCTGTGCCTTGCTACAGCCAGTGGATACCCTGGGCCTTGCTATAGACAGTGGAAACCCTGGGCCTTGCTATAGCCAGTGGATACCCTGGGTCTTGCTCCAACCAGTGGATACCCTGAGCCTTGCTACAGCCTTGGAAACCCTGAGCCTTGCTACAGCCAGAGGATACCCTGGGTCTTGCTACAGCCAGAGGATACTCTGGGCTTTGCTACAGCCAGTGGAAACCCTGGACCTTGCTACAGCCCGTGGATACCTTGGGCCTTGCTACAGCGAGTGGATACCCTGAGCCTTGCTACAGCCAGTGGACACCCTGGGCCTTGCTACAGCCAACGGATACCCTGGGCCTTGCTACAGCCAGTGGATACCCTGGGCCTTGTTATAGCCAGAGGATTCTCTGGGCCTTGCTACAGCCAGTGGATACCCTGGGCCTTGCTATAGCCAGTGGATTCCCTGAGCCTAGCTATAGCCAATGGATACCCTGGGCCTTGCTATAGCCAGTGGATACCCTGGGCCTTTCCATAGCCAGAAGATACCCTGTGCCTTGCTACAGCCAGTGGATACCCTGGGTCTCGCTACAGCCAGTGGATACCCTGGGTCATGCTACAGCCCGTGGATACCCTGCGCCTTGCTACAGCCAGTGGATACCCTGGGCCTTGCGACAGCCAGTGGATACCCTGCGCCTTGCTACAGCCAGTGGATACCCTGGGCCTTGCTACAGCCAGTGGATACCATGGGTCTTTCTACAGCCAGTAGATACCCTGAGCCTTTCTACAGCCAGTGGAAACCCTGGGCCTTGCTACAGTCAGTGGATACCCTGGGCCTTGCTACAGTCAGTGGATACCCTGGGCCTTGCTACAGCCAGTGGATACCCTGAGCCTTGCTATAGCCAGTGGATACCCTGGGCCTTGCTATAGCCAGTGGATACCCTGTGCCTTGCTACAGCCAGTGGATACCCTGGGCCTTGCTATAGCCAGTGGATACCCTGGGCCTTGCTATAGCCAGTGGATACCCTGTGCCTTGCTACAGCCAGTGGATACCCTGGGCCTTGCTATAGCCATTGGGTACCCTGGGCCTTGCTACAGCCAGTTGAAACCCTAAGCATTGCTACAGCCAGTGGATACCTTGCGCCTTGCTACAGCCAGTAGAAACCCTGGACCTTGCTACAGCCAGTGTATACCCTGGGCCTTGCTACAGCCAGTGGATACCCTAAGCATTGCTCCAGCCAATTGATACCCTGGGCCTTGCTCCAGCCAGTGGATAACCTGGGCCTTACTATAGCCAGTGGATACCCTGGGCCTTGCTCCAGCCAGTGGATACCCTGGGCCTTGCTACAGCCAGTGGATACTCTGGGCTTTGCTACAGCCAGTGGGTACCTGGGCATTGCTACAGCCCGTGGATACCCTGGGCCTTGCTACAGTGAGTGGATACCCTGAGCCTTGCTACAGCCAGTGGATACCCTGGGCCTTGCTACAGTCAGTGGATACCCTGGGCCTTGCTACAGCCAGTGGATACTCTGGGCTTTGCTACAGCCAGTGGGTACCTGGGCCTTGCTACAGCCCGTGGATACCCTGGGCCTTGCTACAATGAGTGGATACACTGAGCCTTGCTACAGCCAGTGGATACCCTGAGCCTTGCTACAGTCATTGGATACCCTGGGCCTTGCTACAGCCAGTGGATACCCTGGGCCCTGCTACAGCCCGTGGATACCCTGGGCCTTGCTACAGTCAGTGGATACCCTGGGCCTTGCTACAGTCAGTGGATACCCTGGGCCTTGCTACAGCCAGAGGATACCCTGGTCCTTGCTATAGCCAGTGGATACTCTGGGCATTGCTACAGCCAGTGGATACCCTGGGCCTTGCTATAGCCCGTGGATACCCTGAGCCTTGCTATAGTCAGTGGATACCCTGGGCCTTGCTATAGCCAGTGGATACTCAGGGCCTTGCTATAGCCAGTGGATACCCTGGGCCTTGCTTTTGCCAGTGGAGACCCTGAGCCTTGCTATAGCCAGTGGATACCCTGGGCCTTGCTATAGCCAGTGTATACCCTGTGCCTTGCTACAGCCAGTTGATACCCTGTGCCTTGCTATAGCCATTGGATACCCTGGGCCTTGCTATAGCCAGTGGTTACCCTGGGCCTTACTATACCCAGTGGATTCCCTGGGCCTTGCTACAGCCAGTGGATACCCTGGGTCTTGCTACAGCCAGTAGATACCCTGGGCCTTGCTATAGCCAGTGGATAACCTGGGACCTGCTACAGCCAGTGGATACCCTGAGCCTTGCTACAGCCAGTGGATACCCTGGGCCTTGCTACAGCCAGTGGATACCCTGGGCCTTGCTACAGCCAGTAGATACCCTGCGCCTTGCTACAGCCAGTAGATACCCTGGGCCTAGCTACAGCCAGTGGATACCCTAAGCATTGCTACAGCCAGTGTATACCCTGGGCCTTGCTACAGCCAGATGATACCCTAAGCATTGCTACAGCCAGTGGATACCCTGCGCCTTGCCACAGCCAGTAGAAACCCTGGACCTTGCTACAGCCAGTGTATACCCTGGGCCTTGCTACAGCCAGTGGATACCCTAAGCATTGCTCCAGCCAAATGATACCCTGGGCCTTGCTCCAGCCAGTGGATAACCTGGGCCTTACTATAGCCAGTGGATACCCTGGGCCTTGCTCCAGCCAGTGGATACCCTGGGCCTTGCTACAGCCAGTGGATACCCTGGGCCTTCCTACAGCCCGGGGATACCCTGAGCCTTGCAACAGCCAGTGGATACCCTGGGCCTTGCTACAGCCCGTGGATACCCTTAGCCTTGCTACAGCCAGTGGATACCCTGGGCCTTGCTACAGCCAGTGGATACCCTGAGCTTTGCTACAGCCAGTGGATACCCTGAGCCTTGCTCCAACCAGTGGATACCCTGGGCCTTGCTACTGCCAGTGGATACCCTGAGCCTTGCTACAGGCAGTGGATACCCTGGGCCTTGCTATAGCCAGTCGATACCCTGGGCCTTGCTACAGCCAGTGGATACCCTGCGCCTTGCTACAGCCAGTGGATACCCTGGGCCTTGCTACAGCCTGTGTATGCCCTGGGCCTTCCTATAGCCAGTGGATACCCTGGGCCTTGCTACAGCCAGTTGATACCCTGGGCCTTGCTACAGCCAGTGGATACCCTGGGCCTTGCTATAGCCATTGGATACCCTGGGCCTTGCTACAGCCAGTTGATACCCTAAGCATTGCTACAGCCAGTGGATACCCTGCGCCTTGCTACAGCCAGTAGAAACCCTGGACCTTGCTACAGCCAGTGTATACCCTGGGCCTTGCTACAGCCAGTGGATACCCTAAGCATTGCTCCAGCCAATTGATACCCTGGGCCTTGCTCCAGCCAGTGGATAACCTGGGCCTTACTATAGCCAGTGGATACCCTGGGCCTTGCTCCAGCCAGTGGATACCCTGGGCCTTGTTACAGCCAGTGGATACTCTGGGCTTTGCTACAGCCAGTGGGTACCTGGGCATTGCTACAGCCCGTGGATACCCTGGGCCTTGCTACAGTGAGTGGATACCCTGAGCCTTGCTACAGCCAGTGGATACCCTGGGCCTTGCTACAGTCAGTGGATACCCTGGGCCTTGCTACAGCCAGTGGATACTCTGGGCTTTGCTACAGCCAGTGGGTACCTGGGCCTTGCTACAGCCCGTGGATACCCTGGGCCTTGCTACAGTGAGTGGATACCCTGAGCCTTGCTACAGCCAGTGGATACCCTGAGCCTTGCTACAGTCATTGGATACACTGGGCCTTGCTACAGCCAGTGGATACCCTGGGCCCTGCTACAGCCCGTGGATACCCTGGGCCTTGCTACAGTCAGTGGATACCCGGGGCCTTGCTACAGCCAGTGGATACCCTGGTCCTTGCTATAGCCAGTGGATACTCTGGGCATTGCTACAGCCCGTGGATACCCTGGGCCTTGCTACAGTGAGTGGATACCCTGAGCCTTGCTACAGCCAGTGGATACCCTGGGCCTTGCTACAGTCAGTGGATACCCTGGGCCTTGCTACAGCCAGTGGATACTCTGGGCTTTGCTACAGCCAGTGGGTACCTGGGCCTTGCTACAGCCCGTGGATACCCTGGGCCTTGCTACAGTGAGTGGATACCCTGAGCCTTGCTACAGCCAGTGGATACCCTGAGCCTTGCTACAGTCATTGGATACACTGGGCCTTGCTACAGCCAGTGGATACCCTGGGCCCTGCTACAGCCCGTGGATACCCTGGGCCTTGCTACAGTCAGTGGATACTCCGGGCCTTGCTACAGCCAGTGGATACCCTGGTCCTTGCTATAGCCAGTGGATACTCTGGGCATTGCTACAGCCAGTGGATACCCTGGGCCTTGCTATAGCCCGTGGATACCCTGAGCCTTGCTATAGTCAGTGGGTACCCTGGGCCTTGCTATAGCCAGTGGATACTCAGGGCCTTGCTATAGCCAGTGGATACCCTGGGCCTTGCTTTTGCCAGTGGAGACCCTGAGCCTTGCTATAGCCAGTGGATACCCTGGGCCTTGCTATAGCCAGTGTATACCCTGTGCCTTGCTACAGCCAGTTGATACCCTGTGCCTTGCTATAGCCATTGGATACCCTGGGCCTTGCTATAGCCAGTGGTTACCCTGGGCCTTACTATACCCAGTGGATTCCCTTGGCCTTGCTACAGCCAGTGGATACCCTGGGTCTTGCTACAGCCAGTAGATACCCTGGGCCTTGCTATAGCCAGTGGATAACCTGGGACCTGCTACAGCCAGAGGATACCCTGAGCCTTGCTACAGCCAGTGGATACCCTGGGCCTTGCTACAGCCAGTGGATACCCTGGGCCTTGCTACAGCCAGTAGATACCCTGCGCCTTGCTACAGCCAGTAGATACCCTGGGCCTAGCTACAGCCAGTGGATACCCTAAGCATTGCTACAGCCAGTGTATACCCTGGGCCTTGCTACAGCCAGATGATACCCTAAGCATTGCTACAGCCAGTGGATACCCTGCGCCTTGCCACAGCCAGTAGAAACCCTGGACCTTGCTACAGCCAGTGTATACCCTGGGCCTTGCTACAGCCAGTGGATACCCTAAGCATTGCTCCAGCCAAATGATACCCTGGGCCTTGCTCCAGCCAGTGGATAACCTGGGCCTTACTATAGCCAGTGGATACCCTGGGCCTTGCTCCAGCCAGTGGATACCCTGGGCCTTGCTACAGCCAGTGGATACCCTGGGCCTTCCTACAGCCCGGGGATACCCTGAGCCTTGCAACAGCCAGTGGATACCCTGGGCCTTGCTACAGCCCGTGGATACCCTTAGCCTTGCTACAGCCAGTGGATACCCTGGGCCTTGCTACAGCCAGTGGATACCCTGAGCTTTGCTACAGCCAGTGGATACCCTGAGCCTTGCTCCAACCAGTGGATACCCTGGGCCTTGCTACTGCCAGTGGATACCCTGAGCCTTGCTACAGCCAGTGGATACCCTGGGCCTTGCTACAGCCAGTGGATACCCTGGGCCTTGCTACAGCCAGTAGATACCCTGCGCCTTGCTACAGCCAGTAGATACCCTGGGCCTTGCTACAGCCAGTGGATACCCTAAGCATTGCTACAGCCAGTGTATACCCTGGGCTTTGCTACAGCCAGTTGATACCCTAAGCATTGCAACAGCCAGTGGATACCCTGCGCCTTGCTACAGCCAGTAGAAACCCTGGACCTTGCTACAGCCAGTGTATACCCTGGGCATTGCTACAGCCAGTGGATACCCTAAGCATTGCTCCAGCCAATTGATACCCTGGGCCTTGCTCCAGCCAGTGCATAACCTGGGCCTTACTATAGCCAGTGGATACCCTGGGCCTTGCTCCAGCCAGTGGATACCCTAGGCCTTGCTACAGCCAGTAGATACTCTGGGCTTTGCTACAGCCAGTGGGTACCTGGGCCTTGCTACAGCCCGTGGATACCCTGGGCCTTGCTACAGTGAGTGGATACCCTGAGCATTGCTACATTCAGCGGATACCCTGGGCCTTGCTACAGTCACTGGATACCCTGGGCCTTGCTACAGCCAGTGGATACTCTGGGCTTTGCTACAGCCAGTGGGTACCTGGGCCTTGCTACAGCCCGTGGATACCCTGGACCTTGCTACAGTGAGTGGATACCCTGAGCCTTGCTACAGCCAGTGGATACCCTGGGCCTTGCTACAGTCAGTGGATACCCTGGTCCTTGCTACAGCCAGTGGATACCCTGGGCCCTGCTACAGCCCGTTGATACCCTGGGCCTTGCTACAGTCAGTGGATACCCTGGGCCTTGCTACAGTCGGTGGATACCCTGGGCCTTGTTACAGCCAGTGGATACCCAGGGCCTTGCTATAGCCAGTGGATACTCTGGGCATTGCTACAGCCAGTGGATACCCTGGGCCTTGCTATAGCCCATGGATACCCTGAGCCTTGCTATAGCCAGTGGATACCCTGGGCCTTGCTATAGCCAGTGGATACTCAGGGCCTTGCTATAGCCAGTGGATACGCTGGGCCTTACTTTAACCAGTGGTTACCCTGAGCCTTGCTATAGCCAGTGGATACCCTGGGCCTTGCTATAGCCAGTGTATACCCTGTGCCTTGCTACAGCCAGTGGGTACCCTGTGCCTTGCTATAGCCGTTGGATACCCTGGGCCTTGCTATAGCCAGTGGATACCCTAGGTCTTGCTACAGCCAGTAGATACCCTGGGCCTTGCTATAGACAGTGGATAACCTGGGCCCTGCTACAGCCAGTGGATACCCTGAGCCTTGCTACAGCCAGTGGATACCCTGCGCCTTGCTACAGCCAGTGGATACCCTGGGCCTTGCTACAGCCAGTAGATACCCTGCGCCTTGCTACAGCCAGTAGATACCCTGGGCCTTGCTACAGCCAGTGGATACCCTAAGGATTGCTACAGCCAGTGTATACCCTGAGCCTTGCTACAGCCAGTTGATACCCTAAGCATTGCTACAGCCAGTGGATACCCTGCGCCTTGCTACAGCCAGTAGAAACCCTGGACCTTGCTACAGCCAGTGTATACCCTGGGCCTTGCTACAGCCAGTGGATACCCTAAGCATTGCTCCAGCCAATTGATACCCTGGGCCTTGCTCCAGCCAATGGATGACCTGGGCCTTACTATAGCCAGTGGATACCCTGGGCCTTGCTCCAGCCATTGGATACCCTAAGCATTGCTCCAGCCAAATGATACCCTGGGCCTTGCTCCAGCCAGTGGATAACCTGGGCCTTACTATAGCCAGTGGATACCCTGGGCCTTGCTCCAGCCAGTGGATACCCTGCGCCTTGCTACAGCCAGTAGAAACCCTGGACCTTGCTACAGCCAGTGGATACCCTGGGCCTTGCTACAGCCAGTAGATACCCTGCGCCTTGCTACAGCCAGTAGATACCCTGGGCCTTGCTATAGCCAGTGGATACCCTAAGCATTGCTACAGCCAGTGTATACCCTGAGCCTTGCTACAGCCAGTTGATACCCTAAGCATTGCTACAGCCAGTGGATACCCTGCGCCTTGCTACAGCCAGTAGAAACCCTGGACCTTGCTACAGCCAGTGTATACCCTGGACCTTGCTACAGCCAGTGGATACACTAAGCATTGCTCCAGCCAATTGATACCCTGGGCCTTGCTCCAGCCAGTGGATAACCTGGGCCTTACTATAGCCAGTGGATACCCTGGGCCTTGCTCCAGCCAGTGGATATCCTGGGCCGTGCTACAGCCAGTGGATAACCTGGGCCTTGCTACAGCCAGTGGATACCCTGGGCCTTCCTACAGCCCGTGGATACCCTGAGCCTTGCAACAGCCAGTGGATACCCTGGGTCTTGCTACAGCCCGTGGATACCCTTAGCCTTGCTACAGCTAGTGGATACCCTGGGCCTTGCTACAGCCAGTGGATACCCTGGGCCCTGCTACAGCCCGTTGATACCCTGGGCCTTGCTACAGTCAGTGGATAGCCTGGGCCTTGCTACAGTCAGTGGATACCCTGGGACTTGCTACAGCCAGTGGATACCCTGGGCGTTGCTACAGCCATTGGATACTCTGGGACTTGCTCCAGCCAGTGGATACCCTGAGCCTTGCTACAGCCCGTGGTTACCCTGAGCCATGCTACAGCCAGTGGATAACCTGAGCTTTGCTACAGCCCGTGGATACCATGAGCCTTGCTACAGCCAGTGGATACCCTGGGTCTTGCTACAGCCCGTGGATACCCTGCGCCTTGCTACAGCCAGTGGATACCCTGGGCCTTGCTACAGCCAGTGGATACCCTGCGCCTTGCTACAGCCAGTGGATGCCCTGGGCCATGCTACAGCCAGTGGATACCCTGGGCCTTGCTACAGCCAGTGGATACCCTGGGCCTTGCTACAGCCAGTGGATACCCTGGATCTTGCTCCAGCCAGTGGATACCCTGAGCCTTACTACAGACAGTGGATACTCTGGTCTTTGCTACAGCCAATGGGTACCCTGGGCCTTGCTACAGCCAGTGGATACCCTGGGTCTTGCTCCAGCCAGTGGATACCCTGGGTCTTGCTCCAGCCAGTGCATACCCTGAGCCTTGCTCCAGCCAGTGGATACTCTGGGCTTTGCTACAGCAAATGGATACCCTGGGCCTTGCTACAGTCCGTGGATACCCTGGGTCTTGCTCCAGCCAGTGGATACCCTGAGCCATGCTACAGCCAGTGGATACTCTGGGCTTTGCTACAGCCAGTGGATACCCTGGGCCTTGCTACAGCCCGTGGATACCCTGGGCCTTGCTACAGCGAGTGGATACCCTGAGCCTTGCTACAGCCAGTGGACACCCTGGACCTTGCTACAGCCAGTGGATACCCTGGGCCTTGCTACAGCCAGGGGATACCCTGGGCCTTGCTATAGCCAGTGGATACTCTGGGCCTTGCTACAGCCAGTGGATACCCTGGGCCTTGCTATAGCCAGTTGATACCCTGAGCCTTGCTATAGCCAGTGGATACCCTGGGCCATGCTATAGCAAGTGGATACTCTGGGCCTTGCTATAGCCAGTGGATACCCTGGGCCTTGCTATAGCCAGAGGATACCCTGAGCCTTGCTATGGCCAGTGGATACCCTGGGCCTTGCTATAGCCAGTGGATACCCTGTGCCTTGCTACAGCCAGTGGATACCCTGGGCCTTGCTATAGACAGTGGAAACCCTGGGCCTTGCTATAGCCAGTGGATACCCTGGGTCTTGCTCCAACCAGTGGATACCCGGAGCCTTGCTCCAGCCTTGGAAACCCTGAGCCTTGCTACAGCCAGAGGATACCCTGGGTCTTGCTACAGCCAGAGGATACTCTGGGCTTTGCTACAGCCAGTGGAAACCCTGGACCTTGCTACAGCCCGTGGATACCTTGGGCCTTGCTACAGCGAGTGGATACCCTGAGCCTTGCTACAGCCAGTGGACACCCTGGGCCTTGCTACAGCCAACGGATACCCTGGGCCTTGCTACAGCCAGTGGATACCCTGGGCCTTGTTATAGCCAGAGGATTCTCTGGGCCTTGCTACAGCCAGTGGATACCCTGGGCCTTGCTATAGCCAGTGGATTCCCTGATCCTAGCTATAGCCAATGGATACCCTGGGCCTTGCTATAGCCAGTGGATACCCTGGGCCTTTCCACAGCCAGAAGATACCCTGTGCCTTGCTACAGCCAGTGGATACCCTGGGTCTCGCTACAGCCAGTGGATACCCTGGGTCATGCTACAGCCCGTGGATACCCTGCGCCTTGCTACAGCCAGTGGATACCCTGGGCCTTGCGACAGCCAGTGGATACCCTGGGCCTTGCTACAGCCAGTGGATACCATGGGTCTTTCTACAGCCAGTAGATACCCTGAGCCTTTCTACAGCCAGTGGAAACCCTGGGCCTTGCTACAGTCAGTGGATACCCTGGGCCTTGCTACAGTCAGTGGATACCCTGGGCCTTGCTACAGCCAGTGGATACCCTGAGCCTTGCTATAGCCAGTGGATACCCTGGGCCTTGCTATAGCCAGAGGATACCCTGTGCCTTGCTACAGCCAGTGGATACCCTGGGCCTTGCTATAGCCAGTGGATACCCTGGGCCTTGCTATAGCCAGTGGATACCCTGTGCCTTGCTACAGCCAGTGGATACCCTGGGCCTTGCTATAGCCATTGGGTACCCTGGGCCTTGCTACAGCCAGTTGAAACCCTAAGCATTGCTACAGCCAGTGGATACCCTGCGCCTTGCTACAGCCAGTAGAAACCCTGGACCTTGCTACAGCCAGTGTATACCCTGGGCCTTGCTACAGCCAGTGGATACCCTAAGCATTGCTCCAGCCAATTGATACCCTGGGCCTTGCTCCAGCCAGTGGATAACCTGGGCCTTACTATAGCCAGTGGATACCCTGGGCCTTGCTCCAGCCAGTGGATACCCTGGGCCTTGCTACAGCCAGTGGATACTCTGGGCTTTGCTACAGCCAGTGGGTACCTGGGCATTGCTACAGCCCGTGGATACCCTGGGCCTTGCTACAGTGAGTGGATACCCTGAGCCTTGCTACAGCCAGTGGATACCCTGGGCCTTGCTACAGTCAGTGGATACCCTGGGCCTTGCTACAGCCAGTGGATACTCTGGGCTTTGCTACAGCCAGTGGGTACCTGGGCCTTGCTACAGCCCGTGGATACCCTGGGCCTTGCTACAGTGAGTGGATACACTGAGCCTTGCTACAGCCAGTGGATACCCTGAGCCTTGCTACAGTCATTGGATACCCTGGGCCTTGCTACAGCCAGTGGATACCCTGGGCCCTGCTACAGCCCGTGGATACCCTGGGCCTTGCTACAGTCAGTGGATACCCTGGGCCTTGCTACAGTCAGTGGATACCCTGGGCCTTGCTACAGCCAGTGGATACCCTGGTCCTTGCTATAGCCAGTGGATACTCTGGGCATTGCTACAGCCAGTGGATACCCTGGGCCTTGCTATAGCCCGTGGATACCCTGAGCCTTGCTATAGTCAGTGGATACCCTGGGCCTTGCTATAGCCAGTGGATACTCAGGGCCTTGCTATAGCCAGTGGATACCCTGGGCCTTGCTTTTGCCAGTGGAGACCCTGAGCCTTGCTATAGCCAGTGGATACCCTGGGCCTTGCTATAGCCAGTGTATACCCTGTGCCTTGCTACAGCCAGTTGATACCCTGTGCCTTGCTATAGCCATTGGATACCCTGGGCCTTGCTATAGCCAGTGGTTACCCTGGGCCTTACTATACCCAGTGGATTCCCTGGGCCTTGCTACAGCCAGTGGATACCCTGGGTCTTGCTACAGCCAGTAGATACCCTGGGCCTTGCTATAGCCAGTGGATAACCTGGGACCTGCTACAGCCAGTGGATACCCTGAGCCTTGCTACAGCCAGTGGATACCCTGGGCCTTGCTACAGCCAGTGGATACCCTGGGCCTTGCTACAGCCAGTAGATACCCTGCGCCTTGCTACAGCCAGTAGATACCCAGGGCCTAGCTACAGCCAGTGGATACCCTAAGCATTGCTACAGCCAGTGTATACCCTGGGCCTTGCTACAGCCAGATGATACCCTAAGCATTGCTACAGCCAGTGGATACCCTGCGCCTTGCCACAGCCAGTAGAAACCCTGGACCTTGCTACAGCCAGTGTATACCCTGGGCCTTGCTACAGCCAGTGGATACCCTAAGCATTGCTCCAGCCAAATGATACCCTGGGCCTTGCTCCAGCCAGTGGATAACCTGGGCCTTACTATAGCCAGTGGATACCCTGGGCCTTGCTCCAGCCAGTGGATACCCTGGGCCTTGCTACAGCCAGTGGATACCCTGGGCCTTCCTACAGCCCGGGGATACCCTGAGCCTTGCAACAGCCAGTGGATACCCTGGGCCTTGCTACAGCCCGTGGATACCCTTAGCCTTGCTACAGCCAGTGGATACCCTGGGCCTTGCTACAGCCAGTGGATACCCTGAGCTTTGCTACAGCCAGTGGATACCCTGAGCCTTGCTCCAACCAGTGGATACCCTGGGCCTTGCTACTGCCAGTGGATACCCTGAGCCTTGCTACAGCCAGTGGATACCCTGGGCCATGCTATAGCCAGTCGATACCCTGGGCCTTGCTACAGCCAGTGGATACCCTGCGCCTTGCTACAGCCAGTGGATACCCTGGGCCTTGCTACAGCCTGTGTATGCCCTGGGCCTTCCTATAGCCAGTGGATACCCTGGGCCTTGCTACAGCCAGTTGATACCCTGGGCCTTGCTACAGCCAGTGGATACCCTGGGCCTTGCTATAGCCATTGGATACCCTGGGCCTTGCTACAGCCAGTTGATACCCTAAGCATTGCTACAGCCAGTGGATACCCTGCGCCTTGCTACAGCCAGTAGAAACCCTGGACCTTGCTACAGCCAGTGTATACCCTGGGCCTTGCTACAGCCAGTGGATACCCTAAGCATTGCTCCAGCCAATTGATACCCTGGGCCTTGCTCCAGCCAGTGGATAACCTGGGCCTTACTATAGCCAGTGGATACCCTGGGCCTTGCTCCAGCCAGTGGATACCCTGGTCCTTGCTACAGCCAGTGGATACTCTGGGCTTTGCTACAGCCAGTGGGTACCTGGGCATTGCTACAGCCCGTGGATACCCTGGGCCTTGCTACAGTGAGTGGATACCCTGAGCCTTGCTACAGCCAGTGGATACCCTGGACCTTGCTACAGTCAGTGGATACCCTGGGCCTTGCTACAGCCAGTGGATACTCTGGGCTTTGCTACAGCCAGTGGGTACCTGGGCCTTGCTACAGCCCGTGGATACCCTGGGCCTTGCTACAGTGAGTGGATACCCTGAGCCTTGCTACAGCCAGTGGATACCCTGAGCCTTGCTACAGCCATTGGATACACTGGGCCGTGCTACAGCCAGTGGATACCCTGGGCCCTGCTACAGCCCGTGGATACCCTGGGCCTTGCTACAGTCAGTGGATACCCTGGGCCTTGCTACAGCCAGTGGATACCCTGGTCCTTGCTATAGCCAGTGGATACTCTGGGCATTGCTACAGCCAGTGGATACAGTGGGCCTTGCTATAGCCCGTGGATACCCTGAGCCTTGCTATAGTCAGTGGGTACCCTGGGCCTTGCTATAGCCAGTGGATACTCAGGGCCTTGCTATAGCCAGTGGATACCCTGGGCCTTGCTTTTGCCAGTGGAGACCCTGAGCCTTGCTATAGCCAGTGGATACCCTGGGCCTTGCTATAGCCAGTGTATACCCTGTGCCTTGCTACAGCCAGTTGATACCCTGTGCCTTGCTATAGCCATTGGATACCCTGGGCCTTGCTATAGCCAGTGGTTACCCTGGGCCTTACTATACCCAGTGGATTCCCTGGGCCTTGCTACAGCCAGTGGATACCCTGGGCCTTGCTACAGCCAGTGGATACCCTGGGCCTTGCTACAGCCAGTAGATACCCTGCGCCTTGCTACAGCCAGTAGATACCCTGGGCCTAGCTACAGCCAGTGGATACCCTAAGCATTGCTACAGCCAGTGTATACCCTGGGCCTTGCTACAGCCAGATGATACCCTAAGCATTGCTACAGCCAGTGGATACCCTGCGCCTTGCCACAGCCAGTAGAAACCCTGGACCTTGCTACAGCCAGTGTATACCCTGGGCCTTGCTACAGCCAGTGGATACCCTAAGCATTGCTCCAGCCAAATGATACCCTGGGCCTTGCTCCAGCCAGTGGATAACCTGGGCCTTACTATAGCCAGTGGATACCCTGGGCCTTGCTCCAGCCAGTGGATACCCTGGGCCTTGCTACAGCCAGTGGATACCCTGGGCCTTCCTACAGCCCGGGGATACCCTGAGCCTTGCAACAGCCAGTGGATACCCTGGGCCTTGCTACAGCCCGTGGATACCCTTAGCCTTGCTACAGCCAGTGGATACCCTGGGCCTTGCTACAGCCAGTGGATACCCTGAGCTTTGCTACAGCCAGTGGATACCCTGAGCCTTGCTCCAACCAGTGGATACCCTGGGCCTTGCTACTGCCAGTGGATACCCTGAGCCTTGCTACAGCCAGTGGATACCCTGGGCCTTGCTACAGCCAGTGGATACCCTGGGCCTTGCTACAGCCAGTAGATACCCTGCGCCTTGCTACAGCCAGTAGATACCCTGGGCCTTGCTACAGCCAGTGGATACCCTACGCATTGCTCCAGCCAGTGTATACCCTGGGCTTTGCTACAGCCAGTTGATACCCCAAGCATTGCAACAGCCAGTGGATACCCTGCGCCTTGCTACAGCCAGTAGAAACCCTGGACCTTGCTACAGCCAGTGTATACCCTGGGCATTGCTACAGCCAGTGGATAACCTAAGCATTGCTCCAGCCAATTGATACCCTGGGCCTTGCTCCAGCCAGTGCTTAACCTGGGCCTTACTATAGCCAGTGGATACCCTGGGCCTTGCTCCAGCCAGTGGATACCCTGGGCCTTGCTACAGCCAGTAGATACTCTGGGCTTTGCTACAGCTAGTGGGTACCTGGGCCTTGCTACAGCCCGTGGATACCCTGGGCCTTGCTACAGTGAGTGGATACCCTGAGCATTGCTACATTCAGCGGATACCCTGGGCCTTGCTACAGTCACTGGATACCCTGGGCCTTGCTACAGCCAGTGGATACTCTGGGCTTTGCTACAGCCAGTGGGTACCTGGGCCTTGCTACAGCCCGTGGATACCCTGGGCCTTGCTACAGTGAGTGGATACCCTGAGCCTTGCTACAGCCAGTGGATACCCTGGGCCTTGCTACAGTCAGTGGATACCCTGGTCCTTGCTACAGCCAGTGGATACCCTGGGCCCTGCTACAGCCCGTTGATACCCTGGGCCTTGCTACAGTCAGTGGATACCCTGGGCCTTGCTACAGTCGGTGGATACCCTGGGCCTTGCTACAGCCAGTGGATACCCAGGGCCTTGCTATAGCCAGTGGATACTCTGGGCATTGCTACAGCCAGTGGATACCCTGGGCCTTGCTATAGCCCATGGATACCCTGAGCCTTGCTATAGCCAGTGGATACCCTGGGCCTTGCTATAGCCAGTGGATACTCAGGGCCTTGCTATAGCCAGTGGATACGCTGGGCCTTACTTTAACCAGTGGTTACCCTGAGCCTTGCTATAGCCAGTGGATACCCTGGGCCTTGCTATAGCCAATGTATACCCTGTGCCTTGCTACAGCCAGTGGGTACCCTGTGCCTTGCTGTAGCCGTTGGATACCCTGGGCCTTGCTATAGCCAGTGGATACCCTAGGTCTTGCTACAGCCAGTAGATACCCTGGGCCTTGCTATAGACAGTGGATAACCTGGGCCCTGCTACAGCCAGTGGATACCCTGAGCCTTGCTACAGCCAGTGGATACCCTGGGCCTTGCTACAGCCAGTAGATACCCTGCGCCTTGCTACAGCCAGTAGATACCCTGGGCCTTGCTACAGCCAGTGGATACCCTAAGCATTGCTACAGCCAGTGTATACCCTGAGCCTTGCTACAGCCAGTTGATACCCTAAGCATTGCTACAGCCAGTGGATACCCTGCGCCTTGCTACAGCCAGTAGAAACCCTGGACCTTGCTACAGCCAGTGTATACCCTGGGCCTTGCTACAGCCAGTGGATACCCTAAGCATTGCTCCAGCCAATTGATACCCTGGGCCTTGCTCCAGCCAATGGATAACCTGGGCCTTACTATAGCCAGTGGATACCCTGGGCCTTGCTCCAGCCAGTGGATACCCTGGGCCTTGCTACAGCCAGTGGATACTCTGGGCTTTGCTACAGCCAGTGGGTACCTGGGCATTGCTACAGCCCGTGGATACCCTGGGCCTTGCTACAGTGAGTGGATACCCTGAGCCTTGCTACAGCCAGTGGATACCCTGGGCCTTGCTACAGTCAGTGGATACCCTGGGCCTTGCTACAGCCAGTGGATACTCTGGGCTTTGCTACAGCCAGTGGGTACCTGGGCCTTGCTACAGCCCGTGGATACCCTGGGCCTTGCTACAGTGAGTGGATACCCTGAGCCTTGCTACAGACAGTGGATACCCTGAGCCTTGCTACAGTCATTGGATACACTGGGCCTTGCTACAGCCAGTGGATACCCTGGGCCCTGCTACAGCCCGTGGATACCCTGGGCCTTGCTACAGTCAGTGGATACCCTGGGCCTTGCTACAGCCAGTGGATACCCTGGTCCTTGCTATAGCCAGTGGATACTCTGGGCATTGCTACAGCCAGTGGATACCCTGGGCCTTGCTATAGCCCGTGGATACCCTGAGCCTTGCTATAGTCAGTGGGTACCCTGGGCCTTGCTATAGCCAGTGGATACTCAGGGCCTTGCTATAGCCAGTGGATACCCTGGGCCTTGCTTTTGCCAGTGGAGACCCTGAGCCTTGCTATAGCCAGTGGATACCCTGGGCCTTGCTATAGCCAGTGTATACCCTGTGCCTTGCTACAGCCAGTTGATACCCTGTGCCTTGCTATAGCCATTGGACACCCTGGGCCTTGCTATAGCCAGTGGTTACCCTTAGCCTTACTATACCCAGTGGATTCCCTGGGCCTTGCTACAGCCAGTGGATACCCTGGTCCTTGCTACAGTCAGTGGATACCCTGGGTCTTGCTACAGCCAGTAGATACCCTGGGCCTTGCTATAGCCAGTGGATAACCTGGGACCTGCTACAGCCAGAGGATACCCTGAGCCTTGCTACAGCCAGTGGATACCCTGGGCCTTGCTACAGTGAGTGGATACCCTGAGCCTTCCTACAGCCAGTGGATACCCTGAGCCTTGCTACAGTCATTGGATACACTGGGCCTTGCTACAGCCAGTGGATACCCTGGGCCTTGCTACAGTCGGTGGATACCCTGGGCCTTGCTACAGCCAGTGGATACCCAGGGCCTTGCTATAGCCAGTGGATACTCTGGGCATTGCTACAGCCAGTGGATACCCTGGGCCTTGCTATAGCCCATGGATACCCTGAGCCTTGCTATAGCCAGTGGATACCCTGGGCCTTGCTATAGCCAGTGGATACTCAGGGCCTTGCTATAGCCAGTGGATACGCTGGGCCTTACTTTAACCAGTGGTTACCCTGAGCCTTGCTATAGCCAGTGGATACCCTGGGCCTTGCTATAGCCAATGTATACCCTGTGCCTTGCTACAGCCAGTGGGTACCCTGTGCCTTGCTGTAGCCGTTGGATACCCTGGGCCTTGCTATAGCCAGTGGATACCCTAGGTCTTGCTACAGCCAGTAGATACCCTGGGCCTTGCTATAGACAGTGGATAACCTGGGCCCTGCTACAGCCAGTGGATACCCTGAGCCTTGCTACAGCCAGTGGATACCCTGGGCCTTGCTACAGCCAGTAGATACCCTGCGCCTTGCTACAGCCAGTAGATACCCTGGGCCTTGCTACAGCCAGTGGATACCCTAAGCATTGCTACAGCCAGTGTATACCCTGAGCCTTGCTACAGCCAGTTTATACCCTAAGCATTGCTACAGCCAGTGGATACCCTGCGCCTTGCTACAGCCAGTAGAAACCCTGGACCTTGCTACAGCCAGTGTATACCCTGGGCCTTGCTACAGCCAGTGGATACCCTAAGCATTGCTCCAGCCAATTGATACCCTGGGCCTTGCTCCAGCCAATGGATAACCTGGGCCTTACTATAGCCAGTGGATACCCTGGGCCTTGCTCCAGCCAGTGGATACCCTGGGCCTTGCTACAGCCAGTGGATACTCTGGGCTTTGCTACAGCCAGTGGGTACCTGGGCATTGCTACAGCCCGTGGATACCCTGGGCCTTGCTACAGTGAGTGGATACCCTGAGCCTTGCTACAGCCAGTGGATACCCTGGGCCTTGCTACAGTCAGTGGATACCCTGGGCCTTGCTACAGCCAGTGGATACTCTGGGCTTTGCTACAGCCAGTGGGTACCTGGGCCTTGCTACAGCCCGTGGATACCCTGGGCCTTGCTACAGTGAGTGGATACCCTGAGCCTTGCTACAGACAGTGGATACCCTGAGCCTTGCTACAGTCATTGGATACACTGGGCCTTGCTACAGCCAGTGGATACCCTGGGCCCTGCTACAGCCCGTGGATACCCTGGGCCTTGCTACAGTCAGTGGATACCCTGGGCCTTGCTACAGCCAGTGGATACCCTGGTCCTTGCTATAGCCAGTGGATACTCTGGGCATTGCTACAGCCAGTGGATACCCTGGGCCTTGCTATAGCCCGTGGATACCCTGAGCCTTGCTATAGTCAGTGGGTACCCTGGGCCTTGCTATAGCCAGTGGATACTCAGGGCCTTGCTATAGCCAGTGGATACCCTGGGCCTTGCTTTTGCCAGTGGAGACCCTGAGCCTTGCTATAGCCAGTGGATACCCTGGGCCTTGCTATAGCCAGTGTATACCCTGTGCCTTGCTACAGCCAGTTGATACCCTGTGCCTTGCTATAGCCATTGGACACCCTGGGCCTTGCTATAGCCAGTGGTTACCCTTAGCCTTACTATACCCAGTGGATTCCCTGGGCCTTGCTACAGCCAGTGGATACCCTGGTCCTTGCTACAGTCAGTGGATACCCTGGGTCTTGCTACAGCCAGTAGATACCCTGGGCCTTGCTATAGCCAGTGGATAACCTGGGACCTGCTACAGCCAGAGGATACCCTGAGCCTTGCTACAGCCAGTGGATACCCTGGGCCTTGCTACAGTGAGTGGATACCCTGAGCCTTCCTACAGCCAGTGGATACCCTGAGCCTTGCTACAGTCATTGGATACACTGGGCCTTGCTACAGCCAGTGGATACCCTGGGCCCTGCTACAGCCCGTGGATACCCTGGGCCTTGCTACAGTCAGTGGATACCCTGGGTCTTGCTACAGCCAGTAGATACCCTGGGCCTTGCTATAGCCAGTGGATAACCTGGGACCTGCTACAGCCAGAGGATACCCTGAGCCTTGCTACAGCCAGTGGATACCCTGGGCCTTGCTACAGCCAGTGGATACCCTGGGCCTTGCTACAGCCAGTAGATACCCTGCGCCTTGCTACAGCCAGTAGATACCCTGGGCCTAGCTACAGCCAGTGGATACCCTAAGCATTGCTACAGCCAGTGTATACCCTGGGCCTTGCTACAGCCAGATGATACCCTAAGCATTGCTACAGCCAGTGGATACCCTGCGCCTTGCCACAGCCAGTAGAAACCCTGGACCTTGCTACAGCCAGTGTATACCCTGGGCCTTGCTACAGCCAGTGGATACCCTAAGCATTGCTCCAGCCAAATGATACCCTGGGCCTTGCTCCAGCCAGTGGATAACCTGGGCCTTACTATAGCCAGTGGATACCCTGGGCCTTGTTCCAGCCAGTGGATACCCTGGGCCTTGCTACAGCCAGTGGATACCCTGGGCCTTCCTACAGCCCGGGGATACCCTGAGCCTTGCAACAGCCAGTGGATACCCTGGGCCTTGCTACAGCCCGTGGATACCCTTAGCCTTGCTACAGCCAGTGGATACCCTGGGCCTTGCTACAGCCAGTGGATACCCTGAGCTTTGCTACAGCCAGTGGATACCCTGAGCCTTGCTCCAACCAGTGGATACCCTGGGCCTTGCTACAGCCAGTGGATACCCTGGGCCTTGCTACAGCCAGTGGATACCCTGGGCCTTGCTACAGCCAGTAGATACCCTGCGCCTTGCTACAGCCAGTAGATACCCTGGGCCTTGCTACAGCCAGTGGATACCCTAAGCATTGCTACAGCCAGTGTATACCCTGGGCTTTGCTACAGCCAGTTGATACCCTAAGCATTGCAACAGCCAGTGGATACCCTGCGCCTTGCTACAGCCAGTAGAAACCCTGGACCTTGCTACAGCCAGTGTATACCCTGGGCATTGCTACAGCCAGTGGATACCCTAAGCATTGCTCCAGCCAATTGATACCCTGGGCCTTGCTCCAGCCAGTGCATAACCTGGGCCTTACTATAGCCAGTGGATACCCTGGGCCTTGCTCCAGCCAGTGGATACCCTGGGCCTTGCTACAGCCAGTAGATACTCTGGGCTTTGCTACAGCCAGTGGGTACCTGGGCCTTGCTACAGCCCGTGGATACCCTGGGCCTTGCTACAGTGAGTGGATACCCTGAGCATTGCTACATTCAGCGGATACCCTGGGCCTTGCTACAGTCACTGGATACCCTGGGCCTTGCTACAGCCAGTGGATACTCTGGGCTTTGCTACAGCCAGTGGGTACCTGGGCCTTGCTACAGCCCGTGGATACCCTGGGCCTTGCTACAGTGAGTGGATACCCTGAGCCTTGCTACAGCCAGTGTATACCCTGGGCCTTGCTACAGTCAGTGGATACCCTGGTCCTTGCTACAGCCAGTGGATACCCTGGGTCCTGCTACAGCCCGTTGATACCCTGGGCCTTGCTACAGTCAGTGGATACCCTGGGCCTTGCTACAGTCGGTGGATACCCTGGGCCTTGCTACAGCCAGTGGATACCCAGGGCCTTGCTATAGCCAGTGGATACTCTGGGCATTGCTACAGCCAGTGGATACCCTGAGCCTTGCTATAGCCCATGGATACCCTGAGCCTTGCTATAGCCAGTGGATACCCTGGGCCTTGCTATAGCCAGTGGATACTCAGGGCCTTGCTATAGCCAGTGGATACGCTGGGCCTTACTTTAACCAGTGGTTACCCTGAGCCTTGCTATAGCCAGTGGATACCCTGGGCCTTGCTATAGCCAGTGTATACCCTGTGCCTTGCTACAGCCAGTGGGTACCCTGTGCCTTGCTATAGCCGTTGGATACCCTGGGCCTTGCTATAGCCAGTGGATACCCTAGGTCTTGCTACAGCCAGTAGATACCCTGGGCCTTGCTATAGACAGTGGATAACCTGGGCCCTGCTACAGCCAGTGGATACCCTGAGCCTTGCTAGAGCCAGTGGATACCCTGGGCCTTGCTACAGCCAGTGGATACCCTGGGCCTTGCTACAGCCAGTAGATACCCTGCGCCTTGCTACAGCCAGTAGATACCCTGGGCCTTGCTATAGCCAGTGGATACCCTAAGCATTGCTACAGCCAGTGTATACCCTGAGCCTTGCTACAGCCAGTTGATACCCTAAGCATTGCTACAGCCAGTGGATACCCTGCGCCTTGCTACAGCCAGTAGAAACCCTGGACCTTGCTACAGCCAGTGTATACCCTGGACCTTGCTACAGCCAGTGGATACCCTAAGCATTGCTCCAGCCAATTGATACCCTGGGCCTTGCTCCAGCCAGTGGATAACCTGGGCCTTACTATAGCCAGTGGATACCCTGGGCCTTGCTCCAGCCAGTGGATACCCTGGGCCGTGCTACAGCCAGTGGATAACCTGGGCCTTGCTACAGCCAGTGGATACCCTGGGCCTTCCTACAGCCCGTAGATACCCTGAGCCTTGCAACAGCCAGTGGATACCCTGGGTCTTGCTACAGCCCGTGGATACCCTTAGCCTTGCTACAGCCAGTGGATACCCTGGGCCTTGCTACAGCCAGTGGATACCCTGGGCCCTGCTACAGCCCGTTGATACCCTGGGCCTTGCTACAGTCAGTGGATAGCCTGGGCCTTGCTACAGTCAGTGGATACCCTGGGACTTGCTACAGCCAGTGGATACCCTGGGCGTTGCTACAGCCATTGGATACTCTGGGACTTGCTCCAGCCAGTGGATACCCTGAGCCTTGCTACAGCCCGTGGTTACCCTGAGCCATGCTACAGCCAGTGGATAACCTGAGCTTTGCTACAGCCCGTGGATACCATGAGCCTTGCTACAGCCAGTGGATACCCTGGGTCTTGCTACAGCCCGTGGATACCCTGCGCCTTGCTACAGCCAGTGGATACCCTGGGCCTTGCTACAGCCAGTGGATACCCTGCGCCTTGCTACAGCCAGTGGATGCCCTGGGCCATGCTACAGCCAGTGGATACCCTGGGCCTTGCTACAGCCAGTGGATACCCTGGGCCTTGCTACAGCCAGTGGAAACCCTGGATCTTGCTCCAGCCAGTGGATACCCTGAGCCTTGCTACAGACAGTGGATACTCTGGTCTTTGCTACAGCCAATGGGTACCCTGGGCCTTGCTACAGCCAGTGGATACCCTGGGTCTTGCTCCAGCCAGTGGATACCCTGGGTCTTGCTCCAGCCAGTGCATACCCTGAGCCTTGCTCCAGCCAGTGGATACTCTGGGCTTTGCTACAGCAAATGGATACCCTGGGCCTTGCTACAGTCCGTGGATACCCTGGGTCTTGCTCCAGCCAGTGGATACCCTGAGCCTTGCTACAGCCAGTGGATACTCTGGGCTTTGCTACAGCCAGTGGATACCCTGGGCCTTGCTACAGCCCGTGGATACCCTGGGCCTTTCTACAGCGAGTGGATACCCTGAGCCTTGCTACAGCCAGTGGACACCCTGGACCTTGCTACAGACAGTGGATACCCTGGGCCTTGCTACAGCCAGGGGATACCCTGGGCCTTGCTATAGCCAGTGGTTACTCTGGGCCTTGCTACAGCCAGTGGATACCTGGGCCTTGCTATAGCCAGTTGATACCCTGAGCCTTGCTATAGCCAGTGGATACCCTGGGCCATGCTATAGCAAGTGGATACTCTGGGCCTTGCTATAGCCAGTGGATACCCTGGGCCTTGCTATAGCCAGAGGATACCCTGAGCCTTGCTATGGCCAGTGGATACCCTGGGCCTTGCTATAGCCAGTGGATACCCTGTGCCTTGCTACAGCCAGTGGATACCCTGGGCCTTGCTATAGACAGTGGAAACCCTGGGCCTTGCTATAGCCAGTGGATACCCTGGGTCTTGCTCCAACCAGTGGATACCCTGAGCCTTGCTACAGCCTTGGAAACCCTGAGCCTTGCTACAGCCAGAGGATACCCTGGGTCTTGCTACAGCCAGAGGATACTCTGGGCTTTGCTACAGCCAGTGGAAACCCTGGACCTTGCTACAGCCCGTGGATACCTTGGGCCTTGCTACAGCGAGTGGATACCCTGAGCCTTGCTACAGCCAGTGGACACCCTGGTCCTTGCTACAGCCAACGGATACCCTGGGCCTTGCTACAGCCAGTGGATACCCTGGGCCTTGTTATAGCCAGAGGATTCTCTGGGCCTTGCTACAGCCAGTGGATACCCTGGGCCTTGCTATAGCCAGTGGATTCCCTGAGCCTAGCTATAGCCAATGGATACCCTGGGCCTTGCTATAGCCAGTGGATACCCTGGGCCTTTCCATAGCCAGAAGATACCCTGTGCCTTGCTACAGCCAGTGGATACCCTGGGTCTCGCTACAGCCAGTGGATACCCTGGGTCATGCTACAGCCCGTGGATACCCTGCGCCTTGCTACAACCAGTGGATACCCTGGGCCTTGCGACAGCCAGTGGATACCCTGCGCCTTGCTACAGCCAGTGGATACCCTGGGCCTTGCTACAGCCAGTGGATACCATGGGTCTTTCTACAGCCAGTAGATACCCTGAGCCTTTCTACAGCCAGTGGAAACCCTGGGCCTTGCTACAGCCAGTGGATACCCTGGGCCTTGCTACAGCCTGTGTATGCCCTGGGCCTTCCTATAGCCAGTGGATACCCTGGGCCTTGCTACAGCCAGTTGATACCCTGGGCCTTGCTACTGCCAGTGGATACCCTGGGCCTTGCTTCAGCCTGTGGACACCCTGGACCTTGCTACAGCCAGTGGATACCCTGGGCCTTGCTACAGCCAGTGGATACCCTGGGCCTTGCTATAGCCAGTGGATACTCTGGGCCTTGCTACAGCCAGTGGATACCCTGGGCCTTGCTATAGACAGTTGATACCCTGAGTCTTGCTATAGCCAGTGGATACCCTGGGCCTTGCTATAGCCAGTGGATACCCTGGGCCTTGCTATAGCCAGTGGATACCCTGTGCCTTGCTCCAGCCAGTGGATACCCTGGGCCTTGCTATAGACAGTGGAAACCCTGGGCCTTGCTATAGCCAGTGGATACCCTGGGTCTTGCTCCAACCAGTGGATAACCTGCGCCTTGCTACAGCCCGTGGATACCCTGAGCCTTGCTACAGCCCTTGGAAACCCTGAGCCTTGCTACAGCCAGAGGATACCATGGGCCTTGCTACAGCCAGTGGATACCCTGGGCCTTGCTACAGCCAGTGGATACCATGGGTCTTTCTACAGCCAGTAGATACCCTGAGCCTTTCTACAGCCAGTGGAAACCCTGGGCCTTGCTACAGTCAGTGGATACCCTGGGCCTTGCTACAGTCAGTGGATACCCTGGGCCTTGCTACAGCCAGTGGATACCCTGAGCCTTGCTATAGCCAGTGGATACCCTGGGCCTTGCTATAGCCAGTGGATACCCTGTGCCTTGCTACAGCCAGTGGATACCCTGGGCCTTGCTATAGCCAGTGGATACCCTGGGCCTTGCTATAGCCAGTGGATACCCTGTGCCTTGCTACAGCCAGTGGATACCCTGGGCCTTGCTATAGCCATTGGGTACCCTGGGCCTTTCTACAGCCAGTTGATACCCTAAGCATTGCTACAGCCAGTGGATACCCTGCGCCTTGCTACAGCCAGTAGAAACCCTGGACCTTGCTACAGCCCGTGTATACCCTGGGCCTTGCTACAGCCAGTGGATACCCTAAGCATTGCTCCAGCCAATTGATACCCTGGGCCTTGCTCCAGCCAGTGGATAACCTGGGCCTTACTATAGCCAGTGGATACCCTGGGCCTTGCTCCAGCCAGTGGATACCCTGGGCCTTGCTACAGCCAGTGGATACTCTGGGCTTTGCTACAGCCAGTGGGTACCTGGGCATTGCTACAGCCCGTGGATACCCTGGGCCTTGCTACAGTGAGTGGATACCCTGAGCCTTGCTACAGCCAGTGGATACCCTGGGCCTTGCTACAGTCAGTGGATACCCTGGGCCTTGCTACAGCCAGTGGATACTCTGGGCTTTGCTACAGCCAGTGGGTACCTGGGCCTTGCTACAGCCCGTGGATACCCTGGGCCTTGCTACAGTGAGTGGATACACTGAGCCTTGCTACAGCCAGTGGATACCCTGAGCCTTGCTACAGTCATTGGATACCCTGGGCCTTGCTACAGCCAGTGGATACCCTGGGCCCTGCTACAGCCCGTGGATACCCTGGGCCTTGCTACAGTCAGTGGATACCCTGGGCCTTGCTACAGTCAGTGGATACCCTGGGCCTTGCTACATCCAGTGGATACCCTGGTCCTTGCTATAGCCAGTGGATAATCTGGGCATTGCTACAGCCAGTGGATACCCTGGGCCTTGCTATAGCCCGTGGATACCCTGAGCCTTGATATAGTCAGTGGATACCCTGGGCCTTGCTATAGCCAGTGGATACTCAGGGCCTTGCTTTTGCCAGTGGAGACCCTGAGCCTTGCTATAGCCAGTGGATACCCTGGGCCTTGCTATAGCCAGTGTATACCCTGTGCCTTGCTACAGCCAGTTGATACCCTGTGCCTTGCTATAGCCATTGGATACCCTGGGCCTTGCTATAGCCAGTGGTTACCCTGGGCCTTACTATACCCAGTGGATTCCCTGGGCCTTGCTACAGCCAGTGGATACCCTGGGTCTTGCTACAGCCAGTAGATACCCTGGGCCTTGCTATAGCCAGTGGATAACCTGGGACCTGCTACAGCCAGTGGATACCCTGAGCCTTGCTACAGCCAGTGGATACCCTGGGCCTTGCTACAGCCAGTGGATACCCTGGGCCTTGCTACAGCCAGTAGATACCCTGCGCCTTGCTACAGCCAGTAGATACCCTGGGCCTAGCTACAGCCAGTGGATACCCTAAGCATTGCTACAGCCAGTGTATACCCTGGGCCTTGCTACAGCCAGATGATACCCTAAGCATTGCTACAGCCAGTGGATACCCTGCGCCTTGCCACAGCCAGTAGAAACCCTGGACCTTGCTACAGCCAGTGTATACCCTGGGCCTTGCTACAGCCAGTGGATACCCTAAGCATTGCTCCAGCCAAATGATACCCTGGGCCTTGCTCCAGCCAATGGATAACCTGGGCCTTACTATAGCCAGTGGATACCCTGGGCCTTGCTCCAGCCAGTGGATACCCTGGGCCTTGCTACAGCCAGTGGATACCCTGGGCCTTCCTACAGCCCGGGGATACCCTGAGCCTTGCAACAGCCAGTGGATACCCTGGGCCTTGCTACAGCCCGTGGATACCCTTAGCCTTGCTACAGCCAGTGGATACCCTGGGCCTTGCTACAGCCAGTGGATACCCTGAGCTTTGCTACAGCCAGTGGATACCCTGAGCCTTGCTCCAACCAGTGGATACCCTGGGCCTTGCTACTGCCAGTGGATACCCTGAGCCTTGCTACAGCCATTGGATACCCTGGGCCTTGCTATAGCCAGTCGATACCCTGGGCCTTGCTACAGCCAGTGGATACCCCGCGCCTTGCTACAGCCAGTGGATACCCTGGGCCTTGCTACAGCCTGTGTATGCCCTGGGCCTTCCTATAGCCAGTGGATACCCTGGGCCTTGCTACAGCCAGTTGATACCCTGGGCCTTGCTACTGCCAGTGGATACCCTGGGCCTTGCTACAGCCAGTGGATACCCTGGGCCTTGCTACAGCCAGTGGATACCCTGGGCCTTGCTACAGCCAGTGGATACCCTGGGCCTTGCTACAGCCAGTGGATACCCTGGGCCTTGCTACAGCCAGTGGATACCCTGGGCGTTGCTAAAGCCATTGGATACTCTGGGACTTGCTCCAGCCAGTGGATACCCTGAGCCTTGCTACAGCCCTTGGATACCTTGAGCCTTTCTACAGCCAGTGGATAACCTGAGCTTTGCTACAGCCCGTGGATACCCTGGGCCTTGCTACAGCCCGTGGATACCATGAGCCTTGCTACAGCCAGTGGATACCCTGGGTCTTGCTACAGCCAGTGGATACCCTGCGCCTTGCTACAGCCAGTGGATACCCTGTGCCTTGCTACAGCTAGTGGATACCCTGCGCCTTGCTACAGCCAGTGGATGCCCTGGGCCATGCTACAGCCAGTGGATACCCTGGGCCTTGCTACAGCCAGTGGATACCCTGGGCTTTGCTACAGCCAGTGGATACCCTGGGTCTTGCTACAGACAGTGGATACTCTGGTCTTTGCTACAGCCAATGGATGCCCTGGGCCTTGCTACAGCCAGTGGATACCCTGGGTCTTGCTCCAGCCAGTGGATACCCTGGGTCTTGCTCCAGCCAGTGGATACCCTGAGTCTTGCTCCAGCCAGTGGATACTCTGGGCTTTGCTACAGCAAATGGATACCCTGGGCCTTGCTACAGTCCGTGGATACCCTGGGTCTTGCTCCAGCCAGTGGATACCCTGAGCCTTGCTACAGCCAGCGGATACTCTGGGCTTTGCTACAGCCAGTGGATACCCTGGGCCTTGCTACAGCCCGTGGATACCCTGGGCCTTGCTACAGCGATTGGATACCCTGAGCCTTGCTTCAGCCTGTGGACACCCTGGACCTTGCTACAGCCAGTGGATACCCTGGGCCTTGCTACAGCCAGTGGATACCCTGGGCCTTGCTATAGCCAGTGGATACTCTGGGCCTTGCTACAGCCAGTGGATACCCTGGGCCTTGCTATAGACAGTTGATACCCTGAGCCTTGCTATAGCCAGTGGATACCCTGGGCCTTGCTATAGCCAGTGGATACCCTGAGCCTTGCTATAGCCAGTGGATACCCTGGGCCTTGCTATAGCCAGTGGATACCCTGTGCCTTGCTCCAGCCAGTGGATACCCTGGGCCTTGCTATAGACAGTGGAAACCCTGGGCCTTGCTATAGCCAGTGGATACCCTGGGTCTTGCTCCAACCAGTGGATAACCTGCGCCTTGCTACAGCCCGTGGATACCCTGAGCCTTGCTACAGCCCTTGGAAACCCTGAGCCTTGCTACAGCCAGAGGATACCATGGGCCTTGCTACAGCCAGAGGATACTCTGGGCTTTGCTACAGCCAGTGGATACCCTGGGCCTTGCTACAGCCAGTGGATACCATGGGTCTTTCTACAGCCAGTAGATACCCTGAGCCTTTCTACAGCCAGTGGAAACCCTGGGCCTTGCTACAGTCAGTGGATACCCTGGGCCTTGCTACAGTCAGTGGATACCCTGGGCCTTGCTACAGCCAGTGGATACCCTGAGCCTTGCTATAGCCAGTGGATACCCTGGGCCTTGCTATAGCCAGTGGATACCCTGTGCCTTGCTACAGCCAGTGGATACCCTGGGCCTTGCTATAGCCAGTGGATACCCTGGGCCTTGCTATAGCCAGTGGATACCCTGTGCCTTGCTACAGCCAGTGGATACCCTGGGCCTTGCTATAGCCATTGGGTACCCTGGGCCTTTCTACAGCCAGTTGATACCCTAAGCATTGCTACAGCCAGTGGATACCCTGCGCCTTGCTACAGCCAGTAGAAACCCTGGACCTTGCTACAGCCAGTGTATACCCTGGGCCTTGCTACAGCCAGTGGATACCCTAAGCATTGCTCCAGCCAATTGATACCCTGGGCCTTGCTCCAGCCAGTGGATAACCTGGGCCTTACTATAGCCAGTGGATACCCTGGGCCTTGCTCCAGCCAGTGGATACCCTGGGCCTTGCTACAGCCAGTGGATACTCTGGGCTTTGCTACAGCCAGTGGGTACCTGGGCATTGCTACAGCCCGTGGATACCCTGGGCCTTGCTACAGTGAGTGGATACCCTGAGCCTTGCTACAGCCAGTGGATACCCTGGGCCTTGCTACAGTCAGTGGATACCCTGGGCCTTGCTACAGCCAGTGGATACTCTGGGCTTTGCTACAGCCAGTGGGTACCTGGGCCTTGCTACAGCCCGTGGATACCCTGGGCCTTGCTACAGTGAGTGGATACACTGAGCCTTGCTACAGCCAGTGGATACCCTGAGCCTTGCTACAGTCATTGGATACCCTGGGCCTTGCTACAGCCAGTGGATACCCTGGGCCCTGCTACAGCCCGTGGATACCCTGGGCCTTGCTACAGTCAGTGGATACCCTGGGCCTTGCTACAGTCAGTGGATACCCTGGGCCTTGCTACAGCCAGTGGATACCCTGGTCCTTGCTATAGCCAGTGGATACTCTGGGCATTGCTACAGCCAGTGGATACCCTGGGCCTTGCTATAGCCCGTGGATACCCTGAGCCTTGATATAGTCAGTGGATACCCTGGGCCTTGCTATAGCCAGTGGATACTCAGGGCCTTGCTTTTGCCAGTGGAGACCCTGAGCCTTGCTATAGCCAGTGGATACCCTGGGCCTTGCTATAGCCAGTGTATACCCTGTGCCTTGCTACAGCCAGTTGATACCCTGTGCCTTGCTATAGCCATTGGATACCCTGGGCCTTGCTATAGCCATTGGTTACCCTGGGCCTTACTATACCCAGTGGATTCCCTGGGCCTTGCTACAGCCAGTGGATACCCTGGGTCTTGCTACAGCCAGTAGATACCCTGGGCCTTGCTATAGCCAGTGGATAACCTGGGACCTGCTACAGCCAGTGGATACCCTGAGCCTTGCTACAGCCAGTGGATACCCTGGGCCTTGCTACAGCCAGTGGATACCCTGGGCCTTGCTACAGCCAGTAGATACCCTGCGCCTTGCTACAGCCAGTAGATACCCTGGGCCTAGCTACAGCCAGTGGATACCCTAAGCATTGCTACAGCCAGTGTATACCCTGGGCCTTGCTACAGCCAGATGATACCCTAAGCATTGCTACAGCCAGTGGATACCCTGCGCCTTGCCACAGCCAGTAGAAACCCTGGACCTTGCTACAGCCAGTGTATACCCTGGGCCTTGCTACAGCCAGTGGATACCCTAAGCATTGCTCCAGCCAAATGATACCCTGGGCCTTGCTCCAGCCAATGGATAACCTGGGCCTTACTATAGCCAGTGGATACCCTGGGCCTTGCTCCAGCCAGTGGATACCCTGGGCCTTGCTACAGCCAGTGGATACCCTGGGCCTTCCTACAGCCCGGGGATACCCTGAGCCTTGCAACAGCCAGTGGATACCCTGGGCCTTGCTACAGCCCGTGGATACCCTTAGCCTTGCTACAGCCAGTGGATACCCTGGGCCTTGCTACAGCCAGTGGATACCCTGAGCTTTGCTACAGCCAGTGGATACCCTGAGCCTTGCTCCAACCAGTGGATACCCTGGGCCTTGCTACTGCCAGTGGATACCCTGAGCCTTGCTACAGCCATTGGATACCCTGGGCCTTGCTATAGCCAGTCGATACCCTGGGCCTTGCTACAGCCAGTGGATACCCCGCGCCTTGCTACAGCCAGTGGATACCCTGGGCCTTGCTACAGCCTGTGTATGCCCTGGGCCTTCCTATAGCCAGTGGATACCCTGGGCCTTGCTACAGCCAGTTGATACCCTGGGCCTTGCTACTGCCAGTGGATACCCTGGGCCTTGCTACAGCCAGTGGATACCCTGGGCCTTGCTACAGCCAGTGGATACCCTGGGCCTTGCTACAGCCAGTGGATACCCTGGGCCTTGCTACAGCCAGTGGATACCCTGGGCCTTGCTACAGCCAGTGGATACCCTGGGCGTTGCTAAAGCCATTGGATACTCTGGGACTTGCTCCAGCCAGTGGATACCCTGAGCCTTGCTACAGCCCTTGGATACCTTGAGCCTTTCTACAGCCAGTGGATAACCTGAGCTTTGCTACAGCCCGTGGATACCCTGGGCCTTGCTACAGCCCGTGGATACCATGAGCCTTGCTACAGCCAGTGGATACCCTGGGTCTTGCTACAGCCAGTGGATACCCTGCGCCTTGCTACAGCCAGTGGATACCCTGTGCCTTGCTACAGCTAGTGGATACCCTGCGCCTTGCTACAGCCAGTGGATGCCCTGGGCCATGCTACAGCCAGTGGATACCCTGGGCCTTGCTACAGCCAGTGGATACCCTGGGCTTTGCTACAGCCAGTGGATACCCTGGGTCTTGCTACAGACAGTGGATACTCTGGTCTTTGCTACAGCCAATGGATGCCCTGGGCCTTGCTACAGCCAGTGGATACCCTGGGTCTTGCTCCAGCCAGTGGATACCCTGGGTCTTGCTCCAGCCAGTGGATACCCTGAGTCTTGCTCCAGCCAGTGGATACTCTGGGCTTTGCTACAGCAAATGGATACCCTGGGCCTTGCTACAGTCCGTGGATACCCTGGGTCTTGCTCCAGCCAGTGGATACCCTGAGCCTTGCTACAGCCAGCGGATACTCTGGGCTTTGCTACAGCCAGTGGATACCCTGGGCCTTGCTACAGCCCGTGGATACCCTGGGCCTTGCTACAGCGATTGGATACCCTGAGCCTTGCTTCAGCCTGTGGACACCCTGGACCTTGCTACAGCCAGTGGATACCCTGGGCCTTGCTACAGCCAGTGGATACCCTGGGCCTTGCTATAGCCAGTGGATACTCTGGGCCTTGCTACAGCCAGTGGATACCCTGGGCCTTGCTATAGACAGTTGATACCCTGAGCCTTGCTATAGCCAGTGGATACCCTGGGCCTTGCTATAGCCAGTGGATACCTTGAGCCTTGCTATAGCCAGTGGATACCCTGGGCCTTGCTATAGCCAGTGGATACCCTGTGCCTTGCTCCAGCCAGTGGATACCCTGGGCCTTGCTATAGACAGTGGAAACCCTGGGCCTTGCTATAGCCAGTGGATACCCTGGGTCTTGCTCCAACCAGTGGATAACCTGCGCCTTGCTACAGCCCGTGGATACCCTGAGCCTTGCTACAGCCCTTGGAAACCCTGAGCCTTGCTACAGCCAGAGGATACCATGGGCCTTGCTACAGCCAGAGGATACTCTGGGCTTTGCTACAGCCAATGGATACCCTGGGCCTTGCTACAGTCCGTGGATACCATGGGTCTTGCTCCAGCCAGTGGATACCCTGAGCCTTGCTACAGCCAGTGGATAGATAGATAGATTTTTATTAATTCCATTTGATCAAATACATGCATTCAATACATTTTTGATATAGGACACGTCAGAATTTACATGCATAAAATAAAAGAACTAACAGGTATATATTACTAAGATTAAAACTATTTATAACTTATTATAATAGCAAATCTTAACCCCTTAACCGAGGGTTTATTTTCCACTTGTTGCGTATTTTTTAAAAGGCGTTTTCTTTTCGTCCAAATTGTGAACATTTCATAGGAATAGCAAACAGATCTGAGGTATAACAAAAAAATAAGTACTTTTGAATGGCGACAAAAATCACGGCACGCATGTCATACGTTGTTGGCATGTTAAAGAACCCATTTGAATTCAGTAGGCCGTGTTCATAATGGCAAAAATATTCGAATTTTAGCTCGTAAAATATTTTGTTATATTTATATATATTTACATTTATGTGTATACAGTGCATCCTAAATCTAGTTCAATGTCGGATTTTCATTTAAATTGTTGGACATTTCTGGTAGTTTTTTTCAGACTGGAAGGTTGCATACTAAATCATAATAATGCAATACACCATTCAAAGTGGAATACAATATAACAGAATCAACAGTTCATGTAAACAATCACTCACATGAACACACTAGTTAGAAGTTTTTCACAGTGTGGTACACCTTGAAGCATGGAACAGCACACAGTGGCACATCACATTCCCTGCAGCAGTAGATTGTTTCTTTTCTCACCTTGTGAGATAGACAGACCACACACCTTTTCCTCGAATGCGCTTGCGAAGAAGTTCCGGGGTTCATGTCCATGAAGTGCCGTGCTGTGAGTCGAGCTACGGATTCAATACTCGGACGTCCAACTCTCCTTGGCTTGGAGGTAGCTGTCATATACTTTTCAGTGAGTCCTTCTACTAACTTCAGTCTGAAATTCAGCTGGGATTCGTAATGTCCCATCTTCGTGTACAGGGTAAATGAATTGAAAACACTGATGTCTACTAAATGCCTGAACATTTTTATGTAGAACTTCTTCAGCCTTCTCCTTGAAATAGTGTAAGTAACAATGCACTGATCGGCCAAGTCTACTCCACCCATTCCTTTACTGTAAGCGACACTGATTGTTGGTTTCATTTTATGGCCCCCACCTTTCTTATTTACTATAGTCACTTCCTTATCGTGAACTGTGGAAATCATACAAACGTCTTTCTTGTCCTTCCATTTCATGACCATCAATTTGTTTCTGTACCACGTACTAAATTCTCCTTTCTCCAGCTTCTTCTTCTTCATGTCTTTCGGGAGCTCCTTCCTATTTATTCGCACCGTCCCGACAGCATCAGTGTTCTTCATTGTGAGCTGATCGAAAAGTATTGGTGAAGCGTAGTAGTTGTCTACAAAGAGCATGTGTAGCCCTTATTCAGAAGACCTTCAAGGAGGGTGAAGATGACGCGCGATGGTTTGTCAATGTCCTTGAAATTGATGTCTAGAACACTTTCGGGAAACTCTGTAGTCTTTCCAGTGTACACCAACATGTTTTAAACATAACCTGATGAACTTTCACAGAGTTGAAACGACTCCATCCCGAAACGTGCTCTCTTTTTTGGGATGAAAACTTTCCAACCAAGCCTACCTTTCCAGAGAAGTAAGCTTTCATCTATTGCTATGTCACTTTCCGGTGTGTAAGTGGTTTGAAATTTATGGATTAGGTACTGTAAAACCGGTCTAATTTTGAAAAGTTTTGGATTCGGGTCAGTTGTAGCGTCAAATTTCGTATTGTCATTGAAATGGAGGTACCTAATAAGAAGATGAAATCTGTGGTCCGTCATAATTTCTCGAAAGAATGGGGTGTCAATACATTTTTTCTTGCTGAAAAACATACTTGTGGTGGGCTTCTGAACTATACCCTGAAGAATTAGGAGACCTATTAGGAGTTTTATTTCCCCAGCGTTTGTTTCCACCCATTCGTGATCCCTGCTCCTGGGTTTGAGCAATCCTAGCACACCTTTCTGTTCAATCGATTGTTTGGCATAAAGATTTGTTTCCCGTGCTATAAGTTCAGCGAGTTCGTCAGAAAAGAAATGTTCAAAGATAGTTAGAGGTTCACAGTCATCGCCCAAATTCACATGCATACCACTATTGCCGGTAAAAGCAAACCTTTCGCGGGCCGCTCCGAACTCCACCCACTCTGTTTGCGTGTTGCCATTCAATAAAACTGGGATGTTTACTTCGGTATCTTGATCATCACTATCACTCGAATCACTGAAGTAATTATCACTGTCACTCTCACTTTCTTCCGAATCTAATAGCATACGTGCTATATCCGTTTCAGCTAATTCCTTGAGCGTTGTTTTACTCTGCTTACCATTACAAGATGCCATGGCGAAATGATTGCCCACCAGACGAAGTGTAGTGGCTTGGCGGGAACGCAGCAACAACTACGACTAACTCCCAATAGGTGGCAGAAGCGAACACAAAGTTCAAACAAGTACGAATAACTCCCAAAAGATGGCAGAAGCGAATGCAGTACATTTGACGCCTAGAAGCGGTTCACGCAACGTGCGAAGTACATTGTAAATGGGCTGACGCTTAGAAGCGGTTCATGCAACTTGCGATCAGTGTGCTATGACGCGTATACGCGGTTGACGCGGTCAAGCGGTTAATAGATACAATCTTATTCCACAACTATTTACACCTCACTCTATTATCATAATATGAAAACTTAATTCTATAAATACAACAACATACAGCTAGGTATTAAAATTAAATTAAAAAAGTAAAATATAGTTATAGATTCCATCACTCCTATACGCTAAAATATTCAACTACTGAGTAAAAACAATGGCACTGCAGATAAGCTTTCAACATTCTATCAAAGGTTTTTATTTTTGGGGCCAGTTTTATATACTGGGGTAGTTTATTGTATAATTTAACTCCAGTGTGAAAAGTTCCTTTTTGATATATGCTTGTGTGTGTGTGTGAAATATGAATGTTTTGATTTTGTCTTGTGTTATGCCTATGAACATCATTGTTTGTTTTAAGAAAAACATCTTTATTCATTAAATTCTTTTTAAAAAACATAATACTTTCAAAGATATATATGCAGGGCAGTGGGAGAATGTTTAAATCTTTAAACAGAGGTCTACATGATTCTCTAGAGTGTACATTTGCCATAATTCTAATCGCTCTCTTTTGTATCCTAAACGTGCTTAGTACATCTGGCGACATACCCCAAAATATGATCCCATATCTTAAGTATGAATGGAAATAAGCAAAATAAGTATTTCTTAATGTGTGCATGCTAGTGCAGGTTTTCAAAATACGTAACGCAAAGCACATCGAGTTCAGTTTAGTATTCAGATATTGTATATGTTTATTCCATTTCAAGTCTTGTTGTATCCATAGTCCTAAAAACTTTGTTTCTGATTTATTTTCTATTTGATGACCATTTAATGTTATATTGGGCATCGCAGGATTCCTATTCTGTATAGTGTGGAAATTTAGACATACTGTCTTTTTATAGTTTATTATGAGGCGATTATCTTGTGACCATTTGGTTAACTCTCCTGTAACGGAGTCAGCAGACTGCTGTATGACCTGTTTAGTTTCACCTTTTATTACGAGTGTTGTATCGTCCGCAAACAAAATTTCCTTATGTGAATGAACGTTCTGTGTTATATCATTGATATATAGAAGAAAGAGTAGTGGGCCCAAAACCGATCCCTGGGGTACTCCAAATTCAATAATTCCCTCATTGGACAATGTTTCATTAAGTAATTTGGTTCCATCATCCTTGTGTCTCAAGCTTACTATTTGTTTACGCCTTGTTAAGTAAGACTCTATCCATTTATTAGCTAGACCTCTAACACCATATTGATTTAGTTTGGTAAGGAGGATTTTATGGTCAACTACATCAAATGCTTTCGATAAATCCAAGAATAGGCCAGTTACATGTTCCTTATTGTCAATTAATTTCAGTATACTATTACTACATTCGTAAATTGCTGTCTGTGTAGATTTTTCCGTTCTAAATCCATGTTGTGAGTTTGATAATATTTTATTTTTTTCTATGAAACTTATCAGTCTCTTATACATAATTTTTTCCACAATTTTTGCAATACCAGTTGGTAAGGTAATAGGACGATAGTTATCTAATTCATCTTTTGAACCATTTTTGTGCACTGGAATTACTTTTGATAACTTCAAAATATCCGGGTAAGTTCCTGAGAGAATTGAACTGTTTATTAAGTGCGTAAGTGGATTTATTATATTTTCTGCACATTTCTTTAAAATTGCATCAGGGATGCCATCAATGCCAGCACAGAATTTATTTTTTAGCTCTTTTATAACTATTCTTACCTCTTCACTTGTGACATGATTTATAAATAAAGAATCACTGCATATATTTATTTTATTATTAGAATTTAGTGTATTTACCTGTGATTTATTTAATAATTTTTGCGGAATTTCCAGAAAATAGTCATTAAAAGTGTTTGCTATTTCCTCTGGATTATTAATCACTTTATTATTTCTGGTCAGTGTAATGTTCCTTTGTATTTTAGCAGATTTTCCAGTTTCTTTCTTTATTACAGACCACATAGCCCTGTTTTTATTAGATGATTGGGAAATAAAATTATCATTATGCATTTTCTTTGCTAGTCTTATTACCTTATTTAATATGCTAGTGTATTTTTTGTAGTATAAATTGAATTCAGGTGTTGTGTGGTATTGTTTATATAATTTATGTAGAAATTTCTTTCTTTGACATGAATTTATAATCCCTGTTGTTATCCAATTGCTAGTTTTGTTATTTTGAACAGTTCTTCGTTTAAAGGGGAATGCTATTTCAAAATAGTGTTTTAGGGTACTGTTAAATGCATTAAATTTATCATTTACATTTTCTAGTTCATAAATTTCTGACCATGTTTCCTTATTTAATAAGTCATTGAAATATGTAACATTTGATTCAGTGAATGACCTGCACTTTGATTTTACTCCATTATCATTATTATTGATTACTTCGGATACTTCAAAACTCAGTATTTGTCCATGGTGGTCACTAAAACCCGGACAATAGACTTCTATTGAATGGTGATATTTATCTGTATTTATAAAAATTTGATCAGGAGTGGTTTTACTAAATTTTGTTATTCTTGTTGGTGTATTTACTGTAGGTTTCAGTCCATAGGAAATTAGTAACTGGTTTAATAATTCACAATTTCTATCAAGTTTTAAGAAATCCACATTTACATCCCCACAAATTATTATATCGAAATTTACTTTGCTCATGTTATTGAGTAACAATTCTAGTTTATCTATAAATAGAGGAAACTTTCCTGACGGAGAACGGTATACGCATACAATTATTAACTTAAACTGCTGAATTTTTACGGCAGAGAATTCAAAATCCTGTTCCATAATTAGATAATCATAAGCTGTTATCTGTTCATGATCTAAATTATTTCTTAAGAAGATGCAAGTACCACCATGGCTAATATTAGATCTAGAGTATTTACTAGCTTGTATAAACCCTGGGAATTGAATTAATTCGAGTTGTTCCTCTTTCAGCCAATGTTCTGAAATACATAGTGCTGAGATGTCTTTAAGTTCATTTTTAAGCATTAGATTTATGTAATCAATTTTATTATAAAGAGACTGGACATTCTGGTGGTAAATTTTAAATTTGTTACTTTTGCAAGCTTGTGTTGGTGATTTATTTACATTATTATTATCATAATTGTTATTATTATTGTTGCTAGACAAATCCGAAATACCATTGTTGCACTCCGTTAAATTTGACTTCAAAAGATGTGAATGCCAAACCTCACTTTGCTACAGCCAGTGGAAACCCTGGACCTTGCTACAGCCCGCGGGTTCCCTGGGCCTTGCTACAGCGAGTGGATACCCTGAGCCTTGCTACAGCCAGCGGATACCCTGGGCCTTGCTACAGCCAGTGGATACCCTGGGCCTTGTTATAGCCAGAGAATTCTCTGGGCCTTGCTACAGCCAGTGGATACCCTGGGCCTTGCTATAGCCAGTGGATTCCCTGAGCCTAGCTATAGCCAGTGGATACCCTTGGCCTTGCTATAGCCAGTGGATACCCTGGGCCTTTCTATAACCAGAGGATACCCTGTGCCTTGCTACAGCCAGTGGATACCCTGGGTCTCGCTACAGCCAGTGGATACCCTGGGTCTTGCTACAGCCCGTGGATACCCTGCGCCTTGCTACAGCCAGTGGATACCCTGGGCCTTGCTACAGCCAGTGGATACCCTGGGTCTTGCTCCAGCCAGTAGATACCCTGAGCCTTTCTACAGCCATTGGATACCCTGGGCCTTGCTACATTCAGTGGATACCCTGGGCCTTGCTACAGCCAGTGGATACCCTGGGCCTTGCTATAGCCAGTGGATTCCCTGAGCCTAGCTATAGCCAGTGGATACCCTTGGCCTTGCTATAGCCAGTGGATACCCTGGGCCTTTCTATAACCAGAGGATACCCTGTGCCTTGCTACAGCCAGTGGATACCCTGGGTATCGCTACAGCCAGTGGATACCCTGGGTCTTGCTACAGCCCGTGGATACCCTGCGCCTTGCTACAGCCAGTGGATACCCTGGGCCTTGCTACAGCCAGTGGATACCCTGGGTCTTGCTACAGCCAGTTGATACCCTGGGCCTTGCTACAGCCAGTGGATACCCTGGGCCTTGCTACAGCCAGTAGATACCCTGCGCCTTGCTACAGCCAGTAGATACCCTGGGCCTTGCTACAGCCAGTGGATACCCTAAGCATTGCTACAGCCAGTGTATACCCTGAGCCTTGCTACAGCCAGTTGATAACCTAAGCATTGCTACAGCCAGTGGATACCCTGCGCCTTGCTACAGCCAGTAGAAACCCTGGACCTTGCTACAGCCAGTGTATACCCTGGGCCTTGCTACAGCCAGTGGATACCCTAAGCATTGCTCCAGCCAATTGATACCCTGGGCCTTGCTCCAGCCAATGGATAACCTGGGCCTTACTATAGCCAGTGGATACCCTGGGCCTTGCTCCAGCCAGTGGAAACCCTGGGCCTTGCTACAGCCAGTGGATACTCTGGGCTTTGCTACAGCCAGTGGGTACCTGGGCATTGCTACAGCCCGTGGATACCCTGGGCCCTGCTACAGTGAGTGGATACCCTGAGCCTTGCTACAGCCAGTGGATACCCTGGGCCTTGCTACAGTCAGTGGATACCCTGGGCCTTGCTACAGCCAGTGGATACTCTGGGCTTTGCTACAGCCAGTGGGTACCTGGGCCTTGCTACAGCCCGTGGATACCCTGGGCCTTGCTACAGTGAGTGGATACCCTGAGCCTTGCTACAGCCAGTGGATACCCTGAGCCTTGCTACAGTCATTGGATACACTGGGCCTTGCTACAGCCAGTGGATACCCTAGGCCCTGCTACAGCCCTTGGATACCCTGGGCCTTGCTACAGTCAGTGGATACCCTGGGCCTTGCTACAGCCAGTGGATACCCTGGTCCTTGCTATAGCCAGTGGATACTCTGGGCATTGCTACAGCCAGTGGATACCCTGGGCCTTGCTATAGCCCGTGGATACCCTGAGCCTTGCTATAGTCAGTGGGTACCCTGGGCCTTGCTATAGCCAGTGGATACTCAGGGCCTTGCTATAGCCAGTGGATACCCTGGGCCTTGCTTTTGCCAGTGGAGACCCTGAGCCTTGCTATAGCCAGTGGATACCCTGGGCCTTGCTATAGCCAGTGTATACCCTGTGCCTTGCTACAGCCAGTTGATACCCTGTGCCTTGCTATAGCCATTGGATACCCTGGGCCTTGCTATAGCCAGTGGTTACCCTGGGCCTTACTATACCCAGTGGATTCCCTGGGCCTTGCTACAGCCAGTGGATACCCTGGGTCTTGCTACAGCCAGTAGATACCCTGGGCCTTGCTATAGCCAGTGGATAACCTGGGACCTGCTACAGCCAGAGGATACCCTGAGCCTTGCTACAGCCAGTGGATACCCTGGGCCTTGCTACAGCCAGTGGATACCCTGGGCCTTGCTACAGCCAGTAGATACCCTGCGCCTTGCTACAGCCAGTAGATACCCTGGGCCTAGCTACAGCCAGTGGATACCCTAAGCATTGCTACAGCCAGTGTATACCCTGGGCCTTGCTACAGCCAGATGATACCCTAAGCATTGCTACAGCCAGTGGATACCCTGCGCCTTGCCACAGCCAGTAGAAACCCTGGACCTTGCTACAGCCAGTGTATACCCTGGGCCTTGCTACAGCCAGTGGATACCCTAAGCATTGCTACAGCCAGTGGATACCCTGGGCCTTGCTACTGCCAGTGGATACCCTGAGCCTTGCTACAGCCAGTGGATACCCTGGGCCTTCCTACAGCCCGGGGATACCCTGAGCCTTGCAACAGCCAGTGGATACCCTGGGCCTTGCTACAGCCCGTGGATACCCTTAGCCTTGCTACAGCCAGTGGATACCCTGGGCCTTGCTACAGCCAGTGGATACCCTGAGCTTTGCTACAGCCAGTGGATACCCTGGGCCTTCCTACAGCCCGGGGATACCCTGAGCCTTGCAACAGCCAGTGGATACCCTGGGCCTTGCTACAGCCAGTGGATACCCTTAGCCTTGCTACAGCCAGTGGATACCCTGGGCCTTGCTACAGCCAGTGGATACCCTGGGCCTTGCTCCAGCCAGTGGATAACCTGGGCCTTACTATAGCCAGTGGATACCCTGGGCCTTGCTCCAGCCAGTGGATACCCTGGGCCTTGCTACAGCCAGTGGATACCCTGGGCCTTCCTACAGCCCGGGGATACCCTGAGCCTTGCAACAGCCAGTGGATACCCTGGGCCTTGCTACAGCCCGTGGATACCCTTAGCCTTGCTACAGCCAGTGGATACCCTGGGCCTTGCTACAGCCAGTGGATACCCTGAGCTTTGCTACAGCCAGTGGATACCCTGAGCCTTGCTCCAACCAGTGGATACCCTGGGCCTTGCTACTGCCAGTGGATACCCTGAGCCTTGCTACAGCCAGTGGATACCCTGGGCCTTGCTACAGCCAGTGGATACCCTGGGCCTTGCTACAGCAAGTAGATACCCTGCGCCTTGCTACAGCCAGTAGATACCCTGGGCCTTGCTACAGCCAGTGGATACCCTAAGCATTGCTACAGCCAGTGTATACCCTGCGCTTTGCTACAGCCAGGTGATACCCTAAGCATTGCAACAGCCAGTGGATACCCTGCGCCTTGCTACAGCCAGTAGAAACCCTGGACCTTGCTACAGCCAGTGTATACCCTGGGCATTGCTACAGCCAGTGGATACCCTAAGCATTGCTCCAGCCAATTGATACCCTGGGCCTTGCTCCAGCCAGTGCATAACCTGGGCCTTACTATAGCCAGTGGATACCCTGGGCCTTGCTCCAGCCAGTGGATACCCTGGGCCTTGCTACAGCCAGTAGATACTCTGGGCTTTGCTACAGCCAGTGGGTACCTGGGACTTGCTACAGCCCGTGGATACCCTGGGCCTTGCTACAGTGAGTGGATACCCTGAGCATTGCTACATTCAGCGGATACCCTGGGCCTTGCTACAGTCACTGGATACCCTGGGCCTTGCTACAGCCAGTGGATACTCTGGGCTTTGCTACAGCCAGTGGGTACCTGGGCCTTGCTACAGCCCGTGGATACCCTGGGCCTTGCTACAGTGAGTGGATACCCTGAGCCTTGCTACAGCCAGTGGATACCCTGGGCCTTGCTACAGTCAGTGGATACCCTGGTCCTTGCTACAGCCAGTGGATACCCTGGGTCCTGTTACAGCCCGTTGATACCCTGGGCCTTGCTACAGTCAGTGGATACCCTGGGCCTTGCTACAGTCGGTGGATACCCTGGGCCTTGCTACAGCCAGTGGATACCCAGGGCCTTGCTATAGCCAGTGGATACTCTGGGCATTGCTACAGCCAGTGGATACCCTGGGCCTTGCTATAGCCCATGGATACCCTGAGCCTTGCTATAGCCAGTGGATACCCTGGGCCTTGCTATAGCCAGTGGATACTCAGGGCCTTGCTATAGCCAGTGGATACGCTGGGCCTTACTTTAACCAGTGGTTACCCTGAGCCTTGCTATAGCCAGTGGATACCCTGGGCCTTGCTATAGCCAGTGTATACCCTGTGCATTGCTACAGCCAGTGGGTACCCTGTGCCTTGCTATAGCCTTTGGATACCCTGGGCCTTGCTATAGCCAGTGGATACCCTAGGTCTTGCTACAGCCAGTAGATACCCTGGGCCTTGCTATAGACAGTGGATAACCTGGGCCCTGCTACAGCCAGTGGATACCCTGAGCCTTGCTAGAGCCAGTGGATACCCTGGGCCTTGCTACAGCCAGTGGATACCCTGGGCCTTGCTACAGCCAGTAGATAACCTGCGCCTTGCTACAGCCAGTAGATACCCTGGGCCTTGCTATAGCCAGTGGATACCCTAAGCATTGCTACAGCCAGTGTATACCCTGAGCCTTGCTACAGCCAGTTGATACCCTAAGCATTGCTACAGCCAGTGGATACCCTGCGCCTTGCTACAGCCAGTAGAAACCCTGGACCTTGCTACAGCCAGTGTATACCCTGGACCTTGCTACAGCCAGTGGATACCCTAAGCATTGCTCCAGCCAATTGATACCCTGGGCCTTGCTCCAGCCAGTGGATAACCTGGGCCTTACTATAGCCAGTGGATACCCTGGGCCTTGCTCCAGCCAGTGGATACCCTGGGCCGTGCTACAGCCAGTGGATAACCTGGGCCTTGCTACAGCCAGTGGATACCCTGGGCCTTCCTACAGCCCGTGGATACCCTGAGCCTTGCAACAGCCAGTGGATACCCTGGGTCTTGCTACAGCCCGTGGATACCGTTAGCCTTGCTACAGCCAGTGGATACCCTGGGCCTTGCTACAGCCAGTGGATACCCTGGGCCCTGCTACAGCCCGTTGATACCCTGGGCCTTGCTACAGTCAGTGGATAGCCTGGGCCTTGCTACAGTCAGTGGATACCCTGGGACTTGCTACAGCCAGTGGATACCCTGGGCGTTGCTACAGCCATTGGATACTCTGGGACTTGCTCCAGCCAGTGGATACCCTGAGCCTTGCTACAGCCCGTGGTTACCCTGAGCCATGCTACAGCCAGTGGATAACCTGAGCTTTGCTACAGCCCGTGGATACCATGAGCCTTGCTACAGCCAGTGGATACCCTGGGTCTTGCTACAGCCCGTGGATACCCTGCGCCTTGCTACAGCCAGTGGATACCCTGGGCCTTGCTACAGCCAGTGGATACCCTGCGCCTTGCTACAGCCAGTGGATGCCCTGGGCCATGCTACAGCCAGTGGATACCCTGGGCCTTGCTACAGCCAGTGGATACCCTGGGCCTTGCTACAGCCAGTGGATACCCTGGATCTTGCTCCAGCCAGTGGATACCCTGAGCCTTGCTACAGACAGTGGATACTCTGGTCTTTGCTACAGCCAATGGGTACCCTGGGCCTTGCTACAGCCAGTGGATACCCTGGGTCTTGCTCCAGCCAGTGGATACCCTGGGTCTTGCTCCAGCCAGTGCATACCCTGAGCCTTGCTCCAGCCAGTGGATACTCTGGGCTTTGCTACAGCAAATGGATACCCTGGGCCTTGCTAGAGTCCGTGGATACCCTGGGTCTTGCTCCAGCCAGTGGATACCCTGAGCCTTGCTACAGCCAGTGGATACTCTGGGCTTTGCTACAGCCAGTGGATACCCTGGGCCTTGCTACAGCCCGTGGATACCCTGGGCCTTGCTACAGCGAGTGGATACCCTGAGCCTTGCTACAGCCAGTGGACACCCTGGACCTTGCTACAGCCAGTGGATACCCTGGGCCTTGCTACAGCCAGGGGATACCCTGGGCCTTGCTATAGCCAGTGGATACTCTGGGCCTTGCTACAGCCAGTGGATACCCTGGGCCTTGCTATAGCCAGTTGATACCCTGAGCCTTGCTATAGCCAGTGGATACCCTGGGCCATGCTATAGCAAGTGGATACTCTGGGCCTTGCTATAGCCAGTGGATTCCCTGGGCCTTGCTATAGCCAGAGGATACCCTGAGCCTTGCTATGGCCATTGGATACCCTGGGCCTTGCTATAGCCAGTGGATACCCTGTGCCTTGCTACAGCCAGTGGATACCCTGGGCCTTGCTATAGACAGTGGAAACCCTGGGCCTTGCTATAGCCAGTGGATACCCTGGGTCTTGCTCCAACCAGTGGATACCCTGAGCCTTGCTACAGCCTTGGAAACCCTGAGCCTTGCTACAGCCAGAGGATACCCTGGGTCTTGCTACAGCCAGAGGATACTCTGGGCTTTGCTACAGCCAGTGGAAACCCTGGACCTTGCTACAGCCCGTGGATACCTTGGGCCTTGCTACAGCGAGTGGATACCCTGAGCCTTGCTACAGCCAGTGGACACCCTGGGCCTTGCTACAGCCAACGGATACCCTGGGCCTTGTTATAGCCAGAGGATTCTCTGGGCCTTGCTACAGCCAGTGGATACCCTGGGCCTTGCTATAGCCAGTGGATTCCCTGAGCCTAGCTATAGCCAATGGATACCCTGGGCCTTGCTATAGCCAGTGGATACCCTGGGCCTTGCTATAGCCAGTGGATACCCTGTGCCTTGCTACAGCCCGTGGATACCCTGCGCCTTGCTACAGCCAGTGGATACCCTGGGCCTTGCGACAGCCAGTGGATACCCTGCGCCTTGCTACAGCCAGTGGATACCCTGGGCCTTGCTACAGCCAGTGGATACCATGGGTCTTTCTACAGCCAGTAGATACCCTGAGCCTTTCTACAGCCAGTGGATACCCTGGGCCTTGCTACAGTCAGTGGATACCCTGGGCCTTGCTACAGTCAGTGGATACCCTGGGCCTTGCTACAGCCAGTGGATACCCTGAGCCTTGCTATAGCCAGTGGATACCCTGGGCCTTGCTATAGCCAGTGGATACCCTGTGCCTTGCTACAGCCAGTGGATACCCTGGGCTTTGCTATAGCCAGTGGATACCCTGGGCCTTGCTATAGCCAGTGGATACCCTGTGCCTTGCTACAGCCAGTGGATACCCTGGGCCTTGCTATAGCCATTGGGTACCCTGGGCCTTGCTACAGCCAGTTGATACCCTAAGCATTGCTACAGCCAGTGGATACCCTGCGCCTTGCTACAGCCAGTAGAAACCCTGGACCTTGCTACAGCCAGTGTATACCCTGGGCCTTGCTACAGCCAGTGGATACCCTAAGCATTGCTCCAGCCAATTGATACCCTGGGCCTTGCTCCAGCCAGTGGATAACCTGGGCCTTACTATAGCCAGAGGATACCCTGGGCCTTGCTCCAGCCCGTGGATACCCTGGGCCTTGCTACAGTGAGTGGATACACTGAGCCTTGCTACAGCCAGTGGATACCCTGAGCCTTGCTACAGTCATTGGATACCCTGGGCCTTGCTACAGCCAGTGGATACCCTGGGCCCTGCTACAGCCCGTGGATACCCTGGGCCTTGCTACAGTCAGTGGATACCCTGGGCCTTGCTACAGTCAGTGGATACCCTGGGCCTTGCTACAGCCAGTGGATACCCTGGTCCTTGCTATAGCCAGTGGATACTCTGGGCATTGCTACAGCCAGTGGATACCCTGGGCCTTGCTATAGCCCGTGGATACCCTGAGCCTTGATATAGTCAGTGGATACCCTGGGCCTAGCTATAGCCAGTGGATACTCAGGGCCTTGCTATAGCCAGTGGATACCCTGGGCCTTGCTTTTGCCAGTGGAGACCCTGAGCCTTGCTATAGCCAGTGGATACCCTGGGCCTTGCTATAGCCAGTGTATACCCTGTGCCTTGCTACAGCCAGTTGATACCCTGTGCCTTGCTATAGCCATTGGATACCCTGGGCCTTGCTATAGCCAGTGGTTACCCTGGGCCTTACTATACCCAGTGGATTCCCTGGGCCTTGCTACAGCCAGTGGATACCCTGGGTCTTGCTACAGCCAGTAGATACCCTGGGCCTTGCTATAGCCAGTGGATAACCTGGGACCTGCTACAGCCAGTGGATACCCTGAGCCTTGCTACAGCCAGTGGATACCCTGGGCCTTGCTACAGCCAGTGGATACCCTGGGCCTTGCTACAGCCAGTAGATACCCTGCGCCTTGCTACAGCCAGTAGATACCCTGGGCCTAGCTACAGCCAGTGGATACCCTAAGCATTGCTACAGCCAGTGTATACCCTGGGCCTTGCTACAGCCAGATGATACCCTAAGCATTGCTACAGCCAGTGGATACCCTGCGCCTTGCCACAGCCAGTAGAAACCCTGGACCTTGCTACAGCCAGTGTATACCCTGGGCCTTGCTACAGCCAGTGGATACCCTAAGCATTGCTCCAGCCAAATGATACCCTGGGCCTTGCTCCAGCCAGTGGATAACCTGGGCCTTACTATAGCCAGTGGATACCCTGGGCCTTGCTCCAGCCAGTGGATACCCTGGGCCTTGCTACAGCCAGTGGATACCCTGGGCCTTCCTACAGCCCGGGGATACCCTGAGCCTTGCAACAGCCAGTGGATACCCTGGGCCTTGCTACAGCCCGTGGATACCCTTAGCCTTGCTACAGCCAGTGGATACCCTGGGCCTTGCTACAGCCAGTGGATACCCTGAGCTTTGCTACAGCCAGTGGATACCCTGAGCCTTGCTCCAACCAGTGGATACCCTGGGCCTTGCTACTGCCAGTGGATACCCTGAGCCTTGCTACAGCCAGTGGATACCCTGGGCCTTGCTATAGCCAGTCGATACCCTGGGCCTTGCTACAGCCAGTGGATACCCCGCGCCTTGCTACAGCCAGTGGATACCCTGGGCCTTGCTACAGCCTGTGTATGCCCTGGGCCTTCCTATAGCCAGTGGATACCCTGGGCCTTGCTACAGCCAGTTGATACCCTGGGCCTTGCTACAGCCAGTGGATACCCTGGGCCTTGCTACAGCCAGTGGATACCCTGGGCCTTGCTACAGCCAGTGGATACCCTGGGCGTTGCTAAAGCCATTGGATACTCTGGGACTTGCTCCAGCCAGTGGATACCCTGAGCCTTGCTACAGCCCTTGGATACCTTGAGCCTTTCTACAGCCAGTGGATAACCTGAGCTTTGCTACAGCCCGTGGATACCCTGGGCCTTGCTACAGCCCGTGGATACCATGAGCCTTGCTACAGCCAGTGGATACCCTGGGTCTTGCTACAGCCAGTGGATACCCTGCGCCTTGCTACAGCCAGTGGATACCCTGTGCCTTGCTACAGCTAGTGGATACCCTGCGCCTTGCTACAGCCAGTGGATGCCCTGGGCCATGCTACAGCCAGTGGATACCCTGGGCCTTGCTACAGCCAGTGGATACCCTGGGCTTTGCTACAGCCAGTGGATACCCTGGGTCTTGCTACAGACAGTGGATACTCTGGTCTTTGCTACAGCCAATGGATGCCCTGGGCCTTGCTACAGCCAGTGGATACCCTGGGTCTTGCTCCAGCCAGTGGATACCCTGGGTCTTGCTCCAGCCAGTGGATACCCTGAGTCTTGCTCCAGCCAGTGGATACTCTGGGCTTTGCTACAGCAAATGGATACCCTGGGCCTTGCTACAGTCCGTGGATACCCTGGGTCTTGCTCCAGCCAGTGGATACCCTGAGCCTTGCTACAGCCAGCGGATACTCTGGGCTTTGCTACAGCCAGTGCATACCCTGGGCCTTGCTACAGCCCGTGGATACCCTGGGCCTTGCTACAGCGAGTGGATACCCTGAGCCTTGCTTCAGCCTGTGGACACCCTGGACCTTGCTACAGCCAGTGGATACCCTGGGCCTTGCTACAGCCAGTGGATACCCTGGGCCTTGCTATAGCCAGTGGATACTCTGGGCCTTGCTACAGCCAGTGGATACCCTGGGCCTTGCTATAGACAGTTGATACCCTGAGCCTTGCTATAGCCAGTGGATACCCTGGGCCTTGCTATAGCCAGTGGATACCCTGAGCCTTGCTATAGCCAGTGGATACCCTGGGCCTTGCTATAGCCAGTGGATACCCTGTGCCTTGCTCCAGCCAGTGGATACCCTGGGCCTTGCTATAGACAGTGGAAACCCTGGGCCTTGCTATAGCCAGTGGATACCCTGGGTCTTGCTCCAACCAGTGGATACCCTGCGCCTTGCTACAGCCCGTGGATACCCTGAGCCTTGCTACAGCCCTTGGAAACCCTGAGCCTTGCTACAGCCAGAGGATACCATGGGCCTTGCTACAGCCAGAGGATACTCTGGGCTTTGCTACAGCCAATGGATACCCTGGGCCTTGCTACAGTCCGTGGATACCATGGGTCTTGCTCCAGCCAGTGGATACCCTGAGCCTTGCTACAGCCAGTGGATACTCTGGGCTTTGCTACAGCCAGTGGAAACCCTGGACCTTGCTACAGCCCGCGGGTTCCCTGGGCCTTGCTACAGCGATTGGATACCCTGATCCTTGCTACAGCCAGCGGATACCCTGGGCCTTGCTACAGCCAGTGGATACCCTGGGCCTTGTTATAGCCAGAGAATTCTCTGGGCCTTGCTACAGCCAGTGGATACCCTGGGCCTTGCTATAGCCAGTGGATTCCCTGAGCCTAGCTATAGCCAGTGGATACCCTTGGCCTTGCTATAGCCAGTGGATACCCTGGGCCTTTCTATAACCAGAGGATACCCTGTGCCTTGCTACAGCCAGTGGATACCCTGGGTCTCGCTACAGCCAGTGGATACCCTGGGTCTTGCTACAGCCCGAGGATACCCTGCGCCTTGCTACAGCCAGTGGATACCCTGGGCCTTGCTACAGCCAGTGGATACCCTGGGTCTTGCTCCAGCCAGTAGATACCCTGAGCCTTTCTACAGCCATTGGATACTCTGGGCCTTGCTACATTCAGTGGATACCCTGGGCCTTGCTACAGACAGTGGATACCCTGGGCCTTGCTACAGCCAGTGGATACCCTGGGCCTTGCTATAGCCAGTGGATACTCTGGGCATTGCTACAGCCAGTGGATACCCTGGGCCTTGCTATAGCCCGTGGATACCCTGAGCCTTGCTATAGCCAGGGGATACCCTGGCCTTGCTATAGCCAGTGGATACTCAGGGCCTTGCTATAGCCAGTGGATACCCTGGGCCTTGCTTTAGCCAGTGGATACCCTGAGCCTTGCTATAGCCAGTGGATACCCTGGGCCTTGCTATAGCCAGTGGATACCCTGTGCCTTGCTACAGCCAGTGGATACCCTGGGCCTTGCTATAGCCAGTAGATACCCTGGGCCTTACTATACCCAGTGGATTCCCTATGCCTTGCTACAGCCAGTGGATACCCTGGGTCTTGCTACAGCCAGTAGATACCCTGGGCCTTGCTATAGCCAGTGGATAACCTGGGCCCTGCTACAGTCAGTGGATACCCTGAGCCTAGCTACAGCCAGTGGATACCCTGGGACTTGCTACAGCCAGTGGATACCCTGGGCCTTGCTACAGCCAGTAGATACCCTGCGCCTTGCTACAGCCAGTAGATACCCTGGGCCTTGCTACAGCCAGTCGATACCCTAAGCCTTGCTACAGCCAGTGGATACCCTAAGCATTGCTACAGCCAGTGTATACCCTGGGCTTTGCTTCAGCCAGTTGATACCCTAAGCATTGCTACAGCGAGTGGATACCCTGCGCCTTGCTACAGCCAGTAGAAACCCTGGACCTTGCTACAGCCAGTGGATACCCTAAGCATTGCTCCAGCCAATTGATACCCTGGGCCTTGCTCCAGCCAGTGGATAACCTGGGCCTTACTATAGCCAGTGGATACCCTGGGCCTTGCTCCAGCCAGTGGATACCCTGGGCCTTGCTACAGCCAGTAGATACTCTGGGCTTTGCTACAGCCAGTGGATACCCTGAGCCTTGCTACAGTCAGTGGATACCCTGGGCCTTGCTACAGCCAGTGGATACCCTGGGCCCTGCAACAGCCCGTGGATACCCTGGGCCTTGCTACAGTCAGTGGATACTCTGGGCATTGCTACAGCCAGTGGATACCCTGGGCCTTGCTATAGCCAGTGGATACCCTGTGCCTTGCTATAGCCATTGGATACCCTGGGCCTTGCTATAGCCAGTGGATACCCTGGGCCTTACTATACCCAGGGATTCCCTGGGCCTTGCTACAGCCAGTGTATACCCTGGGTCTTGCTACAGCCAGTAGATAACCTGGGCCTTGCTATAGCCAGTGGATAACCTGGGCCCTGCTACAGCCAGTGGATACCCTGAGCCTTGCTACAGCAGGTGGATACCCTGGGCCTTGCTACAGCCAGTGGATACCCTGGGCCTTGCTACAGCCAGTAGATACCCTGCGCCTTGCTACAGCCAGTAGATACCCTGGGCCTAGCTACAGCCAGTGGATACCCTAAGCTTTGCTACAGCCAGTTTATACCCTGGGCTTTGCTACAGCCAGTTCATACCCTAAGCATTGCTACAGCCAGTGGATACCCTGCGCCTTGCTACAGCCAGTAGAAACCCTGGACCTTGCTACAGCCAGTGTATACCCTGGGCCTTGCTACAGCCAGTGGATACCCTAAGCATTGCTCCAGCCAAATGATACCCTGGGCCTTGCTCCAGCCAGTGGATAACCTGGGCCTTACTATAGCCAGTGGATACCCTGGGCCTTGCTCCAGCCAGTGGATACCCTGGGCCTTGCTACAGCCAGTGGATAACCTGGGCCTTGCTACAGCCAGTGGATACCCTGGGCCTTCCTACAGCCCGTGGATACCCTGAGCCTTGCAACAGCCATTGGATACCCTGGGCCTTGCTACAGCCCGTGGATACCCTTAGCCTTGCTACAGCCAGTGGATACCCTGGGCCTTGCTACATCCAGTGGATACCCTGAGCTTTGCTACAGCCAGTGGATACCCTGGGCCTTGCTACTGCCAGTGGATATCCTGAGCCTTGCTACAGCCAGTGGATACCCTGGGCCTTGCTATAGCCAGTCGATACCCTGGGCTTTGCTACAGCCAGTGGATACCCTGCGTCTTGCTACAGCCAGTGGATACCCTGGGCCTTGCTAGAGCCTGTGGATGCCCTGGGCCTTCCTATAGCCAGTGGATACCCTGGGCCTTGCTACAGCCAGTTGATACCCTGGCCCTTGCTACAGCCAGTGGATACCCTGGGCCTTGCTACAGCCTGTGGATACCCTGGGCCTTGCTACATCCAGTGGATACCCTGGGCCTTGCTATAGCCAGTGTATACCCTGTGCCTTGCTATAGCCATTGGATACCCTGGGCCTTGCTATAGCCAGTGGATACTCTGGGCCTTGCTACAGCCAGTGGATACCCTGGGCCTTGCTATAGACAGTTGATACCCTGAGCCTTGCTATAGCCAGTGGATACCCTGGGCCTTGCTATAGCCAGTGGATACCCTGAGCCTTGCTATAGCCAGTGGATACCCTGGGCCTTCCAGAGCCAGTGGATACCCTGTGCCTTGCTCCAGCCAGTGGATACCTTGGGCCTTGCTATAGACAGTGGAAACCCTGGGCCTTGCTATAGCCAGTGGATACCCTGGGTCTTGCTCCAACCAGTGGATACCCTGCGCCTTGCTACAGCCCGTGGATACCCTGAGCCTTGCTACAGCCCTTGGAAACCCTGAGCCTTGCTACAGCCAGAGGATACCCTGGGCCTTGCTACAGCCAGAGGATACTCTGGGCTTTGCTACAGCCAATGGATACCCTGGGCCTTGCTACAGTCCGTGGATACCATGGGTCTTGCTCCAGCCAGTGGATACCCTGAGCCTTGCTACAGCCAGTGGATACTCTGGGCTTTGCTACAGCCAGTGGAAACCCTGGACCTTGCTACAGCCCGCGGGTACCCTGGGCCTTGCTACAGCGAGTGGATACCCTGAGCCTTGCTACAGCCAGCGGATACCCTGGGCCTTGCTACAGCCAGTGGATACCCTGGGCCTTGTTATAGCCAGAGGATTCTCTGGGCCTTGCTACAGCCAGTGGATACCTTGGGCCTTGCTATAGCCAGTGGATTCCCTGAGCCTAGCTATAGCCAGTGGATACCCTTGGCCTTGCTATAGCCAGTGGATACCCTGGGCCTTTCTATAACCAGAGGATACCCTGTGCCTTGCTACAGCCAGTGGATACCCTGGGTCTCGCTACAGCCAGTGGATACCCTGGGTCTTGCTACAGCCCGTGGATACCCTGCGCCTTGCTACAGCCAGTGGATACCCTGGGCCTTGCTACAGCCAGTGGATACCCTGGGTCTTGCTCCAGCCAGTAGATACCCTGAGCCTTTCTACAGCCATTGGATACCCTGGGCCTTGCTACATTCAGTGGATACCCTGGGCCTTGCTACAGTCAGTGGATACCCTGGGCCTTGCTACAGCCAGTGGATACCCTGGGCCTTGCTATAGCCAGTGGATACTCTGTGCATTGCTGCAGCCAGTGGATACCCTGGGCCTTGCTATAGCCCGTGGATACCCTGAGCCTTGCTATAGCCAGTGGATACCCTGGCCTTGCTATAGCCAGTGGATACTCAGGGCCTTGCTATAGCCAGTGGATACCCTGGGCCTTGCTTTAGCCAGTGGATACCCTGAGCCTTGCTATAGCCAGTGGATACCCTGGGCCTTGCTATAGCCAGTGGATACCCTGTGCCTTGCAACAGCCAGTGGATACCCTGGGCCTTGCTAAAGCCAGTGGATACCCTGGGCCTTACTATACCCAGTGGATTCCCTATGCCTTGCTACAGCCAGTGGATACCCTGGGTCTTGCTACAGCCAGTAGATACCCTGGGCCTTGCTATAGCCAGTGGATAACCTGGGCCCTGCTACAGTCAGTGGATACCCTGAGCCTAGCTACAGCCAGTGGATACCGTGGGCCTTGCTACAGCCAGTGGATACCCTGGGCCTTGCTACAGCCAGTAGATACCCTGCGCCTAGCTACAGCCAGTAGATACCCTGGGCCTTGCTACAGCCAGTGGATACCCTAAGCATTGCTACAGCCAGTGGATACCCTAAGCATTGCTACAGCCAGTGTATACCCTGGGCTTTGCTTCAGCCAGTTGATACCCTAAGCATTGCTACAGCCAGTGGATACCCTGCGCCTTGCTACAGCCAGTAGAAACCCTGGACCTTGCTACAGCCAGTGTATACCCTGGGCCTTGCTACAGCCAGTGGATACCCTAAGCATTGCTCCAGCCAATTTATACCCTGGGCCTTGCTCCAGCCAGTGGATAACCTGGGCCTTACTATAGCCAGTGGATACCCTGGGCCTTGCTCCAGCCAGTGGATACCCTGGGCCTTGCTACAGCCAGTAGGTACTCTGGGCTTTGCTACAGCCAGTGGGTACCTGGGCCTTGCTACAGCCCGTGGATACCCTGGGCCTTGCTACAGTGAGTGGATACCCTGAGCCTTGCTACAGCCAGTGGATACCCTGGGCCTTGCTACAGTCAGTGGATACCCTGGGCCATGCTACAGCCAGTGGATACCCTGGGCCCTGCAACAGCCCGTGGATACCCTGGGCCTTGCTACAGTCAGTGGATACCCTGGGCCTTGCTACAGTCAGTGGATACTCTGGGCATTGCTACAGCCAGTGGATACCCTGGGCCTTGCTATAGCCAGTGGATACCCTGTGCCTTGCTATAGCCATTGGATACCCTGGGCCTTGCTATAGCCAGTGGATACCCTGGGCCTTACTATACCCAGGGATTCCCTGGGCCTTGCTACAGCCAGTGGATACCCTGGGTCTTGCTACAGCCAGTAGATAACCTGGGCCTTGCTATAGCCAGTGGATAACCTGGGCCCTGCTACAGCCAGTGGATACCCTGAGCCTTGCTACAGCCAGTGGATACCCTGGGCCTTGCTACAGCCAGTGGATACCCTGGGCCTTGCTACAGCCAGTGTATACCCTGGGCTTTGCTACAGCCAGTTCATACCCTAAGCATTGCTACAGCCAGTGGATACCCTGCGCCTTGCTACAGCCAGTAGAAACCCTGGACCTTGCTACAGCCAGTGTATACCCTGGGCCTTGCTACAGCCAGTGGATACCCTAAGCATTGCTCCAGCCAAATGATACCCTGGGCCTTGCTCCAGCCAGTGGATAACCTGGGCCTTACTATAGCCAGTGGATACCCTGGGCCTTCCTACAGCCCGTGGATACCCTGAGCCTTGCAACAGCAATTGGATACCCTGGGCCTTGCTACAGCCCGTGGATACCCTTAGCCTTGCTACAGCCAGTGGATACCCTGGGCCTTGCTACATCCAGTGGATACCCTGAGCTTTGCTACAGCCAGTGGATACGCTGGGCCTTGCTACTGCCAGTGGATATCCTGAGCCTTGCTACAGCCAGTGGATACCCTGGGCCTTGCTATAGCCTGTCGATACCCTGGGCTTTGCTACAACCAGTGGATACCCTGCGCCTTGCTACAGCCAGTGGATACCCTGGGCCTTGCTAGAGCCTGTGGATGCTCTGGGCCTTCCTATAGCCAGTGGATACCCTGGGCCATGCTACAGCCAGTTGATACCCTGGGCCTTGCTACAGCCAGTGGATACCTTGGGCCTTGCTACAGCCTGTGGATACCCTGGGCCTTGCTACATCCAGTGGATACCCTGGGCCTTGCTATAGCCAGTGTATACCCTGTGCCTTGCTACAGCCAGTGGATACCCTGTGCCTTGCTATAGCCATTGGATACCCTGGGCCTTGCTATAGCCAGTGGTTACCCTGGGCCTTACTATACCCAGTGGATTCCCTGGGCCTTGCTACAGCCAGTGGATACCCTGGGTCTTGCTACAGCCAGTAGATACCCTGGGCCTTTCTATAGCCAGTGGATAACCTGGGACCTGCTACAGCCAGTGGATACCCTGAGCCTTGCTACAGCCAGTGGATACCCTGGGCCTTGCTACAGCCAGTGGATACCCTGGGCCTTTCTACAGCCAGCAGATACCCTGCGCCTTGCTACAGCCAGTAGATACCCTGGGCCTAGCTACAGCCAGTGGATACCCTAAGCATTGCTACAGCCAGTGTATACCCTGGGCCTTGCTACAGCCAGTTGATACCCTAAGCATTGCTACAGCCAGTGGATACCCTGCGCCATGCTACAGCCAGTAGAAACCCTGGACCTTGCTACAGCCAGTGTATACCCTGGGCCTTGCTACAGCCAGTGGATACCCTAAGCATTGCTCCAGCCAAATGATACCCTGGGCCTGGATCCAGCCAGTGGATAACCTGGGCCTTACTATAGCCAGTGGATACCCTGGGCCTTGCTCCAGCCAATGGATACCCTGGGCCTTGCTACAGCCAGTGGATACCCTGGGCCTTGCTACAGCCCGTGGATACCCTTAACCTTGCTACAGCCAGTGGATACCCTGGGCCTTGCTACAGCCAGTGGATACCCTGAGCTTTGCTACAGCCAGTGGATACCCTGAGCCTTGCTCCAACCAGTGGATACCCTGGGCCTTGCTATAGACAGTGGAAACCCTGGGCCTTGCTATAGCCAGTGGATACCCTGGGTCTTGCTCCAACCAGTGGATACCCTGCGCCTTGCTACAGCCCGTGGATACCCTGAGCCTTGCTACAGCCCTTGGAAACCCTGAGCCTTGCTACAGCCAGAGGATACCATGGGCCTTGCTACAGCCAGAGGATACTCTGGGCTTTGCTACAGCCAATGGATACCCTGGGCCTTGCTACAGTCCGTGGATACCATGGGTCTTGCTCCAGCCAGTGGATACCCTGAGCCTTGCTACAGCCAGTGGATACTCTGGGCTTTGCTACAGCCAGTGGAAACCCTGGACCTTGCTACAGCCCGCGGGTTCCCTGGGCCTTGCTACAGCGATTGGATACCCTGAGCCTTGCTACAGCCAGCGGATACCCTGGGCCTTGCTACAGCCAGTGGATACCCTGGGCCTTGTTATAGCCAGAGAATTCTCTGGGCCTTGCTACAGCCAGTGGATACCCTGGGCCTTGCTATAGCCAGTGGATTCCCTGAGCCTAGCTATAGCCAGTGGATACCCTTGGCCTTGCTATAGCCAGTGGATACCCTGGGCCTTTCTATAACCAGAGGATACCCTGTGCCTTGCTACAGCCAGTGGATACCCTGGGTCTCGCTACAGCCAGTGGATACCCTGGGTCTTGCTACAGCCCGTGGATACCCTGCGCCTTGCTACAGCCAGTGGATACCCTGGGCCTTGCTACAGCCAGTGGATACCCTGGGTCTTGCTCCAGCCAGTAGATACCCTGAGCCTTTCTACAGCCATTGGATACCCTGGGCCTTGCTACATTCAGTGGATACCCTGGGCCTTGCTACAGTCAGTGGACACCCTGGGCCTTGCTACAGCCAGTGGATACCCTGGGCCTTGCTATAGCCAGTGGATACTCTGGGCATTGCTACAGCCAGTGGATACCCTGGGCCTTGCTATAGCCCGTGGATACCCTGAGCCTTGCTATAGCCAGGGGATACCCTGGCCTTGCTATAGCCAGTGGATACTCAGGGCCTTGCTATAGCCAGTGGATACCCTGGGCCTTGCTTTAGCCAGTGGATACCCTGAGCCTTGCTATAGCCAGTGGATACCCTGGGCCTTGCTATAGCCAGTGGATACCCTGTGCCTTGCTACAGCCAGTGGATACCCTGGGCCTTGCTATAGCCAGTAGATACCCTGGGCCTTACTATACCCAGTGGATTCCCTATGCCTTGCTACAGCCAGTGGATACCCTGGGTCTTGCTACAGCCAGTAGATACCCTGGGCCTTGCAATAGCCAGTGGATAACCTGGGCCCTGCTACAGTCAGTGGATACCCTGAGCCTAGCTACAGCCAGTGGATACCCTGGGACTTGCTACAGCCAGTGGATACCCTGGGCCTTGCTACAGCCAGTAGATACCCTGCGCCTTGCTACAGCCAGTAGATACCCTGGGCCTTGCTACAGCCAGTCGATACCCTAAGCCTTGCTACAGCCAGTGGATACCCTAAGCATTGCTACAGCCAGTGTATACCCTGGGCTTTGCTTCAGCCAGTTGATACCCTAAGCATTGCTACAGCCAGTGGATACCCTGCGCCTTGCTACAGCCAGTAGAAACCCTGGACCTTGCTACAGCCAGTGGATACCCTAAGCATTGCTCCAGCCAATTGATACCCTGGGCCTTGCTCCAGCCAGTGGATAACCTGGGCCTTACTATAGCCAGTGGATACCCTGGGCCTTGCTCCAGCCAGTGGATACCCTGGGCCTTGCTACAGCCAGTAGATACTCTGGGCTTTGCTACAGCCAGTGGGTACCTGGGCCTTGCTACAGCCCGTGGATACCCTGGGCCTTGCTACAGTGAGTGGATACCCTGAGCCTTGCTACAGCCAGTGGATACCCTGAGCCTTGCTACAGTCAGTGGATACCCTGGGCCTTGCTACAGCCAGTGGATACCCTGGGCCCTGCAACAGCCCGTGGATACCCTGGGCCTTGCTACAGTCAGTGGATACTCTGGGCATTGCTACAGCCAGTGGATACCCTGGGCCTTGCTATAGCCAGTGGATACCCTGTGCCTTGCTATAGCCATTGGATACCCTGGGCCTTGCTATAGCCAGTGGATACCCTGGGCCTTACTATACCCAGGGATTCCCTGGGCCTTGCTACAGCCAGTGTATACCCTGGGTCTTGCTACAGCCAGTAGATAACCTGGGCCTTGCTATAGCCAGTGGATAACCTGGGCCCTGCTACAGCCAGTGGATACCCTGAGCCTTGCTACAGCAGGTGGATACCCTGGGCCTTGCTACAGCCAGTGGATACCCTGGGCCTTGCTACAGCCAGTAGATACCCTGCGCCTTGCTACAGCCAGTAGATACCCTGGGCCTAGCTACAGCCAGTGGATACCCTAAGCTTTGCTACAGCCAGTGTATACCCTGGGCTTTGCTACAGCCAGTTCATACCCTAAGCATTGCTACAGCCAGTGGATACCCTGCGCCTTGCTACAGCCAGTAGAAACCCTGGACCTTGCTACAGCCAGTGTATACCCTGGGCCTTGCTACAGCCAGTGGATACCCTAAGCATTGCTCCAGCCAAATGATACCCTGGGCCTTGCTCCAGCCAGTGGATAACCTGGGCCTTACTATAGCCAGTGGATACCCTGGGCCTTGCTCCAGCCAGTGGATACCCTGGGCCTTGCTACAGCCAGTGGATAACCTGGGCCTTGCTACAGCCAGTGGATACCCTGGGCCTTCCTACAGCCCGTGGATACCCTGAGCCTTGCAACAGCCATTGGATACCCTGGGCCTTGCTACAGCCCGTGGATACCCTTAGCCTTGCTACAGCCAGTGGATACCCTGGGCCTTGCTACATCCAGTGGATACCCTGAGCTTTGCTACAGCCAGTGGATACCCTGGGCCTTGCTACTGCCAGTGGATATCCTGAGCCTTGCTACAGCCAGTGGATACCCTGGGCCTTGCTATAGCCAGTCGATACCCTGGGCTTTGCTACAGCCAGTGGATACCCTGCGTCTTGCTACAGCCAGTGGATACCCTGGGCCTTGCTAGAGCCTGTGGATGCCCTGGGCCTTCCTATAGCCAGTGGATACCCTGGGCCTTGCTACAGCCAGTTGATACCCTGGCCCTTGCTACAGCCAGTGGATACCCTGGGCCTTGCTACAGCCTGTGGATACCCTGGGCCTTGCTACATCCAGTGGATACCCTGGGCCTTGCTATAGCCAGTGTATACCCTGTGCCTTGCTATAGCCATTGGATACCCTGGGCCTTGCTATAGCCAGTGGATACTCTGGGCCTTGCTACAGCCAGTGGATACCCTGGGCCTTGCTATAGACAGTTGATACCCTGAGCCTTGCTATAGCCAGTGGATACCCTGGGCCTTGCTATAGCCAGTGGATACCCTGAGCCTTGCTATAGCCAGTGGATACCCTGGGCCTTCCAGAGCCAGTGGATACCCTGTGCCTTGCTCCAGCCAGTGGATACCCTGGGCCTTGCTATAGACAGTGGAAACCCTGGGCCTTGCTATAGCCAGTGGATACCCTGGGTCTTGCTCCAACCAGTGGATACCCTGCGCCTTGCTACAGCCCGTGGATACCCTGAGCCTTGCTACAGCCCTTGGAAACCCTGAGCCTTGCTACAGCCAGAGGATACCCTGGGCCTTGCTACAGCCAGAGGATACTCTGGGCTTTGCTACAGCCAATGGATACCCTGGGCCTTGCTACAGTCCGTGGATACCATGGGTCTTGCTCCAGCCAGTGGATACCCTGAGCCTTGCTACAGCCAGTGGATACTCTGGGCTTTGCTACAGCCAGTGGAAACCCTGGACCTTGCTACAGCCCGCGGGTACCCTGGGCCTTGCTACAGCGAGTGGATACCCTGAGCCTTGCTACAGCCAGCGGATACCCTGGGCCTTGCTACAGCCAGTGGATACCCTGGGCCTTGTTATAGCCAGAGGATTCTCTGGGCCTTGCTACAGCCAGTGGATACCTTGGGCCTTGCTATAGCCAGTGGATTCCCTGAGCCTAGCTATAGCCAGTGGATACCCTTGGCCTTGCTATAGCCAGTGGATACCCTGGGCCTTTCTATAACCAGAGGATACCCTGTGCCTTGCTACAGCCAGTGGATACCCTGGGTCTCGCTACAGCCAGTGGATACCCTGGGTCTTGCTACAGCCCGTGGATACCCTGCGCCTTGCTACAGCCAGTGGATACCCTGGGCCTTGCTACAGCCAGTGGATACCCTGGGTCTTGCTCCAGCCAGTAGATACCCTGAGCCTTTCTACAGCCATTGGATACCCTGGGCCTTGCTACATTCAGTGGATACCCTGGGCCTTGCTACAGTCAGTGGATACCCTGGGCCTTGCTACAGCCAGTGGATACCCTGGGCCTTGCTATAGCCAGTGGATACTCTGTGCATTGCTGCAGCCAGTGGATACCCTGGGCCTTGCTATAGCCCGTGGATACCCTGAGCCTTGCTATAGCCAGTGGATACCCTGGCCTTGCTATAGCCAGTGGATACTCAGGGCCTTGCTATAGCCAGTCGATACCCTGGGCCTTGCTTTAGCCAGTGGATACCCTGAGCCTTGCTATAGCCAGTGGATACCCTGGGCCTTGCTATAGCCAGTGGATACCCTGTGCCTTGCAACAGCCAGTGGATACCCTGGGCCTTGCTATAGCCAGTGGATACCCTGGGCCTTACTATACCCAGTGGATTCCCTATGCCTTGCTACAGCCAGTGGATACCCTGGGTCTTGCTACAGCCAGTAGATACCCTGGGCCTTGCTATAGCCAGTGGATAACCTGGGCCCTGCTACAGTCAGTGGATACCCTGAGCCTAGCTACAACCAGTGGATACCCTGGGCCTTGCTACAGCCAGTGGATACCCTGGGCCTTGCTACAGCCAGTAGATACCCTGCGCCTAGCTACAGCCAGTAGATACCCTGGGCCTTGCTACAGCCAGTGGATACCCTAAGCATTCCTACAGCCAGTGGATACCCTAAGCATTGCTACAGCCAGTGTATACCCTGGGCTTTGCTTCAGCCAGTTGATACCCTAAGCATTGCTACAGCCAGTGGATACCCTGCGCCTTGCTACAGCCAGTAGAAACCCTGGACCTTGCTACAGCCAGTGTATACCCTGGGCCTTGCTACAGCCAGTGGATACCCTAAGCATTGCTCCAGCCAATTTATACCCTGGGCCTTGCTCCAGCCAGTGGATAACCTGGGCCTTACTATAGCCAGTGGATACCCTGGGCCTTGCTCCAGCCAGTGGATACCCTGGGCCTTGCTACAGCCAGTAGATACTCTGGGCTTTGCTACAGCCAGTGGGTACCTGGGCCTTGCTACAGCCCGTGGATACCCTGGGCCTTGCTACAGTGAGTGGATACCCTGAGCCTTGCTACAGCCAGTGGATACCCTGGGCCTTGCTACAGTCAGTGGATACCCTGGGCCTTGCTACAGCCAGTGGATACCCTGGGCCCCGCAACAGCCCGTGGATACCCTGGGCCTTGCTACAGTCAGTGGATACCCTGGGCCTTGCTACAGTCAGTGGATACTCTGGGCATTGCTACAGCCAGTGGATACCCTGGGCCTTGCTACAGCCCGTAGAAACCCTGGACCTTGCTACAGCCAGTGTATACCCTGGGCCTTGCTACAGCCAGTGGATACCCTAAGCATTGCTCCAGCCAATTTATACCCTGGGCCTTGCTCCAGCCAGTGGTTAACCTGGGCCTTACTATAGCCAGTGGATACCCTGGGCCTTGCTCCAGCCAGTGGATACCCTGGGCCTTGCTACAGCCAGTAGATACTCTGGGCTTTGCTACAGCCAGTGGGTACCTGGGCCTTGCTACAGCCCGTGGATACCCTGGGCCTTGCTACAGTGAGTGGATACCCTGAGCCTTGCTACAGCCAGTGGATACCCTGGGCCTTGCTACAGTCAGTGGATACCCTGGGGCTTGCTACATCCAGTGGATACTCTGGACTTTGCTACAGCCAGTGGGTACCTGGGCCTTGCTACAGCCCGTGGATACCCTGGGCCTTGCTACAGTGAGTGGATACCCTGAGCCTTGCTACAGCCAGTGGATACCCTGAGCCTTGCTACAGTCAGTGGATACCCTGGGCCTTGCTACAGCCAGTGGATACCCTGGGCCCTGCAACAGCCCGTGGATACCCTGGGCCTTGCTACAGTCAGTGGATACCCTGGGCCTTGCTACAGTCAGTGGATACTCTGGGCATTGCTACAGCCAGTGGATACCCTGGGCCTTGCTATAGCCAGTGGATACCCTGTGCCTTGCTATAGCCATTGGATACCCTGGGCCTTGCTATAGCCAGTGGATACCCTGGGCCTTACTATACCCAGGGATTCCCTGGGCCTTGCTACAGCCAGTGGATACCCTGGGTCTTGCTACAGCCAGTAGATAACCTGGGCCTTGCTATAGCCAGTGGATAACCTGGGCCCTGCTACAGCCAGTGGATACCCTGAGCCTTGCTACAGCCAGTGGATACCCTGGGCCTTGCTACAGCCAGTGGATACCCTGGGCCTTGCTACAGCCAGTAGATACCCTGCGCCTTGCTACAGCCAGTAGATACCCTGGGCCTAGCTACAGCCAGTGGATACCCTAAGCTTTGCTACAGCCAGTGTATACCCTGGGCTTTGCTACAGCCAGTTCATACCCTAAGCATTGCTACAGCCAGTGGATACCCTGCGCCTTGCTACAGCCAGTAGAAACCCTGGACCTTGCTACAGCCAGTGTATACCCTGGGCCTTGCTACAGCCAGTGGATACCCTAAGCATTGCTCCAGCCAAATGATACCCTGGGCCTTGCTCCAGCCAGTGGATAACCTGGGCCTTACTATAGCCAGTGGACACCCTGGGCCTTGCTCCAGCCAGTGGATACCCTGGGCCTTGCTACAGCCAGTGGATAACCTGGGCCTTGCTACAGCCAGTGGATACCCTGGGCCTTCCTACAGCCCGTGGATACCCTGAGCCTTGCAACAGCAATTGGATACCCTGGGCCTTGCTACAGCCCGTGGATACCCTTAGCCTTGCTACAGCCAGTGGATACCCTGGGCCTTGCTACATCCAGTGGATACCCTGAGCTTTGCTACAGCCAGTGGATACCCTGGGCCTTGCTACTGCCAGTGGATATCCTGAGCCTTGCTACAGCCAGTGGATACCCTGGGCCCTGCTACAGCCCGTTGATACCCTGGGCCTTGCTACAGTCAGTGGATAGCCTGGGCCTTGCTACAGTCAGTGGATACCCTGGGACTTGCTACAGCCAGTGGATACCCTGGGCGTTGCTACAGCCATTGGATACTCTGGGACTTGCTCCAGCCAGTGGATACCCTGAGCCTAGCTACAGCCCGTGGTTACCCTGAGCCATGCTACAGCCAGTGGATAACCTGAGCTTTGCTACAGCCCGTGGATACCATGAGCCTTGCTACAGCCAGTGGATACCCTTGGTCTTGCTACAGCCCGTGGATACCCTGCGCCTTGCTACAGCCAGTGGATACCCTGGGCCTTGCTACAGCCAGTGGATACCCTGCGCCTTGCTACAGCCAGTGGATGCCCTGGGCCATGCTACAGCCAGTGGATACCCTGGGCCTTGCTACAGCCAGTGGATACCCTGGGCCTTGCTACAGCCAGTGGATACCCTGGATCTTGCTCCAGCCAGTGGATACCCTGAGCCTTGCTACAGACAGTGGATACTCTGGTCTTTGCTACAGCCAATGGGTACCCTGGGCCTTGCTACAGCCAGTGGATACCCTGGGTCTTGCTCCAGCCAGTGGATACCCTGGGTCTTGCTCCAGCCAGTGCATACCCTGAGCCTTGCTCCAGCCAGTGGATACTCTGGGCTTTGCTACAGCAAATGGATACCCTGGGCCTTGCTACAGTCCGTGGATACCCTGGGTCTTGCTCCAGCCAGTGGATACCCTGAGCCTTGCTACAGCCAGTGGATACTCTGGGCTTTGCTACAGCCAGTGGATACCCTGGGCCTTGCTACAGCCCGTGGATACCCTGGGCCTTGCTACAGCGAGTGGATACCCAGAGCCTTGCTACAGCCAGTGGACACCCTGGACCTTGCTACAGCCAGTGGATACCCTGGGCCTTGCTACAGCCAGGGGATACCCTGGGCCTTGCTATAGCCAGTGGATACTCTGGGCCTTGCTACAGCCAGTGGATACCCTGGGCCTTGCTATAGCCAGTTGATACCCTGAGCCTTGCTATAGCCAGTGGATACCCTGGGCCATGCTATAGCAAGTGGATACTCTGGGCCTTGCTATAGCCAGTGGATACCCTGGGCCTTGCTATAGCCAGAGGATACCCTGAGCCTTGCTATGGCCAGTGGATACCCTGGGCCTTGCTATAGCCAGTGGATACCCTGTGCCATGCTACAGCCAGTGGATACCCTGGGCCTTGCTATAGACAGTGGAAACCCTGGGCCTTGCTATAGCCAGTGGATACCCTGGGTCTTGCTCCAACCAGTGGATACCCTGAGCCTTGCTACAGCCTTGGAAACCCTGAGCCTTGCTACAGCCAGAGGATACCCTGGGTCTTGCTACAGCCAGAGGATACTCTGGGCTTTGCTACAGCCAGTGGAAACCCTGGACCTTGCTACAGCCCGTGGATACCTTGGGCCTTGCTACAGCGAGTGGATACCCTGAGCCTTGCTACAGCCAGTGGACACCCTGGGCCTTGCTACAGCCAACGGATACCCTGGGCCTTGCTACAGCCAGTGGATACCCTGGGCCTTGTTATAGCCAGAGGATTCTCTGGGCCTTGCTACAGCCAGTGGATACCCTGGGCCTTGCTATAGCCAGTGGATTCCCTGAGCCTAGCTATAGCCAATGGATACCCTGGGCCTTGCTATAGCCAGTGGATACCCTGGGCCTTTCCATAGCCAGAAGATACCCTGTGCCTTGCTACAGCCAGTGGATACCCTGGGTCTCGCTACAGCCAGTGGATACCCTGGGTCATGCTACAGCCCGTGGATACCCTGCGCCTTGCTACAGCCAGTGGATACCCTGGGCCTTGCGACAGCCAGTGGATACCCTGCGCCTTGCTACAGCCAGTGGATACCCTGGGCCTTGCTACAGTCAGTGGATACCATGGGTCTTTCTACAGCCAGTAGATACCCTGAGCCTTTCTACAGCCAGTGGAAACCCTGGGCCTTGCTACAGTCAGTGGATACCCTGGGCCTTGCTACAGTCAGTGGATACCCTGGGCCTTGCTACAGCCAGTGGATACCCTGAGCCTTGCTATAGCCAGTGGATACCCTGGGCCTTGCTATAGCCAGTGGATACCCTGTGCCTTGCTACAGCCAGTGGATACCCTGGGCCTTGCTATAGCCAGTGGATACCCTGGGCCTTGCTATAGCCAGTGGATACCCTGTGCCTTGCTACAGCCAGTGGATACCCTGGGCCTTGCTATAGCCATTGGGTACCCTGGGCCTTGCTACAGCCAGTTGAAACCCTAAGCATTGCTACAGCCAGTCGATACCCTGCGCCTTGCTACAGCCAGTAGAAACCCTGGACCTTGCTACAGCCAGTGTATACCCTGGGCCTTGCTACAGCCAGTGGATACCCTAAGCATTGCTCCAGCCAATTGATACCCTGGGCCTTGCTCCAGCCAGTGGATAACCTGGGCCTTACTATAGCCAGTGGATACCCTGGGCCTTGCTCCAGCCAGTGGATACCCTGGGCCTTGCTACAGCCAGTGGATACTCTGGGCTTTGCTACAGCCAGTGGGTACCTGGGCATTGCTACAGCCCGTGGATACCCTGGGCCTTGCTACAGTGAGTGGATACCCTGAGCCTTGCTACAGCCAGTGGATACCCTGGGCCTTGCTACAGTCAGTGGATACCCTGGGCTTTGCTACAGCCAGTGGATACTCTGGGCTTTGCTACAGCCAGTGGGTACCTGGGCCTTGCTACAGCCCGTGGATACCCTGGGCCTTGCTACAGTGAGTGGATACCCTGAGCATTGCTACATTCAGCGGATACCCTGGGCCTTGCTACAGTCACTGGATACCCTGGGCCTTGGTACAGCCAGTGGATACTCTGGGCTTTGCTACAGCCAGTGGGTACCTGGGCCTTGCTACAGCCCGTGGATACCCTGGGCCTTGCTACAGTGAGTGGATACCCTGAGCCTTGCTACAGCCAGTGGATACCCTGGGCCTTGCTACAGTCAGTGGATACCCTGGTCCTTGCTACAGCCAGTGGATACCCTGGGCCCTGCTACAGCCCGTTGATACCCTGGGCCTTGCTACAGTCAGTGGATACCCTGGGCCTTGCTACAGTCGGTGGATACCCTGGGCCTTGCTACAGCCAGTGGATACCCAGGGCCTTGCTATAGCCAGTGGATACTCTGGGCATTGCTACAGCCAGTGGATACCCTGGGCCTTGCTATAGCCCATGGATAACCTGAGCCTTGCTATAGCCAGTGGATACCCTGGGCCTTGCTATAGCCAGTGGATACTCAGGGCCTTGCTATAGCCAGTGGATACGCTGGGCCTTACTTTAACCAGTGGTTACCCTGAGCCTTGCTATAGCCAGTGGATACCCTGGGCCTTGCTATAGCCAGTGTATACCCTGTGCCTTGCTACAGCCAGTGGGTACCCTGTGCCTTGCTATAGCCGTTGGATACCCTGGGCCTTGCTATAGCCAGTGGATACCCTAGGTCTTGCTACAGCCAGTAGATACCCTGGGCCTTGCTATAGACAGTGGATAACCTGGGCCCTGCTACAGCCAGTGGATACCCTGAGCCTTGCTACAGCCAGTGGATACCCTGGGCCTTGCTACAGCCAGTAGATACCCTGCGCCTTGCTACAGCCAGTAGATACCCTGGGCCTTGCTACAGCCAGTGGATACCCTAAGCATTGCTACAGCCAGTGTATACCCTGAGCCTTGCTACAGCCAGTTGATACCCTAAGCATTACTACAGCCAGTGGATACCCTGCGCCTTGCTACAGCCAGTAGAAACCCTGGACCTTGCTACAGCCAGTGTATACCCTGGGCCTTGCTACAGCCAGTGGATACCCTAAGCATTGCTCCAGCCAATTGATACCCTGGGCCTTGCTCCAGCCAATGGATAACCTGGGCCTTACTATAGCCAGTGGATACCCTGGGCCTTGCTCCAGCCAGTGGATACCCTGGGCCTTGCTACAGCCAGTGGATACTCTGGGCTTTGCTACAGCCAGTGGGTACCTGGGCATTGCTACAGCCCGTGGATACCCTGGGCCTTGCTACAGTGAGTGGATACCCTGAGCCTTGCTACAGCCAGTTGATACCCTGGGCCTTGCTACAGTCAGTGGATACCCTGGGCCTTGCTACAGCCAGTGGATACTCTGGGCTTTGCTACAGCCAGTGGGTACCTGGGCCTTGCTACAGCCCGTGGATACCCTGGGCCTTGCTACAGTGAGTGGATACCCTGAGCCTTGCTACAGCCAGTGGATACCCTGAGCCTTGCTACAGTCATTGGATACACTGGGCCTTGCTACAGCCAGTGGATACCCTGGGCCCTGCTACAGCCCGTGGATACCCTGGGCCTTGCTACAGTCAGTGGATACCCTGGGCCTTGCTACAGCCAGTGGATACCCTGGTCCTTGCTATAGCCAGTGGATACTCTGGGCATTGCTACAGCCAGTGGATACCCTGGGCCTTGCTATAGCCCGTGGATACCCTGAGCCTTGCTATAGTCAGTGGGTACCCTGGGCCTTGCTATAGCCAGTGGATACTCAGGGCCTTGCTATAGCCAGTGGATACCCTGGGCCTTGCTTTTGCCAGTGGAGACCCTGAGCCTTGCTATAGCCAGTGGATACCCTGGGCCTTGCTATAGCCAGTGTATACCCTGTGCCTTGCTACAGCCAGTTGAAACCCTGTGCCTTGCTATAGCCATTGGATACCCTGGGCCTTGCTATAGCCAGTGGTTACCCTGGGCCTTACTATACCCAGTGGATTCCCTGGGCCTTGCTACAGCCAGGGGATACCCTGGGTCTTGCTACAGCCAGTAGATACCCTGGGCCTTGCTATAGCCAGTGGATAACCTGGGACCTGCTACAGCCAGAGGATACCCTGAGCCTTGCTACAGCCCGTGGATACCATGAGCCTTGCTACAGCCAGTGGATACCCTGGGTCTTGCTACAGCCCGTGGATACCCTGCGCCTTGCTACAGCCAGTGGATACCCTGCGCCTTGCTACAGCCAGTGGATGCCCTGGGCCATGCTACAGCCAGTGGATACCCTGGGCCTTGCTACAGCCAGTGGATACCCTGGGCCTTGCTACAGCCAGTGGATACCCTGGATCTTGCTCCAGCCAGTGGATACCCTGAGCCTTGCTACAGACAGTGGATACTCTGGTCTTTGCTACAGCCAATGGGTACCCTGGGCCTTGCTACAGCCAGTGGATACCCTGGGTCTTGCTCCAGCCAGTGGATACCCTGGGTCTTGCTCCAGCCAGTGCATACCCTGAGCCTTGCTCCAGCCAGTGGATACTCTGGGCTTTGCTACAGCAAATGGATACCCTGGGTCTTGCTACAGTCCGTGGATACCCTGGGTCTTGCTCCAGCCAGTGGATACCCTGAGCCTTGCTACAGCCAGTGGATACTCTGGGCTTTGCTACAGCCAGTGGATACCCTGGGCCTTGCTACAGCCCGTAGATACCCTGGGCCTTGCTACAGCGAGTGGATACCCTGAGCCTTGCTACAGCCAGTGGACACCCTGGACCTTGCTACAGCCAGTGGATACCCTGGGCCTTGCTACAGCCAGGGGATACCCTGGGCCTTGCTATAGCCAGTGGATACTCTGGGCCTTGCTACAGCCAGTGGATACCCTGGGCCTTGCTATAGCCAGTTGATACCCTGAGCCTTGCTATAGCCAGTGGATACCCTGGGCCATGCTATAGCAAGTGGATACTCTGGGCCTTGCTATAGCCAGTGGATACCCTGGGCCTTGCTATAGCCAGAGGATACCCTGAGCCTTGCTATGGCCAGTGGATACCCTGGGCCTTGCTATAGCCAGTGGATACCCTGTGCCTTGCTACAGCCAGTGGATTCCCTGGGCCTTGCTATAGACAGTGGAAACCCTGGGCCTTGCTATAGCCAGTGGATACCCTGGGTCTTGCTCCAACCAGTGGATACCCTGAGCCTTGCTACAGCCTTGGAAACCCTGAGCCTTGCTACAGCCAGAGGATACCCTGGGTCTTGCTACAGCCAGAGGATACTCTGGGCTTTGCTACAGCCAGTGGAAACCCTGGACCTTGCTACAGCCCGTGGATACCTTGGGCCTTGCTACAGCGAGTGGATACCCTGAGCCTTGCTACAGCCAGTGGACACCCTGGTCCTTGCTACAGCCAACGGATACCCTGGGCCTTGCTACAGCCAGTGGATACCCTGGGCCTTGTTATAGCCAGAGGATTCTCTGGGCCTTGCTACAGCCAGTGGATACCCTGGGCCTTGCTATAGCCAGTGGATTCCCTGAGCCTAGCTATAGCCAATGGATACCCTGGGCCTTGCTATAGCCAGTGGATACCCTGGGCCTTTCCATAGCCAGAAGATACCCTGTGCCTTGCTACAGCCAGTGGATACCCTGGGTCTCGCTACAGCCAGTGGATACCCTGGGTCATGCTACAGCCCGTGGATACTCTGCGCCTTGCTACAGCCAGTGGATACCCTGGGCCTTGCGACAGCCAGTGGATACCCTGCGCCTTGCTACAGCCAGTGGATACCCTGGGCCTTGCTACAGCCAGTGGATACCATGGGTCTTTCTACAGCCAGTAGATACCCTGAGCCTTTCTACAGCCAGTGGAAACCCTGGGCCTTGCTACAGTCAGTGGATACCCTGGGCCTTGCTACAGTCAGTGGATACCCTGGGCCTTGCTACAGCCAGTGGATACCCTGAACCTTGCTACAGCCAGTGGATACCCTGGGCCTTGCTATAGCCAGTGGATACCCTGGGCCTTGCTATAGCCAGTGGATACCATGTGCCTTGCTACAACCAGTGGATACCCTGGGCCTTGCTATAGCCATTGGGTACCCTGGGCCTTGCTACAGCCAGTTGATACCCTAAGCATTGCTACAGCCAGTGGATACCCTGCGCCTTGCTACAGCCAGTAGAAACCCTGGACCTTGCTACAGCCAGTGTATACCCTGGGCCTTGCTACAGCCAGTTGATACCCTAAGCATTGCTCCAGCCAATTGATACCCTGGGCCTTGCTCCAGCCAGTGGATAACCTGGGCCTTACTATAGCCAGTGGATACCCTGGGCCTTGCTCCAGCCAGTGGATACCCTGGGCCTTGCTACAGCCAGTGGATACTCTGGGCTTTGCTACAGCCAGTGGGTACCTGGGCATTGCTACAGCCCGTGGATACCCTGGGCCTTGCTACAGTGAGTGGATACCCTGAGCCTTGCTACAGCCAGTGGATACCCTGGGCCTTGCTACAGCCAGTAGATACCCTGGGCCTAGCTACAGCCAGTGGATACCCTAAGCTACAGCCAGTGGATACCCTGGGCCTTGCTACAGCCAGTAGATACCCTGCGCCTTGCTACAGCCAGTAGATACCCTGGGCCTAGCTACAGCCAGTGGATACCCTAAGCATTGCTACTGCCAGTGTATACCCTGGGCCTTGCTACAGCCAGATGATACCCTAAGAATTGCTACAGCCAGTGGATACCCTGCGCCTTGCCACAGCCAGTAGAAACCCTGGACCTTGCTACAGCCAGTGTATACCCTGGGCCTTGCTACAGCCAGTGGATACCCTAAGCATTGCTCCAGCCAAATGATACCCTGGGCCTTGCTCCAGCCAGTGGATAACCTGGGCCTTACTATAGCCAGTGGATACCCTGGGCCTTGCTCCAGCCAGTGGATACCCTGGGCCTTGCTACAGCCAGTGGATACCCTGGGCCTTCCTACAGCCCGGGGATACCCTGAGCCTTGCAACAGCCAGTGGATACCCTGGGCCTTGCTACAGCCCGTGGATACCCTTAGCCTTGCTACAGCCAGTGGATACCCTGGGCCTTGCTACAGCCAGTGGATACCCTGAGCTTTGCTACAGCCAGTGGATACCCTGAGCCTTGCTCCAACCAGTGGATACCCTGGGCCTTGCTACAGCCAGTGGATACCCTGGGCCTTGCTACAGCCAGTGGATACCCTGGGCCTTGCTACAGCCATTAGATACCCTGCGCCTTGCTACAGCCAGTAGATACCCTGGGCCTTGCTACAGCCAGTGGATACCCTAAGCATTGCTACAGCCAGTGTATACCCTGGGCTTTGCTACAGCCAGTTGATACCCTAAGCATTGCAACAGCCAGTGGATACCCTGCGCCTTGCTACAGCCAGTAGAAACCCTGGACCTTGCTACAGCCAGTGTATACCCTGGGCATTGCTACAGCCAGTGGATACCCTAAGCATTGCTCCAGCCAATTGATACCCTGGGCCTTGCTCCAGCCAGTGCATAACCTGGGCCTTACTATAGCCAGTGGATACCCTGGGCCTTGCTCCAGCCAGTGGATACCCTGGGCCTTGCTACAGCCAGTAGATACTCTGGGCTTTGCTACAGCCAGTGGGTACCTGGGCCTTGCTACAGCCCGCGGATACCCTGGGCCTTGCTACAGTGAGTGGATACCCTGAGCATTGCTACATTCAGCGGATACCCTGGGCCTTGCTACAGTCACTGGATACCCTGGGCCTTGCTACAGCCAGTGGATACTCTGGGCTTTGCTACAGCCAGTGGGTACCTGGGCCTTGCTACAGCCCATGGATACCCTGGGCCTTGCTACAGTGAGTGGATACCCTGAGCCTTGCTACAGCCAGTGTATACCCTGGGCCTTGCTACAGTCAGTGGATACCCTGGTCCTTGCTACAGCCAGTGGATACCCTGGGTCCTGCTACAGCCCGTTGATACCCTGGGCCTTGCTACAGTCAGTGGATACCCTGGGCCTTGCTACAGTCGGTGGATACCCTGGGCCTTGCTACAGCCAGTGGATACCCAGGGCCTTGCTATAGCCAGTGGATACTCTGGGCATTGCTACAGCCAGTGGATACCCTGGGCCTTGCTATAGCCCATGGATACCCTGAGCCTTGCTATAGCCAGTGGATACCCTGGGCCTTGCTATAGCCAGTGGATACTCAGGGCCTTGCTATAGCCAGTGGATACGCTGGGCCTTACTTTAACCAGTGGTTACCCTGAGCCTTGCTATAGCCAGTGGATACCCTGGGCCTTGCTATAGCCAGTGTATACCCTGTGCCTTGCTACAGCCAGTGGGTACCCTGTGCCTTGCTATAGCCGTTGGATACCCTGGGCCTTGCTATAGCCAGTGGATACCCTAGGTCTTGCTACAGCCAGTAGATACCCTGGGCCTTGCTATAGACAGTGGATAACCTGGGCCCTGCTACAGCCAGTGGATACCCTGAGCCTTGCTAGAGCCAGTGGATACCCTGGGCCTTGCTACAGCCAGTGGATACCCTGGGCCTTGCTACAGCCAGTAGATACCCTGCGCCTTGCTACAGCCAGTAGATACCCTGGGCCTTGCTATAGCCAGTGGATACCCTAAGCATTGCTACAGCCAGTGTATACCCTGAGCCTTGCTACAGCCAGTTGATACCCTAAGCATTGCTACAGCCAGTGGATACCCTGCGCCTTGCTACAGCCAGTAGAAACCCTGGACCTTGCTACAGCCAGTGTATACCCTGGACCTTGCTACAGCCAGTGGATACCCTAAGCATTGCTCCAGCCAATTGATACCCTGGGCCTTGCTCCAGCCAGTGGATAACCTGGGCCTTACTATAGCCAGTGGATACCCTGGGCCTTGCTCCAGCCAGTGGATACCCTGGGCCGTGCTACAGCCAGTGGATAACCTGGGCCTTGCTACAGCCAGTGGATACCCTGGGCCTTCCTACAGCCCGTGGATACCCTGAGCCTTGCAACAGCCAGTGGATACCCTGGGTCTTGCTACAGCCCGTGGATACCCTTAGCCTTGCTACAGCCAGTAGATACCCTGGGCTTTGCTACAGCCAGTGGATACCCTGGGCCCTGCTACAGCCCGTTGATACCCTGGACCTTGCAACAGTCAGTGGATAGCCTGGGCCTTGCTACAGTCAGTGGATACCCTGGGACTTGCTACAGCCAGTGGATACCCTGCGCCTTGCTACAGCCAGTGGATGCCCTGGGCCATGCTACAGCCAGTGGATACCCTGGATCTTGCTCCAGCCAGTGGATACCCTGAGCCTTGCTACAGACAGTGGATACTCTGGTCTTTGCTACAGCCAATGGGTACCCTGGGCCTTGCTACAGCCAGTGGATACCCTGGGTCTTGCTCCAGCCAGTGGATACCCTGAGCCTTGCTACAGCCCGTGGTTACCCTGAGCCATGCTACAGCCAGTGGATAACCTGAGCTTTGCTACAGCCCGTGGATACCATGAGCCTTGCTACAGCCAGTGGATACCCTGGGTCTTGCTACAGCCCGTGGATACCCTGCGCCTTGCTACAGCCAGTGGATACCCTGCGCCTTGCTACAGCCAGTGGATGCCCTGGGCCATGCTACAGCCAGTGGATACCCTGGGCCTTGCTACAGCCAGTGGATACCCTGGGCCTTGCTACAGCCAGTGGATACCCTGGATCTTGCTCCAGCCAGTGGATACCCTGAGCCTTGCTACAGACAGTGGATACTCTGGTCTTTGCTACAGCCAATGGGTACCCTGGGCCTTGCTACAGCCAGTGGATACCCTGGGTCTTGCTCCAGCCAGTGGATACCCTGGGTCTTGCTCCAGCCAGTGCATACCCTGAGCCTTGCTCCAGCCAGTGGATACTCTGGGCTTTGCTACAGCAAATGGATACCCTGGGTCTTGCTACAGTCCGTGGATACCCTGGGTCTTGCTCCAGCCAGTGGATACCCTGAGCCTTGCTACAGCCAGTGGATACTCTGGGCTTTGCTACAGCCAGTGGATACCCTGGGCCTTGCTACAGCCCGTAGATACCCTGGGCCTTGCTACAGCGAGTGGATACCCTGAGCCTTGCTACAGCCAGTGGACACCCTGGACCTTGCTACAGCCAGTGGATACCCTGGGCCTTGCTACAGCCAGGGGATACCCTGGGCCTTGCTATAGCCAGTGGATACTCTGGGCCTTGCTACAGCCAGTGGATACCCTGGGCCTTGCTATAGCCAGTTGATACCCTGAGCCTTGCTATAGCCAGTGGATACCCTGGGCCATGCTATAGCAAGTGGATACTCTGGGCCTTGCTATAGCCAGTGGATACCCTGGGCCTTGCTATAGCCAGAGGATACCCTGAGCCTTGCTATGGCCAGTGGATACCCTGGGCCTTGCTATAGCCAGTGGATACCCTGTGCCTTGCTACAGCCAGTGGATTCCCTGGGCCTTGCTATAGACAGTGGAAACCCTGGGCCTTGCTATAGCCAGTGGATACCCTGGGTCTTGCTCCAACCAGTGGATACCCTGAGCCTTGCTACAGCCTTGGAAACCCTGAGCCTTGCTACAGCCAGAGGATACCCTGGGTCTTGCTACAGCCAGAGGATACTCTGGGCTTTGCTACAGCCAGTGGAAACCCTGGACCTTGCTACAGCCCGTGGATACCTTGGGCCTTGCTACAGCGAGTGGATACCCTGAGCCTTGCTACAGCCAGTGGACACCCTGGTCCTTGCTACAGCCAACGGATACCCTGGGCCTTGCTACAGCCAGTGGATACCCTGGGCCTTGTTATAGCCAGAGGATTCTCTGGGCCTTGCTACAGCCAGTGGATACCCTGGGCCTTGCTATAGCCAGTGGATTCCCTGAGCCTAGCTATAGCCAATGGATACCCTGGGCCTTGCTATAGCCAGTGGATACCCTGGGCCTTTCCATAGCCAGAAGATACCCTGTGCCTTGCTACAGCCAGTGGATACCCTGGGTCTCGCTACAGCCAGTGGATACCCTGGGTCATGCTACAGCCCGTGGATACTCTGCGCCTTGCTACAGCCAGTGGATACCCTGGGCCTTGCGACAGCCAGTGGATACCCTGCGCCTTGCTACAGCCAGTGGATACCCTGGGCCTTGCTACAGCCAGTGGATACCATGGGTCTTTCTACAGCCAGTAGATACCCTGAGCCTTTCTACAGCCAGTGGAAACCCTGGGCCTTGCTACAGTCAGTGGATACCCTGGGCCTTGCTACAGTCAGTGGATACCCTGGGCCTTGCTACAGCCAGTGGATACCCTGAACCTTGCTACAGCCAGTGGATACCCTGGGCCTTGCTATAGCCAGTGGATACCCTGGGCCTTGCTATAGCCAGTGGATACCCTGTGCCTTGCTACAACCAGTGGATACCCTGGGCCTTGCTATAGCCATTGGGTACCCTGGGCCTTGCTACAGCCAGTTGATACCCTAAGCATTGCTACAGCCAGTGGATACCCTGCGCCTTGCTACAGCCAGTAGAAACCCTGGACCTTGCTACAGCCAGTGTATACCCTGGGCCTTGCTACAGCCAGTTGATACCCTAAGCATTGCTCCAGCCAATTGATACCCTGGGCCTTGCTCCAGCCAGTGGATAACCTGGGCCTTACTATAGCCAGTGGATACCCTGGGCCTTGCTCCAGCCAGTGGATACCCTGGGCCTTGCTACAGCCAGTGGATACTCTGGGCTTTGCTACAGCCAGTGGGTACCTGGGCATTGCTACAGCCCGTGGATACCCTGGGCCTTGCTACAGTGAGTGGATACCCTGAGCCTTGCTACAGCCAGTGGATACCCTGGGCCTTGCTACAGTCAGTGGATACCCTGGGCCTTGCTACAGCCAGTGGATACTCTGGGCTTTGCTACAGCCAGTGGGTACCTGGGCCTTGCTACAGCCCGTGGATACCCTGGGCCTTGCTACAGTGAGTGGATACACTGAGCCTTGCTACAGCCAGTGGATACCCTGAGCCTTGCTACAGTCATTGGATACCCTGGGCCTTGCTACAGCCAGTGGATACCCTGGGCCCTGCTACAGCCCGTGGATACCCTGGGCCTTGCTACAGTCAGTGGATACCCTGGGCCTTGCTACAGTCAGTGGATACCCTGGGCCTTGCTACAGCCAGTGGATACCCTGGTCCTTGCTATAGCCAGTGGATACTCTGGGCATTGCTACAGCCAGTGGATACCCTGGGCCTTGCTATAGCCCGTGGATACCCTGAGCCTTGATATAGTCAGTGGATACCCTGGGCCTTGCTATAGCCAGTGGATACTCAGGGCCTTGCTATAACCAGTGGATACCCTGGGCCTTGCTTTTGCCAGTGGAGACCCTGAGCCTTGCTATAGCCAGTGGATACCCTGGGCCTTGCTATAGCCAGTGTATACCCTGTGCCCTGCTACAGCCAGTTGATACCCTGTGCCTTGCTATAGCCATTGGATACCCTGGGCCTTGCTATAGCCAGTGGTTACCCTGGCCCTTACTATACCCAGTGGATTCCCTGGGCCTTGCTACAGCCAGTGGATACCCTGGGTCTTGCTACAGCCAGTAGATACCCTGGGCCTTGCTATAGCCAGTGGATAACCTGGGACCTTCTACAGCCAGTGGATACCCTGAGCCTTGCTACAGCCAGTGGATACCCTGGGCCTTGCTACAGCCAGTGGATACCCTGGGCCTTGCTACAGCCAGTAGATACCCTGCGCCTTGCTACAGCCAGTAGATACCCTGGGCCTAGATACAGCCAGTGGATACCCTAAGCATTGCTACAGCCAGTGTATACCCTGGGCCTTGCTACAGCCAGATGATACCCTAAGCATTGCTACAGCCAGTGGATACCCTGCGCCTTGCCACAGCCAGTAGAAACCCTGGACCTTGCTACAGCCAGTGTATACCCTGGGCCTTGCTACAGCCAGTGGATACCCTAAGCATTGCTCCAGCCAAATGATACCCTGGGCCTTGCTCCAGCCAGTGGATAACCTGGGCCTTACTATAGCCAGTGGATACCCTGGGCCTTGCTCCAGCCAGTGGATACCCTGGGCCTTGCTACAGCCAGTGGATACCCTGGGCCTTCCTACAGCCCGGGGATACCCTGAGCCTTGCAACAGCCAGTGGATACCCTGGGCCTTGCTACAGCCCGTGGATACCCTTAGCCTTGCTACAGCCAGTGGATACCCTGGGCCTTGCTACAGCCAGTGGATACCCTGAGCTTTGCTACAGCCAGTGGATACCCTGAGCCTTGCTCCAACCAGTGGATACCCTGGGCCTTGCTACTGCCAGTGGATACCCTGAGCCTTGCTACAGCCAGTGGATACCCTGGGCCTTGCTATAGCCAGTCGATACCCTGGGCCTTGCTACAGCCAGTGGATACCCCGCGCCTTGCTACAGCCAGTGGATACCCTGGGCCTTGCTACAGCCTGTGTATGCCCTGGGCCTTCCTATAGCCAGTGGATACCCTGGGCCTTGCTACAGCCAGTTGATACCCTGGGCCTTGCTACAGCCAGTGGATACCCTGGGCCTTGCTACAGCCAGTGGATACCCTGGGCCTTGCTACAGCCAGTGGATACCCTGGGCGTTGCTAAAGCCATTGGATACTCTGGGACTTGCTCCAGCCAGTGGATACCCTGAGCCTTGCTACAGCCCTTGGATACCTTGAGCCTTTCTACAGCCAGTGGATAACCTGAGCTTTGCTACAGCCCGTGGATACCCTGGGCCTTGCTACAGCCCGTGGATACCATGAGCCTTGCTACAGCCAGTGGATACCCTGGGTCTTGCTACAGCCAGTGGATACCCTGCGCCTTGCTACAGCCAGTGGATACCCTGTGCCTTGCTACAGCTAGTGGATACCCTGCGCCTTGCTACAGCCAGTGGATGCCCTGGGCCATGCTACAGCCAGTGGATACCCTGGGCCTTGCTACAGCCAGTGGATACCCTGGGCTTTGCTACAGCCAGTGGATACCCTGGGTCTTGCTACAGACAGTGGATACTCTGGTCTTTGCTACAGCCAATGGATGCCCTGGGCCTTGCTACAGCCAGTGGATACCCTGGGTCTTGCTCCAGCCAGTGGATACCCTGGGTCTTGCTCCAGCCAGTGGATACCCTGAGTCTTGCTCCAGCCAGTGGATACTCTGGGCTTTGCTACAGCAAATGGATACCCTGGGCCTTGCTACAGTCCGTGGATACCCTGGGTCTTGCTCCAGCCAGTGGATACCCTGAGCCTTGCTACAGCCAGCGGATACTCTGGGCTTTGCTACAGCCTGTGGATACCCTGGGCCTTGCTACAGCCCGTGGATACCCTGGGCCTTGCTACAGCGAGTGGATACCCTGAGCCTTGCTTCAGCCTGTGGACACCCTGGACCTTGCTACAGCCAGTGGATACCCTTGGCCTTGCTACAGCCAGTGGATACCCTGGGCCTTGCTATAGCCAGTGGATATTCTGGGCCTTGCTACAGCCAGTGGATACCCTGGGCCTTGCTATAGACAGTTGATACCCTGAGCCTTGCTATAGCCAGTAGATACCCTGGGCCTTGCTATAGCCAGTGGATACCCTGAGCCTTGCTATAGCCAGTGGATACCCTGGGCCTTGCTATAGCCAGTGGATACCCTGTGCCTTGCTCCAGCCTGTGGATACCCTGGGCCTTGCTATAGACAGTGGAAACCCTGGGCCTTGCTATAGCCAGTGGATACCCTGGGTCTTGCTCCAACCAGTGGATACCCTGCGCCTTGCTACAGCCCGTGGATACCCTGAGCCTTGCTACAGCCCTTGGAAACCCTGAGCCTTGCTACAGCCAGAGGATACCATGGGCCTTGCTACAGCCAGAGGATACTCTGGGCTTTGCTACAGCCAATGGATACCATGGGCCTTGCTACAGTCCGTGGATACCATGGGTCTTGCTCCAGCCAGTGGATACCCTGAGCCTTGCTAGAGCCAGTGGATACTCTGGGCTTTGCTACAGCCAGTGGAAACCCTGGACCTTGCTACAGCCCGCGGGTTCCCTGGGCCTTGCTACAGCGAGTGGATACCCTGAGCCTTGCTACAGCCAGCGGATACCCTGGGCCTTGCTACAGCCAGTGGATACCCTGGGCCTTATTATAGCCAGAGAATTCTCTGGGCCTTGCTACAGCCAGTGGATACCCTGGGCCTTGCTATAGCCAGTGGATTCCCTGAGCCTAGCTATAGCCAGTGGATACCCTTGGCCTTGCTATAGCCAGTGGATACCCTGGGCCTTTCTATAACCAGAGGATACCCTGTGCCTTGCTACAGCCAGTGGATACCCTGGGTCTCGCTACAGCCAGTGGATACCCTGGGTCTTGCTACAGCCCGTGGATACCCTGCGCCTTGCTACAGCCAGTGGATACCCTGGGCCTTGCTACAGCCAGTGGATACCCTGGGTCTTGCTCCAGCCAGTAGATACCCTGAGCCTTTCTACAGCCATTGGATACCCTGGGCCTTGCTACATTCAGTGGATACCCTGGGCCTTGCTACAGCCAGTGGATACCCTGGGCCTTGCTATAGCCAGTGGATTCCCTGAGCCTAGCTATAGCCAGTGGATACCCTTGGCCTTGCTATAGCCAGTGGATACCCTGGGCCTTTCTATAACCAGAGGATACCCTGTGCCTTGCTACAGCCAGTGGATACCCTGGGTCTCGCTACAGCCAGTGGATACCCTGGGTCTTGCTACAGCCCGTGGATACCCTGCGCCTTGCTACAGCCAGTGGATACCCTGGGCCTTGCTACAGCCAGTGGATACCCTGGGTCTTGCTACAGCCAGTTGATACCCTGGGCCTTGCTACAGCCAGTGGATACCCTGGGCCTTGCTATAGCCATTGGATACCCTGGGCCTTGCTACAGCCAGTTGATACCCTAAGCATTGCTACAGCCAGTGGATACCCTGCGCCTTGCTACGGCCAGTAGAAACCCTGGACCTTGCTACAGCCAGTGTATACCCTGGGCCTTGCTACAGCCAGTGGATACCCTAAGCATTGCTCCAGCCAATTGATACCCTGGGCCTTGCTCCAGCCAGTGGATAACCTGGGCCTTACTATAGCCAGTGGATACCCTGGGCCTTGCTCCAGCCAGTGGATACCCTGGGCCTTGCTACAGCCAGTGGATACTCTGGGCTTTGCTACAGCCAGTGGGTACCTGGGCATTGCTACAGCCCGTGGATACCCTGGGCCTTGCTACAGTGAGTGGATACCCTGAGCCTTGCTACAGCCAGTGGATACCCTGGGCCTTGCTACAGTCAGTGGATACCCTGGGCCTTGCTACAGCCAGTGGATACTCTGGGCTTTGCTACAGCCAGTGGGTACCTGGGCCTTGCTACAGCCCGTGGATACCCTGGGCCTTGCTACAGTGAGTGGATACCCTGAGCCTTGCTACAGCCAGTGGATACCCTGAGCCTTGCTACAGTCATTGGATACACTGGGCCTTGCTACAGCCAGTGGATACCCTGGGCCCTGCTACAGCCCGTGGATACCCTGGGCCTTGCTACAGTCAGTGGATACCCTGGGCCTTGCTACAGCCAGTGGATACCCTGGTCCTTGCTATAGCCAGTGGATACTCTGGGCATTGCTACAGCCAGTGGATACTCTGGGCCTTGCTATAGCCCGTGGATACCCTGAGCCTTGCTATAGTCAGTGGGTACCCTGGGCCTTGCTATAGCCAGTGGATACTCAGGGCCTTGCTATAGCCAGTGGATACCCTGGGCCTTGCTTTTGCCAGTGGAGACCCTGAGCCTTGCTATAGCCAGTGGATACCCTGGGCCTTGCTATAGCCAGTGTATACCCTGTGCCTTGCTACAGCCAGTTGATACCCTGTGCCTTGCTATAGCCATTGGATACCCTGGGCCTTGCTATAGCCAGTGGTTACCCTGGGCCTTACTATACCCAGTGGATTCCCTGGGCCTTGCTACAGCCAGTGGATACCCTGGGTCTTGCTACAGCCAGTAGATACCCTGGGCCTTGCTATAGCCAGTGGATAACCTGGGACCTGCTACAGCCAGAGGATACCCTGAGCCTTGCTACAGCCAGTGGATACCCTGGGCCTTGCTACAGCCAGTGGATACCCTGGGCCTTGCTACAGCCAGTAGATACCCTGCGCCTTGCTACAGCCAGTAGATACCCTGGGCCTAGCTACAGCCAGTGGATACCCTAACCATTGCTACAGCCAGTGTATACCCTGGGCCTTGCTACAGCCAGATGATACCCTAAGCATTGCTACAGCCAGTGGATACCCTGCGCCTTGCCACAGCCAGTAGAAACCCTGGACCTTGCTACAGCCAGTGTATACCCTGGGCCTTGCTACAGCCAGTGGATACCCTAAGCATTGCTCCAGCCAAATGATACCCTGGGCCTTGCTCCAGCCAGTGGATAACCTGGGCCTTACTATAGCCAGTGGATACCCTGGGCCTTGCTCCAGCCAGTGGATACCCTGGGCCTTGCTACAGCCAGTGGATACCGTGGGCCTTCCTACAGCCCGGGGATACCCTGAGCCTTGCAACAGCCAGTGGATACCCTGGGCCTTGCTACAGCCCGTGGATACCCTTAGCCTTGCTACAGCCAGTGGATACCCTGGGCCTTGCTAAAGCCAGTGGATACCCTGAGCTTTGCTACAGCCAGTGGATACCCTGAGCCTTGCTCCAACCAGTGGATACCCTGGGCCTTGCTACTGCCAGTGGATACCCTGAGCCTTGCTACAGCCAGTGGATACCCTGGGCCTTGCTACAGCCAGTGGATACCCTGGGCCTTGCTACAGCCAGTTGATACCCTAAGCATTGCAACAGCCAGTGGATACCCTGCGCCTTGCTACAGCCAGTAGAAACCCTGGACCTTGCTACAGCCAGTGTATACCCTGGGCATTGCTACAGCCAGTGGATACCCTAAGCATTGCTCCAGCCAATTGATACCCTGGGCCTTGCTCCAGCCAGTGCATAACCTGGGCCTTACTATAGCCAGTGGATACCCTGGGCCTTGCTCCAGCCAGTGGATACCCTGGGCCTTGCTACAGCCAGTAGATACTCTGGGCTTTGCTACAGCCAGTGGGTACCTGGGCCTTGCTACAGCCCGTGGATACCCTGGGCCTTGCTACAGTGAGTGGATACCCTGAGCATTGCTACATTCAGCGGATACCCTGGGCCTTGCTACAGTCACTGGATACCCTGGGCCTTGCTACAGCCAGTGGATACTCTGGGCTTTGCTACAGCCAGTGGGTACCTGGGCCTTGCTACAGCCCGTGGATACCCTGGGCCTTGCTACAGTGAGTGGATACCCTGAGCCTTGCTACAGCCAGTGGATACCCTGGGCCTTGCTACAGTCAGTGGATACCCTGGTCCTTGCTACAGCCAGTGGATACCCTGGGCCCTGCTACAGCCCGTTGATACCCTGGGCCTTGCTACAGTCAGTGGATACCCTGGGCCTTGCTACAGTCGGTGGATACCCTGGGCCTTGCTACAGCCAGTGGATACCCAGGGCCTTGCTATAGCCAGTGGATACTCTGGGCATTGCTACAGCCAGTGGATACCCTGGGCCTTGCTATAGCCCATGGATACCCTGAGCCTTGCTATAGCCAGTGGATACCCTGGGCCTTGCTATAGCCAGTGGATACTCAGGGCCTTGCTATAGCCAGTGGATACGCTGGGCCTTACTTTAACCAGTGGTTACCCTGAGCCTTGCTATAGCCAGTGGATACCCTGGGCCTTGCTATAGCCAGTGTATACCCTGTGCCTTGCTACAGCCAGTGGGTACCCCGTGCCTTGCTATAGCCGTTGGATACCCTGGGCCTTGCTATAGCCAGTGGATACCCTAGGTCTTGCTAAAGCCAGTAGATACCCTGGGCCTTGCTATAGACAGTGGATAACCTGGGCCCTGCTACAGCCAGTGGATACCCTGAGCCTTGCTACAGCCAGTGGATACCCTGGGCCTTGCTACAGCCAGTGGATACCCTGGGCCTTGCTACAGCCAGTAGATACCCTGCGCCTTGCTACAGCCAGTAGATACCCTGGGCCTTGCTACAGCCAGTGGATACCCTAAGCATTGCTACAGCCAGTGTATACCCTGAGCCTTGCTACAGCCAGTTGATACCCTAAGCATTGCTACAGCCAGTGGATACCCTGCGCCTTGCTACAGCCAGTAGAAACCCTGGACCTTGCTACAGCCAGTGTATACCCTGGGCCTTGCTACAGCCAGTGGATACCCTAAGCATTGCTCCAGCCAATTGATACCCTGGGCCTTGCTCCAGCCAATGGATAAGATGGGCCTTACTATAGCCAGTGGATACCCTGGGCCTTGCTCCAGCCAGTGGATACCCTGGGCCTTGCTACAGCCAGTGGATACTCTGGGCTTTGCTACAGCCAGTGGGTACCTGGGCATTGCTACAGCCCGTGGATACCCTGGGACTTGCTACAGTGTGGGGATACCCTGAGCCTTGCTACAGCCAGTGGATACCCTGGGCCTTGCTACAATCAGTGGATACCCTGGGCCTTGCTACAGCCAGTGGATACTCTGGGCTTTGCTACAGCCAGTGGGTACCTGGGCCTTGCTACAGCCCGTGGATACCCTGGGCCTTGCTACAGTGAGTGGATACCCTGAGCCTTGCTACAGCCAGTGGATACCCTGAGCCTTGCTACATGTCATTGGATACACTGGGCCTTGCTACAGCCAGTGGATACCCTAGGCCCTGCTACAGCCCGTGGATACCCTGGGCCTTGCTACAGTCAGTGGATACCCTGGGCCTTGCTACAGCCAGTGTATACCCTGGTCCTTGCTATAGCCAGTGCATACTCTGGGCATTGCTACAGCCAGTGGATACCCTGGGCCTTGCTATAGCCCGTGGATACCCTGAGCCTTGCTATAGTCAGTGGGTACCCTGGGCCTTGCTATAGCCAGTGGATACTCAGGGCCTTGCTATAGCCAGTGGATACCCTGGGCCTTGCTTTTGCCAGTGGAGACCCTGAGCCTTGCTATAGCCAGTGGATACCCTGGGCCTTGCTATAGCCAGTGTATAACCTGTGCCTTGCTACAGCCAGTTGATACCCTGTGCCTTGCTATAGCCATTGGATACCCTGGGCCTTGCTATAGCCAGTGGTTACCCTGGGCCTTACTATACCCAGTGGATTCCCTGGGCCTTGCTACAGCCAGTGGATACCCTGGGTCTTGCTACAGCCAGTAGATACCCTGGGCCTTGCTATAGCCAGTGGATAACCTGGGACCTGCTGCAGCCAGAGGATACCCTGAGCCTTGCTACAGCCAGTGGATACCCTGGGCCTTGCTACAGCCAGTGGATACCCTGGGCCTTGCTACAGCCAGTAAATACCCTGCGCCTTGCTACAGCCAGTAGATTCCCTGGGCCTAGCTACAGCCAGTGGATACCCTAAGCATTGCTACAGCCAGTGTATACCCTGGGCCTTGCTACAGCCAGATGATACCCTAAGCATTGCTACAGCCAGAGGATACCCTGCGCCTTGCCACAGCCAGTAGAAACCCTGGACCTTGCTACAGCCAGTGTATACCCTGGGCCTTGCTACAGCCAGTGGATACCCTAAGCATTGCTCCAGCCAAATGATACCCTGGGCCTTGCTCCAGCCAGTGGATAACCTGGGCCTTACTATAGCCAGTGGATACCCTGGGCCTTGCTCCAGCCAGTGGATACCCTGGGCCTTGCTACAGCCAGTGGACACCCTGGGCCTTCCTACAGCCCGGGGATACCCTGAGCCTTGCAACAGCCAGTGGATACCCTGGGCCTTGCTACAGCCCGTGGATACCCTTAGCTTTGCTACAGCCAGTGGATACCCTGGGCCTTGCTACAGCCAGTGGATACCCTGAGCTTTGCTACAGCCAGTGGATACCCTGAGCCTTGCTCCAACCAGTGCATACCCTGGGCCTTGCTACTGCCAGTGGATAACCTGAGCCTTGCTACAGCCAGTGGATACCCTGGGCCTTGCTACAGCCAGTGGATACCCTGGGCCTTGCTACAGCAAGTAGATACCCTGCGCCTTGCTACAGCCAGTAGATACCCTGGGCCTTGCTACAGCCAGTGGATACCCTAAGCATTGCTACAGCCAGTGTATACCCTGGGCTTTGCTACAGCCAGTTGATACCCTAAGCATTGCAACAGCCAGTGGATACCCTGCGCCTTGCTACAGCCAGTAGAAACCCTGGACCTTGCTACAGCCAGTGTATACCCTGGGCATTGCTACAGCCAGTGGATACCCTAAGCATTGCTCCAGCCAATTGATACCCTGGGCCTTGCTCCAGCCAGTGCATAACCTGGGCCATGCTATAGCCAGTGGATACCCTGGGCCTTGCTCCAGCCAGTGGATACCCTGGGCCTTGCTACAGCCAGTAGATACTCTGGGCTTTGCTACAGCCAGTGGGTACCTGGGCCTTGCTACAGCCCGTGGATACCCTGGGCCTTGCTACAGTGAGTGGATACCCTGAGCATTGCTACATTCAGCGGATACCCTGGGCCTTGCTACAGTCACTGGATACCCTGGGCCTTGCTACAGCCAGTGGATACTCTGGGCTTTGCTACAGCCAGTGGGTACCTGGGCCTTGCTACAGCCCGTGGATACCCTGGGCCTTGCTACAGTGAGTGGATACCCTGAGCCTTGCTACAGCCAGTGGATACCCTGGGCCTTGCTACAGTCAGTGGATACCCTGGTCCTTGCTACAGCCAGTGGATACCCTGGGTCCTGTTACAGCCCGTTGATACCCTGGGCCTTGCTACAGTCAGTGGATTCCCTGGGCCTTGCTACAGTCGGTGGATACCCTGGGCCTTGCTACAGCCAGTGGATACCCAGGGCCTTGCTATAGCCAGTGGATACTCTGGGCATTGCTACAGCCAGTGGATACCCTGGGCCTTGCTATAGCCCATGGATACCCTGAGCCTTGCTATAGCCAGTGGATACCCTGGGCCTTGCTATAGCCAGTGGATACTCAGGGCCTTGCTATAGCCAGTGGATACGCTGGGCCTTACTTTAACCAGTGGTTACCCTGAGCCTTGCTATAGCCAGTGGATACCCTGGGCCTTGCTATAGCCAGTGTATACCCTGTGCCTTGCTACAGCCAGTGGGTACCCTGTGCCTTGCTATAGCCTTTGGATACCCTGGGCCTTGCTATAGCCAGTGGATACCCTAGGTCTTGCTACAGCCAGTAGATACCCTGGGCCTTGCTATAGACAGTGGATAACCTGGGCCCTGCTACAGCCAGTGGATACCCTGAGCCTTGCTAGAGCCAGTGGATACCCTGGGCCTTGCTACAGCCAGTGGATACCCTGGGCCTTGCTACAGCCAGTAGATACCCTGCGCCTTGCTACAGCCAGTAGATACCCTGGGCCTTGCTATAGCCAGTGGATACCCTAAGCATTGCTACAGCCAGTGTATACCCTGAGCCTTGCTACAGCCAGTTGATACCCTAAGCATTGCTACAGCCAGTGGATACCCTGCGCCTTGCTACAGCCAGTAGAAACCCTGGACCTTGCTACAGCCAGTGTATACCCTGGACCTTGCTACAGCCAGTGGATACCCTAAGCATTGCTCCAGCCAATTGATACCCTGGGCCTTGCTCCAGCCAGTGGATAACCTGGGCCTTACTATAGCCAGTGGATACCCTGGGCCTTGCTCCAGCCAGTGGATACCCTGGGCCGTGCTACAGCCAGTGGATAACCTGGGCCTTGCTACAGCCAGTGGATACCCTGGGCCTTCCTACAGCCCGTGGATACCCTGAGCCTTGCAACAGCCAGTGGATACCCTGGGTCTTGCTACAGCCCGTGGATACCCTTAGCCTTGCTACAGCGAGTGGATACCCTGGGCCTTGCTACAGCCAGTGGATACCCTGGGCCCTGCTACAGCCCGTTGATACCCTGGGCCTTGCTACAGTCAGTGGATAGCCTGGGCCTTGCTACAGTCAGTGGATACCCTGGGACTTGCTACAGCCAGTGGGTACCCTGGGCGTTGCTACAGCCATTGGATACTCTGGGACTTGCTCCAGCCAGTGGATACCCTGAGCCTTGCTACAGCCCGTGGTTACCCTGAGCCATGCTACAGCCAGTGGATAACCTGAGCTTTGCTACAGCCCGTGGATACCATGAGCCTTGCTACAGCCAGTGGATACCCTGGGTCTTGCTACAGCCCGTGGATACCCTGCGCCTTGCTACAGCCAGTGGATACCCTGGGCCTTGCTACAGCCAGTGGATACCCTGCGCCTTGCTACAGCCAGTGGATGCCCTGGGCCATGCTACAGCCAGTGGATACCCTGGGCCTTGCTACAGCCAGTGGATACCCTGGGCCTTGCTACAGCCAGTGGATACCCTGGATCTTGCTCCAGCCAGTGGATACCCTGAGCCTTGCTACAGACAGTGGATACTCTGGTCTTTGCTACAGCCAATGGGTACCCTGGGCCTTGCTACAGCCAGTGGATACCCTGGGTCTTGCTCCAGCCAGTGGATACCCTGGGTCTTGCTCCAGCCAGTGCATACCCTGAGCCTTGCTCCAGCCAGTGGATACTCTGGGCTTTGCTACAGCAAATGGATACCCTGGGCCCTGCTACAGTCCGTGGATACCCTGGGTCTTGCTCCAGCCAGTGGATACCCTGAGCCTTGCTACAGCCAGTGGATACTCTGGGCTTTGCTACAGCCAGTGGATACCCTGGGCCTTGCTACAGCCCGTGGATACCCTGGGCCTTGCTACAGCGAGTGGATACCCTGAGCCTTGCTACAGCCAGTGGACACCCTGGACCTTGCTACAGCCAGTGGATACCCTGGGCCTTGCTACAGCCAGGGGATACCCTGGGCCTTGCTATAGCCTGTGGATACTCTGGGCCTTGCTACAGCCAGTGGATACCCTGGGCCTTGCTATAGCCAGTTGATACCCTGAGCCTTGCTATAGCCAGTGGATACCCTGGGCCATGCTATAGCAAGTGGATACTCTGGGCCTTGCTATAGCCAGTGGATACCCTGGGCCTTGCTATAGCCAGAGGATACCCTGAGCCTTGCTATGGCCATTGGATACCCTGGGCCTTGCTATAGCCAGTGGATACCCTGTGCCTTGCTACAGCCAGTGGATACCCTGGGCCTTGCTATAGACAGTGGAAACCCTGGGCCTTGCTATAGCCAGTGGATACCCTGGGTCTTGCTCCAACCAGTGGATACCCTGAGCCTTGCTACAGCCTTGGAAACCCTGAGCCTTGCTACAGCCAGAGGATACCCTGGGTCTTGCTACAGCCAGAGGATACTCTGGGCTTTGCTACAGCCAGTGGAAACCCTGGACCTTGCTACAGCCCGTGGATACCTTGGGCCTTGCTACAGCGAGTGGATACCCTGAGCCTTGCTACAGCCAGTGGACACCCTGGGCCTTGCTACAGCCAACGGATACCCTGGGCCTTGCTACAGCCAGTGGATACCCTGGGCCTTGTTATAGCCAGAGGATTCTCTGGGCCTTGCTACAGCCAGTGGATACCCTGGGCCTTGCTATAGCCAGTGGATTCCCTGAGCCTAGCTATAGCCAATGGATACCCTGGGCCTTGCTATAGCCAGTGGATACCCTGGGCCTTTCCATAGCCAGAAGATACCCTGTGCCTTGCTACAGCCAGTGGATACCCTGGGTCTCGCTACAGCCAGTGGATACCCTGGGTCATGCTACAGCCCGTGGATACCATGCGCCTTGCTACAGCCAGTGGATACCCTGGGCCTTGCGACAGCCAGTGGATACCCTGCGCCTTGCTACAGCCAGTGGATACCCTGGGCCTTGCTACAGCCAGTGGATACCATGGGTCTTTCTACAGCCAGTAGATACCCTGAGCCTTTCTACAGCCAGTGGAAACCCTGGGCCTTGCTACAGTCAGTGGATACCCTGGGCCTTGCTACAGTCAGTGGATACCCTGGGCCTTGCTACAGCCAGTGGATACCCTGAGCCTTGCTATAGCCAGTGGATACCCTGGGCCTTGCTATAGCCAGTGGATACCCTGTGCCTTGCTACAGCCAGTGGATACCCTGGGCCTTGCTATAGCCAGTGGATACCCTGGGCCTTGCTATAGCCAGTGGATACCCTGTGCCTTGCTACAGCCAGTGGATACCCTGGGCCTTGCTATAGCCATTGGGTACCCTGGGCCTTGCTACAGCCAGTTGATACCCTAAGCATTGCTACAGCCAGTGGATACCCTGCGCCTTGCTACAGCCAGTAGAAACCCTGGACCTTGCTACAGCCAGTGTATACCCTGGGCCTTGCTACAGCCAGTGGATACAATAAGCATTGCTCCAGCCAATTGATACCCTGGGCCTTGCTCCAGCCAGTGGATAACCTGGGCCTTACTATAGCCAGTGGATACCCTGGGCCTTGCTCCAGACAGTGGATACCCTGGGCCTTGCTACAGCCAGTGGATACTCTGGGCTTTGCTACAGCCAGTGGGTACCAGGGCATTGCTACAGCCCGTGGATACCCTGGGCCTTGCTACAGTGAGTGGATACCCTGAGCCTTGCTACAGCCAGTGGATACCCTGGGCCTTGCTACAGTCAGTGGATACCCTGGGCCTTGCTACAGCCAGTGGATACTCTGGGCTTTGCTACAGCCAGTGGGTACCTGGGCCTTGCTACAGCCCGTGGATACCCTGGGCCTTGCTACAGTGAGTGGATACACTGAGCCTTGCTACAGCCAGTGGATACCCTGAGCCTTGCTACAGTCATTGGATACCCTGGGCCTTGCTACAGCCAGTGGATACCCTGGGCCCTGCTACAGCCCGTGGATACCCTGGGCCTTGCTACAGTCAGTGGATACCCTGGGCCTTGCTACAGTCAGTGGATACCCTGGGCCTTGCTACAGCCAGTGGATACCCTGGTCCTTGCTATAGCCAGTGGATACTCTGGGCATTGCTACAGCCAGTGGATACCCTGGGCCTTGCTATAGCCCGTGGATACCCTGAGCCTTGATATAGTCAGTGGATACCCTGGGCCTAGCTATAGCCAGTGGATACTCAGGGCCTTGCTATAGCCAGTGGATACCCTGGGCCTTGCTATTGCCAGTGGAGACCCTGAGCCTTGCTATAGCCAGTGGATACCCTGGGCCTTGCTATAGCCAGTGTATACCCTGTGCCTTGCTACAGCCAGTTGATACCCTGTGCCTTGCTATAGCCATTGGATACCCTGGGCCTTGCTATAGCCAGTGGTTACCCTGGGCCTTACTATACCCAGTGGATTCCCTGGGCCTTGCTACAGCCAGTGGATACCCTGGGTCTTGCTACAGCCAGTAGATACCCTGGGCCTTGCTATAGCCAGTGGATAACCTGGGACCTGCTACAGCCAGTGGATACCCTGAGCCTTGCAACAGCCAGTGGATACCCTGGGCCTTGCTACAGCCAGTGGATACCCTGGGCCTTGCTACAGCCAGTAGATACCCTGCGCCTTGCTACAGCCAGTAGATACCCTGGGCCTAGCTACAGCCAGTGGATACCCTAAGCATTGCTACAGCCAGTGTATACCCTGGGCCTTGCTACAGCCAGATGATACCCTAAGCATTGCTACAGCCAGTGGATACCCTGCGCCTTGCCACAGCCAGTAGAAACCCTGGACCTTGCTACAGCCAGTGTATACCCTGGGCCTTGCTACAGCCAGTGGATACCCTAAGCATTGCTCCAGCCAAATGATACCCTGGGCCTTGCTCCAGCCAGTGGATAACATGGGCCTTACTATAGCCAGTGGATACCCTGGGCCTTGCTCCAGCCAGTGGATACCCTGGGCCTTGCTACAGCCAGTGGATACCCTGGGCCTTCCTACAGCCCGGGGATACCCTGAGCCTTGCAACAGCCAGTGGATACCCTGGGCCTTGCTACAGCCCGTGGATACCCTTAGCCTTGCTACAGCCAGTGGATACCCTGGGCCTTGCTACAGCCAGTGGGTACCCTGAGCTTTGCTACAGCCAGTGGATACCCTGAGCCTTGCTCCAACCAGTGGATACCCTGGGCCTTGCTACTGCCAGTGGATACCCTGAGCCTTGCTACAGCCAGTGGATACCCTGGGCCTTGCTATAGCCAGTCGATACCCTGGGCCTTGCTACAGCCAGTGGATACCCCGCGCCTTGCTACAGCCAGTGGATACCCTGGGCCTTGCTACAGCCTGTGTATGCCCTGGGCCTTCCTATAGCCAGTGGATACCCTGGGCCTTGCTACAGCCAGTTGATACCCTGGGCCTTGCTACAGCCAGTGGATACCCTGGGCCTTGCTACAGCCAGTGGATACCCTGGGCCTTGCTACAGCCAGTGGATACCCTGGGCGTTGCTAAAGCCATTGGATACTCTGGGACTTGCTCCAGCCAGTGGATACCCTGAGCCTTGCTACAGCCCTTGGATACCTTGAGCCTTTCTACAGCCAGTGGATAACCTGAGCTTTGCTACAGCCCGTGGATACCCTGGGCCTTGCTACAGCCCGTGGATACCATGAGCCTTGCTACAGCCAGTGGATACCCTGGGTCTTGCTACAGCCAGTGGATACCCTGCGCCTTGCTACAGCCAGTGGATACCCTGTGCCTTGCTACAGCTAGTGGATACCCTGCGCCTTGCTACAGCCAGTGGATGCCCTGGGCCATGCTACAGCCAGTGGATACCCTGGGCCTTGCTACAGCCAGTGGATACCCTGGGCTTTGCTACAGCCAGTGGATACCCTGGGTCTTGCTACAGACAGTGGATACTCTGGTCTTTGCTACAGCCAATGGATGCCCTGGGCCTTGCTACAGCCAGTGGATACACTGGGTCTTGCTCCAGCCAGTGGATACCCTGGGTCTTGCTCCAGCCATTGGATACCCTGAGTCTTGCTCCAGCCAGTGGATACTCTGGGCTTTGCTACAGCAAATGGATACCCTGGGCCTTGCTACAGTCCGTGGATACCCTGGGTCTTGCTCCAGCCAGTGGATACCCTGAGCCTTGCTACAGCCAGCGGATACTCTGGGCTTTGCTACAGCCAGTGGATACCCTGGGCCTTGCTACAGCCCGTGGATACCCTGGGCCTTGCTACAGCGAGTGGATACCCTGAGCCTTGCTTCAGCCTGTGGACACCCTGGACCTTGCTACAGCCAGTGGATACCCTGGGCCTTGCTACAGCCAGTGGATACCCTGGGCCTTGCTATAGCCAGTGGATACTCTGGGCCTTGCTACAGCCAGTGGATACCCTGGGCCTTGCTATAGACAGTTGATACCCTGAGCCTTGCTATAGCCAGTGGATACCCTGGGCCTTGCTATAGCCAGTGGATACCCTGAGCCTTGCTATAGCCAGTGGATACCCTGGGCCTTGCTATAGCCAGTGGATACCCTGTGCCTTGCTCCAGCCAGTGGATACCCTGGGCCTTGCTATAGACAGTGGAAACCCTGGGCCTTGCTATAGCCAGTGGATACCCTGGGTCTTGCTCCAACCAGTGGATACCCCGCGCCTTGCTACAGCCCGTGGATACCCTGAGCCTTGCTACAGCCCTTGGAAACCCTGAGCCTTGCTACAGCCAGAGGATACCATGGGCCTTGCTACAGCCAGAGGATACTCTGGGCTTTGCTACAGCCAATGGATACCCTGGGCCTTGCTACAGTCCGTGGATACCATGGGTCTTGCTCCAGCCAGTGGATACCCTGAGCCTTGCTACAGCCAGTGGATACTCTGGGCTTTGCTACAGCCAGTGGAAACCCTGGACCTTGCTACAGCCCGCGGGTTCCCTGGGCCTTGCTACAGCGAGTGGATACCCTGAGCCTTGCTACAGCCAGCGGATACCCTGGGCCTTGCTACAGCCAGTGGATACCCTGGGCCTTGTTATAGCCAGAGAATTCTCTGGGCCTTGCTACAGCCAGTGGATACCCTGAGCCTAGCTATAGCCAGTGGATACCCTTGGCCTTGCTATAGCCAGTGGATACCCTGGGCCTTTCTATAACCAGAGGATACCCTGTGCCTTGCTACAGCCAGTGGATACCCTGGGTCTTGCTACAGCCAGTGGATACCCTGGGTCTTGCTACAGCCCGTGGATACCCTGCGCCTTGCTACAGCCAGTGGATACCCTGGGCCTTGCTACAGCCAGTGGATACCCTGGGTCTTGCTCCAGCCAGTAGATACCCTGAGCCTTTCTACAGCCATTGGATACCCTGGGCCTTGCTACATTCAGTGGATACCCTGGGCCTTGCTACAGTCAGTGGATACCCTGGGCCTTGCTACAGCCAGTGGATACCCTGGGCCTTGCTATAGCCAGTGGATACTCTGGGCATTGCTACAGCCAGTGGATACCCTGGGCCTTGCTATAGCCCGTGGATACCCTGAGCCTTGCTATAGCCAGGGGATACCCTGGCCTTGCTATAGCCAGTGGATACTCAGGGCCTTGCTATAGCCAGTGGATACCCTGGGCCTTGCTTTAGCCAGTGGATACCCTGAGCCTTGCTATAGCCAGTGGATACCCTGGGCCTTGCTATAGCCAGTGGATACCCTGTGCCTTGCTACAGCCAGTGGATACCCTGGGCCTTGCTATAGCCAGTAGATACCCTGGGCCTTACTATACCCAGTGGATTCCCTTAGCCTTGCTACAGCCAGTGGATACCCTGGGTCTTGCTACAGCCAGTAGATACCCTGGGCCTTGCTATAGCCAGTGGATAACCTGGGCCCTGCTACAGTCAGTGGATACCCTGAGCCTAGCTACAGCCAGTGGATACCCTGGGACTTGCTACAGCCAGTGGATACCCTGGGCCTTGCTACAGCCAGTAGATACCCTGCGCCTTGCTACAGCCAGTAGATACCCTGGGCCTTGCTACAGCCAGTGTATACCCTAAGCCTTGCAACAGCCAGTGGATACCCTAAGCATTGCTACAGCCAGTGTATACCCTGGGCTTTGCTTCAGCCAGTTGATACCCTAAGCATTGCTACAGCCAGTGGATACCCTGCGCCTTGCTACAGCCAGTAGAAACCCTGGACCTTGCTACAGCCAGTGTATACCCTGGGCCTTGCTACAGCCAGTGGATACCCTAAGCATTGCTCCAGCCAATTGATACCCTGGGCCTTGCTCCAGCCAGTGGATAACCTGGGCCTTACTATAGCCAGTGGATACCCTGGGCCTTGCTCCAGCCAGTGGATACCCTGGGCCTTGCTACAGCCAGTAGATACTCTGGGCTTTGCTACAGCCAGTGGGTACCTGGGCCTTGCTACAGCCCGTGGATACCCTGGGCCTTGCTACAGTGAGTGGATACCCTGAGCCTTGCTAATGCCAGTGGATACCCTGAGCCTTGCTACAGTCAGTGGATACCCTGGGCCTTGCTACAGCCAGTGGATACCCTGGGCCCTGCAACAGCCCGTGGATACCCTGGGCCTTGCTACAGTCAGTGGATACTCTGGGCATTGCTACAGCCAGTGGATACCCTGGGCCTTGCTATAGCCAGTGGATACCCTGTGCCTTGCTATAGCCATTGGATACCCTGGGCCTTGCTATAGCCAGTGGATACCCTGGGCCTTACTATACCCAGGGATTCCCTGGGCCTTGCTACAGCCAGTGGATACCCTGGGTCTTGCTACAGCCAGTAGATAACCTGGGCCTTGCTATAGCCAGTGGATAACCTGGGCCCTGCTACAGCCAGTGGATACCCTGAGCCTTGCTACAGCAGGTGGATACCCTGGGCCTTGCTACAGCCAGTGGATACCCTGGGCCTTGCTACAGCCAGTAGATACCCTGCGCCTTGCTACAGCCAGTAGATACCCTGGGCCTAGCTACAGCCAGTGGATACCCTAAGCTTTGCTACAGCCAGTGTATACCCTGGGCTTTGCTACAGCCAGTTCATACCCTAAGCATTGCTACAGCCAGTGGATACCCTGCGCCTTGCTACAGCCAGTAGAAACCCTGGACCTTGCTACAGCCAGTGTATACCCTGGGCCTTGCTACAGCCAGTGGATACCCTAAGCATTGCTCCAGCCAAATGATACCCTGGGCCTTGCTCCAGCCAGTGGATAACCTGGGCCTTACTATAGCCAGTGGATACCCTGGGCCTTGCTCCAGCCAGTGGATACCCTGGGCCTTGCTACAGCCAGTGGATAACCTGGGCCTTGCTACAGCCAGTGGATACCCTGGGCGTTCCTACAGCCCGTGGATACCCTGAGCCTTGCAACAGCCATTGGATACCCTGGGCCTTGCTACAGCCCGTGGATACCCTTAGCCTTGCTACAGCCAGTGGATACCCTGGGCCTTGCTACATGCAGTGGATACCCTGAGCTTTGCTACAGCCAGTGGATACCCTGGGCCTTGCTACTGCCAGTGGATATCCTGAGCCTTGCTACAGCCAGTGGATACCCTGGGCCTTGCTATAGCCAGTCGATACCCTGGGCTTTGCTACAGCCAGTGGATACCCTGCGTCTTGCTACAGCCAGTGGATACCCTGGGCCTTGCTAGAGCCTGTGGATGCCCTGGGCCTTCCTATAGCCAGTGGATACCCTGGGCCTTGCTACAGCCAGTTGATACCCTGGCCCTTGCTACAGCCAGTGGATACCCTGGGCCTTGCTACAGCCTGTGGATACCCTGGGCCTTGCTACATCCAGTGGATACCCTGGGCCTTGCTATAGCCAGTGTATACCCTGTGCCTTGCTATAGCCATTGGATACCCTGGGCCTTGCTATAGCCAGTGGATACTCTGGGCCTTGCTACAGCCAGTGGATACCCTGGGCCTTGCTATAGACAGTTGATACCCTGAGCCTTGCTATAGCCAGTGGATACCCTGGGCCTTGCTATAGCCAGTGGATACCCTGAGCCTTGCTATAGCCAGTGGATACCCTGGGCCTTCCAGAGCCAGTGGATACCCTGTGCCTTGCTCCAGCCAGTGGATACCCTGGGCCTTGTTATAGACAGTGGAAACCCTGGGCCTTGCTATAGCCAGTGGATACCCTGGGTCTTGCTCCAACCAGTGGATACCTTGCGCCTTGCTACAGCCCGTGGATACCCTGAGCCTTGCTACAGCCCTTGGAAACCCTGAGCCTTGCTACAGCCAGAGGATACCCTGGGCCTTGCTACAGCCAGAGGATAGTCTGGGCTTTGCTACAGCCAATGGATACCCTGGGCCTTGCTACAGTCCGTGGATACCATGGGTCTTGCTCCAGCCAGTGGATACCCTGAGCCTTGCTACAGCCAGTGGATACTCTGGGCTTTGCTACAGCCAGTGGAAACCCTGGACCTTGCTACAGCCCGCGGGTACCCTGGGTCTTGCTACAGCGAGTGGATACCCTGAGCCTTGCTACAGCCAGCGGATACCCTGGGCCTTGCTACAGCCAGTGGATACCCTGGGCCTTGTTATAGCCAGAGGATTCTCTGGGCCTTGCTACAGCCAGTGGATACCTTGGGCCTTGCTATAGCCAGTGGATTCCCTGAGCCTAGCTATAGCCAGTGGATACCCTTGGCCTTGCTATAGCCAGTGGATACCCTGGGCCTTTCTATAACCAGAGGATACCCTGTGCCTTGCTACAGCCAGTGGATACCCTGGGTCTCGCTACAGCCAGTGGATACCCTGGGTCTTGCTACAGCCCGTGGATACCCTGCGCCTTGCTACAGCCAGTGGATACCCTGGGCCTTGCTACAGCCAGTGGATACCCTGGGTCTTGCTCCAGCCAGTAGATACCCTGAGCCTTTCTACAGCCATTGGATACCCTGGGCCTTGCTACATTCAGTGGATACCCTGGGCCTTGCTACAGTCAGTGGATACCCTGGGCCTTGCTACAGCCAGTGGATACCCTGGGCCTTGCTATAGCCAGTGGATACTCTGTGCATTGCTGCAGCCAGTGGATACACTGGGCCTTGCTATAGCCCGTGGATACCCTGAGCCTTGCTATAGCCAGTGGATAGCCTGGCCTTGCTATAGCCAGTGGATACTCAGGGCCTTGCTATAGCCAGTGGATACCCTGGGCCTTGCTTTAGCCAGTGGATACCCTGAGCCTTGCTATAGCCAGTGGATACCCTGGGCCTTGCTATAGCCAGTGGATACCATGTGCCTTGCAACAGCCAGTGGATACCCTGGGCCTTGCTATAGCCAGTGGATACCCTGGGCCTTACTATACCCAGTGGATTCCCTATGCCTTGCTACAGCCAGTGGATACCCTGGGTCTTGCTACAGCCAGTAGATAACCTGGGCCTTGCTATAGCCAGTGGATAACCTGGGCCCTGCTACAGCCAGTGGATACCCTGAGCCTTGCTACAGCAGGTGGATACCCTGGGCCTTGCTACAGCCAGTGGATACCCTGGGCCTTGCTACAGCCAGTAGATACCCTGCGCCTTGCTACAGCCAGTAGATACCCTGGGCCTAGCTACAGCCAGTGGATACCCTAAGCTTTGCTACAGCCAGTGTATACCCTGGGCTTTGCTACAGCCAGTTCATACCCTAAGCATTGCTACAGCCAGTGGATACCCTGCGCCTTGCTACAGCCAGTAGAAACCCTGGACCTTGCTACAGCCAGTGTATACCCTGGGCCTTGCTACAGCCAGTGGATACCCTAAGCATTGCTCCAGCCAAATGATACCCTGGGCCTTGCTCCAGCCAGTGGATAACCTGGGCCTTACTATAGCCAGTGGATACCCTGGGCCTTGCTCCAGCCAGTGGATACCCTGGGCCTTGCTACAGCCAGTGGATAACCTGGGCCTTGCTACAGCCAGTGGATACCCTGGGCGTTCCTACAGCCCGTGGATACCCTGAGCCTTGCAACAGCCATTGGATACCCTGGGCCTTGCTACAGCCCGTGGATACCCTTAGCCTTGCTACAGCCAGTGGATACCCTGGGCCTTGCTACATCCAGTGGATACCCTGAGCTTTGCTACAGCCAGTGGATACCCTGGGCCTTGCTACTGCCAGTGGATATCCTGAGCCTTGCTACAGCCAGTGGATACCCTGGGCCTTGCTATAGCCAGTCGATACCCTGGGCTTTGGTACAGCCAGTGGATACCCTGCGTCTTGCTACAGCCAGTGGATACCCTGGGCCTTGCTAGAGCCTGTGGATGCCCTGGGCCTTCCTATAGCCAGTGGATACCCTGGGCCTTGCTACAGCCAGTTGATACCCTGGCCCTTGCTACAGCCAGTGGATACCCTGGGCCTTGCTACAGCCTGTGGATACCCTGGGCCTTGCTACATCCAGTGGATACCCTGGGCCTTGCTATAGCCAGTGTATACCCTGTGCCTTGCTATAGCCATTGGATACCCTGGGCCTTGCTATAGCCAGTGGATACTCTGGGCCTTGCTACAGCCAGTGGATACCCTGGGCCTTGCTATAGACCGTTGATACCCTGAGCCTTGCTATAGCCAGTGGATACCCTGGGCCTTGCTATAGCCAGTGGATACCCTGAGCCTTGCTATAGCCAGTGGATACCCTGGGCCTTCCTGAGCCAGTGGATACCCTGTGCCTTGCTCCAGCCAGTGGATACCCTGGGCCTTGTTATAGACAGTGGAAACCCTGGGCCTTGCTATAGCCAGTGGATACCCTGGGTCTTGCTCCAACCAGTGGATACCTTGCGCCTTGCTACAGCCCGTGGATACCCTGAGCCTTGCTACAGCCCTTGGAAACCCTGAGCCTTGCTACAGCCAGAGGATACCCTGGGCCTTGCTACAGCCAGAGGATAGTCTGGGCTTTGCTACAGCCAATGGATACCCTGGGCCTTGCTACAGTCCGTGGATACCATGGGTCTTGCTCCAGCCAGTGGATACCCTGAGCCTTGCTACAGCCAGTGGATACTCTGGGCTTTGCTACAGCCAGTGGAAACCCTGGACCTTGCTACAGCCCGCGGGTACCCTGGGCCTTGCTACAGCGAGTGGATACCCTGAGCCTTGCTACAGCCAGCGGATACCCTGGGCCTTGCTACAGCCAGTGGATACCCTGGGCCTTGTTATAGCCAGAGGATTCTCTGGGCCTTGCTACAGCCAGTGGATACCTTGGGCCTTGCTATAGCCAGTGGATTCCCTGAGCCTAGCTATAGCCAGTGGATACCCTTGGCCTTGCTATAGCCAGTGGATACCCTGGGCCTTTCTATAACCAGAGGATACCCTGTGCCTTGCTACAGCCAGTGGATACCCGGGGTCTCGCTACAGCCAGTGGATACCCTGGGTCTTGCTACAGCCCGTGGATACCCTGCGCCTTGCTACAGCCAGTGGATACCCTGGGCCTTGCTACAGCCAGTGGATACCCTGGGTCTTGCTCCAGCCAGTAGATACCCTGAGCCTTTCTACAGCCATTGGATACCCTGGGCCTTGCTACATTCAGTGGATACCCTGGGCCTTGCTACAGTCAGTGGATACCCTGGGCCTTGCTACAGCCAGTGGATACCCTGGGCCTTGCTATAGCCAGTGGATACTCTGTGCATTGCTGCAGCCAGTGGATACCCTGGGCCTTGCTATAGCCCGTGGATACCCTGAGCCTTGCTATAGCCAGTGGATACCTTGGCCTTGCTATAGCCAGTGGATACTCAGGGCCTTGCTATAGCCAGTGGATACCCTGGGCCTTGCTTTAGCCAGTGGATACCCTGAGCCTTGCTATAGCCAGTGGATACCCTGGGCCTTGCTATAGCCAGTGGATACCATGTGCCTTGCAACAGCCAGTGGATACCCTGGGCCTTGCTATAGCCAGTGGATACCCTGGGCCTTACTATACCCAGTGGATTCCCTATGCCTTGCTACAGCCAGTGGATACCCTGGGTCTTGCTACAGCCAGTAGATACCCTGGGCCTTGCTATAGCCAGTGGATAACCTGGGCCCTGCTACAGTCAGTGGATACCCTGAGCCTAGCTACAGCCAGTGGATACCCTGGGCCTTGCTACAGCCAGTGGATACCCTGGGCCTTGCTACAGCCAGTAGATACCCTGCGCCTAGCTACAGCCAATAGATACCCTGGGCCTTGCTACAGCCAGTGGATACCCTAAGCATTGCTACAGCCAGTGGATACCCTAAGCATTGCTACAGCCAGTGTATACCCTGGGCTTTGCTTCAGCCAGTTGATACCCTAAGCATTGCTACAGCCAGTGGATACCCTGCGCCTTGCTACAGCCAGTAGAAACCCTGGACCTTGCTACAGCCAGTGTATACCCTGGGCCTTGCTACAGCCAGTGGATACCCTAAGCATTGCTCCAGCCAATTTATACCCTGGGCCTTGCTCCAGCCAGTGGATAACCTGGGCCTTACTATAGCCAGTGGATACCCTGGGCCTTGCTCCAGCCAGTGGATACCCTGGGCCTTGCTACAGCCAGTAGATACTCTGGGCTTTGCTACAGCCAGTGGGTACCTGGGCCTTGCTACAGCCCGTGGATACCCTGGGCCTTGCTACAGTGAGTGGATACCCTGAGCCTTGCTACAGCCAGTGGATACCCTGGGCCTTGCTACAGTCAGTGGATACCCTGGGGCTTGCTACATCCAGTGGATACTCTGGGCTTTGCTACAGCCAGTGGGTACCTGGGCCTTGCTACAGCCCCTGGATACCCTGGGCCTTGCTACAGTGAGTGGATACCCTGAGCCTTGCTACAGCCAGTGGATACCCTGAGCCTTGCTACAGTCAGTGGATACCCTGGGCCTTGCTACAGCCAGTGGATACCCTGGGCCCTGCAACAGCCCGTGGATACCCTGGGCCTTGCTACAGTCAGTGGATACCCTGGGCCTTGCTACAGTCAGTGGATACTCTGGGCATTGCTACAGCCAGTGGATACCCTGGGCCTTGCTATAGCCAGTGGATACCCTGTGCCTTGCTATAGCCATTGGATACCCTGGGCCTTGCTATAGCCAGTGGATACCCTGGGTCTTACAATACCCAGGGATTCCCTGGGCCTTGCTACAGCCAGTGGATACCCTGGGTCTTGCTACAGCCAGTAGATAACCTGGGCCTTGCTATAGCCAGTGGATAACCTGGGCCCTGCTACAGCCAGTGGATACCCTGAGCCTTGCTACAGCCAGTGGATACCCAGGGCCTTGCTACAGCCAGTGGATACCCTGGGCCTTGCTACAGCCAGTAGATACCCTGCGCCTTGCTACAGCCAGTAGATACCCTGGGCCTAGCTACAGCCAGTGGATACCCTAAGCTTTGCTACAGCCAGTGTATACCCTGGGCTTTTCTACAGCCAGTTCATACCCTAAGCATTGCTACAGCCAGTGGATACCCTGCGCCTTGCTACAGCCAGTAGAAACCCTGGACCTTGCTACAGCCAGTGTATACCCAGGGCCTTGCTACAGCCAGTGGATACCCTAAGCATTGCTCCAGCCAAATGATACCCTGGGCCTTGCTCCAGCCAGTGGATAACCTGGGCCTTACTATAGCCAGTGGATACCCTGGGCCTTGCTCCAGCCAGTGGATACCCTGGGCCTTGCTACAGCCAGTGGATAACCTGGGCCTTGCTACAGCCAGTGGATACCCTGGGCCTTCCTACAGCCCGTGGATACCCTGAGCCTTGCAACAGCAATTGGATACCCTGGGCCTTGCTACAGCCCGTGGATACCCTTAGCCTTGCTACAGCCAGTGGATACCCTGGGCCTTGCTACATCCAGTGGATACCCTGAGCTTTGCTACAGCCAGTGGATACGCTGGGCCTTGCTACTGCCAGTGGATATCCTGAGCCTTGCTACAGCCAGTGGATACCCTGGGCCTTGCTATAGCCTGTCGATACCCTGGGCTTTGCTACAGCCAGTGGATACCCTGCGCCTTGCTACAGCCAGTGGATACCCTGGGCCTTGCTAGAGCCTGTGGATGCCCTGGGCCTTCCTATAGCCAGTGGATACCCTGGGCCATGCTACAGCCAGTTGATACCCTTGGTCTTGCTACAGCCAGTGGATACCCTGGGCCTTGCTACAGCCTGTGGATACCCTGGGCCTTGCTACATCCAGTGGATACCCTGGGCCTTGCTATAGCCAGTGTATACCCTGTGCCTTGCTACAGCCAGTGGATACCCTGTGCCTTGCTATAGCCATTGGATACCCTGGGCCTTGCTATAGCCAGTGGTTACCCTGGGCCTTACTATACCCAGTGGATTCCCTGGGCCTTGCTACAGCCAGTGGATACCCTGGGTCTTGCTACAGCCAGTAGATACCCTGGGCCTTTCTATAGCCAGTGGATAACCTGGGACCTGCTACAGCCAGTGGATACCCTGAGCCTTGCTACAGCCAGTGGATACCCTGGGCCTTGCTACAGCCAGTGGATACCCTGGGCCTTTCTACAGCCAGTAGATACCCTGCGCCTTGCTACAGCCAGTAGATACCCTGGGCCTAGCTACAGCCAGTGGATACCCTAAGCATTGCTACAGCCAGTGTATACCCTGGGCCTTGCTACAGCCAGTTGATACCCTAAGCATTGCTACAGCCAGTGGATACCCTGCGCCATGCTACAGCCAGTAGAAACCCTGGACCTTGCTACAGCCAGTGTATACCCTGGGCCTTGCTACAGCCAGTGGATACCCTAAGCATTGCTCCAGCCAAATGATACCCTGGGCCTTGATCCAGCCAGTGGATAACCTGGGCCTTACTATAGCCAGTGGATACCCTGGGCCTTGCTCCAGCCAGTGGATACCCTGGGCCTTGCTACAGCCAGTGGATACCCTGGGCCATCCTACAGCCCGGGGATACCCTGAGCCTTGCAACAGCCAGTGGATACCCTGGGCCTTGCTACAGCCCGTGGATACCCTTAACCTTGCTACAGCCAGTGGATACCCTGGGCCTTGCTACAGCCAGTGGATACCCTGAGCTTTGCTACAGCCAGTGGATACCCTGAGCCTTACTCCAACCAGTGGATACCCTGGGCCTTGCTATAGCCAGTGGATACTCAGGGCCTTGCTATAGCCAGTGGATACCCTGGGCCTTGCTTTAACCAGTGGATACCGTGAGCCTTGCTATAGCCAGTGGATACTCAGGGCCTTGCTACAGCCAGTGGGTACCCTGTGCCTTGCTATAGCCGTTGGATACCCTGGGCCTTGCTATAGCCAGTGGATACCCTGGGCCTTACTATACACAGTGGATTCCCTGGGCCTTGCTACAACCAGTGGATACCCTAGGTCTTGCTACAGCCAGTAGATACCCTGGGCCTTGCTATAGCCAGTGGATAACCTGGGCCCTGCTACAGCCAGTGGATACCCTGAGCCTTGCTACAGCCAGTGGATACCCTGGGCCTTGCTACAGCCAGTGGATACCCTGGGCCTTGCTACAGCCAGTAGATACCCAGCGCCACGCTACAGCCAGTAGATACCCTGGGCCTTGCTACAGCCAGTTGATACCCTAAGCATTGCTACAGCCAGTGTATACCCTGAGCCTTGCTACAGCCAGTTGATACTTAAGCATTGCTACAGCCAGTGGATACCCTGCGCCTTGCTACAGCCAGTAGAAACCCTGGACCTTGCTACAGCTAGTGTATACCCTGGACCTTGCTACAGCCAGTGGATACCCTAAGCATTGCTCCAGCCAAATGATACCCTGGGCCTTGCTCCAGCCAGTGGATAACCTGGGCCTTACTATAGCCAGTGGATACCCTGGGCCTTGCTCCAGCCAGTGGATACCCTGGGCCGTGCTACAGCCAGTGGATAACCTGGGCCTTGCTACAGCCAGTGGATACCCTGGGCCTTCCTACAGCCCGTGGATACCCTGAGCCTTGCAACAGCCAGTGGATACCCTGGGTCTTGCTACAGCCCGTGGATACCCTTAGCCTTGCTACAGCCAGTGTATACCCTGGGCCTTGCTACAGCCAGTTGATACCCTGGGCCCTGCTACAGCCCGTTGATACCCTGGGCCTTGCTACAGTCAGTGGATAGCCTGGGCCTTGCTACAGTCAGTGGATACCCTGGGACTTGCTACAGCCAGTGGATACCCTGGGCGTTGCTACAGCCATTGGATACTCTGGGACTTGCTCCAGACAGTGGATACCCTGAGCCTTGCTACAGCCCGTGGATACCCTGAGCCATGCTACAGCCAGTGGATAACCTGAGCTTTGCTACAGCCAGTGGATACCCTGGGCCTTGCTACAGCCCGTGGATACCCTGGGCCTTGCTACAGCCCGTGGATACCATGAGCCTTGCTACAGCCAGTGGATTCCCTGGGTCTTGCTACAGCCCGTGGATACCCTGCGCCTTGCTACATCTAGTGGATACCCTGGGCCTTGCTACAGCCAGTGGATACCCTGCGCCTTGCTACAGCCAGTGGATGCCCTGGGCCATGCTACAGCCAGTGGATACCCTGGGCCTTGCTACAGCCAGTGGATACCCTGGGCCTTGCTACAGCCAGTGGATACCCTGGATCTTGCTCCAGCCAGTGGATACCCTGAGCCTTGCTACAGACAGTGGATACTCTGGTCTTTGCTACAGCCAATGGATACCCTGGGCCTTGCTACAGCCCGTGGATACCCTGGGTCTTGCTCCAGCCAGTGCATACCCTGAGCCTTGCTCCAGCCAGTGGATACTCTGGGCTTTGCTACAGCAAATGGATACCCTGGGCCTTGCTACAGTCCGTGGATACCCTGGGTCTTGCTCCAGCCAGTGGATACCCTGAGCCTTGCTACAGCCAGTGGATACTCTGGGCTTTGCTACAGCCAGTGGATACCCTGGGCCTTGCTACAGCCCTTGGATACCCTGGGCCTTGCTACAGCGAGTGGATACCCTGAGCCTTGCTACAGCCAGTGGACACCCTGGACGTTGCTACAGCCAGAGGATACCCTGGGCCTTGCTACAGCCAGGGGATACCCTGGGCCTTGCTATAGCCAGTGGATACTCTGGGCCTTGCTACAGCCAGTGGATACCCTGGGCCTTGCTATAGCCAGTTGATACCCTGAGCCTTGCTATAGCCAGTGGATACCCTGGGCCATGCTATAGCAAGTGGATACTCTGGGCCTTGCTATAGCCAGTGGATACCCTGGGCCTTGCTATAGCCAGTGGATACCCTGAGCCTTGCTATGGCCAGTGGATACCCTGGGCCTTGCTATAGCCAGTGGATACCCTGTGCCTTGCTACAGCCAGTGGATACCCTGGGCCTTGCTATAGACAGTGGAAACCCTGGGCCTTGCTATAGACAGTGGATACCCTGGGTCTTGCTCCAACCAGTGGATACCCTGAGCCTTGCTACAGCCCATGGAAACCCTGAGCCTTGCTACAGCCAGAGGATACCCTGGGCCTTGCTACAGCCAGAGGATACCCTGGGCCTTGCTACAGCCAGTAGATACCCTGCGCCTAGCTACAGCCAGTAGATACCCTGGGCCTTGCTACAGCCAGTGGATACCCTAAGCATTGCTACAGCCAGTGGATACCCTAAGCATTGCTACAGCCAGTGTATACCCTGGGCTTTGCTTCAGCCAGTTGATACCCTAAGCATTGCTACAGCCAGTGGATACCCTGCGCCTTGCTACAGCCAGTAGAAACCCTGGACCTTGCTACAGCCAGTGTATACCCTGGGCCTTGCTACAGCCAGTGGATACCCTAAGCATTGCTCCAGCCAATTTATACCCTGGGCCTTGCTCCAGCCAGTGGATAACCTGGGCCTTACTATAGCCAGTGGATACCCTGGGCCTTGCTCCAGCCAGTGGATACCCTGGGCCTTGCTACAGCCAGTAGATACTCTGGGCTTTGCTACAGCCAGTGGGTACCTGGGCCTTGCTACAGCCCGTGGATACCCTGGGCCTTGCTACAGTGAGTGGATACCCTGAGCCTTGCTACAGCCAGTGGATACCCTGGGCCTTGCTACAGTCAGTGGATACCCTGGGGCTTGCTACATCCAGTGGATACTCTGGGCTTTGCTACAGCCAGTGGGTACCTGGGCCTTGCTACAGCCCGTGGATACCCTGGGCCTTGCTACAGTGAGTGGATACCCTGAGCCTTGCTACAGCCAGTGGATACCCTGAGCCTTGCTACAGTCAGTGGATACCCTGGGCCTTGCTACAGCCAGTGGATCCCCTGGGCCCTGCAACAGCCCGTGGATACCCTGGGCCTTGCTACAGTCAGTGGATACCCTGGGCCTTGCTATAGCCAGTGGATACCCTGGGCCTTACTATACCCAGGGATTCCCTGGGCCTTGCTACAGCCAGTGGATACCCTGGGTCTTGCTACAGCCAGTAGATAACCTGGGCCTTGCTATAGCCAGTGGATAACCTGGGCCCTGCTACAGCCAGTGGATACCCTGAGCCTTGCTACAGCCAGTGGATACCCTGGGCCTTGCTACAGCCAGTGGATACCCTGGGCCTTGCTACAGCCAGTAGTTACCCTGCGCCTTGCTACAGCCAGTAGATACCCTGGGCCTAGCTACAGCCAGTGGATACCCTAAGCTTTGCTACAGCCAGTGTATACCCTGGGCTTTGCTACAGCCAGTTCATACCCTAAGCATTGCTACAGCCAGTGGATACCCTGCGCCTTGCTACAGCCAGTAGAAACCCTGGACCTTGCTACAGCCAGTGTATACCCTGGGCCTTGCTACAGCCAGTGGATACCATAAGCATTGCTCCAGCCAAATGATACCCTGGGCCTTGCTCCAGCCAGTGGATAACCTGGGCCTTACTATAGCCAGTGGATACCCTGGGCCTTGCTCCAGCCAGTGGATACCCTGGGCCTTGCTACAGCCAGTGGATAACCTGGGCCTTGCTACAGCCAGTGGATACCCTGGGCCTTCCTACAGCCCGTGGATACCCTGAGCCTTGCAACAGCAATTGGATACCCTGGGCCTTGCTACAGCCCGTGGATACCCTTAGCCTTGCTACAGCCAGTGTATACCCTGGGCCTTGCTACATCCAGTGGATACCCTGAGCTTTGCTACAGCCAGTGGATACCCTGGGCCTTGCTACTGCCAGTGGATATCCTGAGCCTTGCTACAGCCAGTGGATACCCTGGGCCTTGCTATAGCCTGTCGATACCCTGGGCTTTGCTACAGCCAGTGGATACCCTGCGCCTTGCTACAGCCAGTGGATACCCTGGGCCTTGCTAGAGCCTGTGGATGCCCTGGGCCTTCCTATAGCCAGTGGATACCCTGGGCCATGCTACAGCCAGTTGATACCCTGGGCCTTGCTACAGCCAGTGGATACCCTGGGCCTTGCTACAGCCTGTGGATACCCTGGGCCTTGCTACATCCAGTGGATACCCTGGGCCTTGCTATAGCCAGTGTATACCCTGTGCCTTGCTACAGCCAGAGGATACCCTGTGCCTTGCTATAGCCATTGGATACCCTGGGCCTTGCTATAGCCAGTGGTTACCCTGGGCCTTACTATACCCATTGGATTCCCTGTGCCTTGCTACAGCCACTGGATACCCTGTGCCTTGCTATAGCCATTGGATACCCTGGACCTTGCTACAGCCAGTGGATACCCTAAGCATTGCTCCAGCCAAATGATACCCTGGGCCTTGCTCCAGCCAGTGGATAACCTGGGCCTTACTATAGCCAGTGGATACCCTGGGCCTTGCTCCAGCCAGTGGATACCCTGGGCCGTGCTACAGCCAGTGGATACCCTGGGTCTTGCTACAGCCCGTGGATACCCTTAGCCTTGCTACAGCCAGTGTATACCCTGGGCCTTGCTACAGCCAGTTGATACCCTGGGCCCTGCTACAGCCCGTTGATACCCTGGGCCTTGCTACAGTCAGTGGATAGCCTGGGCCTTGCTACAGTCAGTGGATACCCTGGGACTTGCTACAGCCAGTGGATACCCTGGGCGTTGCTACAGCCATTGGATACTCTGGGACTTGCTCCAGCCAGTGGATACCCTGAGCCTTGCTACAGCCCGTGGATACCCTGAGCCATGCTACAGCCAGTGGATAACCTGAGCTTTGCTACAGCCAGTGGATACCCTGGGCCTTGCTACAGCCCGTGGATACCCTGGGCCTTGCTACAGCCCGTGGATACCATGAGCCTTGCTACAGCCAGTGGATTCCCTGGGTCTTGCTACAGCCCGTGGATACCCTGCGCCTTGCTACATCCAGTGGGTACCCTGGGCCTTGCTACAGCCAATGGATACCCTGGGCCTTGCTACAGCCTGTGGATACCCTGGGCCTTGCTACATCCAGTGGATACCCTGGGCCTTGCTATAGCCAGTGGATACCCTGGGCCATGCTACAGCCAGTTGATACCCTGGGCCTTGCTACAGCCAGTGGATACCCTGGGCCTTGCTACAGCCTGTGGATACCCTGGGCCTTGCTACATCCAGTGGATACCCTGGGCCTTGCTACAGCCCGTGGATACCCTGGGCCTTGCTACAGCCCGTGGATACCCTGGGCCTTGCTAGAGCCTGTGGATGCCCTGGGCCTTCCTATAGCCAGTGGATACCCTGGGCCATGCTACAGCCAGTTGATACCCTGGGCCTTGCTACAGCCAGTGGATACCCTGGGCCTTGCTACAGCCTGTGGATACCCTGGGCCTTGCTACATCCAGTGGATACCCTGGGCCTTGCTATAGCCAGTGTATACCCTGTGCCTTGCTACAGCCAGTGGATACCCTGTGCCTTGCTATAGCCATTGGATACCCTGGGCCTTGCTATAGCCAATGGTTACCCTGGGCCTTACTATACCCATTGGATTCCCTGGGCCTTGCTACAGCCAGTGGATACCCTGGGTCTTGCTACAGCCAGTAGATACCCTGGGCCTTTCTATAGCCAGTGGATAACCTGGGACCTGCTACAGCCAGTGGATACCCTGAGCCTTGCTACAGCCAGTGGATACCCTGGGCCTTGCTACAGCCAGTGGATACCCTGGGCCTTTCTACAGCCAGTAGATACCCTGCGCCTTGCTACAGCCAGTAGATACCCTGGGCCTAGCTACAGCCAGTGGATACCCTAAGCATTGCTACAGCCAGTGTATACCCTGGGCCTTGCTACAGCCAGTTGATACCCTAAGCATTGCTACAGCCAGTGGATACCCTGCGCCATGCTACAGCCAGTAGAAACCCTGGACCTTGCTACAGCCAGTGTATACCCTGGGCCTTGCTACAGCCAGTGGATACCCTAAGCATTGCTCCAGCCAAATGATACCCTGGGCCTTGATCCAGCCAGTGGATAACCTGGGGCTTACTATAGCCAGTGGATACCCTGGGCCTTGCTCCAGCCAGTGGATACCCTGGGCCTTGCTACAGCCAGTGGATACCCTGGGCCTTCCTACAGCCCGGGGACACCCTGAGCCTTGCAACAGCCAGTGGATACCCTGGGCCTTGCTACAGCCCGTGGATACCCTTAACCTTGCTACAGCCAGTGGATACCCTGGGCCTTGCTACAGCCAGTGGATACCCTGAGCTTTGCTACAGCCAGTGGATACCCTGAGCCTTGCTCCAACCAGTGGATACCCTGGGCCTTGCTATAGCCAGTGGATACTCAGGGCCTTGCTATAGCCAGTGGATACCCTGGGCCTTGCTTTAACCAGTGGATACCCTGAGCCTTGCTATAGCCAGTGGATACCCTGGGCCTTGCTATAGCCAGTGTATACCCTGTGCCTTGCTACAGCCAGTGGGTACCCTGTGCTTTGCTATAGCCGTTGGATACCCTGGGCCTTGCTATAGCCAGTGGATACCCTGGGCCTTACTATACCCAGTGGATTCCCTGGGCCTTGCTACAACCAGTGGATACCCTAGGTCTTGCTACAGCCAGTAGATACCCTGGGCCTTGCTATAGCCAGTGGATAACCTGGGCCCTGCTACAGCCAGTGGATACCCTGAGCCTTGCTAAAGCCAGTGGATACCCTGGGCCTTGCTACAGCCAGTGGATACCCTGGGCCTTGCTACAGCCAGTAGATACCCTGCGCCTTGCTACAGCCAGTAGATACCCTGGGCCTTGCTACAGCCAGTTGATACCCTAAGCATTGCTACAGCCAGTGTATACCCTGAGCCTTGCTACAGCCAGTTGATACCCTAAGCATTGCTACAGCCAGTGGATACCCTGCGCCTTGCTACAGCCAGTAGAAACCCTGGACCTTGCTACAGCTAGTGTATACCCTGGACCTTGCTACAGCCAGTGGATACCCTAAGCATTGCTCCAGCCAAATGATACCCTGGGCCTTGCTCCAGCCAGTGGATAACCTGGGCCTTACTATAGCCAGTGGATACCCTGGGCCTTGCTCCAGCCAGTAGATACCCTGGGCCGTGCTACAGCCAGTGGATACCCTGGGTCTTGCTACAGCCCGTGGATACCCTTAGCCTTGCTACAGCCAGTGTATACCCTGGGCCTTGCTACAGCCAGTTGATACCCTGGGCCCTGCTACAGCCCGTTGATACCCTGGGCCTTGCTACAGTCAGTGGATAGCCTGGGCCTTGCTACAGTCAGTGGATACCCTGGGACTTGCTACAGCCAGTGGATACCCTGGGCGTTGCTACAGCCATTGGATACTCTGGGACTTGCTCCAGCCAGTGGATACCCTGAGCCTTGCTACAGCCCGTGGATACCCTGAGCCATGCTACAGCCAGTGGATAACCTGAGCTTTGCTACAGCCAGTGGATACCCTGGGCCTTGCTACAGCCCGTGGATACCCTGGGCCTTGCTACAGCCCGTGGATACCATGAGCCTTGCTACAGCCAGTGGATTCCCTGGGTCTTGCTACAGCCCGTGGATACCCTGCGCCTTGCTACATCCAGTGGATACCCTGGGCCTTGCTACAGCCAATGGATACCCTGCGCCTTGCTACAGCCAGTGGATGCCCTGGGCCATGCTACAGCCAGTGGATACCCTGGGCCTTGCTACAGCCAGTGGATACCCTGGGCCTTGCTACAGCCAGTGGATACCCTGGATCTTGCTCCAGCCAGTGGATACCCTGAGCCTTGCTACAGACAGTGGATACTCTGGTCTTTGCTACAGCCAATGGATACCCTGGGCCTTGCTACAGCCCGTGGATACCCTGGGTCTTGCTCCAGCCAGTGCATACCCTGAGCCTTGCTCCAGCCAGTGGATACTCTGGGCTTTGCTACAGCAAATGGATACCCTGGGCCTTGCTACAGTCCGTGGATACCCTGGGTCTTGCTCCAGCCAGTGGATACCCTGAGCCTTGCTACAGCCAGTGGATACTCTGGGCTTTGCTACAGCCAGTGGATACCCTGGGCCTTGCTACAGCCCTTGGATACCCTGGGCCTTGCTACAGCGAGTGGATACCCTGAGCCTTGCTACAGCCAGTGGACACCCTGGACCTTGCTACAGCCAGAGGATACCCTGGGCCTTGCTACAGCCAGGGGATACCCTGGGCCTTGCTATAGCCAGTGGATACTCTGGGCCTTGCTACAGCCAGTGGATACCCTGGGCCTTGCTATAGCCAGTTGATACCCTGAGCCTTGCTATAGCCAGTGGATACCCTGGGCCATGCTATAGCAAGTGGATACTCTGGGCCTTGCTATAGCCAGTGGATACCCTGGGCCTTGCTATAGCCAGTGGATACCCTGAGCCTTGCTATGGCCAGTGGATACCCTGGGCCTTGCTATAGCCAGTGGATACCCTGTGCCTTGCTACAGCCAGTGGATACCCTGGGCCTTGCTATAGACAGTGGAAACCCTGGGCCTTGCTATAGACAGAGGATACCCTGGGTCTTGCTCCAACCAGTGGATACCCTGAGCCTTGCTACAGCCCATGGAAACCCTGAGCCTTGCTACAGCCAGAGGATACCCTGGGCCTTGCTACAGCCAGAGGATAACCCTGGGCTTTGCTACAGCCAATGGATACCCTGGGCCTTGCTACAGTCCGTGGATACCATGGGTCTTGCTCCAGCCAGTGGATACCATGAGCCTTGCTACAGCCAGTGGATACTCTGGGCTTTGCTACAGCCAGTGGAAACACTGGACCTTGCTACAGCCCGTGGATACCCTGGGCCTTGCTACAGCGAGTGGATACCCTGAGCCTTGCTACAGCCAGTGGACACCCTGGGCCTTGCTACAGCCAGCGGATACCCTGGGCCTTGCTACAGCCAGTGGATACCCTGGGCCTTGTTATAGCCAGAGGATTCTCTGGGCCTTGCTACAGCCAGTGGATACCCTGGGCCTTGCTATAGCCAGTGGATTCCCTGAGCCTAGCTATAGCCAGTGGATACCCTGGGCCTTGCTATAGCCAGTGGATACCCTGGGCCTTTCCGTAGCCAGAGGATACCCTGTGCCTTGCTACAGCCAGTGGATACCCTGGGTCTCGCTACAGCCAGTGGATACCCTGGGTCATGCTACAGCCCGTGGATACCCTGCGCCTTGCTACAGCCAGTGGATACCCTGGGCCTTGCGACAGCCAGTGGATACCCTGCGCCTTGCTACAGCCAGTGGATACCCTGGGCCTTGCTACAGCCAGTGGATGCCCTGGGTCTTTCTCCAGCCAGTAGATACCCTGAGCCTTTCTACAGCCAGTGGATACCCTGGGCCTTGCAACAGTCAGTGGATACCCTGGGCCTTGCTACATTCAGTGGATACCCTGGGCCTTGCTACAGCCAGTGGATACCCTGGGCCTTGCTATAGCCAGTGGATACTCTGGGCATTGCTACAGCCAGTGGATACCCTGGGCCTTGCTATAGCCCGTGGATACCCTGAGCCTTGCTATAGCCAGTGGATACCCTGGGCCTTGCTTTAGCCAGAGGATACCCTGAGCCTTGCTATAGCCAGTGGATACCCTGGGCCTTGCTATAGCCAGTGGATACCCTGTGCTTTGCTACAGCCAGTGGATACCCTGGGCCTTCCTATAGCCATTGGATACCCTGGGCCTTGCTACAGCCAGTGGATACCCTAAGCTTTGCTCCAGCCAATTGATACCCTGGGCCTTGCTCCAGCCAGTGGATAACCTGGGCCTTACTATAGCCAGTGGATACCCTGGGCCTTGCTCCAGCCAGTGGATACCCTGGGCCTTGCTACAGCCAGTGGATACTCTGGGCTTTGCTACAGCCAGTGGGTACCTGGGCCTTGCTACAGCCCGTGGATACCCTGGGCCTTGCTACAGTGAGTGGATACCCTGAGCCTTGCTACAGCCAGTGGATACCCTGGGCCTAGCTACAGTCAGTGGATACCCTGGGCCTGGCTACAGCCAGTGGATACTCTGGGCTTTGCTACAGCCAGTGGGTACCTGGGCCTTGCTACAGCCCGTGGATACCCTGGGCCTTGCTACAGTGAGTGGATACCCTGAGCCTTGCTACAGCCAGTGGATACCCTGAGCCTTGCTACAGTCATTGGATACCCTGGGCCTTGCTACAGCCAGTGGATACCCTGGGCCCTGCTACAGCCCGTGGATACCCTGGGCCTTGCTACAGTCAGTGGATACCCTGGGCCTTGCTACAGTCAGTGGATACCCTGGGCCTTGCTACAGCCAGTGGATACCCTGGTCCTTGCTATAGCCAGTGGATACTCTGGGCATTGCTACAGCCAGTGGATACCCTGGGCCTTGCTATAGCCCGTGGATACCCTGAGCCTTGCTATAGTCAGTGGATACCCGGGGCCTTGCTACAGCCCGTGGATACCCTGGGCCTTGCTACAGTGAGTGGATACCCTGAGCCTTGCTACAGCCAGTGGATACCCTGGGCCTTGCTACAGTCAGTGGATACCCTGGGCCTTGCTACAGCCCGTGGATACCCTGGGCCTTGCTACAGCGAGTGGATACCCTGAGCCTTGCTACAGCCTGTGGACACCCTGGACCTTGCTACAGCCAGTGGATACCCTGGGCCTTGCTACAGCCAGTGGATACCCTGGGCCTTGCTATAGACAGTGGATACTCTGGGGCTTGCTACAGCCAGTGGATACCCTGGGCCTTGCTATAGACAGTTGATACCCTGAGCCTTGCTATAGCCAGTGGATACCCTGGGCCTTGCTATAGCAAGTGGATACTCTGGGCCTTGCTATAGCCAGTGGATACCCTGGGCCTTGCTATAGCCAGTGGATACCCTGAGCCTTGCTATAGCCAGTGGATACCCTGGGCCTTGCTATAGCCAGTGGATACCCTGTGCCATGCTCCAGCCAGTGGATACCCTGGGCCTTGCTATAGACAGTGGAAAACCTGGGCCTTGCTATAGCCAGTGGATACCCTGGGTCTTGCTCCAACCAGTGGATACCCTGCGCCTTGCTACAGCCCGTGGATACCCTGAGCCTTGCTACAGCCCTTGGAAACCCTGAGCCTTGCTACAGCCAGAGGATACCCTGGGCCTTGCTACAGCCAGAGGATACTCTGGGCTTTGCTACAGCCAATGGATACCCTGGGCCTTGCTACAGTCCGTGGATACCATGGGTCTTGCTCCAGCCAGTGGATACCCTGAGCCTTGCTACAGCAGTGGATACTCTGGGCTTTGCTACAGCCAGTGGAAACCCTGGACCTTGCTACAGCCCGCGGGTACCCTGGGCCTTGCTACAGCGAGTGGATACCCTGAGCCTTGCTACAGCCAGCGGATACCCTGGGCCTTGCTACAGCCAGTGGATACCCTGGGCCTTGTTATAGCCAGAGGATTCTCTGGGCCTTGCTACAGCCAGTGGATACCCTGGGCCTTGCTATAGCCAGTGGATTCCCTGAGCCTAGCTATAGCCAGTGGATACCCTTGGCCTTGCTATAGCCAGTGGATACCCTGGGCCTTTCTATAACCAGAGGATACCCTGTGCCTTGCTACAGCCAGTGGATACCCTGGGTCTCGCTACAGCCAGTGGATACCCTGGGTCTTGCTACAGCCCGTGGATACCCTGCGCCTTGCTACAGCCAGTGGATACCCTGGGCCTTGCTACAGCCAGTGGATACCCTGGGTCTTGCTCCAGCCAGTAGATACCCTGAGCCTTTCTACAGCCATTGGATACCCTGGGCCTTGCTACATTCAGTGGATACCCTGGGCCTTGCTACAGTCAGTGGATACCCTGTGCCTTGCTACAGCCAGTGGATACCCTGGGCCTTGCTATAGACAGTGGAAACCCTGGGCCTTGCTATAGCCAGTGGATACCCTGGGTCTTGCTCCAACCAGTGGATACCCTGAGCCTTGCTACAGCCCTTGGAAACCCTGAGCCTTGCTACAGCCAGAGGATACCCTGGGCCTTGCTACAGCCAGAGGATACTCTGGGCTTTGCTACAGCCAATGGATACCCTGGGCCTTGCTACAGTCCGTGGATACCATGGGTCTTGCTCCAGCCAGTGGATACCATGAGCCTTGCTACAGCCAGTGGATACTCTGGGCTTTGCTACAGCCAGTGGAAACCCTGGACCTTGCTACAGCCCGTGGATACCCTGGGCCTTGCTACAGCGAGTGGATACCCTGAGCTTTGCTACAGCCAGTGGACACCCTGGGCCTTGTTATAGCCAGAGGATTCTCTGGGCCTTGCTACAGCCAGTGGATACCCTGGGCCTTGCTATAGCCAGTGGATTCCCTGAGCCTAGCTATAGCCAGTGGATACCCTGGGCCTTGCTATAGCCAGTGGATACCCTGGGCCTTTCCATAGCCAGAGGATACCCTGTGCCTTGCTAGAGCCAGTGGATACCCTGGGTCTCGCTACAGCCAGTGGTTACCCTGGGTCATGCTACAGCCCGTGGATACCCTGCGCCTTGCTACAGCCAGAGGATACCCTGGGCCTTGCGACAGGCAGTGGATACCCTGCGCCTTGCTACAGCCAGTGGATACCCTGGGCCTTGCTACAGCCAGTGGATACCCTGGGTCTTTCTCCAGCCAGTAGATACCCTGAGCCTTTCTACAGCCAGTGGATACCCTGGGCCTTGCTACAGTCAGTGGATACCCTGGGCCTTGCTACAGTCAGTGGATACCCTGGGCCTTGCTACAGCCAGTGGATACCCTGGGCCTTGCTATAGCCAGTGGATACTCTGGGCATTGCTACAGCCAGTGGATACCCTGGGCCTTGCTATAGCCCGTGGATACCCTGAGCCTTGCTATAGCCAGTGGATACCCTGGGCCTTGCTTTAGCCAGAGGATACCCTGAGCCTTGCTATAGCCAGTGGATACCCTGGGCGTTGCTATAGCCAGAGGATACCCTGTGCCTTGCTACAGCCAGTGGATACCCTGGGCCTTGCTATAGCCATTGGATACCCTGGGCCTTGCTACAGCCAGTTGATACCCTAAGCATTGCTACAGCCAGTGGATACCCTGCGCCTTGCTACAGACAGTAGAAACCCTGGACCTTGCTACAGCCGGTGTATACCCTGGCCTTGCTACAGCCAGTGGATACCCTAAGCATTGCTCCAGCCAATCGATACCCTGGGCCTTGCTCCAGCCAGTGGATAACCTGGGCCTTACTATAGCCAGTGGATACACTGGGCCTTGCTCCAGCCAGTGGATACCCTGGGCCTTGCTACAGCCAGTGGATACTCTGGGCTTTGCTACAGCCAGTGGGTACCTGGGCCTTGCTACAGCCCGTGGATACCCTGGGCCTTGCTACAGTGAGTGATACCCTGAGCCTTGCTACAGCCAGTGGATACCCTGGGCCTTGCTACAGTCAGTGGATACCCTGTGCCTTGCTACAGCCAGTGGATACTCTGGGCTTTGCTACAGCCAGTGGGTACCTGGGCCTTGCTACAGCCCGTGGATACCCTGGGCCTTGCTACAGTGAGTGGATACCCTGAGCCTTGCTACAGCCAGTGGATACCCTGAGCCTTGCTACAGTCATTGGATACCCTGGGCCTTGCTACAGCCAGTGGATACCCTGGGCCCTGCTACAGCCCGTGGATACCCTGGGCCTTGCTACAGTCAGTGGATATCCTGGGCCTTGCTACAGTCAGTGGATACCATGGGCCTTGCTACAGCCAGTGGATACCCTGGTCCTTGCTATAGCCAGAGGATACTCTGGGCATTGCTACAGCCAGTGGATACCCTGGGCCTTGCTATAGCCCGTGGATACCCTGAGCCTTGCTATAGTCAGTGGATACCCTGGGCCTTGCTACAGCCCGTGGATACCCTGGGCCTTGCTACAGTGAGTGGATACCCTGAGCCTTGCTACAGCCAGTGGATACCCTGGGCCTTGCTACAGTCAGTGGATACCCTGGGCCTTGCTACAGCCCGTGGATACCCTGGGCCTTGCTACAGCGAGTGGATACCCTGAGCCTTGCTACAGCCTGGGGACACCCTGGACCTTGCTACAGCCAGTGGATACCCTGGGCCTTGCTACAGCCAGTGGATACCCTGGGCCTTGCTATAGCCAGTGGATACTCTGGGCCTTGCTACAGCCAGTTGATACCCTGGGCCTTGCTATAGACAGTTGATACCCTGAGCCTTGCTATAGCCAGTGGATACCCTGGGCCTTGCTATAGCAAGTGGATACTCTGGGCCTTGCTATAGCCAGTGGATACCCTGGGCCTTGCTATAGCCAGTGGATACCCTGAGCCTTGCTATAGCCAGTGGATACCCTGGGCCTTGCAATAGCCAGTGGATACCCTGTGCCTTGCTCCAGCCAGTGGATACCCTGGGCCTTGCTATAGACAATGGAAACCCTGGGCCTTGCTATAGCCAGTGAATACCCTGGGTCTTGCTCCAACCAGTGGATACCCTGCGCCTTGCTACAGCCCGTGGATACCCTGAGCCTTGCTACAGCCCTTGGAAACCCTGAGCCTTGCTACAGCCAGAGGATACCCTGGGCCTTGCTACAGCCAGAGGATACTCTGGGCTTTGCTACAGCCAATGGATACCCTGGGCCTTGCTACAGTCCGTGGATACCATGGGTCTTGCTCCAGCCAGTGGATACCCTGAGCCTTGCTACAGCCAGTGGATACTCTGGGCCCTGCTACAGCCCGTGGATACCCTGGGCCTTGCTACAGTCAGTGGATACCCTGGGCCTTGCTACAGTCAGTGGATACCCTGTGCCTTGCTACAGCCAGTGGATACCCTGGGCCTTGCTATAGCCATTGGATACCCTGGGCCTTGCTACAGCGAGTTGATACCCTAAGCATTGCTACAGCCAGTGGATACCCTGCGCCTTGCTACAGCCAGTAGAAACCCTGGACCTTGCTACAGCCAGTGTATACCCTGGGCATTGCTACAGCCAGTGGATACCCTAAGCATTGCTCCAGCCAATTGATACCCTGGGCCTTGCTCCAGCCAGTGGATAACCTGGGCCTTACTATAGCCAGTGGATACCCTGGGCCTTGCTCCAGCCAGTGGATACCCTGGGCCTTGCTACAGCCAGTGGATACTCTGGGCTTTGCTACAGCCAGTGGGTACCTGGGCCTTGCTACAGCCCGTGGATACCCTGGGCCTTGCTACAGTGAGTGGATACCCTGAGCCTTGCTACAGCCAGTGGATACCCTGGGCCTAGCTACAGTCAGTGGATACCCTGGGCCTGGCTTCAGCCAGTGGATACTCTGGGCTTTGCTACAGCCAGTGGGTACCTGGGCCTTTCTACAGCCCGTGGATACCCTGGGCCTTGCTACAGTGAGTGGATACCCTGAGCCTTGCTACAGCCAGTGGATACCCTGAGCCTTGTTACAGTCATTGGATACCCTGGGCCTTGCTACAGCCAGTGGATACCCTGGGCCCTGCTACAGCCCGTGGATACCCTGGGCCTTGCTACAGTCAGTGGATACCCTGGGCCTTGCTACAGTCAGTGGATACCCTGGGCCTTGCTACAGCCAGTGGATACCCTGGTCCTTGCTATAGCCAGTGGATACTCTGGGCATTGCTACAGCCAGTGGATACCCTGGGCCTTGCTATAGCCCGTGGATACCCTGAGCCTTGCTATAGTCAGTGGATACCCGGGGCCTTGCTACAGCCCGTGGATACCCTGGGCCTTGCTACAGTGAGTGGATACCCTGAGCCTTGCTACAGCCAGTGGATACCCTGGGCCTTGCTACAGTCAGTGGATACCCTGGGCCTTGCTACAGCCCGTGGATACCCTGGGCCTTGCTACAGCGAGTGGATACCCTGAGCCTTGCTACAGCCTGTGGACACCCTGGACCTTGCTACAGCCAGTGGATACCCTGGGCCTTGCTACAGCCAGTGGATACCCTGGGCCTTGCTATAGCCAGTGGATACTCTGGGGCTTGCTACAGCCAGTGGATACCCTGGGCCTTGCTATAGACAGTTGATACCCTGAGCCTTGCTATAGCCAGTGGATACCCTGGGCCTTGCTATAGCAAGTGGATACTCTGGGCCTTGCTATAGCCAGTGGATTCCCTGGGCCTTGCTATAGCCAGTGGATACCCTGAGCCTTGCTATAGCCAGTGGATACCCTGGGCCTTGCTATAGCCAGTGGATACCCTGTGCCATGCTCCAGCCAGTGGATACCCTGGGCCTTGCTATAGACAGTGGAAAACCTGGGCCTTGCTATAGCCAGTGGATACCCTGGGTCTTGCTCCAACCAGTGGATACCCTGCGCCTTGCTACAGCCCATGGATACCCTGAGCCTTGCTACAGCCCTTGGAAACCCTGAGCCTTGCTACAGCCAGAGGATACCCTGGGCCTTGCTACAGCCAGAGGATACTCTGGGCTTTGCTACAGCCAATGGATACCCTGGGCCTTGCTACAGTCCGTGGATACCATGGGTCTTGCTCCAGCCAGTGGATACCCTGAGCCTTGCTACAGCCAGTGGATACTCTGGGCTTTGCTACAGCCAGTGGAAACCCTGGACCTTGCTACAGCCCGCGGGTACCCTGGGCCTTGCTACAGCGAGTGGATACCCTGAGCCTTGCTACAGCCAGCGGATACCCTGGGCCTTGCTACAGCCAGTGGATACCCTGGGCCTTGTTATAGCCAGAGGATTCTCTGGGCCTTGCTACAGCCAGTGGATACCCTGGGCCTTGCTATAGCCAGTGGATTCCCTGAGCCTAGCTACAGCCAGTGGATACCCTTGGCCTTGCTATAGCCAGTGGATACCCTGGGCCTTTCTATAACCAGAGGATACCCTGTGCCTTGCTACAGCCAGTGGATACCCTGGGTCTCGCTACAGCCAGTGGATACCCTGGGTTTTGCTACAGCCCGTGGATACCCTGCGCCTTGCTACAGCCAGTGGATACCCTGGGCCTTGCTACAGCCAGTGGATACCCTGGGTCTTGCTCCAGCCAGTAGATACCCTGAGCCTTTCTACAGCCATTGGATACCCTGGGCCTTGCTACATTCAGTGGATACCCTGGGCCTTTCTACAGTCAGTGGATACCCTGTGCCTTGCTACAGCCAGTGGATACCCTGGGCCTTGCTATAGACAGTGGAAACCCTGGGCCTTGCTATAGCCAGTGGATACCCTGGGTCTTGCTCCAACGAGTGGATACCCTGAGCCTTGCTACAGCCCTTGGAAACCCTGAGCCTTGCTACAGCCAGAGGATACTCTGGGCCTTGCTACAGCCAGAGGATACTCTGGGCTTTGCTACAGCCAGTGGAAACCCTGGACCTTGCTACAGCCCGTGGATACCCTGGGCCTTGCTACAGCGAGTGGATACCCTGAGCCTTGCTACAGCCAGTGGACACCCTGGGCCTTGTTATAGCCAGAGGATTCTCTGGGCCTTGCTACAGCCAGTGGATACCCTGGGCCTTGCTATAGCCAGTGGATTCCCTGAGCCTAGCTATAGCCAGTGGATACCCTGTGCCTTGCTATAGCCAGTGGATACCCTGGGCCTTTCCATAGCCAGAGGATACCCTGTGCCTTGCTAGAGCCAGTGGATACCCTGGGTCTCGCTACAGCCAGTGGACACCCTGGGTCATGCTACAGCCCGTGGATACCCTGCGCCTTGCTACAGCCAGAGGATACCCTGGGCCTTGCGACAGCCAGTGGATACCCTGCGCCTTGCTACAGCCAGTGGATACCCTGGGCCTTGCTACAGCCAGTGGATACCCTGGGTCTTTCTCCAGCCAATAGATACCCTGAGCCTTTCTACAGCCAGTGGATACCCTGGGCCTTGCTACAGTCAGTGGATACCCTGGGCCTTGCTACAGTCAGTGGATACCCTGGGCCTTGCTACAGCCAGTGGATACCCTGGGCCTTGCTATAGCCAGTGGATACTCTGGGCATTGCTACAGCCAGTGGATACCCTGGGCCTTGCTATAGCCCGTGGATACCCTGAGCCTTGCTATAGCCAGTGGATACCCTGGGCCTTGCTTTAGCCAGAGGATACCCTGAGCCTTGCTATAGCCAGTGGATACCCTGGGCCTTGCTATAGCCAGTGGATACCCTGTGCCTTGCTACAGCCAGTGGATACCCTGGGCCTTGCTATAGCCATTGGATACCCTGGGCCTTGCTACAGCCAGTTGATACCCTAAGCATTGCTACAGCCAGTGGATACCCTGCGCCTTGCTACAGCCAGTAGAAACCCTGGACCTTGCTACAGCCGGTGTATACCCTGGCCTTGCTACAGCCAGTGGATACCCTAAGCATTGCTCCAGCCAATCGATACCCTGGGCCTTGCTCCAGCCAGTGGATAACCTGGGCCTTACTATAGCCAGTGGATACCCTGGGCCTTGCTCCAGCCAGTGGATACCCTGGGCCTTGCTACAGCCAGTGGATACTCTGGGCTTTGCTACAGCCAGTGGGTACCTGGGCCTTGCTACAGCCCGTGGATACCCTGGGCCTTGCTACAGTGAGTGGATACCCTGAGCCTTGCTACAGCCAGTGGATACCCTGGGCCTTGCTACAGTCAGTGGATACCCTGTGCCTTGCTACAGCCAGTGGATACTCTGGGCTTTGCTACAGCCAGTGGGTACCTGGGCCTTGCTACAGCCCGTGGATACCCTGGGCCTTGCTACAGTGAGTGGATACCCTGAGCCTTGCTACAGCCAGTGGATACCCTGAGCCTTGCTACAGTCATTGGATACCCTGGGCCTTGCTACAGCCAGTGGATACCCTGGGCCCTGCTACAGCCCGTGGATACCCTGGGCCTTGCTACAGTCAGTGGATACCCTGGGCCTTGCTACAGTCAGTGGATACCCTGGGCCTTGCTACAGCCAGTGGATACCCTGGTCCTTGCTATAGCCAGAGGATACTCTGGGCATTGCTACAGCCAGTGGATACCCTGGGCCTTGCTATAGCCCGTGGATACCCTGAGCCTTGCTATAGTCAGTGGATACCCTGGGCCTTGCTACAGCCCGTGGATACCCTGGGCCTTGCTACAGTGAGTGGATACCCTGAGCCTTGCTACAGCCAGTGGATACCCTGGGCCTTGCTACAGTCAGTGGATACCCTGGGCCTTGCTACAGCCCGTGGATACCCTGGGCCTTGCTACAGCGAGTGGATACCCTGAGCCTTGCTACAGCCTGGGGACACCCTGGACCTTGCTACAGCCAGTGGATACCCTGGGCCTTGCTACAGCCAGTGGATACCCTGGGCCTTGCTATAGCCAGTGGATACTCTGGGCCTTGCTACAGCCAGTTGATACCCTGGGCCTTGCTATAGACAGTTGATACCCTGAGCCTTGCTATAGCCAGTGGATACCCTGGGCCTTGCTATAGCAAGTGGATACTCTGGGCCTTGCTATAGCCAGTGGATACCCTGGGCCTTGCTATAGCCAGTGGATACCCTGAGCCTTGCTATAGCCAGTGGATACCCTGGGCCTTGCTATAGCCAGTGGATACCCTGTGCCTTGCTCCAGCCAGTGGATACCCTGGGCCTTGCTATAGACAATGGAAACCCTGGGCCTTGCTATAGCCAGTGAATACCCTGGGTCTTGCTCCAACCAGTGGATACCCTGCGCCTTGCTACAGCCCGTGGATACCCTGAGCCTTGCTACAGCCCTTGGAAACCCTGAGCCTTGCTACAGCCAGAGGATACCCTGGGCCTTGCTACAGCCAGAGGATACTCTGGGCTTTGCTACAGCCAATGGATACCCTGGGCCTTGCTACAGTCCGTGGATACCATGGGTCTTGCTCCAGCCAGTGGATACCCTGAGCCTTGCTACAGCCAGGAGATACTCTGGGCTTTGCTACAGCCAGTGGAAACCCTGGACCTTGCTACAGCCCGCGGGTACCCTGGGCCTTACTACAGCGATTGGATACCCTGAGCCTTGCTACAGCCAGCGGATACCCTGGGTCTTGCTACAGCCAGTGGATACCCTGGGCCTTGTTATAGCCAGAGGATTCTCTGGGCCTTGCTACAGCCAGTGGATACCCTGGGCCTTGCTATAGCCAGTGGATACCCTGGGCCTTTCTATAACCAGAGGATACCCTGTGCCTTGCTACAGCCAGTGGATACCCTGGGTCTCGCTACAGCCAGTGGAAACCCTGGGTCTTGCTACAGCCCGTGGATACCCTGCGCCTTGCTACAGCCAGTGGATACCCTGGGCCTTGCTACAGCCAGTGGATACCCTGGGTCTTGCTCCAGCCAGTAGATACCCTGAGCCTTTCTACAGCCATTGGATACCCTGGGCCTTGCTACATTCAGTGGACACCCTGGGCCTTGCTACAGTCAGTGGATACCCTGGGCCTTGCTACAGCCAGTGGATACCCTGGGCCTTGCTATAGCCAGTGGATACTCTGGGCATTGCTACAGCCAGTGGATACCCTGGGCCTTGCTATAGCCCGTGGATACCCTGAGCCTTGCTATAGCCAGTGGATACCCTGGCCTTGCTATAGCCAGTGGATACTCAGGGCCTTGCTATAGCCAGTGGATACCCTGGTCCTTGCTATAGCCAGTGGATACTCTGGGCATTGCTACAGCCAGTGGATACCCTGGGCCTTGCTATAGCCCGTGGATACCCTGAGCCTTGCTATAGTCAGTGGATACACTGGGCCTTGCTACAGCCCGTGGATACCCTGGGCCTTGCTACAGTGAGTGGATACCCTGAGCCTTGCTACAGCCAGTGGATACCCTGGGCCTTGCTACAGTCAGTGGATACCCTGGGCCTTGCTACAGCCAATTACTTCACAGTCAGTGAGGGGCAATGCTTTGTGGCTAGCCAGCAGATACGGGTATACAGAACGGACTGAGCGCGCATGCGCCCAATGACTTCACATTCAGTGAGGGGCAATGCTTTGTGGCTAGCCAGCAGATACGGGTATACAGTATGGACTGAGTGCGCATGCGCCCAATTACTTCACATTCAGCGAGGGGCAATGCTTTGTGGCTAGCCAGCAGATACGGGTACACAGTATGGACTGAGTGCGCATGCGCCCAATGACTTCACATTCAGCGAGGGACAATGCTTTGTGGCTAGCCAGCAGATACGAGTACACAGTATGGACTGAGCGCGCATGCGCCCAATGACTTAGCATTCAGCGAGGGGCAATGCTTTGTGGCTAGCCAGCAGATACGGGTATACAGTATGGACTGAGCTCGCATGCGCCCAATGACTTCACATTCAGTGAGGGTCAATGCTTTGTGGCTAGCCAGCAGATACGGGTATACAGTATGGACTGAGCGCGCATGCGCCTAATGACTTAACATTCAGCGAGGGGCAATGCTTTGTGGCTAGCCACCAGATACGGGTATACAGTATGGACTGAGAGCGCATGCGCCTAATGACTTAACATTCAGCGAGGGGCAATGCCTTGTGGCTAGCCAGCAGATACAGGTACACAGTATGGACTGAGCACGCATGCGCCCAATGACTTCACATTCAGCGAGGGGCAATGCTTTGTGGCTAGCCAGCAGATACGGGTATACAGTATGGACTAAGTGCGCATGCGCCCAATGACTTCACATTCAGCGAGGGGCAATGCTTTGTGGCTAACCAGCAGATACGGGTACACAGTATGGACTGAGCACGCATGCGCCCAATGACTTCACATTCAGCGAGGGGCAATGCTTTGTGGCTAACCAGCAGATACGGGTACACAGTATGGACTGAGTGCGCATGCGCCCAATGACTTCACATTCAGCGAGGGGCAATGCTTTGTGGCTAGCCAGCAGATACGGGTACACAGTATGGACTGAGTGCGCATGCGCCCAATGACTTCACATTCAGCGAGGGGCAATGCTTTGTGGCTAGCCAGCAGATACGAGTACACAGTATGGACTGAGTGCGCATGCGCCCAATTACTTCACATTCAGCGAGGGGCAATGCTTTTTGGCTAGCCAGCAGATACGGGTACACAGTATGGACTGAGTGCGCATGCGCCCAATGACTTCACATTCAGCGAGGGACAACGCCTTGTGGCTAGCCAGCAGATACGAGTACACAGTGTGGACTGAGCGCGCATGCGCCCAATTACTTAGCATTCAGCGAGGGGCAATGCATTGTGGCTAGCCAGCAGATACGGGTATACAGTAAGGACTGAGTGCGCATGCGCCCAATGACTTCACATTCAGCGAGGGTCAATGTTTTGCGGCTAACCAGCAGATACTGGTACACAGTATGGACTGAGCACGCATGCGCCCAATGACTTCACATTCAGCGAGGGGCAATGCTTTGTGGCTAACCAGCAGATACGGGTACACAGTATGGACTGAGTGCGCATGCGCCGAATGACTTCACATTCAGCGAGGGGCAATGCTTCGTGGCTAGCCAGCAGATACGAGTACACAGTATGGACTAAGCGCGCATGCGCCCAATGACTTAGCATTCAGCGAGGGGCAATGTTTTGTGGCTAGCCAGCAGATACGGGTATACAGTATGGACTGAGCGCGCATGCGCCCAATGACTTCATATTCAGCGAGGGGCAATGCTTTGTGGCTAGCCAGCAGATACGGGTACACAGTATGGACTGAGCGCGCATGCGCCCAATGACTTAACATTCAGTGAGTGTCAATGCTTTGTGGCTAGCCAGCAGATACGGGTATACCGTATGGACTGAGCGCGCATGCGCCTAATGACTTAACATTCAGCGAGGGGCAATGCTTTGTGGCTAGCCACCAGATACGGGTATACAGTATGGACTGAGCGCGCATGCGCCTAATGACTTAACATTCAGCGAGGGGCAATGCTTTGTGGCTAGCCAGCAGATACGGGTACACAGTATGGACTGAGCACGCATGCGCCCAATGACTTCACATTCAGCGAGGGGCAATGACTTGTGGCTAGCCAGCAGATACGGGTATACAGTATGGACTGACTGCGCATGTGCCCAATGACTTCACATTCAGCGAGGGGCTATGCTTTGTGGCTAGCCAGCAGATACGGGTTTACAGTATGGACTGAGCGCGCATGCGCCCAATGGCTTCACAGTCAGTGAGGAGCAATGCTTTGTGGCTAGCCAACAGATACGGGTATACAGAACGGACAGAGCGCGCATGCGCCCAATGACTTCACATTAGCGAGGGGCAATGCTTTGTGGCTAGCCAGCAGATACGGGTATACAGTATGGACTGAGTGCACATGCGCCCAATTACTTCACATTCAGCGAGGGGCAATGCTTTGTGGCTAACCAGCAGATACGTGTACACAGTATGGACTGAGCACGCATGCGCCCAATGACTTCACATTCAGCGAGGGGCAATGCTTTGTGGCTAGCCAGCAGATACGGGTACACACTATGGACTGAGCGTGCATGCGCCCAATGACTTAACATTCAGCGAGGGGCAATGCTTTTTGGCCAGCCAGCAGATACGGGTACACAGTATGGTCTGAGCGTGCATGCGCCCAATGACTTAACATTCAGCGAGGGGCAATGCTTTGCGGCCATCCAGCAGATACGGGTATACAGTATGGACTGAGCGCGCATGCGCCCAGTGACTTCACATTCAGCGAGGGGCAATACTTTGTGGCCAGCCAGCAGATACGGGTATACAGTATGGACCGAGCGCGCATGCGCCTATTGACTTAACATTCAGCGAGGGGCAATGCTTTGTGGCTAGCCAGCAGATACGGGTATACAGTATTGACTGAGTGCGCATGCGCCCAATGACTTCACATTCAGTGAGGGGCAATGCTTTGTGGCTAGCCAGCAGTTACGGGTATACAGTATGGACTGAGTGCGCATGCTCCCAATGACCTCACATTCAGCGAGGGGCTATGCTTTGTGGCTAGCCAGCAGATACGGGTTTACAGTATGGACTGAGCGCGCATGCGCCCAATTGCTTCACAGTCAGTGAGGGGCAATGCTTTGTGGCTAGCCAGCAGATACGGGTATTCAGAACGGACAGAGCGCGCATGCGCCCAATGACATCACATTAGCGAGGGGCAATGCTTTGTGGCTAGCCAGCAGATACGGGTATACAGTATGGACTGAGTGCGCATGCGCCCAATTACTTCACATTCAGCGAGGGGCAAAGTTTTGTGGCTAGCCAGCAGATACGGGTACACACTTTGGACTGAGCGTGCATGCGCCCAATGACTTAACATTCAGCGAGGGGCAATGCTTTGTGGCCAGCCAGCAGATACGGGTACACAGTATGGACTGAGCGTGCATGCGCCCAATGACTTAACATTCAGCGAGGGGCAATGCTTTGTGGCCAGCCAGCAGATACGGGTATACAGTATGGACTGAGTGCGCATGCGCCCAATGACTTCACGTTCAGCGAGGGGCAATGCTTTGTGGCTAGCCATCAGATACGGGTACACAGTATGGACTGAGCGCGCATGCGCCCAGTGACTTCACATTCAGCGAGGGGCAATGCCTTGTGGCCAGCCAGCAGATACGGGTATACAGTATGGAACGAGCGCGCATGCGCCCAATGACTTAACATTCATTGAGGGGCAATGATTTGTGGCTAGCCAGCAGATACGGGTATACAGTATGGACTGAGTGCGCATGCGCCCAATGACTTCACATTCAGCGAGGGGCAATGCTTTGTGGCTAGCCAGAAGATACGGGTACACAGCATGGACTGAGCGCGCATGCGCCCAATGACTTCACATTCAGCGAGGGGCAATGCTTTGTGGCTAGCCAGCAGATACGGGTATACAGTATGGACTGAGCGCGCATGCGCCCAATGACTTCACATTCAGCGAGGGGCAATGCTTTGTGGCTAGCCAGCAGATACGGGTATACAGTATGGACTGAGCGCGCATGCGCCCAATGACTTCACATTCAGCGAGGGGCAATGCTTTGTGGCTAGCCATCAGATACGGGTACACAGTATGGACTGAGAGCGCATGCGCCCAGTGACTTCACATTCATCGAGGGGCAATGCTTTGTGGCTAGCCAGCAGATACGAGTATACAGTATGGACTGAGCGCGCATGCGCCCAATGATTTCACATTCAGCGAGGGGCAAAGCTTTGTGGCTAGCCAGCAGATACGGGTATACAGTATGGACTGAGTGCGCATGCGCCCAATGACTTCACATTCAGCGAGGGGCAATGCTTTTTGGCTAGCCAGCAGATACGGGTATACAGTATGGACTGAGTGCGCATGCGCCCAATGACTTCACATTCAGCGAGGGGCAATGCTTTGTGGCTAGCCAGCAGATACGGGTATACAGTACAGACAGAGTGCGCATGCGCCCAATGACTTCACATTCAGCGTGGGGCAATGCTTTGTGGCTAGCCAGCAGATACGGGTATACAGTACAGACTGAGTGCGCATGCGCCCAATGACTTCACATTCAGCGAGGGGCAATGCTTTGTGGCTAGCCAGCAGATACGGGTATACATTATGGACTGAGTGCGCATGCGCCCAATGACTTCACATTCAGTGAGGGGCAATGCTTTGTGGCTAGCCAGCAGATACGGGTATACAGAACGGACTGAGCGCGCATGCGCCCAATGACTTCACATTCAGTGAGGGACAATGCTTTGTGGCTAGCCAGCAGATACGGGTATACAGAACGGACTGAGCGCGCATGCGCCCAATGACTTCACATTCAGCGAGGGGAAATGCTTTGTGGCTAGCCAGCAGATACGGGTATACAATATGGACTGAGTGCGCATGCGCCCAATTACTACACATTCTGCGAGGGGCAATGCTTTGTGGCTAGCCAGCAGATACGGGTATACAGTATGGACTGAATGCGCATGTGCCCAATGACTTAACATTCAGCGAGGGGCAATAATTTTTTGGGTAGCCAGCAGATACGGGTATACAGTATGGACTGAGTGCGCATGCGCCCAATGACTTCACATTCAGCGGGGGGCAATGTTTGTGGCTAGCCAGCAGATACGGGAACACAGTTTGGACTGAGCGCGCATGCGCCCAATGACTTCACATTCAGCAAGGGGCAATGCTTTGTGGCTAGCCATCAGATACGGGTACACAGTATGGACTGAGTGCGCATGGGCCCAATGTCTTCACATTCAGCGAGGGGCAATGCTTTGTGGCTAGCCAGCAGACACGAGTATACAGTATGGACTGAGCGCGCATGCGCCCAATGACTTAACATTCAGTGCGGGGCAATGCTTTGTGGCTAGCCAGCAGATACGGGTATACAGTATGGACTAAGTGCGCATGCGCCCAATGATTTCACATTCAGCGAGGGGCAATGCTTTGTGGCTAGCCAGCAGATACGGGTATACAGTATGGTCTGAGTGCGCATGCGCCCAATGACTTCACATTCAGCGAGGGGCAATGCTTTGTGGCTAGCCAGCAGGTACAGGTATACAGTATAGACTGCGTGCGCATGCGCCCATTGACTTCACATTCAGCGAGGGGCAATGCTTTGTGGCTAGCCAGCAGATACGGGTATACAGTATGGACTAAGTGCGCATGCGCCCAATGACTTCACATTCAGCGAGGGGCAATGCATTGTGGCTAGCCAGCAGATACGGGTATACAGTATGGACTGAGTGCGCATGCGCCCAATGACTTCACATTCAGCGAGGGGCAATGCTTTGTGGCTAGCCAGAAGGTACGGGTATATAGAACGGACTGAGTGCGCATGCGCCCAATGACTTCACATTCAGTGAGGGGCAATGCTTTCTGGCTAGCCAGCAGATACGGGTATACAGAACGGACTGAGCGCGCATGCGCCCAATGACTTCACATTCAGCGAGGGGCAATGCTTTGTGGCTAGCCAGCAGATACGGGTATACAGTATGGACTGAGCGCGCATGCGCCCAATGGCTCCACATTCAGCGAGGGGCAATGCTTTGTGGCTAGCCAGCAGATACGGGTGTACAGTACAGACTGATTGCGCATGCGCCCAATGACTTCACATTCAGCGAGGGGCATTGCTGTGTGGCTAGCCAGCAGATACGGGTATACAGTATGGACTGAGTGCGCATGCGCCCAATGACTTCCCATCCTGCGACGGGCAATGCTTTGTGGCTAGCCAGCAGATACGGGTATACAGTATGGACTGAGTGCGCATGCGCCCAATGACTTCACATTCAGTTAGGGGCAATGCTTTGTGGCTAGCCAGCAGATACGGGTATACAGAACGGGCTGAGCGCGCGTGCGCCCAATGACTTCACATTCAGTGAGGGACAATGCTTTGTGGCTAGCCAGCAGATACGGGTATACAGTATGAACTGAGTGCGCATGCGCCAATGACTTCACATTCAGTGAGGGGCAATGCTTTGTGGTTAGCCAGCAGATACGGGTATACAGTATGGACTGAGTGCGCATGCGCCCAATGACTTCACATTCAGTGAGGGGCAATGCTTAGTGGCTAGCCAGCAGTTACGGGTATACAGTATGGACTGAGTGCGCATGCTCCCAATGACTTCACATTCAGCGAGGGGCTATGCTTTGTGGCTAGCCAGCAGATACGGGTTAACAGTATGGACTGAGCGCGCATGCGCCCAATGACTTCACAGTCAGTGAGGGGCAATGCTTTGTGGCTAGCCAGCAGATACGGGTATACAGAACGGACAGAGCGCGCAGGCGCCCAATGACTTCACATTCAGCGAGGGGCAATGCTTTGTGGCTAGCCAGCAGATACGGGTATACAGTATGGACTGAGTGCGCATGCGCCCAATTACTTCACATTCAGCGAGGGGCAATGCATTGTGGCTAACCAGCAGATACGTGTACACAGTATGGACTGAGCACGCATGCGGCCAATGACTTCACATTCAGCGAGGGGCAATGCTTTGAGGCTAGCCAGGAGATACGGGTATACAGTATGGACTGAGCTCGCATGCGCCCAATGACTTCACATTCAGTGACGGTCAATGCTTTGTGGCTAGCCAGCAGATACGGGTATACAGTATGGACTGAGCGCGCATGCACCTAATGACTTAACATTCAGCGAGGGGCAATGCTTTGTGGCTAGCCACCAGATACGGGTATACAGTATGGACTGAGCGCGCATGCGCCTAATGACTTAACATTCAGCGAGGGGCAATGCTTTGTGGCTAGCCAGCAGATACAGGTACACAGTATGGACTGAGCACGCATGTGCCCAATGACTTCACATTCAGCGAGGGGCAATGCTTTGTGGCTAGCCAGCAGATACGGGTATACAGTATGGACTGAGTGCGCATGCGCCCAATGACTTCCCATTAAGCGAGGGGCAATGCTTTGTGGCTAGCCAGCAGATACGGGTATACAGAACGGACTGAGTGCGCATGCGCCCAATGACTTCACATTCAGTGAGGGGCAATGCTTTCTGGCTAGCCAGCAGATACGGGTATACAGAACGGACTGAGCGCGCATGCGCCCAATGACTTCACATTCAGCGAGGGGCAATGCTTTGTGGCTAGCCAGCAGATACGGGTATACAGTATGGACTGAGTGCGCATGCGCCCAATGACTTCATATTCAGCGAGGGGCAATGCTTTGTGGCTAGCCAGCAGATACGGGTATACAGAACGGACTGAGTGCGCATGCGCCCAATGACTTCACATTCAGTGAGGGGCAATGCTTTCTGGCTAGCCAGCAGATACGGGTATACAGAACGGACTGAGCGCGCATGCGCCCAATGACTTCACATTCAGCGAGGGGCAATGCTTTGTGGCTAGCCAGCAGATACGGGTATACAGTATGGACTGAGCGCGCATGCGCCCAATGGCTCCACATTCAGTGAGGGGCAATGCTTTGTGGCTAGCCAGCAGATACGGGTGTACAGTACAGACTGATTGCGCATGCGCCCAATGACTTCACATTCAGCGAGGGGCATTGCTTTGTGGCTAGCCAGCAGATACGGGTATACAGTATGGACTGAGTGCGCATGCGCCCAATGACTTCCCATTCTGCGACGGGCAATGCTTTGTGGCTAGCCAGCAGATACGGGTATACAGTATGGACTGAGTGCGCATGCGCCCAATGACTTCACATTCAGTTAGGGGCAATGCTTTGTGGCTAGCCAGCAGATACGGGTATACAGAACGGGCTGAGCGCGCATGCGCCCAATGACTTCACATTCAGTGAGGGACAATGCTTTGTGGCTAGCCAGCAGATACGGGTATACAGTATGAACTGAGTGCGCATGCGCCCAATGACTTCACATTCAGTGAGGGGCAATGCTTTGTGGTTAGCCAGTAGATACGGGTATACAGTATGGACTGAGTGCGCATGCGCCCAATGACTTCACATTCAGTGAGGGGCAATGCTTAGTGGCTAGCCAGCAGTTACGGGTATACAGTATGGACTGAGTGCGCATTCTCCCAATGACTTCACATTCAGCGAGGGGCTATGCTTTGTGGCTAGCCAGCAGATACGGGTTTACAGTATGGACTGAGCGCGCATGCGCCCAATGACTTCACAGTCAGTGAGGGGCAATGCTTTGTGGCTAGCCAGCAGATACGGGTATACAGAACGGACAGAGCGCGCATGCGCCCAATGACTTCACATTCAGCGAGGGGCAATGCTTTGTGGCTAGCCAGCAGATACGGGTATACAGTATGGACTGAGTGCGCATGCGCCCAATTACTTCACATTCAGCGAGGGGCAATGCTTTGTGGCTAACCAGCAGATACGTGTACACAGTATGGACTGAGCACGCATGCGGCCAATGACTTCACATTCAGCGAGGGGCAATGCTTTGTGGCTAGCCAGGAGATACGGGTATACAGTACGGACTGAGCTCGCATGCGCCCAATGATTTCACATTCAGTGACGGTCAATGCTTTGTGGCTAGCCAGCAGATACGGATATACAGTATGGACTGAGCGCGCATGCGCCTAATGACTTAACATTCAGCGAGGGGCAATGCTTTGTGGCTAGCCACCAGATACGGGTATACAGTATGGACTGAGCGCGCATGCGCCTAATGACTTAACATTCAGCGAGGGGCAATGCTTTGTGGCTAGCCAGCAGATACAGGTACACAGTATGGACTGAGCACGCATGCGCCCAATGACTTCACATTCAGTGAGGGGCAATGCTTTGTGGCTAGCCAGCAGACACGGGTATACAGTATGGACTGAGTGCGCATGCGCCCAATGACTTCCTATTAATCGAGGGGCAATGCTTTGTGGCTAGCCAGCAGATACGGGTATACAGAACGGACTGAGTGCGCATGCGCCCAATGACTTCACATTCAGTGAGGGGCAATGCTTTCTGGCTAGCCAGCAGATACGGGTATACAGAACGGACTGAGCGCGCATGCGCCCAATGACTTCACATTCAGCGAGGGGCAATGCTTTGTGGCTAGCCAGCAGATACGGGTATACAGTATGGACTGAGCGCGCTTGCGCCCAATGAGTCCACATTCAGCGAGGGGCAATGCTTTGTGGCTAGCCAGCAGATACGGGTGTGCATTACAGACTGATTGCGCATGCGCCCAATGACTTCACATTCAGCGAGGGGCAATGCTTTGTGGCTTGCCAGCAGATACGGGTATACAGTATGGACTGAGTGCGCATGCGCCCAATGACTTCCCATTCTGCGACGGGCAATGCTTTGTGGCTAGCCAGCAGATACGGGTATACAGTATGGACTGAGTGCGCATGCGCCCAATGACTTCACATTCAGTTAGGGGCAATGCTTTGTGGCTAGCCAGCAGATACGGTTATACAGAACGGGCTGAGCGCGCATGCGCCCAATGACTTCACATTCAGTGAGGGACAATGCTTTGTGGCTAGCCAGCAGATACGGGTAAACAGTATGAACTGAGTGGGCATGCGCCCAATGACTTCACATTCAGTGAGGGGCAATGCTTTGTGGCTAGCCAGCAGATACGGGTATACAGTATGGACTGAGTGCGCATGCGCCCAATGACTTCACATTCAGTGAGGGGCAATGCTTAGTGGCTAGCCAGCAATTACGGGTATACAGTATGGACTGAGTGCGCATGCTCCCAATGACTTCACATTCATCGAGGGGCTATGCTTTGTGGCTAGCCAGCAGATACGGGTTTACAGTATGGACTGAGCGCGCATGCGCCCAATGACTTCACAGTCAGTGAGGGGCAATGCTTTGTGGCTAGCCAGCAGATACGGGTATACAAAACGGACAGAGCGCGCATGCGCCCAATGACTTCACATTCAGCGAGGGGCAATGCTTTGTGGCTAGTCAGCAGATACGGGTATACAGTATGGACTGAGTGCGCATGCGCCCAATTACTTCACATTCAGCGAGGGGCAATGCTTTATGGCTAACCAGCAGATACGTGTACACAGTATGGACTGAGCACGCATGCGGCCAATGACTTCACATTCAGCGAGGGGCAATGCTTTGTGGCTAGCCAGGAGATACGGGTAGACAGTATGGACCAAGCGCGCATGCGCCTATTGACTTAACATTAAGCGAGGGGCAATGCTTTGTGGCTAGCCAGCAGATATGGGTACACAGTATGGACTGAGCGCGCATGCGCCCAATGACTTAACATTCAGTGAGGGGCAACGATTTGTGGCTAGCCAGCAGATACGGGTATACAGTATGGACTGAGTGCGCATGCGCCCAATGACTTCACATTCAGCGAGGGGCAATGCTTTGTGGCTAGCCAGCAGATACGGGTACACGGCATGGACTGAGCGCGCATGCGCCCAATGACTTCACATTCAGCGAGGGGCAATGTTTTGTGGCTAGCCAGCAGATACGGGTATACAGTTTGGACTGAGTGCACATGCGCCCAATGACTTAACATTCAGCGAGGGGCAATGCTTTGTGGTTAGCCAGCAGATACGGGTACACAGTATGGACTGAGCGCGCATGCGCCCAATGACTTCACATTCAGCGAGGGGCAATGCTTTGTGGTTTGCCAGCAGATACGGGTATACAGTATGGACTGAGCGCGCATGCGCCCAATGAATTCACATTCAGCGAGGGGCAATGCTTTGTGGCTAGCCAGCAGATACGGGTATACAGAATGGACTGAGTGCGCATGCGCCCAATGACTTCACATTCAGTGAGGGGCAATGCTTTGTGGCTAGCCAGCAGATACGGGTATAAAGAACGGACTGAGTGCGCATGCGCCCAATGACTTCACATTCAGTGAGGGGCAATGCTTTGTGGCTAGCCAGCGGATACGGGTACACAGTATGGACTGAGCGCGCATGCGCCCAATGACTTCACAGTCAGTGAGGGGCAATGCTTTGTGGCTAGCCAGCAGATACGGGTATACAGTATGGACTGAGTGCGCATGCGCCCAATGACTTCACATTCAGCGAGGAACAATGCTTTGTGGCTAGCCAGAAGATACGGGTACACAGCATGGAATGAGCGCGCATGCGCCCAATGACTTCACAATCAGCGAGGGGCAATGCTTTGTGGCTAGCCAGCAGATACGGGTATACAGTAAGGAATGAGCGCGCATGCGCCCAATGACTTCACATTCAGCGAGGGGCAATGCTTTGTGGCTAGCCAGCAGATACGGGTATACAGTATGGACTGAGCGCGCATGCGCCCAATGACTTCACATTCAGCGAGGGGCAATGCTTTGTGGCTAGCCATCAGATACGGGTACAGAGTATGGACTGATGGACTGAGCGCGCATGCGCCCAGTGACTTCACATTCATCGAGGGGCAATGCTTTGTGGCTAGCCAGCAGATACGAGTATACAGTATGGACTGAGCGCGCATGCGCCCAATGATTTCACATTCAGCGAGGGGCAATGCTTTGTGGCAAGCCAGCATATACGGGTATACAGTATGGACTGAGTGCGCATGCGCCCAATGACTTAACATTCAGTGAGGGGCAAAGCTTTGTGGCTAGCCAGCAGATACGGGTATACAGTATGGACTGAGTGCGCATGCGCCCAATGACTTCACATTCAGCGAGGGACAATGCTTTGTGGCTAGCCAGCAGATACGGGTATACAGTATGGACTGAGTGCGCATGCGCCCAATGACTTCACATTCAGCGAGGGGCAATGCTTTGTGGCTAGCCAGCAGATACGGGTATACAGTACAGACAGAGTGCGCATGCGCCCAATGACTTCACATTCAGCGTGGGGCAATGCTTTGTGGCTAGCCAGCAGATACGGGTATACAGTACAGACTGAGTGCGCATGCGCCCAATGACTTCACATTCAGCGAGGGGCAATGCTTTGTGGCTAGCCAGCAGGTACGGGTATACTTTATGGACTGAGTGCGCATGCGCCCAATGACTTCACATTCAGTGAGGGGCAATGCTTTGTGGCTAGCCAGCAGATACGGGTATACAGAACGGACTGAGCGCGCATGCGCCCAATGACTTCACATTCAGTGAGGGACAATGCTTTGTGGCTAGCCAGCAGATACGGGTATACAGAACGGACTGAGCGCGCATGCGCCCAATGACTTCACATTCAGCGAGGGGCAATGCTTTGTGGCTAGCCAGCAGATACGGGTATACAATATGGACTGAGTGCGCATGCGCCCAATTACTACACATTCTGCGAGGGGCAATGCTTTGTGGCTAGCCAGCAGATACGGGTATACAGTATGGACTGAATGCGCATGTGCCCAATGACTTAACATTCAGCGAGGGGCAATAATTTGTGGCTAGCCAGCAGATACGGGTATACAGTATGGACTGAGTGCGCATGCGCCCAATGATTTCACATTCAGCGGGGGGCAATGTTTGTGGCTAGCCAGCAGATACGGGAACACAGTTTGGACTGAGCGGGCATGCGCCCAATGACTTCACATTCAGCAAGGGGCAATGCTTTGTGGCTAGCCAGCAGATACGGGTAAACAGTATGGACTGAGTGCGCATGCGCCCAATGACTTCACATTCAGCGAGGGGCAATGCTTTGTGGCTAGCCATCAGATACGGGTACACAGTATGGACTGAGTGCGCATGGGCCCAATGTCTTCACATTCAGCGAGGGGCAATGCTTTGTGGCTAGCCAGCAGATACGAGTATACAGTATGGACTGAGCGCGCATGCGCCCAATGACTTAACATTCAGTGCGGGGCAATGCTTTGTGGCTAGCCAGCAGATACGGGTATACAGTATGGACTGAGTGCGCATGCGCCCAATGACTTCACATTCAGCGAGGGGCAATGCTTTGTGGCTAGCCAGCAGATACGGTATACAGTATGGACTGAGTGCGCATGCGCCCAATGACTTCACATTCAGCGAGGGGCAATGCTTTGTGGCTAGCCAGCAGGTACAGGTATACAGTATAGACTGCGTGCGCATGCGCCCATTGACTTCACATTCAGCGAGGGGCAATGCTTTGTGGCTAGCCAGCAGATACGGGTATACAGTATGGACTAAGTGCGCATGCGCCCAATGACTTCACATTCAGCGAGGGGCAATGCTTTGTGGCTAGCCAGCAGATACGGGTATACAGTATGGACTGAGTGCGCATGCGCCCAATGACTTCACATTCAGCGAGGGGCAATGCTTTGTGGCTAGCCAGCAGATACGGGTATACAGAACGGACTGAGTGCGCATGCGCCCAATGACTTCACATTCAGTGAGGGGCAATGCTTTCTGGCTAGCCAGCAGATACGGGTATACAGAACGGACTGAGCGCGCATGCGCCCAATGACTTCACATTCAGCGAGGGGCAATGCTTTGTGGCTAGCCAGCAGATACGGGTATACAGTATGGACTGAGCGCGCATGCGCCCAATGGCTCCACATTCAGCGAGGGGCAATGCTTTGTGGCTAGCCAGCAGATACGGGTGTACAGTACAGACTGATTGCGCATGCGCCCAATGACTTCACATTCAGCGAGGGGCATTGCTTTGTGGCTAGCCAGCAGATACGGGTATACAGTATGGACTGAGTGCGCATGCGCCCAATGACTTCCCACTCTGCGACGGGCAATGCTTTGTGGCTAGCCAGCAGATACGGGTATACAGTATGGACTGAGTGCGCATGCGCCCAATGACTTCACATTCAGTTAGGGGCAATGCTTTGTGGCTAGCCAGCAGATACGGGTATACAGAACGGGCTGAGCGCGCATGCGCCCAATGACTTCACATTCAGTAAGGGACAATGCTTTGTGGCTAGCCAGCAGATACGGTTATACAGTATGAACTGAGTGCGCATGCGCCCAATGACTTCACATTCAGTGAGGGGCAATGCTTTGTGGTTAGCCAGCAGATACGGGTATACAGTATGGACTGATTGCGCATGCGCCCAATGACTTCACATTCAGTGAGGGGCAATGCTTACTGGCTAGCCAGCAGTTACGGGTATACAGTATGGACTGAGTGCGCATGCTCCCAATGGCTTCACATTCAGCGAGGGGCTATGCTTTGTGGCTAGCCAGCAGTTACGGGTTTACAGTATGGACTGAGCGCGCATGCGCCCAAGGACTTCACAGTCAGTGAGGGGCAATGCTTTGTGGCTAGCCAGCAGATACGGGTATACAGAACGGACAGAGCGCGCATGCGCCCAATGACTTCACATTCAGCGAGGGGCAATGCTTTGTGGCTAGCCAGCAGACACGGGTATACAGTATGGACTGAGTGCGCATGCGCCCAATTACTTCACATTCAGCGAGGGGCAATGCTTTGTGGCTAACCAGCAGATACGTGTACACAGTATGGACTGAGCACGCATGCGGCCAGTGACTTCACATTCAGCGAGGGGCAATGCTTTCTGGCTAGCCAGGAGATACGGGTATACAGTATGGACTGAGCTCGCATGCGCCCAATGACTTCACATTCAGTGACGGTCAATGCTTTGTGGCTAGCCAGCAGATACGGGTATACAGTATGGACTGAGCGCGCATGCGCCTAATGACTTAACATTCAGCGAGGGGCAATGCTTTGTGGCTAGCCACCAGATACGGGTATACAGTATGGACTGAGCGCGCATGCGCCTAATGACTTAACATTCAGCGAGGGGCAATGCTTTGTGGCTAGCCAGCAGATACAGGTACACAGTATGGACTGAGCACGCATGCGCCCAATGACTTCACATTCAGCGAGGGGCAATGCTTTGTGGCTAGCCAGCAGATACGGGTATACAGTATGGACTGAGTGCGCATGCGCCCAATGACTTCCCATTAAGCGAGGGGCAATGCTTTGTGGCTAGCCAGCAGATACGGGTATACAGAAAGGACTGAGTGCGCATCCGCCCAATGACTTCACATTCAGTGAGGGGCAATGCTTTCTGGCTAGCCAGCAGATACGGGTATACAGAACGGACTGAGCGCGCATGCGCCCAATGACTTCACATTCAGCGAGGGGCAATGCTTTGTGGCTAGCCAGCAGATACGGGTATACAGTATGGACTGAGCGCGCATGCGCCCAATGACTCCACATTCAGCGAGGGGCAATGCTTTGTGGCTAGCCAGCAGATACGGGTGTACATTACAGACTGATTGCGCATGCGCCCAATGACTGCACATTCAGCGAGGGGCAATGCTTTGTGGCTTGCCAGCAGATACGGGTATACAGTATGGACTGAGTGCGCATGCGCCCAATGACTTCCCATTCTGCGACGGGCAATGCTTTGTGGCTAGCCAGCAGATACGGGTATACAGAACGGACTGAGCGCGCATGCGCCCAATGACTTCACATTCAGTGAGGGACAATGCTTTGTGGCTAGCCAGCAGATACGGGTATAGAGAACGGACTGAGCGCGCATGCGCCCAATGACTTCACATTCAGCGAGGGGCAATGCTTTGTGGCTAGCCAGCAGATACGGGTATACAATATGGACTGAGTGCGCATGCGCCCAATTACTACACATTCTGCGAGGGGCAATGCTTTGTGGCTAGCCAGCAGATACGGGTATACAGTATGGACTGAATGCGCATGTGCCCAATGACTTAACATTCAGCGAGGGGCAATAATTTGTGGGTAGCCAGCAGATACGGGTATACAGTATGGACTGAGTGCGCATGCGCCCAATGACTTCACATTCAGCGGGGGACAATGTTTGTGGCTAGCTAGCAGATACGGGAACACAGTTTGGACTGAGCGCGCATGCGCCCAATGACTTCACATTCAGCAAGGGGCAATGCTTTGTGGCTAGCCATCAGATACGGGTACACAGTAAGGACTGAGTGCGCATGGGCCCAATGTCTTCACATTCAGCGAGGGGCAATGCTTTGTGGCTAGCCAGCAGACACGAGTATACAGTATGGACTGAGCGCGCATGCGCCCAATGACTTAACATTCAGTGCGGGGCAATGCTTTGTGGCTAGCCAGCAGATACGGGTATACAGTATGGACTAAGTGCGCATGCGCCCAATGACTTCACATTCAGCGAGGGGCAATGCTTTGTGGCTAGCCAGCAGATACGGGTATACAGTATGGACTGAGCGCGCATGCGCCCAATGACTTCACATTCAGCGAGGGGCAATGCTTTGTGGCTAGCCATCAGATACGGGTACAGAGTATGGACTGATGGACTGAGCGCGCATGCGCCCAGTGACTTCACATTCATCGAGGGGCAATGCTTTGTGGCTAGCCAGCAGATACGAGTATACAGTATGGACTGAGCGCGCATGCGCCCAATGATTTCACATTCAGCGAGGGGCAATGCTTTGTGGCAAGCCAGCATATACGGGTATACAGTATGGACTGAGTGCGCATGCGCCCAATGACTTAACATTCAGTGAGGGGCAAAGCTTTGTGGCTAGCCAGCAGATACGGGTATACAGTATGGACTGAGTGCGCATGCGCCCAATGACTTCACATTCAGCGAGGGACAATGCTTTGTGGCTAGCCAGCAGATACGGGTATACAGTATGGACTGAGTGCGCATGCGCCCAATGACTTCACATTCAGCGAGGGGCAATGCTTTGTGGCTAGCCAGCAGATACGGGTATACAGTACAGACAGAGTGCGCATGCGCCCAATGACTTCACATTCAGCGTGGGGCAATGCTTTGTGGCTAGCCAGCAGATACGGGTATACAGTACAGACTGAGTGCGCATGCGCCCAATGACTTCACATTCAGCGAGGGGCAATGCTTTGTGGCTAGCCAGCAGGTACGGGTATACTTTATGGACTGAGTGCGCATGCGCCCAATGACTTCACATTCAGTGAGGGGCAATGCTTTGTGGCTAGCCAGCAGATACGGGTATACAGAACGGACTGAGCGCGCATGCGCCCAATGACTTCACATTCAGTGAGGGACAATGCTTTGTGGCTAGCCAGCAGATACGGGTATACAGAACGGACTGAGCGCGCATGCGCCCAATGACTTCACATTCAGCGAGGGGCAATGCTTTGTGGCTAGCCAGCAGATACGGGTATACAATATGGACTGAGTGCGCATGCGCCCAATTACTACACATTCTGCGAGGGGCAATGCTTTGTGGCTAGCCAGCAGATACGGGTATACAGTATGGACTGAATGCGCATGTGCCCAATGACTTAACATTCAGCGAGGGGCAATAATTTGTGGCTAGCCAGCAGATACGGGTATACAGTATGGACTGAGTGCGCATGCGCCCAATGACTTCACATTCAGCGGGGGGCAATGTTTGTGGCTAGCCAGCAGATACGGGAACACAGTTTGGACTGAGCGGGCATGCGCCCAATGACTTCACATTCAGCAAGGGGCAATGCTTTGTGGCTAGCCAGCAGATACGGGTAAACAGTATGGACTGAGTGCGCATGCGCCCAATGACTTCACATTCAGCGAGGGGCAATGCTTTGTGGCTAGCCATCAGATACGGGTACACAGTATGGACTGAGTGCGCATGGGCCCAATGTCTTCACATTCAGCGAGGGGCAATGCTTTGTGGCTAGCCAGCAGATACGAGTATACAGTATGGACTGAGCGCGCATGCGCCCAATGACTTAACATTCAGTGCGGGGCAGTGCTTTGTGGCTAGCCAGCAGATACGGGTATACAGTATGGACTGAGTGCGCATGCGCCCAATGACTTCACATTCAGCGAGGGGCAATGCTTTGTGGCTAGCCAGCAGATACGGTATACAGTATGGACTGAGTGCGCATGCGCCCAATGACTTCACATTCAGCGAGGGGCAATGCTTTGTGGCTAGCCAGCAGGTACAGGTATACAGTATAGACTGCGTGCGCATGCGCCCATTGACTTCACATTCAGCGAGGGGCAATGCTTTGTGGCTAGCCAGCAGATACGGGTATACAGTATGGACTAAGTGCGCATGCGCCCAATGACTTCACATTCAGCGAGGGGCAATGCTTTGTGGCTAGCCAGCAGATACGGGTATACAGTATGGACTGAGTGCGCATGCGCCCAATGACTTCACATTCAGCGAGGGGCAATGCTTTGTGGCTAGCCAGCAGATACGGGTATACAGAACGGACTGAGTGCGCATGCGCCCAATGACTTCACATTCAGTGAGGGGCAATGCTTTCTGGCTAGCCAGCAGATACGGGTATACAGAACGGACTGAGCGCGCATGCGCCCAATGACTTCACATTCAGCGAGGGGCAATGCTTTGTGGCTAGCCAGCAGATACGGGTATACAGTATGGACTGAGCGCGCATGCGCCCAATGGCTCCACATTCAGCGAGGGGCAATGCTTTGTGGCTAGCCAGCAGATACGGGTGTACAGTACAGACTGATTGCGCTTGCGCCCAATGACTTCACATTCAGCGAGGGGCATTGCTTTGAGGCTAGCCAGCAGATACGGGTATACAGTATGGACTGAGTGCGCATGCGCCCAATGACTTCCCACTCTGCGACGGGCAATGCTTTGTGGCTAGCCAGCAGATACGGGTATACAGTATGGACTGAGTGCGCATGCGCCCAATGACTTCACATTCAGTTAGGGGCAATGCTTTGTGGCTAGCCAGCAGATACGGGTATACAGAACGGGCTGAGCGCGCATGCGCCCAATGACTTCACATTCAGTAAGGGACAATGCTTTGTGGCTAGCCAGCAGATACGGTTATACAGTATGAACTGAGTGCGCATGCGCCCAATGACTTCACATTCAGTGAGGGGCAATGCTTTGTGGTTAGCCAGCAGATACGGGTATACAGTATGGACTGATTGCGCATGCGCCCAATGACTTCACATTCAGTGAGGGGCAATGCTTACTGGCTAGCCAGCAGTTACGGGTATACAGTATGGACTGAGTGCGCATGCTCCCAATGGCTTCACATTCAGCGAGGGGCTATGCTTTGTGGCTAGCCAGCAGTTACGGGTTTACAGTATGGACTGAGCGCGCATGCGCCCAATGACTTCACAGTCAGTGAGGGGCAATGCTTTGTGGCTAGCCAGCAGATACGGGTATACAGAACGGACAGAGCGCGCATGCGCCCAATGACTTCACATTCAGCGAGGGGCAATGCTTTGTGGCTAGCCAGCAGACACGGGTATACAGTATGGACTGAGTGCGCATGCGCCCAATTACTTCACATTCAGCGAGGGGCAATGCTTTCTGGCTAGCCAGGAGATACGGGTATACAGTATGGACTGAGCTCGCATGCGCCCAATGACTTCACATTCAGTGACGGTCAATGCTTTGTGGCTAGCAAGCAGATACGGGTATACAGTATGGACTCAGCGCGCATGCGCCTAATGACTTAACATTCAGCGAGGGGCAATGCTTTGTGGCTAGCCACCAGATACGGGTATACAGTATGGACTGAGCGCGCATGCGCCTAATGACTTAACATTCAGCGAGGGGCAATGCTTTGTGGCTAGCCAGCAGATACAGGTACACAGTATGGACTGAGCACGCATGCGCCCAATGAATTCACATTCAGCGAGGGGCAATGCTTTGTGGCTAGCCAGCAGATACGGGTATACAGTATGGACTGAGTGCGCATGCGCCCAATGACTTCCCATTAAGCGAGGGGCAATGCTTTGTGGCTAGCCAGCAGATACGGGTATACAGAAAGGACTGAGTGCGCATCCGCCCAATGACTTCACATTCAGTGAGGGGCAATGCTTTCTGGCTAGCCAGCAGATACGGGTATACAGAACGGACTGAGCGCGCATGCGCCCAATGACTTCACATTCAGCGAGGGGCAATGCTTTGTGGCTAGCCAGCAGATACGGGTATACAGTATGGACTGAGCGCGCATGCGCCCAATGACTCCACATTCAGCGAGGGGCAATGCTTTGTGGCTAGCCAGCAGATACGGGTGTACATTACAGACTGATTGCGCATGCGCCCAATGACTGCACATTCAGCGAGGGGCAATGCATTGTGGCTTGCCAGCAGATACGGGTATACAGTATGGACTGAGTGCGCATGCGCCCAATGACTTCCCATTCTGCGACGGGCAATGCTTTGTGGCTAGCCAGCAGATACGGGTATACAGAACGGACTGAGCGCGCATGCGCCCAATGACTTCACATTCAGTGAGGGACAATGCTTTGTGGCTAGCCAGCAGATACGGGTATAGAGAACGGACTGAGCGCGCATGCGCCCAATGACTTCACATTCAGCGAGGGGCAATGCTTTGTGGCTAGCCAGCAGATACGGGTATACAATATGGACTGAGTGCGCATGCGCCCAATTACTACACATTCTGCGAGGGGCAATGCTTTGTGGCTAGCCAGCAGATACGGGTATACAGTATGGACTGAATGCGCATGTGCCCAATGACTTAACATTCAGCGAGGGGCAATAATTTGTGGGTAGCCAGCAGATACGGGTATACAGTATGGACTGAGTGCGCATGCGCCCAATGACTTCACATTCAGCGGGGGACAATGTTTGTGGCTAGCTAGCAGATACGGGAACACAGTTTGGACTGAGCGCGCATGCGCCCAATGACTTCACATTCAGCAAGGGGCAATGTTTTGTGGCTAGCCATCAGATACGGGTACACAGTAAGGACTGAGTGCGCATGGGCCCAATGTCTTCACATTCAGCGAGGGGCAATGCTTTGTGGCTAGCCAGCAGACACGAGTATACAGTATGGACTGAGCGCGCATGCGCCCAATGACTTAACATTCAGTGCGGGGCAATGCTTTGTGGCTAGCCAGCAGATACGGGTATACAGTATGGACTAAGTGCGCATGCGCCCAATGACTTCACATTCAGCGAGGGGCAATGCTTTGTGGCTAGCCAGCAGATACGGGTATACAGTATGGTCTGAGTGCGCATGCGCCCAATGACTTCACATTCAGCGAGGGGCAATGCTTTGTGGCTAGCCAGCAGGTACAGGTATACAGTATAGACTGCGTGCGCATGCGCCCATTGACTTCACATTCAGCGAGGGGCAATGCTTTGTGGCTAGCCAGCATATACGGGTATACAGTATGGACTAAGTGCGCATGCGCCCAATGACTTCACATTCAGCGAGGGGCAATGCTTTGTGGCTAGCCAGCAGATACGGGTATACAGTATGGACTGAGTGCGCATGCGCCCAATGACTTCACATTCAGCGAGGGGCAATGCTTTGTGGCTAGCCAGCAGATTCGGGTATATAGAACGGACTGAGTGCGCATGCGCCCAATGACTTCACATTCAGCGAGGGGCAATGCTTTGTGGCTAGCCAGCAGATACGGGTGTACAGTACAGACTGATTGCGCATGCGCCCAATGACTTCACATTCAGCGAGGGGCATTGCTTTGTGGCTAGCCAGCAGATACGGGTATACAGTATGGACTGAGTGCGCATGCGCCCAATGACTTCCCATTCTGCGACGGGCAATGCTTTGTGGCTAGCCAGCAGATACGGGTATACAGTATGGACTGAGTGCGCATGCGCCCAATGACTTCACATTCAGTTAGGGGCAATGCTTTGTGGCTAGCCAGCAGATACGGGTATACAGAACGGGCTGAGCGCGCATGCGCCCAATGACTTCACATTCAGTGAGGGACAATGCTTTGTGGCTAGCCAGCAGATACGGGTATACAGTATGAACTGAGTGCGCATGCGCCAATGACTTCACATTCAGTGAGGGGCAATGCTTTGTGGTTAGCCAGCAGATACGGGTATACAGTATGGACTGAGTGCGCATGCGCCCAATGACTTCACATTCAGTGAGGGGCAATGCTTATTGGCTAGCCAGCAGTTACGGGTATACAGTATGGACTGAGTGCGCATGCTCCCAATGACTTCACATTCAGCGAGGGGCTATGCTTTGTGGCTAGCCAGCAGATACGGGTTTACAGTATGGACTGAGCGCGCATGCGCCCAATGACTTCACAGTCAGTGAGGGGCATTGCTTTGTGGCTAGCCAGCAGATACGGGCATACAGAACGGACAGAGCGCGCATGCGCCCAATGACTTCACATTCAGCGAGGGGCAATGCTTTGTGGCTAGCCAGCAGATACGGGTATACAGTATGGACTGAGTGCGCATGCGCCCAATTACTTCACATTCAGCGAGGGGCAATGCTTTGTGGCTAACCAGCAGATAAGTGTACACAGTATGGACTGAGCACGCATGCGGCCAATGACTTCACATTCAGCGAGGGGCAATGCTTTGTGGCTAGCCAGGAGATACGGGTATACAGTATGGACTGAGCTCGCATGCGCCCAATGACTTCACATTCAGTGACGGTCAATGCTTTGTGGCTAGCCAGCAGATACGGGTATACAGTATGGACTGAGCGCGCATGCACCTAATGACTTAACATTCAGCGAGGGGCAATGCTTTGTGGCTAGCCACCAGATACGGGTATACAGTATGGACTGAGCGCGCATGCGCCTAATGACTTAACATTCAGCGAGGGGCAATGCTTTGTGGCTAGCCAGCAGATACAGGTACACAGTATGGACTGAGCACGCATGTGCCCAATGACTTCACATTCAGCGAGGGGCAATGCTTTGTGGCTAGCCAGCAGATACGGGTATACAGTATGGACTGAGTGCGCATGCGCCCAATGACTTCCCATTAAGCGAGGGGCAATGCTTTGTGGCTAACCAGCAGATACGGGTATACAGAACGGACTGAGTGCGCATGCGCCCAATGACTTCACATTCAGTGAGGGGCAATGCTTTCTGGCTAGCCAGCAGATACGGGTATACAGAACGGACTGAGCGCGCATGCGCCAAATGACTTCACATTCAGCGAGGGGCAATGCTTTGTGGCTAGCCAGCAGATACGGGTATACAGTATGGACTGAGTGCGCATGCGCCCAATGACTTCACATTCAGCGAGGGGCAATGCTTTGTGGCTAGCCAGCAGATACGGGTATACAGAACGGACTGAGTGCGCATGCGCCCAATGACTTCACATTCAGTGAGGGGCAATGCTTTCTGGCTAGCCAGCAGATACGGGTATACAGAACGGACTGAGCGCGCATGCGCCCAATGACTTCACATTCAGCGAGGGGCAATGCTTTGTGGCTAGCCAGCAGATACGGGTATACAGTATGGACTGAGCGCGCATGCGCCCAATGGCTCCACATTCAGTGAGGGGCAATGCTTTGTGGCTAGCCAGCAGATACGGGTGTACAGTACAGACTGATTGCGCATGCGCCCAATGACTTCATATTCAGCGAGGGGCATTGCTTTGTGGCTAGCCAGCAGTTACGGGTATACAGTATGGACTGAGTGCGCATGCGCCCAATGACTTCCCATTCTGCGACGGGCAATGCTTTGTGGCTAGCCAGCAGATACGGGTATACAGTATGGACTGAGTGCGCATGCGCCCAATGACTTCACATTCAGTTAGGGGCAATGCTTTGTGGCTAGCCAGCAGATACGGGTATACAGAACGGGCTGAGCGCGCATGCGCCCAATGACTTCACATTCAGTGAGGGACAATGCTTTGTGGCTAGCCAGCAGATACGGGTATACAGTATGAACTGAGTGCGCATGCGCCAATGACTTCACATTCAGTGAGGGGCAATGCTTTGTGGTTAGCCAGCAGATACGGGTATACAGTATGGACTGAGTGCGCATGCGCCCAATGACTTCACATTCAGTGAGGGGCAATGCTTATTGGCTAGCCAGCAGTTACGGGTATACAGTATGGACTGAGTGCGCATGCTCCCAATGACTTCACATTCAGCGAGGGGCTATGCTTTGTGGCTAGCCAGCAGATACGGGTTTACAGTATGGACTGAGCGCGCATGCGCCCAATGACTTCACAGTCAGTGAGGGGCATTGCTTTGTGGCTAGCCAGCAGATACGGGCATACAGAACGGACAGAGCGCGCATGCGCCCAATGACTTCACATTCAGCGAGGGGCAATGCTTTGTGGCTAGCCAGCAGATACGGGTATACAGTATGGACTGAGTGCGCATGCGCCCAATTACTTCACATTCAGCGAGGGGCAATGCTTTGTGGCTAACCAGCAGATAAGTGTACACAGTATGGACTGAGCACGCATGCGGCCAATGACTTCACATTCAGCGAGGGGCAATGCTTTGTGGCTAGCCAGGAGATACGGGTATACAGTATGGACTGAGCTCGCATGCGCCCAATGACTTCACATTCAGTGACGGTCAATGCTTTGTGGCTAGCCAGCAGATACGGGTATACAGTATGGACTGAGCGCGCATGCACCTAATGACTTAACATTCAGCGAGGGGCAATGCTTTGTGGCTAGCCACCAGATACGGGTATACAGTATGGACTGAGCGCGCATGCGCCTAATGACTTAACATTCAGCGAGGGGCAATGCTTTGTGGCTAGCCAGCAGATACAGGTACACAGTATGGACTGAGCATGCATGTGCCCAATGACTTCACATTCAGCGAGGGGCAATGCTTTGTGGCTAGCCAGCAGATACGGGTATACAGTATGGACTGAGTGCGCATGCGCCCAATGACTTCCCATTAAGCGAGGGGCAATGCTTTGTGGCTAACCAGCAGATACGGGTATACAGAACGGACTGAGTGCGCATGCGCCCAATGACTTCACATTCAGTGAGGGGCAATGCTTTCTGGCTAGCCAGCAGATACGGGTATACAGAACGGACTGAGCGCGCATGCGCCAAATGACTTCACGTTCAGCGAGGGGCAATGCTTTGTGGCTAGCCAGCAGATACGGGTATACAGAACGGACTGAGTGCGCATGCGCCCAATGACTTCACATTCAGTGAGGGGCAATGCTTTCTGGCTAGCCAGCAGATACGGGTATACAGAACGGACTGAGCGCGCATGCGCCCAATGACTTCACATTCAGCGAGGGGCAATGCTTTGTGGCTAGCCAGCAGATACGGGTATACAGTATGGACTGAGCGCGCATGCGCCCAATGGCTCCACATTCAGTGAGGGGCAATGCTTTGTGGCTAGCCAGCAGATACGGGTGTACAGTACAGACTGATTGCGCATGCGCCCAATGACTTCATATTCAGCGAGGGGCATTGCTTTGTGGCTAGCCAGCAGTTACGGGTATACAGTATGGACTGAGTGCGCATGCGCCCAATGACTTCCCATTCTGCGACGGGCAATGCTTTGTGGCTAGCCAGCAGATACGGGTATACAGTATGGACTGAGTGCGCATGCGCCCAATGACTTCACATTCAGTTAGGGGCAATGCTTTGTGGCTAGCCAGCAGATACGGGTATACAGAACGGGCTGAGCGCGCATGCGCCCAATGACTTCACATTCAGTGAGGGACAATGCTTTGTGGCTAGCCAGCAGATACGGGTATACAGTATGGACTGAGTGCGCATGCGCCCAATGACTTCACATTCAGTGAGGGGCAATGCTTAGTGGCTAGCTAGCAGTTACGGGTATACAGTATGGACTGAGTGCGCATTCTCCCAATGACTTCACATTCAGCGAGGGGCTATGCTTTGTGGCTAGCCAGCAGATACGGGTATACAGTATGGACTGAGCGCGCATGCGCCCAATGACTTCACAGTCAGTGAGGGGCAATGCTTTGTGGCTAGCCAGCAGATACGCGTATACAGAACGGACAGAGCGCGCATGCGCCCAATGACTTCACATTCAGCGAGGGGCAATGCTTTGTGGCTAGCCAGCAGATACGGGTATACAGTATGGACTGAGTGCGCATGCGCCCAATTACTTCACATTCAGCGAGGGGCAATGCTTTGTGGCTAACCAGCAGATACGTGTACACAGTATGGACTGAGCACGCATGCGGCCAATGACTTCACATTCAGCGAGGGGCAATGCTTTGTGGCTAGCCAGGAGATACGGGTATACAGTATGGACTGAGCTCGCATGCGCCCAATGACTTCACATTCAGTGACGGTCAATGCTTTGTGGCTAGCCAGCAGATACGGATATACAGTATGGACTGAGCGCGCATGCGCCTAATGACTTAACATTCAGCGAGGGGCAATGCTTTGTGGCTAGCCACCAGATACGGGTATACAGTATGGACTGAGCGCGCATGCGCCTAATGACTTAACATTCAGCGAGGGGCAATGCTTTGTGGCTAGCCAGCAGATACAGGTACACAGTATGGACTGAGCACGCATGCGCCCAATGACTTCACATTCAGCGAGGGGCAATGCTTTGTGGCTAGCCAGCAGATACGGGTATACAGTATGGACTGAGTGCGCATGCGCCCAATGACTTCCTATTAAGCGAAGGGCAATGCTTTGTGGCTAGCCAGCAGATACGGGTATACAGAACGGACTGAGTGCGCATGCGCCCAATGACTTCACATTCAGTGAGGGGCAATGCTTTCTGGCTAGCCAGCAGATACGGGTATACAGAACGGACTGAGCGCGCATGCGCCCAATGACTTCACATTCAGCGAGGGGCAATGCTTTGTGGCTAGCCAGCAGATACGGGTATACAGTATGGACTGAGCGCGTATGCGCCCAATGACTCCACATTCAGCGAGGGGCAATGCTTTGTGGCTAGCCAGCAGATACGGGTGTGCATTACAGACTGATTGCGCATGCGCCCAATGACTTCACATTCAGCGAGGGGCAATGCTTTGTGGCTTGCCAGCAGATACGGGTATACAGTATGGACTGAGTGCGCATGCGCCCAATGACTTCCCATTCTGCGACGGGCAATGCTTTGTGGCTAGCCAGCAGATACGTGTATACAGTATGGACTGAGTGCGCATGCGCCCAATGACTTCACATTCAGTTAGGGGCAATGCTTTGTGGCTAGCCAGCAGATACGGTTATACAGAACGGGCTGAGCGCGCATGCGCCCAATGACTTCACATTCAGTGAGGGACAATGCTTTTTGGCTAGCCAGCAGATACGGGTAAACAGTATGAACTGAGTGGGCATGCGCCCAATGACTTCACATTCAGTGAGGGGCAATGCTTTGTGGCTAGCCAGCAGATACGGGTATATAGTATGGACTGAGTGCGCATGCGCCCAATGACTTCACATTCAGTGAGGGGCAATGCTTAGTGGCTAGCCAGCAGTTACGGGTATACAGTATGGACTGAGTGCGCATGCTCCCAATGACTTCACATTCATCGAGGGGCTATGCTTTGTGGCTAGCCAGCAGATACGGGTTTACAGTATGGACTGAGCGCGCATGCGCCCAATGACTTCACAGTCAGTGAGGGGCAATGCTTTGTGGCAAGCCAGCAGATACGGGTATACAAAACGGACAGAGCGCGCATGCGCCCAATGACTTCACATTCAGCGAGGGGCAATGCTTTGTGGCTAGCCAGCAGATACGGGTATACAGTATGGACTCAGTGCGCATGCGCCCAATTACTTCACATTCAGCGAGGGGCAATGCTTTATGGCTAACCAGCAGATACGTGTACACAGTATGGACTGAGCACGCATGCGGCCAATGACTTCACATTCAGCGAGGGGCAATGCTTTGTGGCTAGCCAGGAGATACGGGTAGACAGTATGGACCAAGCGCGCATGCGCCTATTGACTTAACATTCAGCGAGGGGCAATGCTTTGTGGCTAGCCAGCAGATATGGGTACACAGTATGGACTGAGCGCGCATGCGCCCAATGACTTAACATTCAGTGAGGGGCAACGATTTGTGGCTAGCCAGCAGATACGGGTATACAGTATGGACTGAGTGCGCATGCGCCCAATGACTTCACATTCAGCGAGGGGCAATGCTTTGTGGCTAGCCAGCAGATACGGGTACACGGCATGGACTGAGCGCGCATGCGCCCAATGACTTCACATTCAGCGAGGGGCAATGTTTTGTGGCTAGCCAGCAGATTCGGGTATACAGTTTGGACTGAGTGCACATGCGCCCAATGACTTAACATTCAGCGAGGGGCAATGCTTTGTGGTTAGCCAGCAGATAAGGGTACACAGTATGGACTGAGCGCGCATGCGCCCAATGACTTCACATTCAGCGAGGGGCAGAGCTTTGTGATTTGCCAGCAGATACGGGTATACAGTATGGACTGAGCGCGCATGCGCCCAATGAATTCACATTCAGCGAGGGGCAATGCTTTGTGGCTAGCCAGCAGATACGGGTATACAGAATGGACTGAGTGCGCATGCGCCCAATGACTTCTCATTCAGTGAGGGGCAAAGCTTTGTGGCTAGCCAGCAGATACGGGTATAAAGAACGGACTGTGTGCGCATGCGCCCAATGACTTCACATTCAGTGAGGGGCAATGCTTTGTGGCTAGCCAGCGGATACGGGTACACAGTATGGACTGAGCGCGCATGCGCCCAATGACTTCACAGTCAGTGAGGGGCAAAGCTTTGTGGCTAGCCAGCAGATACGGGTATACAGTATGGACTGAGTGCGCATGCGCCCAATGACTTCACATTCAGCGAGGAGCAATGCTTTGTGGCTAGCCAGAAGATACGGGTACACAGCATGGAATGAGCGCGCATGCGCCCAATGACTTCACATTCAGCGAGGGGCAATGCTTTGTGGCTAGCCAGCAGATACGGGTATACAGTATGGACTGAGCGCGCATGCGCCCAATGACTTCACATTCAGCGAGGGGCAATGCTTTGTGGCTAGCCAGCAGATACGGGTATACAGTATGGACTGAGCGCGCATGCGCCCAATGACTTCACATTCAGCGAGGGGCAATGCTTTGTGGCTAGCCATCAGATACGGGTACACAGTATGGACTGATGGACTGAGCGCGCATGCGCCCAGTGACTTCACATTCATAGAGGGGCAATGCTTTGTGGCTAGCCATCAGATTCGAGTATACAGTATGGACTGAGCGCGCATGCGCCCAATGATTTCACATTCAGCGAGGGGCAATGCTTTGTGGCAAGCCAGCAGATACGGGTATACAGTATGGACTGAGTGCGCATGCGCCCAATGACTTCACATTCAGCGAGGGGCAATGCTTTGTGGCTAGCCAGCAGATACGGGTATACATTATGGACTGAGTGCGCATGCGCCCAATGACTTCACATTCAGTGAGGGGCAATGCTTTGTGGCTAGCCAGCAGATACGGGTTTACAGAACGGACTGAGCGCGCATGCGCCCAATGACTTCACATTCAGTGAGGGACAATGCTTTGTGGCTAGCCAGCAGATACGGGTATACAGAACGGACTGAGCGCGCATGCGCCCAATGACTTCACATTCAGCGAGGGGCAATGCTTTGTGGCTAGCCAGCAGATACGGGTATACAATATGGACTGAGTGCGCATGCGCCCAATTACTACACATTCTGCGAGGGGCAATGCTTTGTGGCTAGCCAGCAGATACGGGTATACAGTATGGACTGAATGCGCATGTGCCCAATGACTTAACATTCAGCGAGGGGCAATAATTTGTGGCTAGCCAGCAGATACGGGTATACAGTATGGACTGAGTGCGCATGCGCCCAATGACTTCACATTCAGCGGGGGGCAATGTTTGTGGCTAGCCAGCAGATACGGGAACACAGTTTGGACTGAGCGCGCATGCGCCCAATGACTTCACATTCAGCAAGGGGCAATGCTTTGTGGCTAGCCAGCAGATACGGGTAAACAGTATGGACTGAGTGCGCATGCGCCCAATGACTTCACATTCAGCGAGGGGCAATGCTTTGTGGCTAGCCATCAGATACGGGTACACAGTATGGACTGAGTGCGCATGGGCCCAATGTCTTCACATTCAGCGAGGGGCAATGCTTTGTGGCTAGCCAGCAGATACGAGTATACAGTATGGACTGAGCGCGCATGCGCCCAATGACTTAACATTCAGTGCGGGGCAATGCTTTGTGGCTAGCCAGCAGATACGGGTATACAGTATGGACTGAGTGCGCATGCGCCCAATGACTTCACATTCAGCGAGGGGCAATGCTTTGTGGCTAGCCAGCACATACGGGTATACAGTATGGACTGAGTGCGCATGCGCCCAATGACTTCACATTCAGCGAGGGGCAATGCTTTGTGGCTAGCCAGCAGGTACAGGTATACAGTATAGACTGCGTGCGCATGCGCCCATTGACTTCACATTCAGCGAGGGGCAATGCTTTGTGGCTCGCCAGCAGATACGGGTATACAGTATGGACTAAGTGCGCATGCGCCCAATGACTTCACATTCAGCGAGGGGCAATGCTTTGTGGCTAGCCAGCAGATACGGGTATACAGTATGGACTGAGTGCGCATGCGCCCAATGACTTCACATTCAGCGAGGGGCAATGCTTTGTGGCTAGCCAGCAGATACGGGTATACAGAACGGACTGAGTGCGCATGCGCCCAATGACTTCACATTCAGTGAGGGGCAATGCTTTCTGGCTAGCCAGCAGATACGGGTATACAGAACGGACTGAGCGCGCATGCGCCCAATGACTTCACATTCAGCGAGGGGCAAGGCTTTGTGGCTAGCCAGCAGATACGGGTATACAGTATGGACTGAGCGCGCATGCGCCCAATGGCTCCACATTCAGCGAGGGGCAATGCTTTGTGGCTAGCCAGCAGATACGGGTGTACAGTACAGACTGATTGCGCATGCGCCCAATGACTTCACATTCAGCGAGGGGCATTGCTTTGTGGCTAGCCAGCAGATACGGGTATACAGTATGGACTGAGTGCGCATGCGCCCAATGACTTCCCATTCTGCGACGGGCAATGCTTTGTGGCTAGCCAGCAGATACGGGTATACAGTATGGACTGAGTGCGCATGCGCCCAATGACTTCACATTCAGTTAGGGGCAATGTTTTGTGGCTAGCCAGCAGATACGGGTATACAGAACGGGCTGAGCGCGCATGCGCCCAATGACTTCACATTCAGTAAGGGACAATGCTTTGTGGCTAGCCAGCAGATACGGTTATACAGTATGAACTGAGTGCGCATGCGCCCAATGACTTCACATTCAGTGAGGGGCAATGCTTTGTGGTTAGCCAGCAGATACGGGTATACAGTATGGACTGAGTGCGCATGCGCCCAATGACTTCACATTCAGTGAGGGGCAATGCTTAGTGGCTAGCCAGCAGTTACGGGTATACAGTATGGACTGAGTGCGCATGCTCCCAATGGCTTCACATTCAGCGAGGGGCTATGCTTTGTGGCTAGCCAGCAGATACGGGTTTACAGTATGGACTGAGCGCGCATGCGCCCAATGACTTCACAGTCAGTGAGGGGCAATGCTTTGTGGCTAGCCAGCAGATACGGGTATACAGAACGGAAAGAGCGCGCATGCGCCCAATGACTTCACATTCAGCGAGGGGCAATGCTTTGTGGCTAGCCAGCAGACACGGGTATACAGTATGGACTGAGTGCGCATGCGCCCAATTACTTCACATTCAGCGAGGGGCAATGCTTTGTGGCTAACCAGCAGATACGTGTACACAGTATGGACTGAGCACGCATGCGGCCAATGACTTCACATTCAGCGAGGGGCAATGCTTTCTGGCTAGCCAGGAGATACGGGTATACAGTATGGACTGAGCTCGCATGCGCCCAATGACTTCACATTCAGTGACGGTCAATGCTTTGTGGCTAGCCAGCAGATACGGGTATACAGTATGGACTGAGCGCGCATGCGCCTAATGACTTTACATTCAGCGAGGGGCAATGCTTTGTGGCTAGCCACCAGATACGGGTATACAGTATGGACTGAGCGCGCATGCGCCTAATGACTTACCATTCAGCGAGGGGCAATGCTTTGTGGCTAGCCAGCAGATACAGGTACACAGTATGGACTGAGCACGCATGCGCCCAATGACTTCACATTCAGCGAGGGGCAATGCTTTGTGGCTAGCCAGCAGATACGGGTATACAGTATGGACTGAGTGCGCATGCGCCCAATGACTTCCCATTAAGCGAGGGGCAATGCTTTGTGGCTAGCCAGCAGATACGGGTATACAGAACGGACTGAGTGCGCATCCACCCAATGACTTCACATTCAGTGAGGGGCAATGCTTTCTGGCTAGCCAGCAGATACGGGTATACAGAACGGACTGAGCGCGCATGCGCCCAATGACTTCACATTCAGCGAGGGGCAATGCTTTGTGGCTAACCAGCAGATAAGTGTACACAGTATGGACTGAGCACGCATGCGGCCAATGACTTCACATTCAGCGAGGGGCAATGCTTTGTGGCTAGCCAGGAGATACGGGTATACAGTATGGACTGAGCTCGCATGCGCCCAATGACTTCACATTCAGTGACGGTCAATGCTTTGTGGCTAGCCAGCAGATACGGGTATACAGTATGGACTGAGCGCGCATGCACCTAATGACTTAACATTCAGCGAGGGGCAATGCTTTGTGGCTAGCCACCAGATACGGGTATACAGTATGGACTGAGCGCGCATGCGCCTAATGACTTAACATTCAGCGAGGGGCAATGCTTTGTGGCTAGCCAGCAGATACAGGTACACAGTATGGACTGAGCACGCATGTGCCCAATGACTTCACATTCAGCGAGGGGCAATGCTTTGTGGCTAGCCAGCAGATACGGGTATACAGTATGGACTGAGTGCGCATGCGCCCAATGACTTCCCATTAAGCGAGGGGCAATGCTTTGTGGCTAACCAGCAGATACGGGTATACAGAACGGACTGAGTGCGCATGCGCCCAATGACTTCACATTCAGTGAGGGGCAATGCTTTCTGGCTAGCCAGCAGATACGGGTATACAGAACGGACTGAGCGCGCATGCGCCAAATGACTTCACATTCAGCGAGGGGCAATGCTTTGTGGCTAGCCAGCAGATACGGGTATACAGTATGGACTGAGTGCGCATGCGCCCAATGACTTCACATTCAGCGAGGGGCAATGCTTTGTGGCTAGCCAGCAGATACGGGTATACAGAACGGACTGAGTGCGCATGCGCCCAATGACTTCACATTCAGTGAGGGGCAATGCTTTCTGGCTAGCCAGCAGATACGGGTATACAGAACGGACTGAGCGCGCATGCGCCCAATGACTTCACATTCAGCGAGGGGCAATGCTTTGTGGCTAGCCAGCAGATACGGGTATACAGTATGGACTGAGCGCGCATGCGCCCAATGGCTCCACATTCAGTGAGGGGCAATGCTTTGTGGCTAGCCAGCAGATACGGGTGTACAGTACAGACTGATTGCGCATGCGCCCAATGACTTCATATTCAGCGAGGGGCATTGCTTTGTGGCTAGCCAGCAGTTACGGGTATACAGTATGGACTGAGTGCGCATGCGCCCAATGACTTCCCATTCTGCGACGGGCAATGCTTTGTGGCTAGCCAGCAGATACGGGTATACAGTATGGACTGAGTGCGCATGCGCCCAATGACTTCACATTCAGTTAGGGGCAATGCTTTGTGGCTAGCCAGCAGATACGGGTATACAGAACGGGCTGAGCGCGCATGCGCCCAATGACTTCACATTCAGTGAGGGACAATGCTTTGTGGCTAGCCAGCAGATACGGGTATACAGTATGAACTGAGTGCGCATGCGCCAATGACTTCACATTCAGTGAGGGGCAATGCTTTGTGGTTAGCCAGCAGATACGGGTATACAGTATGGACTGAGTGCGCATGCGCCCAATGACTTCACATTCAGTGAGGGGCAATGCTTATTGGCTAGCCAGCAGTTACGGGTATACAGTATGGACTGAGTGCGCATGCTCCCAATGACTTCACATTCAGCGAGGGGCTATGCTTTGTGGCTAGCCAGCAGATACGGGTTTACAGTATGGACTGAGCGCGCATGCGCCCAATGACTTCACAGTCAGTGAGGGGCATTGCTTTGTGGCTAGCCAGCAGATACGGGCATACAGAACGGACAGAGCGCGCATGCGCCCAATGACTTCACATTCAGCGAGGGGCAATGCTTTGTGGCTAGCCAGCAGATACGGGTATACAGTATGGACTGAGTGCGCATGCGCCCAATTACTTCACATTCAGCGAGGGGCAATGCTTTGTGGCTAACCAGCAGATAAGTGTACACAGTATGGACTGAGCACGCATGCGGCCAATGACTTCACATTCAGCGAGGGGCAATGCTTTGTGGCTAGCCAGGAGATACGGGTATACAGTATGGACTGAGCTCGCATGCGCCCAATGACTTCACATTCAGTGACGGTCAATGCTTTGTGGCTAGCCAGCAGATACGGGTATACAGTATGGACTGAGCGCGCATGCACCTAATGACTTAACATTCAGCGAGGGGCAATGCTTTGTGGCTAGCCACCAGATACGGGTATACAGTATGGACTGAGCGCGCATGCGCCTAATGACTTAACATTCAGCGAGGGGCAATGCTTTGTGGCTAGCCAGCAGATACAGGTACACAGTATGGACTGAGCACGCATGTGCCCAATGACTTCACATTCAGCGAGGGGCAATGCTTTGTGGCTAGCCAGCAGATACGGGTATACAGTATGGACTGAGTGCGCATGCGCCCAATGACTTCCCATTAAGCGAGGGGCAATGCTTTGTGGCTAACCAGCAGATACGGGTATACAGAACGGACTGAGTGCGCATGCGCCCAATGACTTCACATTCAGTGAGGGGCAATGCTTTCTGGCTAGCCAGCAGATACGGGTATACAGAACGGACTGAGCGCGCATGCGCCAAATGACTTCACATTCAGCGAGGGGCAATGCTTTGTGGCTAGCCAGCAGATACGGGTATACAGAACGGACTGAGTGCGCATGCGCCCAATGACTTCACATTCAGTGAGGGGCAATGCTTTCTGGCTAGCCAGCAGATACGGGTATACAGAACGGACTGAGCGCGCATGCGCCCAATGACTTCACATTCAGCGAGGGGCAATGCTTTGTGGCTAGCCAGCAGATACGGGTATACAGTATGGACTGAGCGCGCATGCGCCCAATGGCTCCACATTCAGTGAGGGGCAATGCTTTGTGGCTAGCCAGCAGATACGGGTGTACAGTACAGACTGATTGCGCATGCGCCCAATGACTTCATATTCAGCGAGGGGCATTGCTTTGTGGCTAGCCAGCAGTTACGGGTATACAGTATGGACTGAGTGCGCATGCGCCCAATGACTTCCCATTCTGCGACGGGCAATGCTTTGTGGCTAGCCAGCAGATACGGGTATACAGTATGGACTGAGTGCGCATGCGCCCAATGACTTCACATTCAGTTAGGGGCAATGCTTTGTGGCTAGCCAGCAGATACGGGTATACAGAACGGGCTGAGCGCGCATGCGCCCAATGACTTCACATTCAGTGAGGGACAATGCTTTGTGGCTAGCCAGCAGATACGGGTATACAGTATGGACTGAGTGCGCATGCGCCCAATGACTTCACATTCAGTGAGGGGCAATGCTTAGTGGCTAGCTAGCAGTTACGGGTATACAGTATGGACTGAGTGCGCATTCTCCCAATGACTTCACATTCAGCGAGGGGCTATGCTTTGTGGCTAGCCAGCAGATACGGGTATACAGTATGGACTGAGCGCGCATGCGCCCAATGACTTCACAGTCAGTGAGGGGCAATGCTTTGTGGCTAGCCAGCAGATACGCGTATACAGAACGGACAGAGCGCGCATGCGCCCAATGACTTCACATTCAGCGAGGGGCAATGCTTTGTGGCTAGCCAGCAGATACGGGTATACAGTATGGACTGAGTGCGCATGCGCCCAATTACTTCACATTCAGCGAGGGGCAATGCTTTGTGGCTAACCAGCAGATACGTGTACACAGTATGGACTGAGCACGCATGCGGCCAATGACTTCACATTCAGCGAGGGGCAATGCTTTGTGGCTAGCCAGGAGATACGGGTATACAGTATGGACTGAGCTCGCATGCGCCCAATGACTTCACATTCAGTGACGGTCAATGCTTTGTGGCTAGCCAGCAGATACGGATATACAGTATGGACTGAGCGCGCATGCGCCTAATGACTTAACATTCAGCGAGGGGCAATGCTTTGTGGCTAGCCACCAGATACGGGTATACAGTATGGACTGAGCGCGCATGCGCCTAATGACTTAACATTCAGCGAGGGGCAATGCTTTGTGGCTAGCCAGCAGATACAGGTACACAGTATGGACTGAGCACGCATGCGCCCAATGACTTCACATTCAGCGAGGGGCAATGCTTTGTGGCTAGCCAGCAGATACGGGTATACAGTATGGACTGAGTGCGCATGCGCCCAATGACTTCCTATTAAGCGAAGGGCAATGCTTTGTGGCTAGCCAGCAGATACGGGTATACAGAACGGACTGAGTGCGCATGCGCCCAATGACTTCACATTCAGTGAGGGGCAATGCTTTCTGGCTAGCCAGCAGATACGGGTATACAGAACGGACTGAGCGCGCATGCGCCCAATGACTTCACATTCAGCGAGGGGCAATGCTTTGTGGCTAGCCAGCAGATACGGGTATACAGTATGGACTGAGCGCGTATGCGCCCAATGACTCCACATTCAGCGAGGGGCAATGCTTTGTGGCTAGCCAGCAGATACGGGTGTGCATTACAGACTGATTGCGCATGCGCCCAATGACTTCACATTCAGCGAGGGGCAATGCTTTGTGGCTTGCCAGCAGATACGGGTATACAGTATGGACTGAGTGCGCATGCGCCCAATGACTTCCCATTCTGCGACGGGCAATGCTTTGTGGCTAGCCAGCAGATACGTGTATACAGTATGGACTGAGTGCGCATGCGCCCAATGACTTCACATTCAGTTAGGGGCAATGCTTTGTGGCTAGCCAGCAGATACGGTTATACAGAACGGGCTGAGCGCGCATGCGCCCAATGACTTCACATTCAGTGAGGGACAATGCTTTTTGGCTAGCCAGCAGATACGGGTAAACAGTATGAACTGAGTGGGCATGCGCCCAATGACTTCACATTCAGTGAGGGGCAATGCTTTGTGGCTAGCCAGCAGATACGGGTATATAGTATGGACTGAGTGCGCATGCGCCCAATGACTTCACATTCAGTGAGGGGCAATGCTTAGTGGCTAGCCAGCAGTTACGGGTATACAGTATGGACTGAGTGCGCATGCTCCCAATGACTTCACATTCATCGAGGGGCTATGCTTTGTGGCTAGCCAGCAGATACGGGTTTACAGTATGGACTGAGCGCGCATGCGCCCAATGACTTCACAGTCAGTGAGGGGCAATGCTTTGTGGCAAGCCAGCAGATACGGGTATACAAAACGGACAGAGCGCGCATGCGCCCAATGACTTCACATTCAGCGAGGGGCAATGCTTTGTGGCTAGCCAGCAGATACGGGTATACAGTATGGACTCAGTGCGCATGCGCCCAATTACTTCACATTCAGCGAGGGGCAATGCTTTATGGCTAACCAGCAGATACGTGTACACAGTATGGACTGAGCACGCATGCGGCCAATGACTTCACATTCAGCGAGGGGCAATGCTTTGTGGCTAGCCAGGAGATACGGGTAGACAGTATGGACCAAGCGCGCATGCGCCTATTGACTTAACATTCAGCGAGGGGCAATGCTTTGTGGCTAGCCAGCAGATATGGGTACACAGTATGGACTGAGCGCGCATGCGCCCAATGACTTAACATTCAGTGAGGGGCAACGATTTGTGGCTAGCCAGCAGATACGGGTATACAGTATGGACTGAGTGCGCATGCGCCCAATGACTTCACATTCAGCGAGGGGCAATGCTTTGTGGCTAGCCAGCAGATACGGGTACACGGCATGGACTGAGCGCGCATGCGCCCAATGACTTCACATTCAGCGAGGGGCAATGTTTTGTGGCTAGCCAGCAGATTCGGGTATACAGTTTGGACTGAGTGCACATGCGCCCAATGACTTAACATTCAGCGAGGGGCAATGCTTTGTGGTTAGCCAGCAGATAAGGGTACACAGTATGGACTGAGCGCGCATGCGCCCAATGACTTCACATTCAGCGAGGGGCAGAGCTTTGTGATTTGCCAGCAGATACGGGTATACAGTATGGACTGAGCGCGCATGCGCCCAATGAATTCACATTCAGCGAGGGGCAATGCTTTGTGGCTAGCCAGCAGATACGGGTATACAGAATGGACTGAGTGCGCATGCGCCCAATGACTTCTCATTCAGTGAGGGGCAAAGCTTTGTGGCTAGCCAGCAGATACGGGTATAAAGAACGGACTGTGTGCGCATGCGCCCAATGACTTCACATTCAGTGAGGGGCAATGCTTTGTGGCTAGCCAGCGGATACGGGTACACAGTATGGACTGAGCGCGCATGCGCCCAATGACTTCACAGTCAGTGAGGGGCAAAGCTTTGTGGCTAGCCAGCAGATACGGGTATACAGTATGGACTGAGTGCGCATGCGCCCAATGACTTCACATTCAGCGAGGAGCAATGCTTTGTGGCTAGCCAGAAGATACGGGTACACAGCATGGAATGAGCGCGCATGCGCCCAATGACTTCACATTCAGCGAGGGGCAATGCTTTGTGGCTAGCCAGCAGATACGGGTATACAGTATGGACTGAGCGCGCATGCGCCCAATGACTTCACATTCAGCGAGGGGCAATGCTTTGTGGCTAGCCAGCAGATACGGGTATACAGTATGGACTGAGCGCGCATGCGCCCAATGACTTCACATTCAGCGAGGGGCAATGCTTTGTGGCTAGCCATCAGATACGGGTACACAGTATGGACTGATGGACTGAGCGCGCATGCGCCCAGTGACTTCACATTCATAGAGGGGCAATGCTTTGTGGCTAGCCATCAGATTCGAGTATACAGTATGGACTGAGCGCGCATGCGCCCAATGATTTCACATTCAGCGAGGGGCAATGCTTTGTGGCAAGCCAGCAGATACGGGTATACAGTATGGACTGAGTGCGCATGCGCCCAATGACTTCACATTCAGCGAGGGGCAATGCTTTGTGGCTAGCCAGCAGATACGGGTATACATTATGGACTGAGTGCGCATGCGCCCAATGACTTCACATTCAGTGAGGGGCAATGCTTTGTGGCTAGCCAGCAGATACGGGTTTACAGAACGGACTGAGCGCGCATGCGCCCAAAGACTTCACATTCAGTGAGGGACAATGCTTTGTGGCTAGCCAGCAGATACGGGTATACAGAACGGACTGAGCGCGCATGCGCCCAATGACTTCACATTCAGCGAGGGGCAATGCTTTGTGGCTAGCCAGCAGATACGGGTATACAATATGGACTGAGTGCGCATGCGCCCAATTACTACACATTCTGCGAGGGGCAATGCTTTGTGGCTAGCCAGCAGATACGGGTATACAGTATGGACTGAATGCGCATGTGCCCAATGACTTAACATTCAGCGAGGGGCAATAATTTGTGGCTAGCCAGCAGATACGGGTATACAGTATGGACTGAGTGCGCATGCGCCCAATGACTTCACATTCAGCGGGGGGCAATGTTTGTGGCTAGCCAGCAGATACGGGAACACAGTTTGGACTGAGCGCGCATGCGCCCAATGACTTCACATTCAGCAAGGGGCAATGCTTTGTGGCTAGCCAGCAGATACGGGTAAACAGTATGGACTGAGTGCGCATGCGCCCAATGACTTCACATTCAGCGAGGGGCAATGCTTTGTGGCTAGCCATCAGATACGGGTACACAGTATGGACTGAGTGCGCATGGGCCCAATGTCTTCACATTCAGCGAGGGGCAATGCTTTGTGGCTAGCCAGCAGATACGAGTATACAGTATGGACTGAGCGCGCATGCGCCCAATGACTTAACATTCAGTGCGGGGCAATGCTTTGTGGCTAGCCAGCAGATACGGGTATACAGTATGGACTGAGTGCGCATGCGCCCAATGACTTCACATTCAGCGAGGGGCAATGCTTTGTGGCTAGCCAGCACATACGGGTATACAGTATGGACTGAGTGCGCATGCGCCCAATGACTTCACATTCAGCGAGGGGCAATGCTTTGTGGCTAGCCAGCAGGTACAGGTATACAGTATAGACTGCGTGCGCATGCGCCCATTGACTTCACATTCAGCGAGGGGCAATGCTTTGTGGCTCGCCAGCAGATACGGGTATACAGTATGGACTAAGTGCGCATGCGCCCAATGACTTCACATTCAGCGAGGGGCAATGCTTTGTGGCTAGCCAGCAGATACGGGTATACAGTATGGACTGAGTGCGCATGCGCCCAATGACTTCACATTCAGCGAGGGGCAATGCTTTGTGGCTAGCCAGCAGATACGGGTATACAGAACGGACTGAGTGCGCATGCGCCCAATGACTTCACATTCAGTGAGGGGCAATGCTTTCTGGCTAGCCAGCAGATACGGGTATACAGAACGGACTGAGCGCGCATGCGCCCAATGACTTCACATTCAGCGAGGGGCAAGGCTTTGTGGCTAGCCAGCAGATACGGGTATACAGTATGGACTGAGCGCGCATGCGCCCAATGGCTCCACATTCAGCGAGGGGCAATGCTTTGTGGCTAGCCAGCAGATACGGGTGTACAGTACAGACTGATTGCGCATGCGCCCAATGACTTCACATTCAGCGAGGGGCATTGCTTTGTGGCTAGCCAGCAGATACGGGTATACAGTATGGACTGAGTGCGCATGCGCCCAATGACTTCCCATTCTGCGACGGGCAATGCTTTGTGGCTAGCCAGCAGATACGGGTATACAGTATGGACTGAGTGCGCATGCGCCCAATGACTTCACATTCAGTTAGGGGCAATGTTTTGTGGCTAGCCAGCAGATACGGGTATACAGAACGGGCTGAGCGCGCATGCGCCCAATGACTTCACATTCAGTAAGGGACAATGCTTTGTGGCTAGCCAGCAGATACGGTTATACAGTATGAACTGAGTGCGCATGCGCCCAATGACTTCACATTCAGTGAGGGGCAATGCTTTGTGGTTAGCCAGCAGATACGGGTATACAGTATGGACTGAGTGCGCATGCGCCCAATGACTTCACATTCAGTGAGGGGCAATGCTTAGTGGCTAGCCAGCAGTTACGGGTATACAGTATGGACTGAGTGCGCATGCTCCCAATGGCTTCACATTCAGCGAGGGGCTATGCTTTGTGGCTAGCCAGCAGATACGGGTTTACAGTATGGACTGAGCGCGCATGCGCCCAATGACTTCACAGTCAGTGAGGGGCAATGCTTTGTGGCTAGCCAGCAGATACGGGTATACAGAACGGAAAGAGCGCGCATGCGCCCAATGACTTCACATTCAGCGAGGGGCAATGCTTTGTGGCTAGCCAGCAGACACGGGTATACAGTATGGACTGAGTGCGCATGCGCCCAATTACTTCACATTCAGCGAGGGGCAATGCTTTGTGGCTAACCAGCAGATACGTGTACACAGTATGGACTGAGCACGAATGCGGCCAATGACTTCACATTCAGCGAGGGGCAATGCTTTCTGGCTAGCCAGGAGATACGGGTATACAGTATGGACTGAGCTCGCATGCGCCCAATGACTTCACATTCAGTGACGGTCAATGCTTTGTGGCTAGCCAGCAGATACGGGTATACAGTATGGACTGAGCGCGCATGCGCCTAATGACTTTACATTCAGCGAGGGGCAATGCTTTGTGGCTAGCCACCAGATACGGGTATACAGTATGGACTGAGCGCGCATGCGCCTAATGACTTACCATTCAGCGAGGGGCAATGCTTTGTGGCTAGCCAGCAGATACAGGTACACAGTATGGACTGAGCACGCATGCGCCCAATGACTTCACATTCAGCGAGGGGCAATGCTTTGTGGCTAGCCAGCAGATACGGGTATACAGTATGGACTGAGTGCGCATGCGCCCAATGACTTCCCATTAAGCGAGGGGCAATGCTTTGTGGCTAGCCAGCAGATACGGGTATACAGAACGGACTGAGTGCGCATCCACCCAATGACTTCACATTCAGTGAGGGGCAATGCTTTCTGGCTAGCCAGCAGATACGGGTATACAGAACGGACTGAGCGCGCATGCGCCCAATGACTTCACATTCAGCGAGGGGCAATGCTTTGTGGCTAGCCAGCAGATACGGGTATACAGTATGGACTGAGCGCGCATGCGCCCAATGACTCCACATTCAGCGAGGGGCAATGCTTTGTGGCTAGCCAGCAGATACGGGTGTACATTACAGACTGATTGCGCATGCGCCCAATGACTGCACATTCAGCGAGGGGCAATGCTTTGTGGCTTGCCAGCAGATACGGGTATACAGTATGGACTGAGTGCGCATGCGCCCAATGACTTCCCATTCTGCGACGGGCAATGCTTTGTGGCTAGCCAGCAGATACGGGTATACAGTGTGGACTGAGTGCGTATGCGCCCAATGACTTCACATTCAGTTAGGGGCAATGCTTTGTGGCTAGCCAGCAGATACGGGTATACAGAACGGGCTGAGCGCGCATGCGCCCAATGACTTCACATTCAGTGAGGGACAATGCTTTGTGGCTAGCCAGCAGATACGGGTAAACAGTATGAACTGAGTGGGCATGCGCCCAATGACTTCACATTCAGTGAGGGGCAATGCTTTGTGGCTAGCCAGCAGATATGGGTATACAGTATGGACTGAGTGCGCATGCGCCCAATGACTTCACATTCAGTGAGGGGCAATGCTTAGTGGCTAGCCAGCAGTTACGGGTATACACTATGGACTGAGTGCGCATGCTCCCAATGACTTCACATTCATCGAGGGGCTATGCTTTGTGGCTAGCCAGCAGATACGGGTTTACAGTATGGACTGAGCGCGCATGCGCCCAATGACTTCACAGTCAGTGAGGGGCAATGCTTTGTGGCTAGCCAGCAGATACGGGTATACAAAACGGACAGAGCGCGCATGCGCCCAATGACTTCACATTCAGCGAGGGGCAATGCTTTGTGGCTAGCCAGCAGATACGGGTATACTTTATGGACTGAGTGCGCATGCGCCCAATTACTTCACATTCAGCGAGGGGCAATGCTTTTTGGCTAACCAGCAGATACGTGTACACAGTATGGACTGAGCACGCATGCGGCCAATGACTTCACATTCAGCGAGGGGCAATGCTTTGTGGCTAGCCAGGAGATACGGGTAGACAGTATGGACCAAGCGCGCATGCGCCTATTGACTTAACATTCAGCGAGGGGCAATGCTTTGTGGCTAGCCAGCAGATATGGGTACACAGTATGGACTGAGCGCGCATGCGCCCAATGACTTAACATTCAGTGAGGGGCAACGATTTGTGGCTAGCCAGCAGATACGGGTATACAGTATGGACTGAGTGCGCATGCGCCCAATGACTTCACATTCAGCGAGGGGCAATGCTTTGTGGCTAGCCAGCAGATACGGGTACACGGCATGGACTGAGCGCGCATGCGCCCAATGACTTCACATTCAGCGACGGGCAATGTTTTGTGGCTAGCCAGCAGATACGGGTATACAGTTTGGACTGAGTGCACATGCGCCCAATGACTTAACATTCAGCGAGGGGCAATGCTTTGTGGTTAGCCAGCAGATACGGGTACACAGTATGGACTGAGCGCGCATGCGCCCAATGACTTCACATTCAGCGAGGGGCAATGCTTTGTTGTTTGCCAGCAGATACGGGTATACAGTATGGACTGAGCGCGCATGCGCCCAATGAATTCACATTCAGCGAGGGGCAATGCTTTGTGGCTAGCCAGCAGATACGGGTATACAGAATGGACTGAGTGCGCATGCGCCCAATGACTTCACATTCAGTGAGGGGCAATGCTTTGTGGCTAGCCAGCAGATACGGGTATAAAGAACGGACTGAGTGCGCATGCGCCCAATGACTTCACATTCAGTGAGGGGCAATGCTTTGTGGCTAGCCAGCGGATACGAGTACACAGTATGGACTGAGTACGCATGCGCCCAATGACTTCACATTCAGTGAGGGGCAATGCTTTGTGGCTAGCCAGCAGATACGGGTATACAGTATGGACTGAGTGCGCATGCGCCCAATGACTTCACAGTCAGTGAGGGGCAATGCTTTGTGGCTAGCCAGCAGATACGGGTATACAGAACGGACTGAGCGCGCATGCGCCCAATGACTTCACATTCAGTGAGGGGCAATGCTTTTTGGCTAGCCAGCAGATACGGGTATACAGTATGGACTGAGTGCGCATGCGCCCAATTACTTCACATTCAGCGAGGGGCAATGCTTCGTGGCTAGCCAGCAGATACGGGTACACAGTATGGACTGAGTGCGCATGCGCCCAATGACTTCACATTCAGCGAGGGACAATGCTTTGTGGCTAGCCAGCAGATACGAGTAGGCTACACAGTATGGACTGAGCGCGCATGCGCCCAATGACTTAGCATTCAGCGAGGGGCAATGCTTTGTGGCTAGCCAGCAGATACGGGTATACAGTATGGACTGAGCTCGCATGCGCCCAATGACTTCACATTCAGTGAGGGTCAATGATTTGTGGCTAGCCAGCAGATACGGGTATACAGTATGGACTGAGCGCGCATGCGCCTAATGACTTAACATTCAGCGAGGGGCAATGCTTTGTGGCTAGCCACCAGATACGGGTATACAGTATGGACTGAGAGCGCATGCGCCTAATGACTTAACATTCAGCGAGGGGCAATGCCTTGTGGCTAGCCAGCAGATACAGGTACACAGTATGGACTGAGCACGCATGCGCCCAATGACTTCACATTCTGCGAGGGGCAATGCTTTGTGGCTAGCCAGCAGATACGGGTATACAATATGGACTGAGTGCGCATGCGCCCAATGACTTCACATTAAGCGAGGGGCAATGCTTTGTGGCTAGCCAGCAGATACAGGTACACAGTATGGACTGAGCACGCATGTGCCCAATGACTTCACATTCAGCGAGGGGCAATGCTTTGTGGCTAGCCAGCAGATACGGGTATACAGTATGGACTGAGTGCGCATGCGCCCAATGACTTCACATTCAGTTAGGGGCAATGCTTTGTGGCTAGCCAGCAGATACGGGTATACAGAACGGACTGAGTGCGCATGCGCCCAATGACTTCACATTCAGTGAGGGGCAATGCTTTCTGGCTAGCCAGCAGATACGGGTATACAGAACGGACTGAGCGCGCATGCGCCCAATGACTTCACATTCAGCGAGGGGCAATGCTTTGTGGCTAGCCAGCAGATACGGGTATACAGTATGGACTGAGTGCGCATGCGCCCAATGACTTCACATTCAGCGAGGGGCAATGCTTTGTGGCTAGCCAGCAGATACGGGTATACAGAACGGACTGAGTGCGCATGCGCCCAATGACTTCACATTCAGTGAGGGGCAATGCTTTCTGGCTAGCCAGCAGATACGGGTATACAGAACGGACTGAGCGCGCATGCGCCCAATGACTTCACATTCAGCGAGGGGCAATGCTTTGTGGCTAGCCAGCAGATACGGGTATACAGTATGGACTGAGCGCGCATGCGCCCAATGGCTCCACATTCAGTGAGGGGCAATGCTTTGTGGCTAGCCAGCAGATACGGGTATACAGAACGGGCTGAGCGCGCATGCGCCCAATGACTTCACATTCAGTGAGGGACAATGCTTTGTGGCTAGCCAGCAGATACGGGTATACAGTATGAACTGAGTGCGCATGCGCCCAATGACTTCACATTCAGTGAGGGGCAATGCTTTGTGGTTAGCCAGCAGATACGGGTATACAGTATGGACTGAGTGCGCATGCGCCCAATGACTTCACAGTCAGTGAGGGGCAATGCTTAGTGGCTAGCCAGCAGTTACGGGTATACAGTATGGACTGAGTGCGCATTCTCCCAATGACTTCACATTCAGCGAGGGGCTATGCTTTGTGGCTAGCCAGCAGATACGGGTTTACAGTATGGACTGAGCGCGCATGCGCCCAATGACTTCACAGTCAGTGAGGGGCATTGCTTTGTGGCTAGCCAGCAGATACGGGCATACAGAACGGACAGAGCGCGCATGCGCCCAATGACTTCACATTCAGCGAGGGGCAATGCTTTGTGGCTAGCCAGCAGATACGGGTATACAGTATGGACTGAGTGCGCATGCGCCCAATTACTTCACATTCAGCGAGGGGCAATGCTTTGTGGCTAACCAGCAGATAAGTGTACACAGTATGGACTGAGCACGCATGCGGCCAATGACTTCACATTCAGCGAGGGGCAATGCTTTGTGGCTAGCCAGGAGATACGGGTATACAGTATGGACTGAGCTCGCATGCGCCCAATGACTTCACATTCAGTGACGGTCAATGCTTTGTGGCTAGCCAGCAGATACGGGTATACAGTATGGACTGAGCGCGCATGCACCTAATGACTTAACATTCAGCGAGGGGCAATGCTTTGTGGCTAGCCACCAGATACGGGTATACAGTATGGACTGAGCGCGCATGCGCCTAATGACTTAACATTCAGCGAGGGGCAATGCTTTGTGGCTAGCCAGCAGATACAGGTACACAGTATGGACTGAGCACGCATGTGCCCAATGACTTCACATTCAGCGAGGGGCAATGCTTTGTGGCTAGCCAGCAGATACGGGTATACAGTATGGACTGAGTGCGCATGCGCCCAATGACTTCCCATTAAGCGAGGGGCAATGCTTTGTGGCTAACCAGCAGATACGGGTATACAGAACGGACTGAGTGCGCATGCGCCCAATGACTTCACATTCAGTGAGGGGCAATGCTTTCTGGCTAGCCAGCAGATACGGGTATACAGAACGGACTGAGCGCGCATGCGCCAAATGACTTCACATTCAGCGAGGGGCAATGCTTTGTGGCTAGCCAGCAGATACGGGTATACAGTATGGACTGAGTGCGCATGCGCCCAATGACTTCACATTCAGCGAGGGGCAATGCTTTGTGGCTAGCCAGCAGATACGGGTATACAGAACGGACTGAGTGCGCATGCGCCCAATGACTTCACATTCAGTGAGGGGCAATGCTTTCTGGCTAGCCAGCAGATACGGGTATACAGAACGGACTGAGCGCGCATGCGCCCAATGACTTCACATTCAGCGAGGGGCAATGCTTTGTGGCTAGCCAGCAGATACGGGTATACAGTATGGACTGAGCGCGCATGCGCCCAATGGCTCCACATTCAGTGAGGGGCAATGCTTTGTGGCTAGCCAGCAGATACGGGTGTACAGTACAGACTGATTGCGCATGCGCCCAATGACTTCATATTCAGCGAGGGGCATTGCTTTGTGGCTAGCCAGCAGTTACGGGTATACAGTATGGACTGAGTGCGCATGCGCCCAATGACTTCCCATTCTGCGACGGGCAATGCTTTGTGGCTAGCCAGCAGATACGGGTATACAGTATGGACTGAGTGCGCATGCGCCCAATGACTTCACATTCAGTTAGGGGCAATGCTTTGTGGCTAGCCAGCAGATACGGGTATACAGAACGGGCTGAGCGCGCATGCGCCCAATGACTTCACATTCAGTGAGGGACAATGCTTTGTGGCTAGCCAGCAGATACGGGTATACAGTATGAACTGAGTGCGCATGCGCCAATGACTTCACATTCAGTGAGGGGCAATGCTTTGTGGTTAGCCAGCAGATACGGGTATACAGTATGGACTGAGTGCGCATGCGCCCAATGACTTCACATTCAGTGAGGGGCAATGCTTATTGGCTAGCCAGCAGTTACGGGTATACAGTATGGACTGAGTGCGCATGCTCCCAATGACTTCACATTCAGCGAGGGGCTATGCTTTGTGGCTAGCCAGCAGATACGGGTTTACAGTATGGACTGAGCGCGCATGCGCCCAATGACTTCACAGTCAGTGAGGGGCATTGCTTTGTGGCTAGCCAGCAGATACGGGCATACAGAACGGACAGAGCGCGCATGCGCCCAATGACTTCACATTCAGCGAGGGGCAATGCTTTGTGGCTAGCCAGCAGATACGGGTATACAGTATGGACTGAGTGCGCATGCGCCCAATTACTTCACATTCAGCGAGGGGCAATGCTTTGTGGCTAACCAGCAGATAAGTGTACACAGTATGGACTGAGCACGCATGCGGCCAATGACTTCACATTCAGCGAGGGGCAATGCTTTGTGGCTAGCCAGGAGATACGGGTATACAGTATGGACTGAGCTCGCATGCGCCCAATGACTTCACATTCAGTGACGGTCAATGCTTTGTGGCTAGCCAGCAGATACGGGTATACAGTATGGACTGAGCGCGCATGCACCTAATGACTTAACATTCAGCGAGGGGCAATGCTTTGTGGCTAGCCACCAGATACGGGTATACAGTATGGACTGAGCGCGCATGCGCCTAATGACTTAACATTCAGCGAGGGGCAATGCTTTGTGGCTAGCCAGCAGATACAGGTACACAGTATGGACTGAGCACGCATGTGCCCAATGACTTCACATTCAGCGAGGGGCAATGCTTTGTGGCTAGCCAGCAGATACGGGTATACAGTATGGACTGAGTGCGCATGCGCCCAATGACTTCCCATTAAGCGAGGGGCAATGCTTTGTGGCTAACCAGCAGATACGGGTATACAGAACGGACTGAGTGCGCATGCGCCCAATGACTTCACATTCAGTGAGGGGCAATGCTTTCTGGCTAGCCAGCAGATACGGGTATACAGAACGGACTGAGCGCGCATGCGCCAAATGACTTCACATTCAGCGAGGGGCAATGCTTTGTGGCTAGCCAGCAGATACGGGTATACAGAACGGACTGAGTGCGCATGCGCCCAATGACTTCACATTCAGTGAGGGGCAATGCTTTCTGGCTAGCCAGCAGATACGGGTATACAGAACGGACTGAGCGCGCATGCGCCCAATGACTTCACATTCAGCGAGGGGCAATGCTTTGTGGCTAGCCAGCAGATACGGGTATACAGTATGGACTGAGCGCGCATGCGCCCAATGGCTCCACATTCAGTGAGGGGCAATGCTTTGTGGCTAGCCAGCAGATACGGGTGTACAGTACAGACTGATTGCGCATGCGCCCAATGACTTCATATTCAGCGAGGGGCATTGCTTTGTGGCTAGCCAGCAGTTACGGGTATACAGTATGGACTGAGTGCGCATGCGCCCAATGACTTCCCATTCTGCGACGGGCAATGCTTTGTGGCTAGCCAGCAGATACGGGTATACAGTATGGACTGAGTGCGCATGCGCCCAATGACTTCACATTCAGTTAGGGGCAATGCTTTGTGGCTAGCCAGCAGATACGGGTATACAGAACGGGCTGAGCGCGCATGCGCCCAATGACTTCACATTCAGTGAGGGACAATGCTTTGTGGCTAGCCAGCAGATACGGGTATACAGTATGGACTGAGTGCGCATGCGCCCAATGACTTCACATTCAGTGAGGGGCAATGCTTAGTGGCTAGCTAGCAGTTACGGGTATACAGTATGGACTGAGTGCGCATTCTCCCAATGACTTCACATTCAGCGAGGGGCTATGCTTTGTGGCTAGCCAGCAGATACGGGTATACAGTATGGACTGAGCGCGCATGCGCCCAATGACTTCACAGTCAGTGAGGGGCAATGCTTTGTGGCTAGCCAGCAGATACGCGTATACAGAACGGACAGAGCGCGCATGCGCCCAATGACTTCACATTCAGCGAGGGGCAATGCTTTGTGGCTAGCCAGCAGATACGGGTATACAGTATGGACTGAGTGCGCATGCGCCCAATTACTTCACATTCAGCGAGGGGCAATGCTTTGTGGCTAACCAGCAGATACGTGTACACAGTATGGACTGAGCACGCATGCGGCCAATGACTTCACATTCAGCGAGGGGCAATGCTTTGTGGCTAGCCAGGAGATACGGGTATACAGTATGGACTGAGCTCGCATGCGCCCAATGACTTCACATTCAGTGACGGTCAATGCTTTGTGGCTAGCCAGCAGATACGGATATACAGTATGGACTGAGCGCGCATGCGCCTAATGACTTAACATTCAGCGAGGGGCAATGCTTTGTGGCTAGCCACCAGATACGGGTATACAGTATGGACTGAGCGCGCATGCGCCTAATGACTTAACATTCAGCGAGGGGCAATGCTTTGTGGCTAGCCAGCAGATACAGGTACACAGTATGGACTGAGCACGCATGCGCCCAATGACTTCACATTCAGCGAGGGGCAATGCTTTGTGGCTAGCCAGCAGATACGGGTATACAGTATGGACTGAGTGCGCATGCGCCCAATGACTTCCTATTAAGCGAAGGGCAATGCTTTGTGGCTAGCCAGCAGATACGGGTATACAGAACGGACTGAGTGCGCATGCGCCCAATGACTTCACATTCAGTGAGGGGCAATGCTTTCTGGCTAGCCAGCAGATACGGGTATACAGAACGGACTGAGCGCGCATGCGCCCAATGACTTCACATTCAGCGAGGGGCAATGCTTTGTGGCTAGCCAGCAGATACGGGTATACAGTATGGACTGAGCGCGTATGCGCCCAATGACTCCACATTCAGCGAGGGGCAATGCTTTGTGGCTAGCCAGCAGATACGGGTGTGCATTACAGACTGATTGCGCATGCGCCCAATGACTTCACATTCAGCGAGGGGCAATGCTTTGTGGCTTGCCAGCAGATACGGGTATACAGTATGGACTGAGTGCGCATGCGCCCAATGACTTCCCATTCTGCGACGGGCAATGCTTTGTGGCTAGCCAGCAGATACGTGTATACAGTATGGACTGAGTGCGCATGCGCCCAATGACTTCACATTCAGTTAGGGGCAATGCTTTGTGGCTAGCCAGCAGATACGGTTATACAGAACGGGCTGAGCGCGCATGCGCCCAATGACTTCACATTCAGTGAGGGACAATGCTTTTTGGCTAGCCAGCAGATACGGGTAAACAGTATGAACTGAGTGGGCATGCGCCCAATGACTTCACATTCAGTGAGGGGCAATGCTTTGTGGCTAGCCAGCAGATACGGGTATATAGTATGGACTGAGTGCGCATGCGCCCAATGACTTCACATTCAGTGAGGGGCAATGCTTAGTGGCTAGCCAGCAGTTACGGGTATACAGTATGGACTGAGTGCGCATGCTCCCAATGACTTCACATTCATCGAGGGGCTATGCTTTGTGGCTAGCCAGCAGATACGGGTTTACAGTATGGACTGAGCGCGCATGCGCCCAATGACTTCACAGTCAGTGAGGGGCAATGCTTTGTGGCTAGCCAGCAGATACGGGTATACAAAACGGACAGAGCGCGCATGCGCCCAATGACTTCACATTCAGCGAGGGGCAATGCTTTGTGGCTAGCCAGCAGATACGGGTATACAGTATGGACTCAGTGCGCATGCGCCCAATTACTTCACATTCAGCGAGGGGCAATGCTTTATGGCTAACCAGCAGATACGTGTACACAGTATGGACTGAGCACGCATGCGGCCAATGACTTCACATTCAGCGAGGGGCAATGCTTTGTGGCTAGCCAGGAGATACGGGTAGACAGTATGGACCAAGCGCGCATGCGCCTATTGACTTAACATTCAGCGAGGGGCAATGCTTTGTGGCTAGCCAGCAGATATGGGTACACAGTATGGACTGAGCGCGCATGCGCCCAATGACTTAACATTCAGTGAGGGGCAACGATTTGTGGCTAGCCAGCAGATACGGGTATACAGTATGGACTGAGTGCGCATGCGCCCAATGACTTCACATTCAGCGAGGGGCAATGCTTTGTGGCTAGCCAGCAGATACGGGTACACGGCATGGACTGAGCGCGCATGCGCCCAATGACTTCACATTCAGCGAGGGGCAATGTTTTGTGGCTAGCCAGCAGATTCGGGTATACAGTTTGGACTGAGTGCACATGCGCCCAATGACTTAACATTCAGCGAGGGGCAATGCTTTGTGGTTAGCCAGCAGATAAGGGTACACAGTATGGACTGAGCGCGCATGCGCCCAATGACTTCACATTCAGCGAGGGGCAGAGCTTTGTGATTTGCCAGCAGATACGGGTATACAGTATGGACTGAGCGCGCATGCGCCCAATGAATTCACATTCAGCGAGGGGCAATGCTTTGTGGCTAGCCAGCAGATACGGGTATACAGAATGGACTGAGTGCGCATGCGCCCAATGACTTCTCATTCAGTGAGGGGCAAAGCTTTGTGGCTAGCCAGCAGATACGGGTATAAAGAACGGACTGTGTGCGCATGCGCCCAATGACTTCACATTCAGTGAGGGGCAATGCTTTGTGGCTAGCCAGCGGATACGGGTACACAGTATGGACTGAGCGCGCATGCGCCCAATGACTTCACAGTCAGTGAGGGGCAAAGCTTTGTGGCTAGCCAGCAGATACGGGTATACAGTATGGACTGAGTGCGCATGCGCCCAATGACTTCACATTCAGCGAGGAGCAATGCTTTGTGGCTAGCCAGAAGATACGGGTACACAGCATGGAATGAGCGCGCATGCGCCCAATGACTTCACATTCAGCGAGGGGCAATGCTTTGTGGCTAGCCAGCAGATACGGGTATACAGTATGGACTGAGCGCGCATGCGCCCAATGACTTCACATTCAGCGAGGGGCAATGCTTTGTGGCTAGCCAGCAGATACGGGTATACAGTATGGACTGAGCGCGCATGCGCCCAATGACTTCACATTCAGCGAGGGGCAATGCTTTGTGGCTAGCCATCAGATACGGGTACACAGTATGGACTGATGGACTGAGCGCGCATGCGCCCAGTGACTTCACATTCATAGAGGGGCAATGCTTTGTGGCTAGCCATCAGATTCGAGTATACAGTATGGACTGAGCGCGCATGCGCCCAATGATTTCACATTCAGCGAGGGGCAATGCTTTGTGGCAAGCCAGCAGATACGGGTATACAGTATGGACTGAGTGCGCATGCGCCCAATGACTTCACATTCAGCGAGGGGCAATGCTTTGTGGCTAGCCAGCAGATACGGGTATACATTATGGACTGAGTGCGCATGCGCCCAATGACTTCACATTCAGTGAGGGGCAATGCTTTGTGGCTAGCCAGCAGATACGGGTTTACAGAACGGACTGAGCGCGCATGCGCCCAATGACTTCACATTCAGTGAGGGACAATGCTTTGTGGCTAGCCAGCAGATACGGGTATACAGAACGGACTGAGCGCGCATGCGCCCAATGACTTCACATTCAGCGAGGGGCAATGCTTTGTGGCTAGCCAGCAGATACGGGTATACAATATGGACTGAGTGCGCATGCGCCCAATTACTACACATTCTGCGAGGGGCAATGCTTTGTGGCTAGCCAGCAGATACGGGTATACAGTATGGACTGAATGCGCATGTGCCCAATGACTTAACATTCAGCGAGGGGCAATAATTTGTGGCTAGCCAGCAGATACGGGTATACAGTATGGACTGAGTGCGCATGCGCCCAATGACTTCACATTCAGCGGGGGGCAATGTTTGTGGCTAGCCAGCAGATACGGGAACACAGTTTGGACTGAGCGCGCATGCGCCCAATGACTTCACATTCAGCAAGGGGCAATGCTTTGTGGCTAGCCAGCAGATACGGGTAAACAGTATGGACTGAGTGCGCATGCGCCCAATGACTTCACATTCAGCGAGGGGCAATGCTTTGTGGCTAGCCATCAGATACGGGTACACAGTATGGACTGAGTGCGCATGGGCCCAATGTCTTCACATTCAGCGAGGGGCAATGCTTTGTGGCTAGCCAGCAGATACGAGTATACAGTATGGACTGAGCGCGCATGCGCCCAATGACTTAACATTCAGTGCGGGGCAATGCTTTGTGGCTAGCCAGCAGATACGGGTATACAGTATGGACTGAGTGCGCATGCGCCCAATGACTTCACATTCAGCGAGGGGCAATGCTTTGTGGCTAGCCAGCACATACGGGTATACAGTATGGACTGAGTGCGCATGCGCCCAATGACTTCACATTCAGCGAGGGGCAATGCTTTGTGGCTAGCCAGCAGGTACAGGTATACAGTATAGACTGCGTGCGCATGCGCCCATTGACTTCACATTCAGCGAGGGGCAATGCTTTGTGGCTCGCCAGCAGATACGGGTATACAGTATGGACTAAGTGCGCATGCGCCCAATGACTTCACATTCAGCGAGGGGCAATGCTTTGTGGCTAGCCAGCAGATACGGGTATACAGTATGGACTGAGTGCGCATGCGCCCAATGACTTCACATTCAGCGAGGGGCAATGCTTTGTGGCTAGCCAGCAGATACGGGTATACAGAACGGACTGAGTGCGCATGCGCCCAATGACTTCACATTCAGTGAGGGGCAATGCTTTCTGGCTAGCCAGCAGATACGGGTATACAGAACGGACTGAGCGCGCATGCGCCCAATGACTTCACATTCAGCGAGGGGCAAGGCTTTGTGGCTAGCCAGCAGATACGGGTATACAGTATGGACTGAGCGCGCATGCGCCCAATGGCTCCACATTCAGCGAGGGGCAATGCTTTGTGGCTAGCCAGCAGATACGGGTGTACAGTACAGACTGATTGCGCATGCGCCCAATGACTTCACATTCAGCGAGGGGCATTGCTTTGTGGCTAGCCAGCAGATACGGGTATACAGTATGGACTGAGTGCGCATGCGCCCAATGACTTCCCATTCTGCGACGGGCAATGCTTTGTGGCTAGCCAGCAGATACGGGTATACAGTATGGACTGAGTGCGCATGCGCCCAATGACTTCACATTCAGTTAGGGGCAATGTTTTGTGGCTAGCCAGCAGATACGGGTATACAGAACGGGCTGAGCGCGCATGCGCCCAATGACTTCACATTCAGTAAGGGACAATGCTTTGTGGCTAGCCAGCAGATACGGTTATACAGTATGAACTGAGTGCGCATGCGCCCAATGACTTCACATTCAGTGAGGGGCAATGCTTTGTGGTTAGCCAGCAGATACGGATATACAGTATGGACTGAGTGCGCATGCGCCCAATGACTTCACATTCAGTGAGGGGCAATGCTTAGTGGCTAGCCAGCAGTTACGGGTATACAGTATGGACTGAGTGCGCATGCTCCCAATGGCTTCACATTCAGCGAGGGGCTATGCTTTGTGGCTAGCCAGCAGATACGGGTTTACAGTATGGACTGAGCGCGCATGCGCCCAATGACTTCACAGTCAGTGAGGGGCAATGCTTTGTGGCTAGCCAGCAGATACGGGTATACAGAACGGAAAGAGCGCGCATGCGCCCAATGACTTCACATTCAGCGAGGGGCAATGCTTTGTGGCTAGCCAGCAGACACGGGTATACAGTATGGACTGAGTGCGCATGCGCCCAATTACTTCACATTCAGCGAGGGGCAATGCTTTGTGGCTAACCAGCAGATACGTGTACACAGTATGGACTGAGCACGCATGCGGCCAATGACTTCACATTCAGCGAGGGGCAATGCTTTCTGGCTAGCCAGGAGATACGGGTATACAGTATGGACTGAGCTCGCATGCGCCCAATGACTTCACATTCAGTGACGGTCAATGCTTTGTGGCTAGCCAGCAGATACGGGTATACAGTATGGACTGAGCGCGCATGCGCCTAATGACTTTACATTCAGCGAGGGGCAATGCTTTGTGGCTAGCCACCAGATACGGGTATACAGTATGGACTGAGCGCGCATGCGCCTAATGACTTACCATTCAGCGAGGGGCAATGCTTTGTGGCTAGCCAGCTGATACAGGTACACAGTATGGACTGAGCACGCATGCGCCCAAGGACTTCACATTCAGCGAGGGGCAATGCTTTGTGGCTAGCCAGCAGATACGGGTATACAGTATGGACTGAGTGCGCATGCGCCCAATGACTTCCCATTAAGCGAGGGGCAATGCTTTGTGGCTAGCCAGCAGATACGGGTATACAGAACGGACTGAGTGCGCATCCGCCCAATGACTTCACATTCAGTGAGGGGCAATGCTTTCTGGCTAGCCAGCAGATACGGGTATACAGAACGGACTGAGCGCGCATGCGCCCAATGACTTCACATTCAGCGAGGGGCAATGCTTTGTGGCTAGCCAGCAGATACGGGTATACAGTATGGACTGAGCGCGCATGCGCCCAATGACTCCACATTCAGCGAGGGGCAATGCTTTGTGGCTAGCCAGCAGATACGGGTGTACATTACAGACTGATTGCGCATGCGCCCAATGACTGCACATTCAGCGAGGGGCAATGCTTTGTGGCTTGCCAGCAGATACGGGTATACAGTATGGACTGAGTGCGCATGCGCCCAATGACTTCCCATTCTGCGACGGGCAATGCTTTGTGGCTAGCCAGCAGATACGGGTATACAGTATGGACTGAGTGCGTATGCGCCCAATGACTTCACATTCAGTTAGGGGCAATGCTTTGTGGCTAGCCAGCAGATACGGGTATACAGAACGGGCTGAGCGCGCATGCGCCCAATGACTTCACATTCAGTGAGGGACAATGCTTTGTGGCTAGCCAGCAGATACGGGTAAACAGTATGAACTGAGTGGGCATGCGCCCAATGACTTCACATTCAGTGAGGGGCAATGCTTTGTGGCTAGCCAGCAGATATGGGTATACAGTATGGACTGAGTGCGCATGCGCCCAATGACTTCACATTCAGTGAGGGGCAATGCTTAGTGGCTAGCCAGCAGTTACGGGTATACACTATGGACTGAGTGCGCATGCTCCCAATGACTTCACATTCATCGAGGGGCTATGCTTTGTGGCTAGCCAGCAGATACGGGTTTACAGTATGGACTGAGCGCGCATGCGCCCAATGACTTCACAGTCAGTGAGGGGCAATGCTTTGTGGCTAGCCAGCAGATACGGGTATACAAAACGGACAGAGCGCGCATGCGCCCAATGACTTCACATTCAGCGAGGGGCAATGCTTTGTGGCTAGCCAGCAGATACGGGTATACTTTATGGACTGAGTGCGCATGCGCCCAATTACTTCACATTCAGCGAGGGGCAATGCTTTTTGGCTAACCAGCAGATACGTGTACACAGTATGGACTGAGCACGCATGCGGCCAATGACTTCACATTCAGCGAGGGGCAATGCTTTGTGGCTAGCCAGGAGATACGGGTAGACAGTATGGACCAAGCGCGCATGCGCCTATTGACTTAACATTCAGCGAGGGGCAATGCTTTGTGGCTAGCCAGCAGATATGGGTACACAGTATGGACTGAGCGCGCATGCGCCCAATGACTTAACATTCAGTGAGGGGCAACGATTTGTGGCTAGCCAGCAGATACGGGTATACAGTATGGACTGAGTGCGCATGCGCCCAATGACTTCACATTCAGCGAGGGGCAATGCTTTGTGGCTAGCCAGCAGATACGGGTACACGGCATGGACTGAGCGCGCATGCGCCCAATGACTTCACATTCAGCGACGGGCAATGTTTTGTGGCTAGCCAGCAGATACGGGTATACAGTTTGGACTGAGTGCACATGCGCCCAATGACTTAACATTCAGCGAGGGGCAATGCTTTGTGGTTAGCCAGCAGATACGGGTACACAGTATGGACTGAGCGCGCATGCGCCCAATGACTTCACATTCAGCGAGGGGCAATGCTTTGTTGTTTGCCAGCAGATACGGGTATACAGTATGGACTGAGCGCGCATGCGCCCAATGAATTCACATTCAGCGAGGGGCAATGCTTTGTGGCTAGCCAGCAGATACGGGTATACAGAATGGACTGAGTGCGCATGCGCCCAATGACTTCACATTCAGTGAGGGGCAATGCTTTGTGGCTAGCCAGCAGATACGGGTATAAAGAACGGACTGAGTGCGCATGCGCCCAATGACTTCACATTCAGTGAGGGGCAATGCTTTGTGGCTAGCCAGCGGATACGAGTACACAGTATGGACTGAGTACGCATGCGCCCAATGACTTCACATTCAGTGAGGGGCAATGCTTTGTGGCTAGCCAGCAGATACGGGTATACAGTATGGACTGAGTGCGCATGCGCCCAATGACTTCACAGTCAGTGAGGGGCAATGCTTTGTGGCTAGCCAGCAGATACGGGTATACAGAACGGACTGAGCGCGCATGCGCCCAATGACTTCACATTCAGTGAGGGGCAATGCTTTTTGGCTAGCCAGCAGATACGGGTATACAGTATGGACTGAGTGCGCATGCGCCCAATTACTTCACATTCAGCGAGGGGCAATGCTTCGTGGCTAGCCAGCAGATACGGGTACACAGTATGGACTGAGTGCGCATGCGCCCAATGACTTCACATTCAGCGAGGGACAATGCTTTGTGGCTAGCCAGCAGATACGAGTAGGCTACACAGTATGGACTGAGCGCGCATGCGCCCAATGACTTAGCATTCAGCGAGGGGCAATGCTTTGTGGCTAGCCAGCAGATACGGGTATACAGTATGGACTGAGCTCGCATGCGCCCAATGACTTCACATTCAGTGAGGGTCAATGCTTTGTGGCTAGCCAGCAGATACGGGTATACAGTATGGACTGAGCGCGCATGCGCCTAATGACTTAACATTCAGCGAGGGGCAATGCTTTGTGGCTAGCCACCAGATACGGGTATACAGTATGGACTGAGAGCGCATGCGCCTAATGACTTAACATTCAGCGAGGGGCAATGCCTTGTGGCTAGCCAGCAGATACAGGTACACAGTATGGACTGAGCACGCATGCGCCCAATGACTTCACATTCTGCGAGGGGCAATGCTTTGTGGCTAGCCAGCAGATACGGGTATACAATATGGACTGAGTGCGCATGCGCCCAATGACTTCACATTAAGCGAGGGGCAATGCTTTGTGGCTAGCCAGCAGATACAGGTACACAGTATGGACTGAGCACGCATGTGCCCAATGACTTCACATTCAGCGAGGGGCAATGCTTTGTGGCTAGCCAGCAGATACGGGTATACAGTATGGACTGAGTGCGCATGCGCCCAATGACTTCACATTCAGTTAGGGGCAATGCTTTGTGGCTAGCCAGCAGATACGGGTATACAGAACGGACTGAGTGCGCATGCGCCCAATGACTTCACATTCAGTGAGGGGCAATGCTTTCTGGCTAGCCAGCAGATACGGGTATACAGAACGGACTGAGCGCGCATGCGCCCAATGACTTCACATTCAGCGAGGGGCAATGCTTTGTGGCTAGCCAGCAGATACGGGTATACAGTATGGACTGAGTGCGCATGCGCCCAATGACTTCACATTCAGCGAGGGGCAATGCTTTGTGGCTAGCCAGCAGATACGGGTATACAGAACGGACTGAGTGCGCATGCGCCCAATGACTTCACATTCAGTGAGGGGCAATGCTTTCTGGCTAGCCAGCAGATACGGGTATACAGAACGGACTGAGCGCGCATGCGCCCAATGACTTCACATTCAGCGAGGGGCAATGCTTTGTGGCTAGCCAGCAGATACGGGTATACAGTATGGACTGAGCGCGCATGCGCCCAATGGCTCCACATTCAGTGAGGGGCAATGCTTTGTGGCTAGCCAGCAGATACGGGTATACAGAACGGGCTGAGCGCGCATGCGCCCAATGACTTCACATTCAGTGAGGGACAATGCTTTGTGGCTAGCCAGCAGATACGGGTATACAGTATGAACTGAGTGCGCATGCGCCCAATGACTTCACATTCAGTGAGGGGCAATGCTTTGTGGTTAGCCAGCAGATACGGGTATACAGTATGGACTGAGTGCGCATGCGCCCAATGACTTCACAGTCAGTGAGGGGCAATGCTTAGTGGCTAGCCAGCAGTTACGGGTATACAGTATGGACTGAGTGCGCATTCTCCCAATGACTTCACATTCAGCGAGGGGCTATGCTTTGTGGCTAGCCAGCAGATACGGGTTTACAGTATGGACTGAGCGCGCATGCGCCCAATGACTTCACAGTCAGTGAGGGGCAATGCTTTGTGGCTAGCCAGCAGATACGGGTATACAGAACGGACAGAGCGCGCATGCGCCCAATGACTTCACATTCAGCGAGGGGCAATGCTTTGTGGCTAGCCAGCAGATACGGGTATACAGTATGGACTGAGTGCGCATGCGCCCAATTACTTCACATTCAGCGAGGGGCAATGCTTTGTGGCTAACCAGCAGATACGTGTACACAGTATGGACTGAGCACGCATGCGGCCAATGACTTCACATTCAGCGAGGGGCAATGCTTTGTGGCTAGCCAGGAGATACGGGTATACAGTATGGACTGAGCTCGCATGCGCCCAATGACTTCACATTCAGTGACGGTCAATGCTTTGTGGCTAGCCAGCAGATACGGATATACAGTATGGACTGAGCGCGCATGCGCCTAATGACTTAACATTCAGCGAGGGGCAATGCTTTGTGGCTAGCCACCAGATACGGGTATACAGTATGGACTGAGCGCGCATGCGCCTAATGACTTAACATTCAGCGAGGGGCAATGCTTTGTGGCTAGCCAGCAGATACAGGTACACAGTATGGACTGAGCACGCATGCGCCCAATGACTTCACATTCAGCGAGGGGCAATGCTTTGTGGCTAGCCAGCAGATACGGGTATACAGTATGGACTGAGTGCGCATGCGCCCAATGACTTCCTATTAAGCGAGGGGCAATGCTTTGTGGCTAGCCAGCAGATACGGGTATACAGAACGGACTGAGTGCGCATGCGCCCAATGACTTCACATTCAGTGAGGGGCAATGCTTTCTGGCTAGCCAGCAGATACGGGTATACAGAACGGACTGAGCGCGCATGCGCCCAATGACTTCACATTCAGCGAGGGGCAATGCTTTGTGGCTAGCCAGCAGATACGGGTATACAGTAAGGACTGAGTGCGCATGCGCCCAATGACTTCACATTCAGCGAGGGGCAATGCTTTGCGGCTAACCAGCAGATACGGGTACACAGTATGGACTGAGCACGCATGCGCCCAATGACTTCACATTCAGCGAGGGGCAATGCTTTGTGGCTAACCAGCAGATACGGGTACACAGTATGGACTGAGTGCGCATGCGCCGAATGACTTCACATTCAGCGAGGGGCAATGCTTTGTGGCTAGCCAGCAGATACGAGTACACAGTATGGACTAAGCGCGCATGCGCCCAATGACTTAGCATTCAGCGAGGGGCAATGCTTTGTGGCTAGCCAGCAGATACGGGTATACAGTATGGACTGAGCGCGCATGCGCCCAATGACTTCACATTCAGCGAGGGGCAATGCTTTGTGGCTAGCCAGCAGATACGGGTACACAGTATGGACTGAGCGCGCATGCGCCCAATGACTTAACATTCAGTGAGTGTCAATGCTTTGTGGCTAGCCAGCAGATACGGGTATACCGTATGGACTGAGCGCGCATGCGCCTAAAGACTTAACATTCAGCGAGGGGCAATGCTTTGTGGCTAGCCACCAGATACGGGTATACAGTATGGACTGAGCGCGCATGCGCCTAATGACTTAACATTCAGCGAGGGGCAATGCTTTGTGGCTAGCCAGCAGATACGGGTACACAGTATGGACTGAGCACGCATGCGCCCAATGACTTCACATTCAGCGAGGGGCAATGATTTGTGGCTAGCCAGCAGATACGGGTATACAGAACGGACAGAGCGCGCATGCGCCCAATGACTTCACATTAGCGAGGGGCAATGCTTTGTGTCTAGCCAGCAGATACGGGTATACAGTATGGACTGAGCGCGCATGCGCCCATTGACTTCACATTCAGCGAGGGGTAATGTTTTGTGGCTAGCCAGCAGATACGGGTATACAGTTTGGACTGAGTGCACATGCGCCCAATGACTTAACATTCAGCGAGGGGCAATGCTTTGTGGTTAGCCAGCAGATACGGGTACACAGTATGGACTGAGTGCGCATGCGCCCAATGACTTCACATTCAGCGAGGGGCAATGCTTTGTGGTTAGCCAGCAGATACGGGTATACAGTATGGACTGAGCGCGCATGCGCCCAATGACTTCACATTCAGCGAGGGGCAATGTTTGTGGCTAGCCAGCAGATACGGGTATACAGAAAGGACTGAGTGCGCATGCGCCCAATGACTTCACATTCAGTGAGGGGCAATGCTTTGTGGCTAGCCAGCAGATACGGGTATACAGAACGGACTGAGTGCGCATGCGCCCAATGACGTCACATTCAGTGAGGGGCAATGCTTTTTGGCTAGCCAGCGGATGCGGGTACACAGTATGGACTGAGTGCGCATGCGCCCAATAACTTCATATTCAGTGAGGGGCAATGCTTTGTGACTAGCCAGCAGATACGGGTATACAGTATGGTCTGAGTGCGCATGCGCCCAATGACTTCACAGTCAGTGAGGGGCAATGCTTTGTGGCTAGCCAGCAGATACGGGTATACAGAACGGACTGAGCGCGCATGCGCCCAATGACTTCACATTCAGTGAGGGGCAATGCTTTGTGGATAGCCAGCAGATACGGGTATACAGAACGGACTGAGCGCGCATGCGCCCAATGACTTCACATTCGGCGAGGGGCAATGCTTTGTGGCTAGCCAGCAGATACGGGTATACAGTATGGACTGAGTGCGCATGCGCCCAATGACTTCACATTCAGCGAGGGGCAAAGCTTTGTGGCTAGCCAGCAGATACGGGTATACAGTATGGACTGAGTGCGCATGCGCCCAATGACTTCACATTCTGCGACGGGCAGTGCTTTGTGGCTAGCCAGCAGATACGGGTGTACAGTGTGGACTGAGTGCGCATGCGCCCAATGACTTCACATTCAGTGAGGGGCAATGCTTTGTGGCTAGCCAGCAGATACGGGTATACAGAAAGGGCTGAGTGCGCATGCGCCCAATGACTTCACATTCAGTGAGGGGCAATGCTTTGTGGTAGCCAGCAGATACGGGTATTCAGTATAGACTGAGTGCGCATGCGCCCAATGACTTCACATTCAGTGAGGGGCAATGCTTTGTGGCTAGCCAGCAGTTACGGGTATACAGTATGGCCTGAGTGCGCATGCGCCCAATGACTTCACATTCAGCGAGTGGATATGCTTTGTGGCTAGCCGGCAGATACGGGTATACAGTATGGACTGAGCGCGCAAGCGCCCAATGGCTTCACAGTCAGTGAGGGGCAATGCTTTGTGGCTAGCCAGCAGATACGGTTAAACAGTATGAACTGAGTGCGCATGCGCCCAATGACTTCACATTCAGTGAGGGGCAATGCTTTGTGGTTAGCCAGCAGATACGGGTATACAGTATGGACTGAGTGCGCATGCGCCCAATGACTTCACATTCAGTGAGGGGCAATGCTTAGTGGCTAGCCAGCAGTTACGGGTATACAGTATGGACTGAGTGCGCATGCTCCCAATGGCTTCACATTCAGCGAGGGGCTATGCTTTGTGGCTAGCCAGCAGATACGGGTTTACAGTATGGACTGAGCGCGCATGCGCCCAATGACTTCACAGTCAGTGAGGGGCAATGCTTTGTGGCTAGCCAGCAGATACGGGTATACAGAACGGACAGAGCGCGCATGCGCCCAATGACTTCACATTCAGCGAGGGGCAATGCTTTGTGGTTAGCCAGCAGACACGGGTATACAGTATGGACTGAGTGCGCATGCGCCCAATTACTTCACATTCAGCGAGGGGCAATGCTTTGTGGCTAACCAGCAGATACGTGTACACAGTATGGACTGAGCACGCATGCGGCCAATGACTTCACATTCAGCGAGGGGCAATGCTTTCTGGCTAGCCAGGAGATACGGGTATACAGTATGGACTGAGCTCGCATGCGCCCAATGACTTCACATTCAGTGACGGTCAATGCTTAGTGGCTAGCCAGCAGATACGGGTATACAGTATGGACTGAGCGCGCATGCGCCTAATGACTTAACATTCAGCGAGGGGCAATGCTTTGTGGCTAGCCACCAGATACGGGTATACAGTATGGACTGAGCGCGCATGCGCCTAATGACTTAACATTCAGCGAGGGGCAATGCTTTGTGGCTAGCCAGCAGATACAGGTACACAGTATGGACTGAGCACGCATGCGCCCAATGACTTCACATTCAGCGAGGGGCAATGCTTTGTGGCTAGCCAGCAGATACGGGTATACAGTATGGACTGAGTGCGCATGCGCCCAATGACTTCCCATTAAGCGAGGGGCAATGCTTTGTGGCTAGCCAGCTGATACTGGTATACAGAACGGACTGAGTGCGCATCCGCCCAATGACTTCACATTCAGTGAGGGGCAATGCTTTCTGGCTAGCCAGCAGATACGGGTATACAGAACGGACTGAGCGCGCATGCGCCCAATGACTTCACATTCAGCGAGGGGCAATGCTTTGTGGCTAGCCAGCAGATACGGGTATACAGTATGGACTGAGCGCGCATGCGCCCAATGACTTCACATTCAGCGAGGGGCAATGCTTTGTGGCTAGCCAGCAGATACGGGTATACAGTATGGACTGAGCGCGCATGCGCCCAATGACTTCACATTCAGCGAGGGGCAATGCTTTGTGGCTAGCCATCAGATACGGGTACACAGTATGGACTGATGGACTGAGCGCGCATGCGCCCAGTGACTTCACATTCATAGAGGGGCAATGCTTTGTGGCTAGCCATCAGATTCGAGTATACAGTATGGACTGAGCGCTCATGCGCCCAATGATTTCACATTCAGCGAGGGGCAATGCTTTGTGGCAAGCCAGCAGATACGGGTATACAGTATGGACTGAGTGCGCATGCGCCCAATGACTTCACATTCAGCGAGGGGCAATGCTTTGTGGCTAGCCAGCAGATACGGGTATACATTATGGACTGAGTGCGCATGCGCCCAATGACTTCACATTCAGTGAGGGGCAATGCTTTGTGGCTAGCCAGCAGATACGGGTATACAGAACGGACTGAGCGCGCATGCGCCCAATGACTTCACATTCAGTGAGGGACAATGCTTTGTGGCTAGCCAGCAGATACGGGTATACAGAACGGACTGAGCGCGCATGCGCCCAATGACTTCACATTCAGCGAGGGGCAATGCTTTGTGGCTAGCCAGCAGATACGGGTATACAATAAGGACTGAGTGCGCATGCGCCCAATTACTACACATTCTGCGAGGGGCAATGCTTTGTGGCTAGCCAGCAGATACGGGTATACAGTATGGACTGAATGCGCATGTGCCCAATGACTTAACATTCAGCGAGGGGCAATAATTTGTGGCTAGCCAGCAGATACGGGTATACAGTATGGACTGAGTGCGCATGCGCCCAATGACTTCACATTCAGCGGGGGGCAATGTTTGTGGCTAGCCAGCAGATACGGGAACACAGTTTGGACTGAGCGCGCATGCGCCCAATGACTTCACATTCAGCAAGGGGCAATGCTTTGTGGCTAGCCAGCAGATACGGGTAAACAGTATGGACTGAGTGCGCATGCGCCCAATGACTTCACATTCAGCAAGGGGCAATGCTTTGTGGCTAGCCATCAGATACGGGTACACAGTATGGACTGAGTGCGCATGGGCCCAATGTCTTCACATTCAGCGAGGGGCAATGCTTTGTGGCTAGCCAGCAGATACGAGTATACAGTATGGACTGAGCGCGCATGCGCCCAATGACTTAACATTCAGTGCGGGGCAATGCTTTGTGGCTAGCCAGCAGATACGGGTATACAGTATGGACTGAGTGCGCATGCGCCCAATGACTTCACATTCAGCGAGGGGCAATGCTTTGTGGCTAGCCAGCAGATACGGGTATACAGTATGGACTGAGTGCGCATGCGCCCAATGACTTCACATTCAGCGAGGGGCAATGCTTTGTGGCTAGCCAGCAGGTACAGGTATACAGTATAGACTGCGTGCGCATGCGCCCATTGACTTCACATTCAGCGAGGGGCAATGCTTTGTGGCTCGCCAGCAGATACGGGTATACAGTATGGACTAAGTGCGCATGCGCCCAATGACTTCACATTCAGCGAGGGGCAATGCTTTGTGGCTAGCCAGCAGATACGGGTATACAGTATGGACTGAGTGCGCATGCGCCCAATGACTTCACATTCAGCGAGGGGCAATGCTTTGTGGCTAGCCAGCAGATAGGGGTATACAGAACGGACTGAGTGCGCATGCGCCCAATGACTTCACATTCAGTGAGGGGCAATGCTTTCTGGCTAGCCAGCAGATACGGGTATACAGAACGGACTGAGCGCGCATGCGCCCAATGACTTCACATTCAGCGAGGGGCAAGGCTTTGTGGCTAGCCAGCAGATACGGGTGTACAGTACAGACTGATTGCGCATGCGCCCAATGACTTCACATTCAGCGAGGGGCATTGTTTTGTGGCTAGCCAGCAGATACGGGTATACAGTATGGACTGAGTGCGCATGCGCCCAATGACTTCCCATTCTGCGACGGGCAATGCTTTGTGGCTAGCCAGCAGATACGGGTATACAGTATGGACTGAGTGCGCATGCGCCCAATGACTTCACATTCAGTTAGGGGCAATGCTTTGTGGCTAGCCAGCAGATACGGGTATACAGAACGGGCTGAGCGCGCATGCGCCCAATGAGTTCACATTCAGTAAGGGACAATGCTTTGTGGCTAGCCAGCAGATACGGTTATACAGTATGAACTGAGTGCGCATGCGCCCAATGACTTCACATTCAGTGAGGGGCAATGCTTTGTGGTTAGCCAGCAGATACGGGTATACAGTATGGACTGAGTGCGCATGCGCCCAATGACTTCACATTCAGTGAGGGGCAATGCTTAGTGGCTAGCCAGCAGTTACGGGTATACAGTATGGACTGAGTGCGCATGCTCCCAATGGCTTCACATTCAGCGAGGGGCTATGCTTTGTGGCTAGCCAGCAGATACGGGTTTACAGTATGGACTGAGCGCGCATGCGCCCAATGACTTCACAGTCAGTGAGGGGCAATGCTTTGTGGCTAGCCAGCAGATACGGGTATACAGAACGGAAAGAGCGCGCATGCGCCCAAAGACTTCATATTCAGCGAGGGGCAATGCTTTGTGGCTAGCCAGCAGACACGGGTATACAGTATGGACTGAGTGCGCATGCGCCCAATTACTTCACATTCAGCGAGGGGCAATGCTTTGTGGCTAACCAGCAGATACGTGTACACAGTATGGACTGAGCACGCATGCGGCCAATGACTTCACATTCAGCGAGGGGCAATGCTTTCTGGCTAGCCAGGAGATACGGGTATACAGTATGGACTGAGCTCGCATGCGCCCAATGACTTCACATTCAGTGACGGTCAATGCTTTGTGGCTAGCCAGCAGATACGGGTATACAGTATGGACTGAGCGCGCATGCGCCTAATGACTTAACATTCAGCGAGGGGCAATGCTTTGTGGCTAGCCACCAGATACGGGTATACAGTATGGACTGAGCGCGCATGCGCCTAATGACTTACCATTCAGCGAGGGGCAATGCTTTGTGGCTAGCCAGCAGATACAGGTACACAGTATGGACTGAGCACGCATGCGCCCAATGACTTCACATTCAGCGAGGGGCAATGCTTTGTGGCTAGCCAGCAGATACGGGTATACAGTATGGACTGAGTGCGCATGCGCCCAATGACTTCCCATTAAGCGAGGGGCAATGCTTTGTGGCTAGCCAGCAGATACGGGTATACAGAACGGACTGAGTGCGCATCCGCCCAATGACTTCACATTCAGTGAGGGGCAATGCTTTCTGGCTAGCCAGCAGATACGGGTATACAGAACGGACTGAGCGCGCATGCGCCCAATGACTTCACATTCAGCGAGGGGCAATGCTTTGTGGCTAGCCAGCAGATACGGGTATACAGTATGGACTGAGCGCGCATGCGCCCAATGACTCCACATTCAGCGAGGGGCAATGCTTTGTGGCTAGCCAGCAGATATGGGTGTACATTACAGACTGATTGCGCATGCGCCCAATGACTGCACATTCAGCGAGGGGCAATGCTTTGTGGCTTGCTAGCAGATACGGGTATACAGTATGGACTGAGTGCGCATGCGCCCAATGACTTCCCATTCTGCGACGGGCAATGCTTTGTGGCTAGCCAGCAGATACGGGTATACAGTATGGACTGAGTGCGTATGCGCCCAATGACTTCACATTCAGTTAGGGGCAATGCTTTGTGGCTAGCCAGCAGATACGGGTATACAGAACGGGCTGAGCGCGCATGCGCCCAATGACTTCACATTCAGTGAGGGACAATGCTTTGTGGCTAGCCAGCAGATACGGGTAAACAGTATGAACTGAGTGGGCATGCGCCCAATGACTTCACATTCAGTGAGGGGCAATGCTTTGTGGCTAGCCAGCAGATATGGGTATACAGTATGGACTGAGTGCGCATGCGCCCAATGACTTCACATTCAGTGAGGGGCAATGCTTAGTGGCTAGCCAGCAGTTACGGGTATACACTATGGACTGAGTGCGCATGCTCCCAATGACTTCACATTCATCGAGGGGCTATGCATTGTGGCTAGCCAGCAGATACGGGTTTACAGTATGCACTGAGCGCGCATGCGCCCAATGACTTCACAGTCAGTGAGGGGCAATGCTTTGTGGCTAGCCAGCAGATACGGGTATACAAAACGGACAGAGCGCGCATGCGCCCAATGACTTCACATTCAGCGAGGGGCAATGCTTTGTGGCTAGCCAGCAGATACGGGTATACTTTATGGACTGAGTGCGCATGCGCCCAATTACTTCACATTCAGCGAGGGGCAATGCTTTATGGCTAACCAGCAGATACGTGTACACAGTATGGACTGAGCACGCATGCGGCCAATGACTTCACATTCAGCGAGGGGCAATGCTTTGTGGCTAGCCAGGAGATACGGGTAGACAGTATGGACCAAGCGCGCATGCGCCTATTGACTTAACATTCAGCGAGGGGCAATGCTTTGTGGCTAGCCAGCAGATATGGGTACACAGTATGGACTGAGCGCGCATGCGCCCAATGACTTAACATTCAGTGAGGGGCAACGATTTGTGGCTAGCCAGCAGATACGGGTATACAGTATGGACTGAGTGCGCATGCGCCCAATGACTTCACATTCAGCGAGGGGCAATGCTTTGTGGCTAGCCAGCAGATACGGGCACACGGCATGGACTGAGCGCGCATGCGCCCAATAACTTCACATTCAGCGAGGGGCAATGTTTTGTGGCTAGCCAGCAGATACGGGTATACAGTTTGGACTGAGTGCACATGCGCCCAATGACTTAACATTCAGCGAGGGGCAATGCTTTGTGGTTAGCCAGCAGATACGGGTACACAGTATGGACTGAGCGCGCATGCGCCCAATGACTTCACATTCAGCGAGGGGCAATGCTTTGTTGTTTGCCAGCAGATACGGGTATACAGTATGGACTGAGCGCGCATGCGCCCAATGAATTCACATTCAGCGAGGGGCAATGCTTTGTGGCTAGCCAGCAGATACGGGTATACAGAATGGACTGAGTGCGCATGCGCCCAATGACTTCACATTCAGTGAGGGGCAATGCTTTGTGGCTAGCCAGCAGATACGGGTATAAAGAACGAACTGATTGCGCATGCGCCCAATGACTTTACATTCAGTGAGGGGCAATGCTTTTTGGCTAGCCAGCGGATACGAGTACACAGTATGGACTGAGTACGCATGCGCCCAATGACTTCACATTCAGTGAGGGGCAATTCTTTGTGGCTAGCCAGCAGATACGGGTATACAGTATGGACTGAGTGCGCATGCGCCCAATGACTTCACAGTCAGTGAGGGGCAATGCTTTGTGGCTAGCCAGCAGATACGGGTATACAGAACGGACTGATTGCGCATGCGCCCAATGACTTCACATTCAGTGAGGGGCAATGCTTTGTGGCTAGCCAGCAGATACGGGTATACAGTATGGACTGAGTGCGCATGCGCCCAATTACTTCACATTCAGCGAGGGGCAATGCTTCGTGGCTAGCCAGCAGATACGGGTACACAGTATGGACTGAGTGCGCATGCGCCCAATGACTTCACATTCAGCGAGGGGCAATGCTTTGTGGTTAGCCAGCAGATACGGGTACACAGTATGGACTGAGCGCGCATGCGCCCAATGACTTCACATTCAGCGAGGGGCAATGCTTTGTTGTTTGCCAGCAGATACGGGTATACAGTATGGACTGAGCGCGCATGCGCCCAATGAATTCACATTCAGCGAGGGGCAATGCTTTGTGGCTAGCCAGCAGATACGGGTATACAGAATGGACTGAGTGCGCATGCGCCCAATGACTTCACATTCAGTGAGGGGCAATGCTTTGTGGCTAGCCAGCAGATACGGGTATAAAGAACGGACTGGGTGCGCATGCGCCCAATGACTTCACATTCAGTGAGGGGCAATGCTTTTTGGCTAGCCAGCGGATACGAGTACACAGTATGGACTGAGTACGCATGCGCCCAATGACTTCACATTCAGTGAGGGGCAATGCTTTGTGGCTAGCCAGCAGATACGGGTATACAGTATGGACTGAGTGCGCATGCGCCCAATGACTTCACAGTCAGTGAGGGGCAATGCTTTGTGGCTAGCCAGCAGATACGGGTATACAGAACGGACTGATTGCGCATGCGCCCAATGACTTCACATTCAGTGAGGGGCAATGCTTTGTGGCTAGCCAGCAGATACGGGTATACAGTATGGACTGAGTGCGCATGCGCCCATTTACTTCACATTCAGCGAGGGGCAATGCTTCGTGGCTAGCCAGCAGATACGGGTACACAGTATGGACTGAGTGCGCATGCGCCCAATGACTTCACATTCAGCGAGGGACAATGCTTTGTGGCTAGCCAGCAGATACGAGTACACAGTATGGACTGAGCGCGCATGCGCCCAATGACTTAGCATTCAGCGAGGGGCAATGCTTTGTGGCTAGCCAGCAGATACGGGTATACAGTATGGACTGAGCTCGCATGCGCCCAATGACTTCACATTCAGTGAGGGTCAATGCTTTGTGGCTAGCCAGCAGATACGGGTATACAGTATGGACTGAGCGCGCATGCGCCTAATGACTTAACATTCAGCGAGGGGCAATGCTTTGTGGCTAGCCACCAGATACGGGTATACAGTATGGACTGAGCACGCATGCGCCCAATGACTTCACATTCAGCGAGGGGCAATGCTTTGTGGCTAGCCAGCAGATATGGGTATACAGTATGGACTGAGTGCGCATGCGCCCAATGACTTCACATTCAGTGAGGGGCAATGCTTAGTGGCTAGCCAGCAGTTACGGGTATACACTATGGACTGAGTGCGCATGCTCCCAATGACTTCACATTCATCGAGGGGCTATGCTTTGTGGCTAGCCAGCAGATACGGGTTTACAGTATGGACTGAGTGCGCATGCGCCCAATGACTTCACAGTCAGTGAGGGGCAATGCTTTGTGGCTAGCCAGCAGATACGGGTATACAGAACGGACTGATTGCGCATGCGCCCAATGACTTCACATTCAGTGAGGGGCAATGCTTTGTGGCTAGCCAGCAGATACGGGTATACAGTATGGACTGAGTGCGCATGCGCCCAATTACTTCACATTCAGCGAGGGGCAATGCTTCGTGGCTAGCCAGCAGATACGGGTACACAGTATGGACTGAGTGCGCATGCGCCCAATGACTTCACATTCAGCGAGGGACAATGCTTTGTGGCTAGCCAGCAGATACGAGTACACAGTATGGACTGAGCGCGCATGCGCCCAATGACTTAGCATTCAGCGAGGGGCAATGCATTGTGGCTAGCCAGCAGATACGGGTATACAGTATGGACTGAGCTCGCATGCGCCCAATGACTTCACATTCAGTGAGGGTCAATGCTTTGTGGCTAGCCAGCAGATACGGGTATACAGTATGGACTGAGCGCGCATGCGCCTAATGACTTAACATTCAGCGAGGGGCAATGCTTTGTGGCTAGCCACCAGATACGGGTATACAGTATGGACTGAGAGCGCATGCGCCTAATGACTTAACATTCAGCGAGGGGCAATGCCTTGTGGCTAGCCAGCAGATACAGGTACACAGTATGGACTGAGCACGCATGCGCCCAATGACTTCACATTCTGCGAGGGGCAATGCTTTGTGGCTAGCCAGCAGATACGGGTATACAATATGGACTGAGTGCGCATGCGCCCAATGACTTCACATTAAGCGAGGGGCAATGCTTTGTGGCTAGCCAGCAGATACAGGTACACAGTATGGACTGAGCACGCATGTGCCCAATGACTTCACATTCAGCGAGGGGCAATGCTTTGTGGCTAGCCAGCAGATACGGGTATACAGTATGGACTGAGTGCGCATGCGCCCAATGACTTCCCATTAAGCGAGGGGCAATGCTTTGTGGCTAGCCAGCAGATACGGGTATACAGAACGGACTGAGTGCGCATGCGCCCAATGACTTCACATTCAGTGAGGGGCAATGCTTTCTGGCTAGCCAGCAGATACGGGTATACAGAACGGACTGAGCGCGCATGCGCCCAATGACTTCACATTCAGCGAGGGGCAATGCTTTGTGGCTAGCCAGCAGATACGGGTATACAGTATGGACTGAGTGCGCATGCGCCCAATGACTTCACATTCAGCGAGGGGCAATGCTTTGTGGCTAGCCAGCAGATACGGGTATACAGAACGGACTGAGTGCGCATGCGCCCAATGACTTCACATTCAGTGAGGGGCAATGCTTTCTGGCTAGCCAGCAGATACGGGTATACAGAACGGACTGAGCGCGCATGCGCCGAATGACTTCACATTCAGCGAGGGGCAATGCTTTGTGGCTAGCCAGCAGATACGGGTATACAGTATGGACTGAGCGCGCATGCGCCCAATGGCTCCACATTCAGTGAGGGGCAATGCTTTGTGGCTAGCCAGCAGATACGGGTGTACAGTACAGACTGATTGCGCATGCGCCCAATGACTTCACATTCAGCGAGGGGCATTGCTTTGTGGCTAGCCAGCAGATACAGGTATACAGTATGGACTGAGTGCGCATGCGCCCAATGACTTCCCATTCTGCGACGGGCAATGCTTTGTGGCTAGCCAGCAGATACGGGTATACAGTATGGACTGAGTGCGCATGCGCCCAATGACTTCACATTCAGTTAGGGGCAATGCTTTGTGGCTAGCCAGCAGATACGTGTATACAGAACGGGCTGAGCGCGCATGCGCCCAATGACTTCACATTCAGTGAGGGACAATGCTTTGTGGCTAGCCAGCAGATACGGGTATACAGTATGAACTGAGTGCGCATGCGCCCAATGACTTCACATTCAGTGAGGGGCAATACTTTGTGGTTAGCCAGCAGATACGGGTATACAGTATGGACTGAGTGCGCATGCGCCCAATGACTTCACAGTCAGTGAGGGGCAATGCTTAGTGGCTAGCCAGCAGTTACGGGTATACAGTATGGACTGAGTGCGCATTCTCCCAATGACTTCACATTCAGCGAGGGGCTATGCTTTGTGGCTAGCCAGCAGATACGGGTTTACAGTATGGACTGAGCGCGCATGCGCCCAATGACTTCACAGTCAGTGAGGGGCAATGCTTTGTGGCTAGCCAGCAGATACGGGTATACAGAACGGACAGAGCGCGCATGCGCCCAATGACTTCACATTCAGCGAGGGGCAATGCTTTGTGGCTAGCCAGCAGATACGGGTATACAGTATGGACTGAGTGCGCATGCGCCCAATTACTTCACATTCAGCGAGGGGCAATGCTTTGTGGCTAACCAGCAGATACGTGTACACAGTATGGACTGAGCACGCATGCGGCCAATGACTTCACATTCAGCGAGGGGCAATGCTTTGTGGCTAGCCAGGAGATACGGGTATACAGTATGGACTGAGCTCGCATGCGCCCAATGACTTCACATTCAGTGACGGTCAATGCTTTGTGGCTAGCCAGCAGATACGGATATACAGTATGGACTGAGCGCGCATGCGCCTAATGACTTAACATTCAGCGAGGGGCAATGCTTTGTGGCTAGCCACCAGATACGGGTATACAGTATGGACTGAGCGCGCATGCGCCTAATGACTTAACATTCAGCGAGGGGCAATGCTTTGTGGCTAGCCAGCAGATACAGGTACACAGTATGGACTGAGCACGCATGCGCCCAATGACTTCACATTCAGCGAGGGGCAATGCTTTGTGGCTAGCCAGCAGATACGGGTATACAGTATGGACTGAGTGCGCATGCGCCCAATGACTTCCTATTAAGCGAGGGGCAATGCTTTGTGGCTAGCCAGCAGATACGGGTATACAGAACGGACTGAGTGCGCATGCGCCCAATGACTTCACATTCAGCGAGGGGCAATGCTTTGCGGCTAACCAGCAGATACGGGTACACAGTATGGACTGAGCACGCATGCGCCCAATGACTTCACATTCAGCGAGGGGCAATGCTTTGTGGCTAACCAGCAGATACGGGTACACAGTATGGACTGAGTGCGCATGCGCCGAATGACTTCACATTCAGCGAGGGGCAATGCTTTGTGGCTAGCCAGCAGATACGAGTACACAGTATGGACTAAGCGCGCATGCGCCCAATGACTTAGCATTCAGCGAGGGGCAATGCTTTGTGGCTAGCCAGCAGATACGGGTATACAGAATGGACTGAGCGCGCATGCGCCCAATGACTTCACATTCAGCGAGGGGCAATGCTTTGTGGCTAGCCAGCAGATACGGGTACACAGTATGGACTGAGCGCGCATGCGCCCAATGACTTAACATTCAGTGAGTGTCAATGCTTTGTGGCTAGCCAGCAGATACGGGTATACCGTATGGACTGAGCGCGCATGCGCCTAATGACTTAACATTCAGCGAGGGGCAATGCTTTGTGGCTAGCCACCAGATACGGGTATACAGTATGGACTGAGCGCGCATGCGCCCAATGACTTAACATTCAGCGAGGGGCAATGCTTTGTGGCTAGCCAGCAGATACGGGTACACAGTATGGACTGAGCACGCATGCGCCCAATGACTTCACATTCAGCGAGGGGCAATGATTTGTGGCTAGCCAGCAGATACGGGTATACAGAACGGACAGAGCGCGCATGCGCCCAATGACTTCACATTAGCGAGGGGCAATGCTTTGTGGCTAGCCAGCAGATACGGGTATACAGTATGGACTGAGTGCGCATGCGCCCAATGACTTCACATTCAGCGAGGGGCAATGCTTTGTGGCTAACCAGCAGATACGTGTACACAGTATGGACTGAGCACGCATGCGCCCAATGACTTCACATTCAGCGAGGGGCAATGCTTTGTGGCTAGCCAGCAGATACGGGTACACACTATGGACTGAGCGTGCATGCGCCCAATGACTTAACATTCAGCGAGGGGCAATGCTTTGTGGCCAGCCAGCAGATACGGGTACACAGTATGGTCTGAGCGTGCATGCGCCCAATGACTTAACATTCAGCGAGGGGCAATGCTTTGTGGCCATCCAGCAGATACGGGTATACAGTATGGACTGAGCGCGCATGCGCCCAGTGACTTCACATTCAGCGAGGGGCAATGCTTTGTGGCCAGCCAGCAGATACGGGTATACAGTATGGACCGAGCGCGCATGCGCCTATTGACTTAACATTCAGCGGGGGGCAATGCTTTGTGGCTAGCCAGCAGATACGGGTATACAGTATGGACTGAGTGCGCATGCGCCCAATGACTTCACATTCAGTGAGGGGCAATGCTTTGTGGCTAGCCAGCAGTTACGGGTATACAGTATGGACTGAGTGCGCATGCTCCCAATGACTTCACATTCAGCGAGGGGCTATGCTTTGTGGCTAGCCAGCAGATACGGGTATACAGTATGGACTGAGCGCGCATGCGCCTAATGACTTAACATTCAGCGAGGGGCAATGCTTTGTGGCTAGCCACCAGATACGGGTATACAGTATGGACTGAGCGCGCATGCGCCTAATGACTTAACATTCAGCGAGGGGCAATGCTTTGTGGCTAGCCAGCAGATACAGGTACACAGTATGGACTGAGCACGCATGCGCCCAATGACTTCACATTCAGCGAGGGGCAATGCTTTGTGGCTAGCCAGCAGATACGGGTATACAGTATGGACTGAGTGCGCATGCGCCCAATGACTTCCCATTAAGCGAGGGGCAATGCTTTGTGGCTAGCCAGCAGATACGGGTATACAGAACGGACTGAGTGCGCATCCGCCCAATGACTTCACATTCAGTGAGGGGCAATGCTTTCTGGCTAGCCAGCAGATACGGGTATACAGAACGGACTGAGCGCGCATGCGCCCAATGACTTCACATTCAGCGAGGGGCAATGCTTTGTGGCTAGCCAGTAGATACGGGTATACAGTATGGAACGAGCGCGCATGCGCCTATTGACTTAACATTCAGCGAGGGGCAATGCATTGTGGCTCGCCAGCAGATATGGGTACACAGTATGAACTGAGCGCGCATGCGCCCATTGACTTCACATTCAGCGAGGGGTAATGTTTTGTGGCTAGCCAGCAGATACGGGTATACAGTTTGGACTGAGTGCGCATGCGCCCAATGACTTCCCATTAAGCGAGGGGCAATGCTTTGTGGCTAGCCAGCAGATACGGGTATACAGAACGGACTGAGTGCGCATCCGCCCAATGACTTCACATTCAGTGAGGGGCAATGATTTGTGGCTAGCCAGCAGATACGGGTATACAGTATGGACTGAGTGCGCATGCGCCCAATGACTTCACATTCAGCGAGGGGCAATGCTTTGTGGCTAGCCAGAAGATACGGGTACACAGCATGGACTGAGCGCGCATGCGCCCAATGACTTCACATTCAGCGAGGGGCAATGCTTTGTGTCTAGCCAGCAGATACGGGTATACAGTATGGACTGAGCGCGCATGCGCCCATTGACTTCACATTCAGCGAGGGGTAATGTTTTGTGGCTAGCCAGCAGATACGGGTATACAGTTTGGACTGAGTGCACATGCGCCCAATGACTTAACATTCAGCGAGGGGCAATGCTTTGTGGTTAGCCAGCAGATACGGGTACACAGTATGGACTGAGTGCGCATGCGCCCAATGACTTCACATTCAGCGAGGGGCAATGCTTTGTGGTTAGCCAGCAGATACGGGTATACAGTATGGACTGAGCGCGCATGCGCCCAATGACTTCACATTCAGCGAGGGGCAATGTTTGTGGCTAGCCAGCAGATACGGGTATACAGAACGGACTGAGTGCGCATGCGCCCAATGACTTCACATTCAGTGAGGGGCAATGCTTTGTGGCTAGCCAGCAGATACGGGTATACAGAACGGACTGAGTGCGCATGCGCCCAATGACGTCACATTCAGTGAGGGGCAATGCTTTTTGGCTAGCCAGCGGATGCGGGTACACAGTATGGACTGAGTGCGCATGCGCCCAATAACTTCATATTCAGTGAGGGGCAATGCTTTGTGACTAGCCAGCAGATACGGGTATACAGTATGGACTGAGTGCGCATGCGCCCAATGACTTCACAGTCAGTGAGGGGCAATGCTTTGTGGCTAGCCAGCAGATACGGGTATACAGAACGGACTGAGCGCGCATGCGCCCAATGACTTCACATTCAGTGAGGGGCAATGCTTTGTGGATAGCCAGCAGATACGGGTATACAGAACGGACTGAGCGCGCATGCGCCCAATGACTTCACATTCGGCGAGGGGCAATGCTTTGTGGCTAGCCAGCAGATACGGGTATACAGTATGGACTGAGTGCGCATGCGCCCAATGACTTCACATTCAGCGAGGGGCAAAGCTTTGTGGCTAGCCAGCAGATACGGGTATACAGTATGGACTGAGTGCGCATGCGCCCAATGACTTCACATTCTGCGACGGGCAGTGCTTTGTGGCTAGCCAGCAGATACGGGTGTACAGTATGGACTGAGTGCGCATGCGCCCAATGACTTCACATTCAGTGAGGGGCAATGCTTTGTGGCTAGCCAGCAGATACGGGTATACAGAAAGGGCTGAGTGCGCATGCGCCCAATGACTTCACATTCAGTGAGGGGCAATGCTTTGTGGTAGCCAGCAGATACGGGTATTCAGTATAGACTGAGTGCGCATGCGCCCAATGACTTCACATTCAGTGAGGGGCAATGCTTTGTGGCTAGCCAGCAGTTACGGGTATACAGTATGGCCTGAGTGCGCATGCGCCCAATGACTTCACATTCAGCGAGTGGATATGCTTTGTGGCTAGCCGGCAGATACGGGTATACAGTATGGACTGAGCGCGCAAGCGCCCAATGGCTTCACAGTCAGTGAGGGGCAATGCTTTGTGGCTAGCCAGCAGATACGGTTAAACAGTATGAACTGAGTGCGCATGCGCCCAATGACTTCACATTCAGTGAGGGGCAATGCTTTGTGGTTAGCCAGCAGATACGGGTATACAGTATGGACTGAGTGCGCATGCGCCCAATGACTTCACATTCAGTGAGGGGCAATGCTTAGTGGCTAGCCAGCAGTTACGGGTATACAGTATGGACTGAGTGCGCATGCTCCCAATGGCTTCACATTCAGCGAGGGGCTATGCTTTGTGGCTAGCCAGCAGATACGGGTATACAGTATGGACTGAGCGCGCATGCGCCTAATGACTTAACATTCAGCGAGGGGCAATGCTTTGTGGCTAGCCACCAGATACGGGTATACAGTATGGACTGAGCGCGCATGCGCCTAATGACTTAACATTCAGCGAGGGGCAATGCTTTGTGGCTAGCCAGCAGATACAGGTACACAGTATGGACTGAGCACGCATGCGCCCAATGACTTCACATTCAGCGAGGGGCAATGCTTTGTGGCTAGCCAGCAGATACGGGTATACAGTATGGACTGAGTGCGCATGCGCCCAATGACTTCCCATTAAGCGAGGGGCAATGCTTTGTGGCTAGCCAGCAGATACGGGTATACAGAACGGACTGAGTGCGCATCCGCCCAATGACTTCACATTCAGTGAGGGGCAATGCTTTCTGGCTAGCCAGCAGATACGGGTATACAGAACGGACTGAGCGCGCATGCGCCCAATGACTTCACATTCAGCGAGGGGCAATGCTTTGTGGCTAGCCAGTAGATACGGGTATACAGTATGGACTGAACGCGCATGCGCCCAATGACTCCACATTCAGCGAGGGGCAATGCTTTGTGGCTAGCCAGCAGATACGGGTGTACATTACAGACTGATTGCGCATGCGCCCAATGGCTGCACATTCAGCGAGGGGCAATGCTTTGTGGCTTGCCAGCAGATACGGGTATACAGTATGGACTGAGTGCGCATGCGCCCAATGACTTCCCATTCTGCGACGGGCAATGCTTTGTGGCTAGCCAGCAGATACGGGTATACAGTATGGACTGAGTGCGTATGCGCCCAATGACTTCACATTCAGTTAGGGGCAATGCTTTGTGGCTAGCCAGCAGATACGGGTATACAGAACGGGCTGAGCGCGCATGCGCCCAATGACTTCACATTCAGTGAGGGACAATGCTTTGTGGCTAGCCAGCAGATACGGGTAAACAGTATGAACTGAGTGGGCATGCGCCCAATGACTTCACATTCAGTGAGGGGCAATGCTTTGTGGCTAGCCAGCAGATATGGGTATACAGTATGGACTGAGTGCGCATGCGCCCAATGACTTCCCAATCAGTGAGGGGCAATGCTTAGTGGCTAGCCAGCAGATACGGGTATACAGTATGGACTGAGTGCGCATGCTCCCAATGACTTCACATTCATCGAGGGGCTATGCTTTGTGGCTAGCCAGCAGATACGGGTTTACAGTATGGACTGAGCGCGCATGCGCCCAATGACTTCACAGTCAGTGAGGGGCAATGCTTTGTGGCTAGCCAGCAGATACGGGTATACAAAACGGACAGAGCGCGCATGCGCCCAATGACTTCACATTCAGCGAGGGGCAATGCTTTGTGGCTAGCCAGCAGATAAGGGTATACTTTATGGACTGAGTGCGCATGCGCCCAATTACTTCACATTCAGCGAGGGGCAATGCTTTATGGCTAACCAGCAGATACGTGTACACAGTATGGACTGAGCACGCATGCGGCCAATGACTTCACATTCAGCGAGGGGCAATGCTTTGTGGCTAGCCAGGAGATACGGGTAGACAGTATGGACCAAGCGCGCATGCGCCTATTGACTTAACATTCAGCGAGGGGCAATGCTTTGTGGCTATGGACTGAGTGCGCATGCGCCCAATGACTTCACAGTCAGTGAGGGGCAATGCTTTGTGGCTAGCCAGCAGATACGGGTATACAGAACAGACTGAGCGCGCATGCGCCCAATGACTTCACATTCAGTGAGGGGCAATGCTTTGTGGCTAGCCAGCAGATACGGGTATACAGTATGGACTGAGTGCGCATGCGCCCAATTACTTCACATTCAGCGAGGGGCAATGCTTCGTGGCTAGCCAGCAGATACGGGTACACAGTATGGACAGAGTGCGCATGCGCCCAATGACTTCACATTCAGCGAGGGACAATGCTTTGTGGCTAGCCAGCAGATACGAGTACACAGTATGGACTGAGCGCGCATGCGCCCAATGACTTAGCATTCAGCGAGGGGCAATGCTTTGTGGCTAGCCAGCAGATACGGGTATACAGTATGGACTGAGCTCGCATGCGCCCAATTACTTCACATTCAGTGAGGGTCAATGCTTTGTGGCTAGCCAGCAGATACGGGTATACAGTATGGACTGAGCGCGCATGCGCCTAATGACTTAACATTCAGCGAGGGGCAATGCTTTGTGGCTAGCCACCAGATACGGGTATACAGTATGGACTGAGAGCGCATGCGCCTAATGACTTAACATTCAGCGAGGGGCAATGCCTTGTGGCTAGCCAGCAGATACAGGTACACAGTATGGACTGAGCACGCATGCGCCCAATGACTTCACATTCAGCGAGGGGCAATGCTTTGTGGCTAGCCAGCAGATACGGGTATACAGTATGGACTGAGTGCGAATGCGCCCAATGACTTCACATTAAGCGAGGGGCAATGCTTTGTGGCTAACCAGCAGATACGGGTACACAGTATGGACTGAGCACGCGTGCGCCCAATGACTTCACATTCAGCGAGGGGCAATGCTTTGCGGCTAACCAGCAGATAGGGGTACACAGTATGGACTGAGCACGCATGCGCCCAATGACTTCACATTCAGCGAGGGGCAATGCTTTGTGGCTAACCAGCAGATACGGGTACACAGTATGGACTGAGTGCGCATGCGCCGAATGACTTCACATTCAGCGAGGGGCAATGCTTTGTGGCTAGCCAGCAGATACGGGTACACAGTATGGACTGAGCGCGCATGCGCCCAATGACTTAACATTCAGTGAGTGTCAATGCTTTGTGGCTAGCCAGCAGATACGGGTATACCGTATGGACTGAGCGCGCATGCGCCTAATGACTTAACATTCAGTGAGGGGCAATGCTTTGTGGCTAGCCACCAGATACGGGTATACAGTATGGACTGAGCGCCCATGCGCCTAATGACTTAACATTCAGCGAGGGGCAATGCTTTGTGGCTAGCCAGCAGATACGGGTACACAGTATGGACTGAGCACGCATGCGCCCAATGACTTAACATTCAGCGAGGGGCAATGATTTGTTGCTAGCCAGCAGATACGGGTATACAGAACGGACAGAGCGCGCATGCGCCCAATGACTTCACATTAGCGAGGGGCAATGCTTTGTGGCTAGCCAGCAGATACGGGTATACAGTATGGACTGAGTGCGCATGCGCCCAATTACTTCACATTCAGCGAGGGGAATGCTTTGTGGCTAACCAGCAGATACGTGTACACAGTATGGACTGAGCACGCATGCGCCCAATGACTTCACATTCAGCGAGGGGCAATGCTTTGTGGCTAGCCAGCAGATACGGGTACACACTATGGACTGAGCGTGCATGCGCCCAATGACTTAACATTCAGCGAGGGGCAATGCTTTGTGGCCAGCCAGCAGATACGGGTACACAGTATGGTCTGAGCGTGCATGCGCCCAATGACTTAACATTCAGCGAGGGGCAATGCTTTGTGGCCATCCAGCAGATACGGGTATACAGTATGGACTGAGCGCGCATGCGCCCAGTGACTTCACATTCAGCGAGGGGCAATGCTTTGTGGCCAGCCAGCAGATACGGGTATACAGTATGGACCGAGCGCGCATGCGCCTATTGACTTAACATTCAGCGAGGGGCAATGCTTTGTGGCTAGCCAGCAGATACGGGTATACAGTATGGACTGAGTGCGCATGCGCCCAATGACTTCACATTCAGTGAGGGGCAATGCTTTGTGGCTAGCCAGCAGTTACGGGTATACAGTATGGACTGAGTGCGCATGCTCCCAATGACTTCACATTCAGCGAGGGGCTATGCTTTGTGGCTAGCCAGCAGATACGGGTATACAGAACGGACAGAGCGCGCATGCGCCCAATGACATCACATTAGCGAGGGGCAATGCTTTGTGGCTAGCCAGCAGATACGGGTACACACTATGGACTGAGCGTGCATGCGCCCAATTACTTCACATTCAGCGAGGGGCAAAGCTTTGTGGCTAGCCAGCAGATACGGGTACACACTATGGACTGAGCGTGCATGCGCCCAATGACTTAACATTCAGCGAGGGGCAATGCTTTGTGGCCAGCCAGCAGATACGGGTACACAGTATGGACTGAGCGTGCATGCGCCCAATGACTTAACATTCAGCGAGGGGCAATGCTTTGTGGCCAGCCAGCAGATACGGGTATACAGTATGGACTGAGCGCGCATGCGCCCAATGACTTCACGTTCAGCGAGGGGCAATGCTTTGTGGCTAGCCATCAGATACGGGTACACAGTATGGACTGAGCGCGCATGCGCCCAGTGACTTCACATTCAGCGAGGGGCAATGCCTTGTGGCCAGCCAGCAGATACGGGTATACAGTATGGAACGAGCGCGCATGCGCCTATTGACTTAACAATCAGCGAGGGGCAATGCATTGTGGCTCGCCAGCAGATATGGGTACACAGTATGAACTGAGCGCGCATGCGCCCAATGACTTAACATTCAGTGAGGGGCAATGATTTGTGGCTAGCCAGCAGATACGGGTATACAGTATGGACTGAGTGCGCATGCGCCCAATGACTTCACATTCAGCGAGGGGCAATGCTTTGTGGCTAGCCAGCAGATACGGGTATACAGTATGGACTGAGCGCGCATGCGCCCAATGACTTCACATTCAGCGAGGGGCAATGCTTTGTGGCTAGCCATCAGATACGGGTACACAGTATGAACTGAGCACGCATGCGCCCAGTGACTTCACATTCATCGAGGGGCAATTCTTTGTGGCTAGCCAGCAGATACGAGTATACAGTATGGACTGAGCGCGCATGCGCCCAATGACTTCACATTCAGCGAGGGGCAATGCTTTGTGGCAAGCCAGCAGATACGGGTATACAGTACAGACTGAGTGCGCATGCGCCCAATGACTTCACATTCAGCGAGGGGCAATGTTTTGTGACTAGCCAGCAGATACGGGTATACAGTACAGACAGAGTGCGCATGCGCCCAATGACTTCACATTCAGCGAGGGGCAATGTTTTGTGGCTAGCCAGCAGATACGGGTATACAGTACAGACTGAGTGCGCATGCGCCCAATGACTTCACATTCAGCGAGGGGCAATGTTTTGTGGCTAGCCAGCAGATACGGGTATACAGTATGGACTGAGTGCGCATGCGCCCAATGACTTCACATTCAGTGAGGGGCAATGCTTTGTGGCTAGCCAGCAGATACGGGTATACAGAACGGACTGAGCGCGCATGCGCCCAATGACTTCACATTCAGTGAGGGACAATGCTTTGTGGCTAGCCAGCAGATACGGGTATACAGAACGGACTGAGCGCGCATGCGCCCAATGACTTCACATTCAGCGAGGGGCAATGCTTAGTGGCTAGCCAGCAGATACGGGTATACAATATGGACTGAGTGCGCATGCGCCCAATTACTACACATTCTGCGAGGGGCAATGCTTTGTGGCTAGCCAGCAGATACGGGTATACTGTATGGACTGAATGCGCATGTGCCCAATGACTTAACATTCAGCGAGGGGCAATAATTTGTGGCTAGCCAGCAGATACGGGTAAACAGTATGGACTGAGTGCGCATGCGCCCAATGACTTCACATTCAGCGAGGGGCAATGCTTTGTGGCTAGCCATCAGATACGGGTACACAGTATGGACTGAGTGCGCATGGGCCCAATGTCTTCACATTCAGCGAGGGGCAATGCTTTGTGGCTAGCCAGCAGATACGAGTATACAGTATGGACTGAGCGCGCATGCGCCCAATGACTTAACATTCAGTGAGGGGCAATGCTTTGTGGCTAGCCAGCAGATACGGGTATACAGTATGGACTGAGTGCGCATGCGCCCAATGACTTCACATTCAGCGAGGGGCAATGCTTTGTGGCTAGCCAGCAGATACGGGTATACAGTATGGACTGAGTGCGCATGCGCCCAATGACTTCACATTCAGCGAGGGGCAATGCTTTGTGGCTAGCCAGCAGGTACAGGTATACAGTATGGACTGCGTGCGCATGCGCCCAATGACTTCACATTCAGCGAGGGGCAATGCTTTGTGGCTAGCCAGCAGATACGGGTATACAGTATGGACTAAGTGCGCATGCGCCCAATGACTTCACATTCAGCGAGGGGCAATGCTTTGTGGCTAGCCAGCAGATACGGGTATACAGTATGGACTGAGTGCTCATGCGCCCTATGACTTCACATTCAGCGAGGGGCAATGCTTTGTGGCTAGCCAGCAGATACGGGTATACAGAACGGACTGAGTGCGCATGCGCCCAATGACTTCACATTCAGTGAGGGGCAATGCTTTCTGGCTAGCCAGCAGATACGGGTATACAGAACGGACTGAGCGCGCATGCGCCCAATGACTTCACATTCAGCGAGGGGCAATGCTTTGTGGCTAGCCAGCAGATACGGGTATACAGTATGGACTGAGCGCGCATGCGCCCAATGGCTCCACATTCAGCGAGGGGCAATGATTTTTGGCTAGCCAGCAGATACGGGTGTACAGTACAGACTGATTGCGCATGCGCCCAATGACTTCACATTCAGCGAGGGGCAATGTTTTGTGGCTAGCCAGCAGATACGGGTATACAGTATGGACTGAGTGCGCATGCGCCCAATGACTTCCCATTCTGCGACGGGCAATGCTTTGTGGCTAGCCAGCAGATACGGGTATACAGTATGGACTGAGTGCGCATGCGCCCAATGACTTCACATTCAGTTAGGGGCAATGCTTTGTGGCTAGCCAGCAGATACGGGTATACAGAACGGGCTGAGCGCGCATGCGCCCAATGACTTCACATTCAGTGAGGGACAATTCTTTGTGGCTAGCCAGCAGATACGGGTATACAGTATGAACTGAGTGCGCATGCGCCCAATGACTTCACATTCAGTGAGGGGCAATGCTTTGTGGCTAGCCAGCAGATACGGGTATACAGTATGGAGTGAGTGCGCATGCGCCCAATGACTTCGCATTCAGTGAGGGGCAATGCTTAGTGGCCAGCCAGCAGTTACGGGTATACAGTATGGACTGAGTGCGCATGCTCCCAATGACTTCACATTCAGCGAGGGGCTATGCTTTGTGGCTAGCCAGCAGATACGGGTATATAGTATGGACTGAGCGCGCATGCGCCCAATGACTTCACAGTCAGTGAGGGGCAATGCTTTGTGGCTAGCCAGCAGATACGGGTATACAGAACGGACAGAGAGCGCATGCGCCCAATGACTTCACATTCAGCGAGGGGCAATGCTTTGTGGCTAGCCAGCAGATACGGGTATACAGTATGGACTGAGTGCGCATGCGCCCAATTACTTCACATTCAGCGAGGGGCAATGCTTTGTGGCTAACCAGCAGATACGTGTACACAGTATGGACTGAGCACGCATGCGGCCAATGACTTCACATTCAGCGAGGGGCAATGCTTTGTGGCTAGCCAGGAGATACGGGTATACAGTATGGACTGAGCTCGCATGCGCCCAATGACTTCACATTCAGTGAGGGTCAATGCTTTGTGGCTAGCCAGCAGATACGGGTATACAGTATGGACTGAGCGCGCATGCGCCTAATGACTTAACATTCAGCGAGGGGCAATGCTTTGTGGCTAGCCACCAGATACGGGTATACAGTATGGACTGAGCGCGCATGCGCCTAATGACTTAACATTCAGCGAGGGGCAATGCTTTGTGGCTAGCCAGCAGATACAGGTACACAAAATGGACTGAGCACGCATGCGCCCAATGACTTCACATTCAGCGAGGGGCAATGCTTTGTGGCTAGCCAGCAGATACGGGTATACAGTATGGACTGAGTGCGCATGCGGCCAATGACTTAACATTCAGCGAGGGGCAATGCTTTGTGGCTAGCCAGCAGATACGGGTATACAGTATGGACTGAGCGCGCATGCGCCCAATGACTTCACATTCAGCAAGGGGCAATGCTTTGTGGCTAACCAGCAGATACGGATACACAGTATGGACTGAGCACGCATGCGCCCAATGACTTCACATTCAGCGAGGGGCAATGCTTTGTGGCTAGCCAGAAGATACGGGTACACAGTATGGACTGAGCGTGCATGCGCCCAATGACTTAACATTCAGCGAGGGGCAATGCTTTGTGGCTAGCCAGCAGATACGGGTATACAGTATGGACTGAGCGCGCATGCGCCCAATGACTTCACATTCAGCGAGGGTCAATGCTTTGTGGCTAGCCATCAGATACGGGTACACAGTATGGACTGAGCGCGCATGCGCCCAGTGACTTCACATTCATCGAGGGGCAATGCTTTGTGGCTAGCCAGCAGATACGAGTATACAGTATGGACTGAGCGCGCATGCGCCCAATGATTTCACATTCAGCGAGGGGCAATGCTTTGTGGCAAGCCAGCAGATACGGGTATACAGTATGGACTGAGTGCGCATTCGCCCAATGACTTAACATTCAGTGAGGGGCAAAGCTTTGTGGCTAGCCAGCAGATACGGGTATACAGTATGGACTGAGTGCGCATGCGCCCAATGACTTCACATTCAGCAAGGGGCAATGCTTTGTGGCTAGCCAGCAGATACGAGTAAACAGTATGGACTGAGTGCGCATGCGCCCAATGAATTCACATTCAGCGAGGGGCAATGCTTTGTGGCTAGCCATCAGATACGGGTACACAGTATGGACTGAGTGCGCATGGGCCCAATGTCTTCACATTCAGCGAGGGGCAATGCTTTGTGGCTAGCCAGCAGATACGAGTATACAGTATGGACTGAGCGCGCATGCGCCCAATGACTTAACATTCAGTGAGGGGCAATGCTTTGTGGCTAGCCAGCAGATACGGGTATACAGTATGGACTGAGTGCGCATGCGCCCAATGACTTCACATTCAGCGAGGGCAATGCTTTGTGGCTAGCCAGCAGATACGGGTATACAGTATGGACTGAGTGCGCATGCGCCCAATGACTTCACATTCAGCGAGGGGCAATGCTTTGTGGCTAGCCAGCAGGTACAGGTATACAGTATGGACTGCGTGCGCATGCGCCCAATGACTTCACATTCAGCGAGGGGCAATGCTTTGTGGCTAGCCAGCAGATACGGGTATACAGTATGGACTAAGTGCGCATGCGCCCAATGACTTCACATTCAGCGAGGGGCAATGATTTGTGGCTAGCCAGCAGATACGGGTATACAGTATGGACTGAGTGCGCATGCGCCCAATGACTTCACATTCAGCGAGGGGCAATGCTTTGTGGCTAGCCAGCAGATACGGGTATACAGAACGGACTGAGTGCGCATGCGCCCAATGACTTCACATTCAGTGAGGGGCAATGCTTTCTGGCTAGCCAGCAGATACGGGTATACAGAACGGACTGAGCGCGCATGCGCCCAATGACTTCACATTCAGCGAGGGGCAATGCTTTGTGGCTAGCCAGCAGATACGGGTATACAGTATGGACTGAGCGCGCATGCGCCCAATGGCTCCACATTCAGCGAGGGGCAATGATTTTTGGCTAGCCAGCAGATACGGGTGTTCAGTACAGACTGATTGCGCATGCGCCCAATGACTTCACATTCAGCGAGGGGCAATGCTTTGTGGCTAGCCAGCAGATACGGGTATACAGTATGGACTGAGTGCGCATACGCCCAATGACTTCCCATTCTGCGACGGGCAATGCTTTGTGGCTAGCCTGCAGATACGGGTATACAGTAAGGACTGAGTGCGCATGCGCCCAATGACTTCACATTCAGTTAGGGGCAATGCTTTGTGCATAGCCAGCAGATACGGGTATACAGAACGGGCTGAGCGCGCATGCGCCCAATGACTTCACATTCAGTGAGGGACAATGCTTTGTGGCTAGCCAGCAGATACGGGTATACAGTATGAACTGAGTGCGCATGCGCCCAATGACTTCACATTCAGTGAGGGGCAATGCTTTGTGGCTAGCCAGCAGATACGGGTATACAGTATGGACTGAGTGCGCATGCGCCCAATGACTTCACATTCAGTGAGGGGCAATGCTTAGTGGCCAGCCAGCAGTTACGGGTATACAGTATGGACTGAGTGCGCATGCTCCCAATGACTTCACATTCAGCGAGGGGCTATGCTTTGTGGCTAGCCAGCAGATACGGGTTTACAGTATGGACTGAGCGCGCATGCGCCCAATGACTTCACAGTCAGTGAGGGGCAATGCTTTGTGGCTAGCCAGCAGATACGGGTATACAGAACGGACAGAGCGCGCATGCGCCCAATGACTTCACATTCAGCGAGGGGCAATGCTTTGTGGCAAGCCAGGAGATACGGGTATACAGTATGGACTGAGCTCACATGCGCCCAATGACTTCACATTCAGTGAGGGTCAATGCTTTGTGGCGAGCCAGCAGATACGGGTATACAGTATGGACTGAGCGCGCATGCGCCTAATGACTTAACATTCAGCGAGGGGCAATGCTTTGTGGCTAGCCACCAGATACGGGTATACAGTATGGACTGAGCGCGCATGCGCCTAATGACTTAACATTCAGCGAGGGGCAATGCTTTGTGGCTAGCCAGCAGATACAGGTACACAGTATGGACTGAGCACGCATGCGCCCAATGACTTCACATTCAGCGAGGGGCAATGCCTTGTGGCTAGCCATCAGATACGGGTATACAGTATGGACTGAGTGCGCATGCGGCCAATGACTTCCCATTAAGCGAGGGGCAATGCTTTGTGGTTAGCCAGCAGATACGGGTATACAGAAAGGGCTGAGTGCGCATGCGCCCAATGACTTCACATTCAGTGAGGGGCAATGCTTTGTGGTAGCCAGCAGATAAGGGTATACAGTATAGACTGAGTGCGCATGCGCCCAATGACTTCACATTCAGTGAGGGGCAATGCTTTGTGGCTAGCCAGCAGTTACGGGTATACAGTATGGCCTGAGTGCGCATGCGCCCAATGACTTCACATTCAGCGAGTGGATATGCTTTGTGGCTAGCCGGCAGATACGGGTATACAGTATGGACTGAGCGCGCAAGCGCCCAATGGCTTCACAGTCAGTGAGGGGCAATGCTTTGTGGCTAGCCAGCAGATACGGGTATACAGTATGGACTGAGTGCGCATGCGCCCAATTACTTCACATTCAGCGAGGGGCAATGCTTTGTGGCTAACCAGCAGATACGGATACACAGTATGGACTGAGCACGCATGCGCCCAATGACTTCACATTCAGCGAGGGGCAATGCTTTGTGGCTAGCCAGAAGATATGTGTACACAGTATGGACTGAGCGTGCATGCGCCCAATGACTTAACATTCAGCGAGGGGCAATGCTTTGTGGCAAGCCAGCAGATACGGGTATACAGTATGGACTGAGTGCGCATGCGCCCAATGACTTAACATTCAGTGAGGGGCAAAGCTTTGTGGCTAGCCAGCAGATACGGGTATACAGTATGGACTGAGTGCGCATGCGCCCAATGACTTCACATTCAGCGAGGGGCAATGCTTTGTGGCTAGCCAGCAGATACGGGTATACTGTATGGACTGAGTGCGCATGCGCCCAATGACTTCACATTCAGCGAGGGGCAATGCTTTGTGGCTAGCCAGCAGATACGGGTATACAGTACAGACAGAGTGCGCATGCGCCCAATGACTTCACATTCAGCGTGGGGCAATGCTTTGTGGCTAGCCAGCAGATACGGGTATACAGTACAGACTGAGTGCGCATGCGCCCAATGACTTCACATTCAGCGAGGGGCAATGCTTTGTGGCTAGCCAGTAGATACGGGTATACAGTATGGACTGAGTGCGCATGCGCCCAATGACTTCACATTCAGTGAGGGGCAATGCTTTGTGGCTAGCCAGCAGATACGGGTATACAGAACGGATTGAGCGCGCATGCGCCCAATGACTTCACATTCAGTGATGGACAATGCTTTGTGGCTAGCCAGCAGATACGGGTATACAGAACGGACTGAGCGCGCATGCGCCCAATGACTTCACATTCAGCGAGGGGCAATGCTTTGTGGCTAGCCAGCAGATACGGGTATACAATATGGAATGAGTGCGCATGCGCCCAATTACTACACATTCTGCGAGGGGCAATGCTTTGTGGCTAGCCAGTAGATACGGGTATACAGTATGGACTGAATGCGCATGTGCCCAATGACTTAACATTCAGCGAGGGGCAATAATTTGTGGCTAGCCAGCAGATACGGGTATACAGTATGGACTGAGTGCGCATGCGCCCAATGACTTCACATTCAGCGGGGGGCAATGTTTGTGGCTAGCCAGCAGATACGGGAACACAGTTTGGACTGAGCGCGCATGCGCCCAATGACTTCACATTCAGCAAGGGGCAATGCTTTGTGGCTAGCCAGCAGATACGGGTAAACAGTATGGACTGAGTGCGCATGCGCCCAATGACTTCACATTCAGCGAGGGGCAATGCTTTGTGGCTAGCCATCAGATACGGGTACACAGTATGGACTGAGTGCGCATGGGCCCAATGTCTTCCATTCAGCGAGGGGCAATGCTTTGTGGCTAGCCAGCAGATACGAGTATACAGTACGGACTGAGCGCGCATGCGCCCAATGACTTAACATTCAGTGCGGGGCAATGCTTTGTGGCTAGCCAGCAGATACGGGTATTCAGTATGGACTGAGTGCGCATGCGCCCAATGACTTCACATTCAGCGAGGGGCAATGCTTTGTGGCTAGCCAGCAGATACGGGTATACAGTATGGACTGAGTGCGCATGCGCCCAATGACTTCACATTCAGCGAGGGGCAATGCTTTGTGGCTAGCCAGCAGGTACAGGTATACAGTATAGACTGCGTTCGCATGCGCCCATTGACTTCACCTTCAGCGAGGGGCAATGCTTTGTGGCTAGCCAGCAGATACAGGTATACAGTATGGACTAAGTGCGCATGCGCCCAATGACTTCACATTCAGCGAGGGGCAATGCTTTCTGGCTAGCCAGCAGATACGGGTATACAGTATGGACTGAGTGCGCATGCGCCCAATGACTTCACATTCAGCGAGGGGCAATGCTTTGTGGCTATCCAGCAGATACGGGTATACAGAACGGACTGAGTGCGCATGCGCCCAATGACTTCACATTCAGTGAGGGGCAATGCTTTCTGGCTAGCCAGCAGATACGGGTATACAGAACGGACTGAGCGCGCATGCGCCCAATGACTTCATATTCAGCGAGAAGCAATGCTTTGTGGCTAGCCAACTGATACGGGTATACAGTATGGACTGAGCGCGCATGCGCCCAATGGCTCCACATTCAGCGAGGGGCAATGCTTTGTGGCTAGCCAGCAGATACGGGTGTACAGTACAGACTGATTGCGCATGCGCCCAATGACTTCACATTCAGCGAGGGGCATTGCTTTGTGGCTAGCCAGCAGATACGGGTATACAGTATGGACTGAGTGCGCATGCGCCCAATGACTTCCCATTCTGCGACGGGCAATGCTTTGTGGCTAGCCAGCAGATACGGGTATACAGTATGGACTGAGTGCGCATGCGCCCAATGACTTCACATTCAGTTAGGGGCAATGCTTTGTGGCTAGCCAGCAGATACGGGTATACAGAACGGGCTGAGCGCGCATGCGCCCAATGACTTCACATTCAGTGAGGGACAATGCTTTGTGGCTAGCCAGCAGATACGGGTACACAGTATGGACTGAGTGCGCCTGGGCCCAATGTCTTCACATTCAGCGAGGGGCAATGCTTTGTGGCTAGCCAGCAGATACGTGTATACAGAACGGACAGAACGCGCATGCGCCCAATGACTTCACATTCAGCGAGGGGCAATGCTTTGTGGCTAGCCAGCAGATACGGGTATACAGTATGGACTGAGTGCGCATGCGCCCAATTACTTCACATTCAGCGAGGGGCAATGCTTTGTGGCTAACCAGCAGATACGTGTACACAGTATGGACTGAGCACGCATGCGGCCAATGACTTCACATTCAGCGAGGGGCAATGCTTTGTGGCTAGCCAGGAGATACGGGTATACAGTATGGACTGAGCTCGCATGCGCCCAATGACTTCACATTCAGCGAGGGGCAATGAGTAGGGGGATGATAGGGGTTCTGCCCCCCCCCACCACTACTCCCAATGCGAGCCGATAATTCCCGAACCCGTTGTCGGAGATTCACGAATGAGGTGTCGTTGGACTCGGGCTGACGGGGGCTTTGCTATGGACCACTCATTTCAACCCCTAAATAAAACCTACCCCTACTAGGGGGTGAAATTGTAATTTTTAGTGAAAGTCTCTTTTCAAATACGACATGTATAAGGTGCGCTGCTAAAATGAACTTAAATGTTGTTGCTCATATCGCGCATGCGTTTTTCTGGCTGTCGCTATGGATGAACATTTTTGTTTTTGTTTTTTACGCATGCGCACTTGGGATTTTTGTAAGAGGGCGAGCTCTTTGAAAAATATGATTGATAAGAAGGGGTTTTGGTGGTGAGGATAGAGCCAGATAGTCCCCTACTTTCCTACGACGTTTGCCGATATCTCTCAAACGCAAGGTCGGATTTGGACGTGTGACGTGTCAAATCGATTGTCTCGAAGCCCTATACATGTTATTAATAGGTTAAAGTTTTGAGAATGAGGGAAACAGGCTTTTTGGGGGTAAAACCGTGATTTTAGACTTTTCCGATATCTCACGAATGCATGGTCGGATTTGGTCCTATGACGTGTCAAATGGCTTGTCTCGAAACCCTTTTTATTTTGGTAATAGGTTAAAGTTTTTGAGAATGAGGGAAACAGAATTTTTTGTTGTAAAACCGTGATTTTAGACTTTTTGTTATATCTCACAAACCAATAACGCCAGAGACGTATACGAGGGGTCGTAGGACTCGGGGTGACGCCCCTCCCCTATCTCCCTTTCGAATATAGTATTTATGTTTAAAAAAATGCGAAAGAGCCTAACGACACTTATGTTGAAAACATTTCAGTTTTTAAAACTTTTCTTAAATTTGTCTAAAATGTTCATGACGAGTGGTTGTAGATAGAAAGAGACGATACCACTGGACACGTGTTTCAACTAAGCTATTACTGGCCACGGTGGTGATATACCAATACAGTATTCGCTATTTCGATGAGACGGCGGGTCGAGGGTTCGTTTTCTGATTTTTCCTATGATGGAATTCCTAATTCCTAAACCCCCTGAAGGGGGTCTTTAACGTGTAAACGATTATGAGTGACATGACAAATGATAATTCCTTGATTCGATGAAGTTGGCTTTAGATAGAACAAACAGAACTTGGTTATATGTTGCTTGAAGTGAGTATAGAAAACAAACTTGCTGGGGCAGACTGACAGGATGTGAATGTTATTTGATCTTATTGGAATGCATTGACTTGACAGGGCAATGAAAAAAAGCACAGAGATGCTGAGGACACTTGAAGGTCAAACGATATGGCCACCATGGTGGGAGGGGGAAGCTAGGATGATGTCGCCGATCATGTTCAATGGATGAATTTATATTTTGCGAAGCATTGTTCGGAGAGGGTCATGGGACGACTTGTTTTAAGGGTATTTATTTTTTCGATGTTTCCTATGGTGGACTCATTGATTGAAATAATCCAAAACTGCTAGGGCATGGCCTTGAGATTTTATAAACCGATAATGGGATTTTGACATACAAGATCCACTCAGAACTTGACATGATGTCATTCTTTTTATGGCTTATGAATTTCCCCAAAAAAGACCCAAAACAACAAGATCATGGACTTTTGCTTTTCTTAATATATTGCAAACCCATAATGTAAGATGTTTACTGTGAGTGACGAAATCTAGCTAGGTAACGAAAGAATTATTGTAGGATATATGTATGGTGACTGACACGTCTTTGACCATTGGAACTTGTTTTCAGATCTGACTGTAGTACATAGGGAGTATAGGTTGTAGGCATGGATTGACAAACGGTGCACACAAAATTCAATTTATCGATTCAAGAATTAAGAGTAGACTATCATTAATTAATTGGTTAAAGAGTGTAGCTAAAAATAAAAAAATGGTGACTACATTAAACTAAACTGAACCAAGTCGAATCAAACCCAACCGAACCAAACCAAGCCTAAAGCAAACCAAACCTAATCAAGAACAAGCCAAGGGCTTAAGTGTAAAACTTGTGGGGGAATGCAGTCATTGGCAATGTCCAAAGGAAGGGATAACGCTCTACCTCTAGAGGGTAAGGTAAAGCTAGCGCATGGTGCTAATGCATATTCCCAAGTACATGAACCACACACACACAACTATCCTATGCTGTTTTTATGAGTTAACTGTTAAAACTTACTCAGTGGTTACTGAGCAAGATGGTCGCTACACACAACAAGCTTTAAATACTTGAGGCTAATAATCTATACACACACACACACGCTTGTTCTAAACTAAACTGTCTTGCTGGCAGTGCTCACACAGTAGGCAAATGACAGAAATGCTTGGCTAACAGAAATACAATCATTTTCGTTTGTCTAATGTTACCAGCTAACCATTACATGCTATAGTGGTGAGCACATGTGCCTCTTGCACTGGAGATCGTAACTCGATTTCTAGCTCTAAGGCCTAGAATGAATCAAACTAAGAAATAAGGGTATGGTGACGCAGTGGTTAAACTGTTAGCCTTTCACTAAGGTAGACTAGGGTTTGATTTTAGGTTAATATACATGTCATAAACAAACAAACAAACAAACAAACAAACAAACAAAAAAGCAGAGATAATGTTTAAAACTGATTACACTTGTCTCTTTTCAAATTATTACTTAGATTGCAAATACAAAGGTGGACTGGGTTTGATATTCAGTTAATGCTGCCTATCGCATACTAGCCTGTAAGAAAGCCAAACAAGCAAAAGGCGTAGGTAGAGCAGTGGTAAAATCGCTATGTGTAGAGAACTACCTAACGGTTTTATGAACTGGCAATGGTATGTCGCATAAACAGTGCAGGATACAATCCAGCAACCATAATTTGTATCTTGTGGAGCAGAGAAAACATATATATAGAGAAAGATATAGAAAGCTAGTGTATGTATGGGTAGCATTGATAATTTGACCAGAGAAAATACGATGAGGTAGGGTGGGGAGAGGGAGAATTAACACTTATATATGAATGAATGGTAAATAGTATTTTAGTTTTTTTTCCCCAATAGTTTTGTTTTTTAAATGCAGTGGTAGATAGTCGTTATTTTGTAAAACATTCTTACTTGCAGTAGTAATAAGACTCTATGGTTTCGCTAACACATAGATAGACTGTATTATTGCCATGGTCAAGCACTCACATTAAGATCATTTACAAAATCATAAAATGAAAAATAAAAAATCTTGTTTTGGAAATATCGTTTTTCAACATACACAAAATAAATATATAAAAAATTTGTAAACAGCAAAATGGAAAATCCATGGTCAAGCACTCACATTAAGATCATTTACAAAATCATAAAATGAAAAATAAAAATCTTGTTTTGGAAATATCGATTTTTTTTCAACATACACAAAATAAATATATAAAAAATTTGTAAACAGCAAAATGGAAAATCCATGTTTCCATATAGACAAAATTTAAAAACCTTAAACGGACATTTAAGAAAATATATGCAAATGGGAAATTGACAAATGTGTAAATATGAAAATGGAAAAATCCATGTTTCCATATCATGAAATTGAAAAACATCAAACTGTCATTTAAAAAAATGCAAATGGAAAATTGACAAATTGCAATGTGTGAAATGTGAAATTGAACAAATGGCTATCATTATTTAAAAAAAAAAAGAACATGGTGCTCTATGGTTGAGGTGTGAATCAAACCCTTTCTACTTATTTGGACCACCCGAGACTGAGTAGACTAGTTTAAGTTGTCATACCACTTTTAAAAGTTTGTGTTAAATCTAGGAATTGAACCCAAGAGCTTGTAGGGGAGATCAAAGGTTATAATATGTTAAACAGATAGCCTTGAATGAAGGGTGTGGTAGCTATATAGAGATGAGACGTTTCGCTCGGGGCAGGGAGGCATGGAGATCTGCATCAAACCAGTCAAAGGACTAAAGACTCAAACAACAACATGTACGTTCACCAAAATAATGTTGTGTAACGGTAAATGTTAGTCAACGAACAGTAATGCATTACTAAAACCCATGACACGATACCTAAGAGCTTTTCTAAAATGATTTTAAAATGCCTTTAACCCTATATTGAACACCCAGTTCACAAGACTCATAACTGCAATGTTATGGTAAAACAAAACAAAATCTATATTTCAAAACAAACAAGTGGTTTAGTCAATGTATACTGGAAAAAGTTTTGTAAACACTCAAGTCCTCAAGACCAATTAAATTAGTAACTGTCAGGTTGGCCGAGTGGTTAAGGTGTTTGACTTAAGATCAAATTTCTGTATAAGGAAGCAAGGGTTCGAATCCCTTACCTGACATAACTATTGCCTTAACATGGCTTGGCCACACTGTATTATTATGATACTCAATACACAAACCATAGATATAGTGTATTGTTTAAGGCCACTCTCTTTCTGAACATAGTCAGAGACTGTTGATGGTTAACAATTGTATTAATAGTGGGACATGGGGATAGCAATTAAGAAAAAACAGCCAATACCCATACAATATTTTTATTCATTTTAGTTTTTTTTTACAATAGTTACACACTGAATACAACTTTTTATCTCTTTACCATTGTTTGATATAGATTTTAAACACAACGCTTGTTGTAGATCCTTTTACAACTTTCTCCAGGTACTCTTGTTCTTAAAAACTGGGGAAGCCGCAATGGTTTTATAGACATTAAACCCTCATTCTCTTCTTTTTCATCATCATCATCATCATCATTATTATAAATATTATCTTTATAATTATTATAGTCATTGTCACCATCATTATCATCATCATCATCATCCTCAACATCACTAGAACTATCCAATTCCATTTTTTCCTTTTCAAAAGGGATCTCTTGAAGAGTCTGTGTTGCTTTTGATAGTGTTACGGGTTTATTGAACGTTGACAACTGTCCTAACATGACTTTTTGAGGAGATAAATGTTTTTTCATAAGGAAGTCACTATGTTGAGTAACACTATGTTTTTGTCGGACTTGCTTTTTCTTGTTCTTTTGATCATGTTTTGTTAACACTAACGGTGTTTCATTTGGTATACCACATTGATGAGTACCCACACTTAAGACCTCACTATGTTTACTTTTTAGATGACCTAGACATTTTGTTGTTCTTTGTTTTGAGCACTGCCAAAATATGATGCCATTCGCATTTTCTCGCTTATAGTTATAAGAGTACCCATGATACAGGGCACGTGGTTTACCTTTATTGGTTATAGTATATTCCATAGTAGTCACTGACTTGTATAGTCGATCCGCCTACTACAAAGGTCTGAACACTTGTGGTGAAAGAATGATGTTGTGTTGACGTTTTATGCAGGATAATGTTGGTGGCATATGTGGGTGGCTTATGTTGATGACATGTGTTGTTGGCTGATTTTGGTGGCTTATGTTGATGGTTTATGGTGGTGGCTTATGTTGATGGCTTATGTTGGTGGCTTATGTTGATGACATATGTTGGTGACTTATGTTGATAGCTTATGTTGGTGGCTAATGTTGATGACATATGTTGTTGGCTTATGGTGGTGGCTTATGTTGATGGTATATGTTGCTGGCCTATGTTGATGGTTTATGTTAATGGCTTAGGTTAATATCTTAGGTTGATGGCATAAGTTGATGGCTTATGTTGGTGGCTTATGGTGGTGGCTTATGCTGGTGGCTTATGCTAGTGGCTTATGGTGGTGGTTTATGGTGGTGGCTTATGTTGATGACATATGTTGGTGGCTTATGTTGGTGGCTTATGTTGGTGGCTTATGGTGGTGGGTTATGGTGGTGGATTATGGTGGCTTATAGTGGTGGCTTATGGTGGTGGTTTATGGTGGTGGCTTATGTTGATGACATATGTTGGTGGCTTATGGTGGCTTATGGTGGTGATTTATAGTGGTGGCCTATGTTGGTGGCTTATTTTTGGTGGTTTACGTTAATACCTTATTTGTAATGGCTTATTTGACAAGTTATTGTTGTCAATGTATTTAGAGGATTTTTCTCTTGGTTTTGGAAAGTATTTCAACTCTTTTTTATGGTAGCATAATGCTTACCGCCATGTTTGTAAGCAACAACAACACACTAAAATTCCAAGAATCCAAAGTACTCTAAGGTTAATGATTGTCTCTCAACTCCATTCAACGTCTAGTCAAAAAACATTATATATTTTTCACATTTTACAAAAAAGGTAAATTGGGAAAGTAAGCTATATGTTTAAACTAAAAATCATATCAAATCATATGCTAACTCCAACACCTACGTCTACCCCAATCTCAGTCAAAAAAATATAATATTCTTCAAATTTTTCCAAAACAGTATTTGGAAAGTAGGCCATATTTTGAAAACTAATCATCCTATAAAGTCATATATATATATACTGAAACCAATGGCTTTTATATCCTTAATCTTAAGAACAAAATATGGAATTTTTGACATTTTTTCCAAAAATGTTCATTTTAAAACGGGGCTATATTTTGGAAACTAGGAATTTTACAAGAAAGTTTGTTTAACGTAAATGGCAGGTATTTACCCCCACTACCCGCAAACCAAGTCCCAGGTCTCTGGGGAAAAATCCAAAAAAAGTTCAATTTGGAAAGTAGGCAATATTTTGAAAACTAATCATTCTAAAAAGTCATATATAGACTCAAACCAATGGCTTTTATGTCCTTAATTGGTAGAACAAAACTTAACATTTTTTCAGTTTTTCCAAAAAAGTCCAATTTTCAAAAATTGTCTATATTTTGGGAACTAAGAATTTTACAAAAAAGTTTGTTTAACGAAAATGAAAGGTCTTTACCCCCCTCTACCCAAAACATAAATTTCAGGTCCCTAGGACAAAAACTGTGCAGTATATATATATATATATTTTTTTGGGGAGGGGGTCTATATTCACTTTACCTCCCCACTTCACAAGATGGCGGCCATAGCTTAACTTAACCTAGCCTAACCTAACCTGACCTACGAGGTGTGATCAAAAAGTTCCAAAAATGTGGCTGCAACTTAACCAAACCTAGCCTAGCCTAACCTAACCTCCCTGTTGACTAGCCCCCTTTGGACGGGTCCTTTTTGAAGGGAGTCATTTTTTTACGTGTCCCGGAGGACGGGTCCTTGTTGACGGGTCCCTGTGGCGGGTCCTTTGGACTGATCCCTATGGACTGGCCTTGCATTTTATCCAAATTATGTCAAAGGGGACCCGCCACTGGGACTTCACATTCAGCGAGGGGCAATGCTTTGTGGCTAACCAGCAGATATGGATACACAGTATGGACTGAGCACGCATGCGCCCAATGACTTCACATTCAGTGAGGGGCAATGCTTTGTGGCTAGCCAGCAGATACGGGTACACAGTATGGACTGAGCGTGCATGCGCCCAATGACTTCACAGTCAGTGAGGGGCAATGCTTTGTGGCTAGCCAGCAGATACGGGTATACAGTATGGACTGAGCGCGCATGCGCCCAATGACTTCACATTCAGCGAGGGGCAATGCTTTGTGGCTAGCCACCAGATACGGGTATACAGTATGGACTGAGCGCGCATGCGCCTAATGACTTAACATTCAGCGAGGGGCAATGCTTTGTGGCTAGCCAGCAGATACAGGTACACAGTATGGACTGAGCACGCATGCGCCCAGTGACTGCACATTCATCGAGGGGCAATGCTTTGTGGCAAGCCAGCAGATACGGGTATACAGTATGGACTGAGTGCGCATGCGCCCAATGACTTAACATTCAGTGAGGGGCAAAGCTTTGTGGCTAGCCAGCAGATACGGGTATACAGTATGGACTGAGTGCGCATGCGCCCAATGACTTCACATTCAGCGAGGGGCAATGCTGTGTGGCTAGCCAGCAGATACGGGTATACAGTATGGACTGAGTGCGCATGCGCCCAATGACTTCACATTCAGCGAGGGGCAATGCTTTGTGGCTAGCCAGCAGATACGGGTATACAGTACAGACAGAGTGCGCATGCGCCCAATGACTTCACATTCAGCGAGGGGCAATGCTTTGTGGCTAGCCAGCAGATACGGGTATACAGTACAGACTGAGTGCGCATGCGCCCAATGACTTCACATTCAGCGAGGGGCAATGCTTTGTGGCTAGCCAGCAGATACGGGTATACAGTATGGACTGAGTGCGCATGCGCCCAATGACTTCACATTCAGCGAGGGGCAATGCTTTGTGGCTAGCCAGCAGATACGGGTATACAGTATGGACTGAGTGCGCATGCGCCCAATGACTTCACATTCAGCGAGGGGCAATGCTTTGTGGCTAGCCAGCAGATACGGGTATACAGTATGGACTGAGTGCGCATGCGCCCAAAGACTTCACATTCAGTGAGGGGCAATGCTTTGTGGCTAGCCAGCAGATACGGGTATACAGAACGGACTGAGCGCGCATGCGCCCAATGACTTCACATTCAGCGAGGGGCAAAGCTTTGTGGCTAGCCAGCAGATACGGGTACACTGTATGGACTGAGCGCGCATGCGCCCAATGACTTCACATTCAGCGAGGGGCAATGCTTTGTGGTTAGCCAGCAGATACGAGTATACAGTATGGACTGAGTGCGCATGCGCCCAATGACGTCACATTCAGTGAGGGGCAATGCTTTGTGGCTAGCCAGCAGATACGGGTATAAAGAACGGACTGAGTGCGCATGCGCCCAATGACTTCACATTCAGTGATGGGGCAATGCTTTGTGGCTAGCCAGCGGATACGGGTACACAGTATGGACTGAGTGCGCATGCGCCCAATGACTTCACATTCAGTGAGGGGCAATGCTTTGTGGCTAGCCAGCAGATACGGGTATACAGTATGGACAGAGTGCGCATGCGCTCAATGACTTCACAGTCAGTGAGGGGCAATGCTTTGTGGCTAGCCAGCAGATACGGGTATACAGAACGGACTGAGCGCGCATGCGCCCAATGACTTCACATTCAGTGAGGGGCAATGCTTTGTGGCTAGCCAGCAGATACGGGTATACAGTATGGACTGAGTGCGCATGCGCCCAATTACTTCACATTCAGCGAGGGGCAATGCTTTGTGGCTAGCCAGCAGATAGGGGTACACAGTATGGACTGAGTGCGCATGCGCCCAATGACTTCACATTCAGCGAGGGACAATGCTTTGTGGCTAGCCAGCAGATACGAGTACACAGTATGGACTGAGCGCGCATGCCCCCAATGACTTAGCATTCAGCGAGGGGCAATGCTTTGTGGCTAGCCAGCAGATACGGGTATACAGTATGGACTGAGCGTGCATGCGCCCAATGACTTCACATTCAGCGAGGGGCAATGCTTTGTGGCTAGCCAGCAGATACGGGTACACAGGATGGACTGAGCTCGCATGCGCCCAATGACTTAACATTCAGTGAGGGTCAATGCTTTGTGGCTAGCCAGCAGATACGGGTATACAGTATGGACTGAGCGCGCATGCGCCTAATGACTTAACATTCAGCGAGGGGCAATGCTTTGTGGCTAGCCACCAGATACGGGTATACAGTATGGACTGAGCGCGCATGCGCCTAATGACTTAACATTCAGCGAGGGGCAATGCTTTGTGGCTAGCCAGCAGATACAGGTACACAGTATGGACTGAGCACGCATGCGCCCAATGACTTCACATTCAGCGAGGGGCAATGCTTTGTGGCTAGCCAGCAGATACGGGTATACAGTAAGGACTGAGTGCGCATGCGCCCAATGACTTCACATTCAGCGAGGGGCAATGCTTTGCGGCTAACCAGCAGATACGGGTACACAGTATGGACTGAGCACGCATGCGCCCAATGACTTCACATTCAGCGAGGGGCAATGCTTTGTGGCTAACCAGCAGATACGGGTATACAGTATGGACTGAGCGCGCATACGCCCAATGGCTTCACAGTCAGTGAGGGGCAATGCTTTGTGGCTAGCCAGCAGATACGGGTACACAGTATGGACTGAGCGTGCATGCGCCCAATGACTTAACATTCAGCGAGGGGCAATGCTTTGTGGCTAGCCAGCAGATACGGGTATACAGTATGGACTGAGCGCGCATGCGCCCAGTGACTTCACATTCAGCGAGGGGCAATGCTTTGTGGCTAGCCATCAGATACGGGTACACAGTATGGACTGAGTGCGCATGCGCCCAGTGACTTCACATTCATCGAGGGGCAATGCTTTGTGGCTAGCCAGCAGATACGGGTATACAGTATGGACTGAGTGCGCATGCGCCCAATGACTTAACATTCAGTGAGGGGCAAAGCTTTGTGGCTAGCCAGCAGATACGGGTATACAGTATGGACTGAGTGCGCATGCGCCCAATGACTTCACATTCAGCAAGGGGCAATGCTGTGTGGCTAGCCAGCAGATACGGGTATACAGTATGGACTGAGTGCGCATGCGCCCAATGACTTCACATTCAGCGAGGGGCAATGCTTTGTATCTAGCCAGCAGATACGGGTATACTGTACAGACCGAGTGCGCATGCGCCCAATGACTTCACATTCAGCGAGGGGCAATGCTTTGTGGCTAGCCAGCAGATACGGGTATACAGTACAGACTGAGTGCGCATGCGCCCAATGACTTCACATTCAGCGAGGGGCAATGCTTTGTGGCTAGCCAGCAGATACGGGTATACAGTATGGACTGAGTGCGCATGCGCCCAATGACTTCACATTCAGCGAGGGGCAATGCTTTGTGGCTAGCCAGCAGATACGGGTATACAGTATGGACTGAGTGCGCATGCGCCCAAAGACTTCACATTCAGTGAGGGGCAATGCTTTGTGGGTAGCCAGCAGATACGGGTATACAGAACGGACTGAGCGCGCATGCGCCCAATGACTTCACGTTCAGCGAGGGCAAAGCTTTGTGGCTAGCCAGCAGATACGGGTACACGGCACGGACTGAGCGCGCATGCGCCCAATGACTTCACATTCAGCGAGGGGCAATGTTTTTTGGCTAGCCAGCAGATACGGGTATACAGTTTGGACTGAGTGCACATGCGCCCAATGACTTAACATTCAGCGAGGGGCAATGCTTTGTGGTTAGCCAGCAGATACGGGTACACAGTATGGACTGAGCGCGCATGCGCCCAATGACTTCACATTCAGCGAGGGGCAATGCTTTGTGGTTAGCCAGCAGATGCGAGTATACAGTATGGACTGAGTGCGCATGCGCCCAATGACTTCACATTCAGTGAGGGGCAATGCTTTGTGGCTAGCAAGCAGATACGGGTATAAAGAACGGACTGAGTGCGCATGCGCCCAATGACTTCACATTCAGTGAGGGGCAATGCTTTGTGGCTAGCCAGCGGATACGGGTACACAGTATGGACTGAGTGCGCATGCGCCCAATGACTTCACATTCAGTGAGGGGCAATGCTTTGTGGCTAGCCAGCAGATACGGGTATACAGTATGGACTGAGTGCGCATGCGCTCAATGACTTCACAGTCAGTGAGGGGTAATGCTTTGTGGCTAGCCAGCAGATACGGGTATACAGAACGGACTGAGCGCGCATGCGCCCAATGACTTCACATTCAGTGAGGGGTAATGCTTTGTGGCTAGCCTGCAGATACGGGTATACAGTATGGACTGAGTGCGCATGCGCCCAATTACTTCACATTCAGCGAGGGGCAATGCTTTGTGGCTAGCCAGCAGATACGGGTACACAGTATGGACTGAGTGCGCATGCGCCCAATGACTTCACATTCAGCGAGGGACAATGCTTTGTGGCTAGCCAGCAGATACGAGTACACAGTATGGACTGAGCGCGCATGCCCCCAATGACTTAGCATTCAGCGAGGGGCAATGCTTTGTGGCTAGCCAGCAGATACGGGTATACAGTATGGACTGAGCGTGCATGCGCCCAATGACTTCACATTCAGCGAGGGGCAATGCTTTGTGGCTAGCCAGCAGATACGGGTACACAGTATGGACTGAGCTCGCATGCGCCCAATGACTTAACATTCAGTGAGGGTCAATGCTTTGTGGCTAGCCAGCAGATACGGGTATACAGTATGGACTGAGCGCGCATGCGCCAAATGACTTAACATTCAGCGAGGGGCAATGCTTTGTGGCTAGCCACCAGATACGGGTATACAGTATGGACTGAGCGCGCATGCGCCTAATGACTTAACATTCAGCGAGGGGCAATGCTTTGTGGCTAGCATGCAGATACAGGTACACAGTATGGACTGAGCACGCATGCGCCCAATGACTTCACATTCAGCGAGGGGCAATGCTTTGTGGCTAGCCAGCAGATACGTGTATACAGTAAGGACTGAGTGCGCATGCGCCCAATGACTTCACATTCAGCGAGGGGCAATGCTTTGCAGCTAACCAGCAGATACGGGTACACAGTATGGACTGAGCACGCATGCGCCCAATGACTTCACATTCAGCGAGGGGCAATGCTTTGTGGCTAACCAGCAGATACGGGTACACAGTATGGACTGAATGCGCATGCGCCCAATGACTTCACATTCAGCGAGGGGCAATGCTTTGTGGCTAGCCAGCAGATACGAGTACACAGTATGGACTAAGCGCGCATGCGCCCAATGACTTAGCATTCAGCGAGGGGAAAGGTTTTGTGGCTAGCCAGCAGATACGGGTATACAGTATGGACTGAGCGCGCATGCGCCCAATGACTTCACATTCAGCGAGGGGCAATGCTTTGTGGCTAGCCAGCAGATACGGGTACACAGTATGGACTGAGCGCGCATGCGCCCAATGACTTAACATTCAGTGAGTGTCAATGCTATGTGGCTAGCCAGCAGATACGGGTATACCGTATGGACTGAGCGCGCATGCGCCTAATGACTTAACATTCAGCGAGGGGCAATGCTTTGTGGCTAGCCACCAGATACGGGTATACAGTATGGACTGAGCGCGCATGCGCCTAATGACTTAACATTCAGCGAGGGGCAATGCTTTGTGGCTAGCCAGCAGATACGGGTACACAGTATGGACTGAGCACGCATGCGCCCAATGACTTCACATTCAGCGAGGGGCAATGCTTTGTGGCTAGCCAGCAGATACGGGTATACAGAACGGACTGAGTGCGCATGCGCCCAATGACTTCACATTCAGTGAGGGGCAATGCTTTCTGGCTAGCCAGCAGATACGGGTATACAGAACGGACTGAGCGCGCATGCGCCCAATGACTTCACATTCAGCGAGGGGCAATGCTTTGTGGCTAGCCAGCAGATACGGGTATACAGTATGGACTGAGCGCGCATGCGCCCAATGGCTCCACATTCAGCGAGGGGCAATGATTTTTGGCTAGCCTTCAGATACGGGTGTTCAGTACAGACTGATTGCGCATGCGCCCAATGACTTCACATTCAGCGAGGGGCAATGCTTTGTGGCTAGCCAGCAGATACGGGTATACAGTATGGACTGAGTGCGCATACGCCCAATGACTTCCCATTCTGCGACGGGCAATGCTTTGTGGCTAGCCAGCAGATACGGGTATACAGTAAGGACTGAGTGCGCATGCGCCCAATGACTTCACATTCAGTTAGGGGCAATGCTTTGTGGCTAGCCAGCAGATACGGGTATACAGTATGGACTGAGTGCGCATGCGCCCAATGACTTCACATTCAGTGAGGGGCAATGCTTAGTGGCCAGCCAGCAGTTACGGGTATACAGTATGGACTGAGTGCGCATGCTCCCAATGACTTCACATTCAGCGAGGGGCTATGCTTTGTGGCTAGCCAGCAGATACGGGTTTACAGTATGGACTGAGCGCGCAAGCGCCCAATGACTTCACAGTCAGTGAGGGGCAATGCTTTGTGGCTAGCCAGCAGATACGGGTATACAGAACGGACAGAGCGCGCATGCGCCCAATGACTTCACATACAGCGAGGGGCAATGCCTTGTGGCTAGCCAGCAGATAAGGGTATACAGTATGGACTGAGTGCGCATGCGCCCAATGACTTCACATTCAGCGAGTGGCAATGCTTTGTGGCTAACCAGCAGATACGTGTACACAGTATGGACTGAGCACGCATGCGGCCAATGACTTCACATTCAGCGAGGGGCAATGCTTTGTGGCAAGCCAGGAGATACGGGTATACAGTATGGACTGAGCTCACATGCGCCCAATGACTTCACATTCAGTGAGGGTCAATGCTTTGTGGCTAGCCAGCAGATACGGGTATACAGTATGGACTGAGCGCGCATGCGCCTAATGACTTAACATTCAGCGAGGGGCAATGCTTTGTGGCTAGCCACCAGATACGGGTATACAGTATGGACTGAGCGCGCATGCGCCTAATGACTTAACATTCAGCGAGGGGCAATGCTTTGTGGCTAGCCAGCAGATACAGGTACACAGTATGGACTGAGCACGCATGCGCCCAATGACTTCACATTCAGCGAGGGGCAATGCTTTGTGGCTAGCCAGCAGATACGGGTATACAGTATGGACTGAGTGCGCATGCGGCCAATGACTTCCCATTAAGCGAGGGGCAATGCTTTGTGGTTAGCCAGCAGATACGGGTATACAGAAAGGGCTGAGTGCGCATGCGCCCAATGACTTCACATTCAGTGAGGGGCAATGCTTTGTGGTAGCCAGCAGATAAGGGTATACAGTATAGACTGAGTGCGCATGCGCCCAATGACTTCACATTCAGTGAGGGGCAATGCTTTGTGGCTAGCCAGCAGTTACGGGTATACAGTATGGCCTGAGTGCGCATGCGCCCAATGACTTCACATTCAGCGAGTGGATATGCTTTGTGGCTAGCCGGCAGATACGGGTATACAGTATGGACTGAGCGCGCAAGCGCCCAATGGCTTCACAGTCAGTGAGGGGCAATGCTTTGTGGCTAGCCAGCAGATACGGGTATACAGTATGGACTGAGTGCGCATGCGACCAATTACTTCACATTCAGCGAGGGGCAATGCTTTGTGGCTAACCAGCAGATACGGGTACACAGTATGGACTGAGCACGCATGCGCCCAATGACTTCACATTCAGCGAGGGGCAATGCTTTGTGGCTAGCCAGAAGATACGTGTACACAGTATGGACTGAGCGTGCATGCGCCCAATGACTTAACATTCAGCGAGGGGCAATGCTTTGCGGCTAGCCAGCAGATACGGGTATACAGTATGGACTGAGCGCGCATGTGCCCAATGACTTCACATTCAGCGAGGGGCAATGCTTTGTGGCTAGCCATCAGATACGGGTATACAGTATGGACTGAGCGCGCATGCGCCCAATGATTTCACATTCAGCGAGGGGCAATGCTTTGTGGCAAGCCAGCAGATACGGGTATACAGTATGGACTGAGTGCGCATGCGCCCAATGACTTAACATTCAGTGAGGGGCAAAGCTTAGTGGCTAGCCAGCAGATACGGGTATACAGTATGGACTGAGTGCGCATGCGCCCAATGACTTCACATTCAGCGAGGGGCAATGCTTTGTGGCTAGCCAGCAGATACGGGTATACTGTATGGACTGAGTGCGCATGCGCCCAATGACTTCACATTCAGCGAGGGGCAATGCTTTGTGGCTAGCCAGCAGATACGGGTATACAGTACAGACAGAGTGCGCATGCGCCCAATGACTTCACATTCAGCGTGGGGCAATGCTTTGTGGCTAGCCAGCAGATACGGGTATACAGTACAGACTGAGTGCGCATGCGCCCAATGACTTCACATTCAGCGAGGGGCAATGCTTTGTGGCTAGCCAGCAGATACGGGTATACAGTATGGACTGAGTGCGCATGCGCCCAATGACTTCACATTCAGTGAGGGGCAATGCTTTGTGGCTAGCCAGCAGATACGGGTATACAGAACGGATTGAGCGCGCATGCGCCCAATGACTTCACATTCAGTGATGGACAATGCTTTGTGGCTAGCCAGCAGATACGGGTATACAGAACGGACTGAGCGCGCATGCGCCCAATGACTTCACATTCTGCGAGGGGCAATGCTTTGTGGCTAGCCAGCAGATACGGGTATACAATATGGAATGAGTGCGCATGCGCCCAATTACTACACATTCTGCGAGGGGCAATGCTTTGTGGCTAGCCAGCAGATACGGGTATACAGTATGGACTGAATGCGCATGTGCCCAATGACTTAACATTCAGCGAGGGGCAATAATTTGTGGCTAGCCAGCAGATACGGGTATAGAGTATGGACTGAGTGCGCATGCGCCCAATGACTTCACATTCAGCGGGGGGCAATGTTTGTGGCTAGCCAGCAGATACGGGAACACAGTTTGGACTGAGCGCGCATGCGCCCAATGACTTCACATTCAGCAAGGGGCAATGCTCTGTGGCTAGCCAGCAGATACGGGTAAACAGTATGGACTGAGTGCGCATGCGCCCAATGACTTCACATTCAGCGAGGGGCAATGCTTTGTGGCTAGCCATCAGATACGGGTACACAGTATGGACTGAGTGCGCATGGGCCCAATGTCTTCCATTCAGCGAGGGGCAATGCTTTGTGGCTAGCCAGCAGATACGAGTATACAGTATGGACTGAGCGCGCATGCGCCCAATGACTTAACATTCAGTGCGGGGCAATGCTTTGTGGCTAGCCAGCAGATACGGGTATTCAGTATGGACTGAGTGCGCATGCGCCCAATGACTTCACATTCAGCGAGGGGCAATGCTTTGTGGCTAGCCAGCAGGTACGGGTATACAGTATGGACTGAGTGCGCATGCGCCAAATGACTTCACATTCAGCGAGGGGCAATGGTTTGTGGCTAGCCAGCAGGTACAGGTATACAGTATAGACTGCGTTCGCATGCGCCCATTGACTTCACCTTCAGCGAGGGGCAATGCTTTGTGGCTAGCCAGCAGATACGGGTATACAGTATGGACTAAGTGCGCATGCGCCCAATGACTTCACATTCAGCGAGGGGCAATGCTTTGTGGCTAGCCAGCAGATACGGGTATACAGTATGGACTGAGTGCGCATGCGCCCAATGACTTCACATTCAGCGAGGGGCAATGCTTTGTGGCTAGCCAGCAGATACGGGTATACAGAACGGACTGAGTGCGCATGCGCCCAATGACTTCACATTCAGTGAGGGGCAATGCTTTCTGGCTAGCCAGCAGATACGGGTGTACAGTACAGACTGATTGCGCATGCGCCCAATGACTTCACATTCAGCGAGGGGCATTGCTTTGTGGCTAGCCAGCAGATACGGGTATACAGTATGGACTGAGTGCGCATGCGCCCAATGACTTCCCATTCTGCGACGGGCAATGCTTTGTGGCTAGCCAGCAGATACGGGTATACAGTATGGACTGAGTGCGCATGCGCCCAATGACTTCACATTCAGTTAGGGGCAATGCTTTGTGGCTAGCCAGCAGATACGGGTATACAGAACGGGCTGAGCGCGCATGCGCCCAATGACTTCACATTCAGTGAGGGACAATGCTTTGTGGCTAGCCAGCAGATACGGGTATACAGTATGAACTGAGTGCGCATGCGCCCAATGACTTCACATTCAGCGAGGGGCAATGCTTTGTGGCTAGCCAGCAGATACGGGTATACAGAACGGACAGAGCGCGCATGCGCCCAATGACTTCACATTCAGCGAGGGGCAATGCTTTGTGGCTAGCCAGCAGATACGGGTATACAGTATGGACTGAGTGCGCATGCGCCCAATTACTTCACATTCAGCGAGGGGCAATGCTTTGTGGCTAACCAGCAGATACGTGTACACAGTATGGACTGAGCACGCATGCGGCCAATGACTTCACATTCAGCGAGGGGCAATGCTTTGTGGCTAGCCAGGAGATACGGGTATACAGTATGGACTGAGCTCGCATGCGCCCAATGACTTCACATTCAGTGAGGGGCAATGCTTTGTGGCTAGCCAGCAGATACGGGTATACAGAACGGACTGAGCGCGCATGCGCCCAATGACTTCACATTCAGTGAGGGACAATGCTTTGTGGCTAGCCAGCAGATACGGGTATATAGAACGGACTGAGCGCGCATGCGCCCAATGACTTCACATTCAGCGAGGGGCAATGCTTTGTGGCTAGCCAGCAGATACGGGTATACAATATGGACTGAGTGCGCATGCGCCCAATTACTACACATTCTGCGAGGGGCAATGCTTTGTGGCTAGCCAGCAGATACGGGTATACAGTATGGACTGAATGCGCATGTGCCCAATGACTTAACATTCAGCGAGGGGCAATAATTTGTGGCTAGCCAGCAGATACGGGTATACAGTATGGACTGAGTGCGCATGCGCCCAATGACTTCACATTCAGCGGGGGGCAATGTTTGTGGCTAGCCAGCAGATACGGGAACACAGTTTGGACTGAGCGCGCATGCGCCCAATGACTTCACATTCAGCAAGGGGCAATGCTTTGTGGCTAGCCAGCAGATACGGGTAAACAGTATGGACTGAGTGCGCATGCGCCCAATGACTTCACATTCAGCGAGGGGCAATGCTTTGTGGCTAGCCATCAGATACGGGTACACAGTATGGACTGAGTGCGCATGGGCCCAATGTCTTCACATTCAGCGAGGGGCAATGCTTTGTGGCTAGCCAGCAGATACGAGTATACAGTATGGACTGAGCGCGCATGCGCCCAATGACTTAACATTCAGTGCGGGGCAATGCTTTGTGGCTAGCCAGCAGATACGGGTATACAGTATGGACTGAGTGCGCATGTGCCCAATGACTTCACATTCAACGAGGGGCAATGCTTTGTGGCTAGCCAGCAGATACGGGTATACAGTATGGACTGAGTGCGCATGCGCCCAATGACTTCACATTCAGCGAGGGGCAATGCTTTGTGGCTAGCCAGCAGGTACAGGTATACAGTATAGACTGCGTTCGCATGCGCCCATTGACTTCACCTTCAGCGAGGGGCAATGCTTTGTGGCTAGCCAGCAGATACGGGTATACAGTATGGACTAAGTGCGCATGCTCCCAATGACTTCACATTCAGCGAGGGGCAATGCTTTGTGGCTAGCCAGCAGATACGGGTATACAGTATGGACTGAGTGCGCATGCGCCCAATGACTTCACATTCAGAGGGGGGCAATGTTTGTGGCTAGCCAGCAGATACGGGAACACAGTTTGGACTGAGCGCGCATGCGCCCAATGACTTCACATTCAGCAAGGGGCAATGCTTTGTGGCTAGCCAGCAGATACGGGTAAACAGTACGGACTGAGTGCGCATGCGCCCAATGACTTCACATTCAGCGAGGGACAATGCTTTGTGGCTAGCCGGCAGATACGAGTACACAGTATGGACTGAGCGCGCATGCCCCCAATGACTTAGCATTCAGCGAGGGGCAATGCTTTGTGGCTAGCCAGCAGATACGGGTATACAGTATGGACTGAGCGTGCATGCGCCCAATGACATCACATTCAGCGAGGGGCAATGCTTTGTGGCTAGCCAGCAGATACGGGTACACAGTATGAACTGAGCTCGCATGCGCCCAATGACTTAACATTCAGTGAGGGTCAATGCTTTGTGGCTAGCCAGCAGTTACGGGTATACAGTATGGCCTGAGTGCGCATGCGCCCAATGACTTCACATTCAGCGAGGGGATATGCTTTGTGGCTAGCCGGCAGATACGGGTATACAGTATGGACTGAGCGCGCATGCGCCCAATGGCTTCACAGTCAGTGAGGGGCAATGCTTTGTGGCTAGCCAACAGATACGGGTATACAGTATGGACTGAGTGCGCATGCGCCCAATTACTTCACATTCAGCGAGGGGCAATGCTTTGTGGCTAACCAGCAGATATGGATACACAGTATGGACTGAGCACGCATGCGCCCAATGACTTCACATTCAGTGAGGGGCAATGCTTTGTGGCTAGCCAGCAGATACGGGTACACAGTATGGACTGAGCGTGCATGCGCCCAATGACTTCACAGTCAGTGAGGGGCAATGCTTTGTGGCTAGCCAGCAGATACGGGTATACAGTATGGACTGAGCGCGCATGCGCCCAATGACTTCACATTCAGCCAGGGGCAATGCTTTGTGGCTAGCCATCAGATACGTGTACACAGTATGGACTGAGCGCGCATGCGCCCAGTGACTGCACATTCATCGAGGGGCAATGCTTTGTGGCAAGCCAGCAGATACGGGTATACAGTATGGACTGAGTGCGCATGCGCCCAATGACTTAACATTCAGTGAGGGGCATAGCTTTGTGGCTAGCCAGCAGATACGGGTATACAGTATGGACTGAGTGCGCATGCGCCCAATGACTTCACATTCAGCGAGGGGCAATGCTGTGTGGCTAGCCAGCAGATACGGGTATACAGTATGGACTGAGTGCGCATGCGCCCAATGACTTCACATTCAGCGAGGGGCAATGCTTTGTGGCTAGCCAGCAGATACGGGTATACAGTACAGACAGAGTGCGCATGCGCCCAATGACTTCACATTCAGCGAGGGGCAATGCTTTGTGGCTAGCCAGCAGATACGGGTATACAGTATGGACTGAGTGCGCATGCGCCCAATGACTTCACATTCAGCGAGGGGCAATGCTTTGTGGCTAGCCAGCAGATACGGGTATACAGTATGGACTGAGTGCGCATGCGCCCAATGACTTCACATTCAGCGAGGGGCAATGCTTTGTGGCTAGCCAGCATATACGGGTATACAGTATGGACTGAGTGCGCATGCGCCCAAAGACTTCACATTCAGTGAGGGGCAATGCTTTGTGGCTAGCCAGCAGATACGGGTATACAGAACCGACTGAGCGCGCATGCGCCCAATGACTTCACATTCAGCGAGGGGCAAAGCTTTGTGGCTAGCCAGCAGATACGGGTACACTGTATGGACTGAGCGCGCATGCGCCCAATGACTTCACATTCAGCGAGGGGCAATGCTTTGTGGTTAGCCAGCAGATACGAGTATACAGTATGGACTGAGTGCGCATGCGCCCAATGACTTCACATTCAGTGAGGGGCAATGCTTTGTGGCTAGCCAGCAGATACGGGTATAAAGAACGGACTGAGTGCGCATGCGCCCAATGACTTCACATTCAGTGATGGGGCAATGCTTTGTGGCTAGCCAGCGGATACGGGTACACAGTATGGACTGAGTGCGCATGCGCCCAATGACTTCACATTCAGTGAGGGGCAATGCTTTGTGGCTAGCCAGCAGATACGGGTATACAGTATGGACAGAGTGCGCATGCGCTCAATGACTTCACAGTCAGTGAGGGGCAATGCTTTGTGGCTAGCCAGCAGATACGGGTATACAGAACGGACTGAGCGCGCATGCGCCCAATGACTTCACATTCAGTGAGGGGCAATGCTTTGTGGCTAGCCAGCAGATACGGGTATACAGTATGGACTGAGTGCGCATGCGCCCAATTACTTCACTTTCAGCGAGGGGCAATGCTTTGTGGCTAGCCAGCAGATACGGGTACACAGTATGGACTGAGTGCGCATGCGCCCAATGACTTCACATTCAGCGAGGGACAATGCTTTGTGGCTAGCCAGCAGATACGAGTACACAGTATGGACTGAGCGCGCATGCCCCCAATGACTTAGCATTCAGCGAGGGGCAATGCTTTGTGGCTAGCCAGCAGATACGGGTATACAGTATGGACTGAGCGTGCATGCGCCCAATGACTTCACATTCAGCGAGGGGCAATGCTTTGTGGCTAGCCAGCAGATACGGGTACACAGTATGGACTGAGCTCGCATGCGCCCAATGACTTAACATTCAGTGAGGGTCAATGCTTTGTGGCTAGCCAGCAGATACGGGTATACAGTATGGACTGAGCGCGCATGCGCCTAATGACTTAACATTCAGCGAGGGGCAATGCTTTGTGGCTAGCCACCAGATACGGGTATACAGTATGGACTGAGCGCGCATGCGCCTAATGACTTAACATTCAGCGAGGGGCAATGCTTTGTGGCTAGCCAGCAGATACAGGTACACAGTATGGACTGAGCACGCATGCGCCCAATGACTTCACATTCAGCGAGGGGCAATGCTTTGTGGCTAGCCAGCAGATACGGGTATACAGTAAGGGCTGAGTGCGCATGCGCCCAATGACTTCACATTCAGCGAGGGGCAATGCTTTGCGGCTAACCAGCAGATACGGGTACACAGTATGGACTGAGCACGCATGCGCCCAATGACTTCACATTCAGCGAGGGGCAATGCTTTGTGGCTAACCAGCAGATACGGGTATACAGTATGGACTGAGCGCGCATACGCCCAATGGCTTCACAGTCAGTGAGGGGCAATGCTTTGTGGCTAGCCAGCAGATACGGGTACACAGTATGGACTGAGCGTGCATGCGCCCAATGACTTAACATTCAGCGAGGGGCAATGCTTTGTGGCTAGCCAGCAGATACGGGTATACAGTATGGACTGAGCGCGCATGCGCCCAGTGACGTCACATTCAGCGAGGGGCAATGCTTTGTGGCTAGCCATCAGATACGGGTACACAGTATGGAATGAGTGCGCATGCGCCCAGTGACTTCACATTCATCGAGGGGCAATGCTTTGTGGCTAGCCAGCAGATACGGGTATACAGTATGGACTGAGTGCGCATGCGCCCAATGACTTAACATTCAGTGAGGGGCAAAGCTTTGTGGCTAGCCAGCAGATACGGGTATACAGTATGGACTGAGTGCGCATGCGCCCAATGACTTCACATTCAGCGAGGGGCAATGCTGTGTGGCTAGCCAGCAGATACGGGTATACAGTATGGACTGAGTGCGCATGCGCCCAATGACTTCACATTCAGCGAGGGGCAATGCTTTGTGGCTAGCCAGCAGATACGGGTATACAGTACAGACCGAGTGCGCATGCGCCCAATGACTTCACATTCAGCGAGGGGCAATGCTTTGTGGCTAGCCAGCAGATACGGGTATACAGTACAGACTGAGTGCGCATGCGCCCAATGACTTCACATTCAGCGAGGGGCAATGCTTTGTGGCTAGCCAGCAGATACGGGTATACAGTATGGACTGTGTGCGCATGCGCCCAATGACTTCACATTCAGCGAGGGGCAATGCTTTGTGGCTAGCCAGCAGATACGGGTATACAGTATGGACTGAGTGCGCATGCGCCCAATGACTTCACATTCAGCGAGGGGCAATGCTTTGTGGCTAGCCAGCAGATACGGGTATACAGTATGGACTGAGTGCGCATGCGCCCAAAGACTTCACATTCAGTGAGGGGCAATGCTTTGTGGGTAGCCAGCAGATACGGGTATACAGAACGGACTGAGCGCGCATGCGCCCAATGACTTCACATTCAGCGAGGGGCAAAGCTTTGTGGCTAGCCAGCAGATACGGGTACACGGCATGGACTGAGCGCGCATGCGCCCAATGACTTCACATTCAGCGAGGGGCAATGTTTTTTGGCTAGCCAGCAGATACGGGTATACAGTTTGGACTGAGTGCACATGCGCCCAATGACTTAACATTCAGCGAGGGGCAATGCATTGTGGTTAGCCAGCAGATACGGGTACACAGTATGGACTGAGCGCGCATGCGGCCAATGACTTCACATTCAGCGAGGGGCAATGCTTTGTGGTTAGCCAGCAGATACGAGTATACAGTATGGACTGAGTGCGCATGCGCCCAATGACTTCACATTCAGTGAGGGGCAATGCTTTGTGGCTAGCCAGCAGATACGGGTATAAAGAACGGACTGAGTGCGCATGCGCCCAATGACTTCACATTCAGTGAGGGGCAATGCTTTGTGGCTAGCCAGCGGATACGGGTACACAGTATGGACTGAGTGCGCATGCGCCCAATGACTTCACATTCAGTGAGGGGCAATGCTTTGTGGCTAGCCAGCAGATACGGGTATACAGTATGGACTGAGTGCGCATGCGCTCAATGACTTCACAGTCAGTGAGGGGCAATGCTTTGTGGCTAGCCAGCAGATACGGGTATACAGAACGGACTGAGCGCGCATGCGCCCAATGACTTCACATTCAGTGAGGGGTAATGCTTTGTGGCTAGCCAGCAGATACGGGTATACAGTATGGACTGAGTGCGCATGCGCCCAATTACTTCACATTCAGCGAGGGGCAATGCTTTGTGGCTAGCCAGCAGATACGGGTATACAGTATGGACTGAGTGCGCATGCGCCCAATTACTTCACATTCAGCGAGGGGCAATGCTTTGTGGCTAACCAGCAGATACGTGTACACAGTATGGACTGAGCACGCATGCGGCCAATGACTTCACATTCAGCGAGGGGCAATGCTTTGTGGCTAGCCAGGAGATACGGGTATACAGTATGGACTGAGCTCGCATGCGCCCAATGACTTCACATTCAGTGAGGGGCAATGCTTTGTGGCTAGCCAGCAGATACGGGTATACAGAACGGACTGAGCGCGCATGCGCCCAATGACTTCACATTCAGTGAGGGACAATGCTTTGTGGCTAGCCAGCAGATACGGGTATATAGAACGGACTGAGCGCGCATGCGCCCAATGACTTCACATTCAGCGAGGGGCAATGCTTTGTGGCTAGCCAGCAGATACGGGTATACAATATGGACTGAGTGCGCATGCGCCCAATTACTACACATTCTGCGAGGGGCAATGCTTTGTGGCTAGCCAGCAGATACGGGTATACAGTATGGACTGAATGCGCATGTGCCCAATGACTTAACATTCAGCGAGGGGCAATAATTTGTGGCTAGCCAGCAGATACGGGTATACAGTATGGACTGAGTGCGCATGCGCCCAATGACTTCACATTCAGCGGGGGGCAATGTTTGTGGCTAGCCAGCAGATACGGGAACACAGTTTGGACTGAGCGCGCATGCGCCCAATGACTTCACATTCAGCAAGGGGCAATGCTTTGTGGCTAGCCAGCAGATACGGGTAAACAGTATGGACTGAGTGCGCATGCGCCCAATGACTTCACATTCAGCGAGGGGCAATGCTTTGTGGCTAGCCATCAGATACGGGTACACAGTATGGACTGAGTGCGCATGGGCCCAATGTCTTCACATTCAGCGAGGGGCAATGCTTTGTGGCTAGCCAGCAGATACGAGTATACAGTATGGACTGAGCGCGCATGCGCCCAATGACTTAACATTCAGTGCGGGGCAATGCTTTGTGGCTAGCCAGCAGATACGGGTATACAGTATGGACTGAGTGCGCATGTGCCCAATGACTTCACATTCAACGAGGGGCAATGCTTTGTGGCTAGCCAGCAGATACGGGTATACAGTATGGACTGAGTGCGCATGCGCCCAATGACTTCACATTCAGCGAGGGGCAATGCTTTGTGGCTAGCCAGCAGGTACAGGTATACAGTATAGACTGCGTTCGCATGCGCCCATTGACTTCACCTTCAGCGAGGGGCAATGCTTTGTGGCTAGCCAGCAGATACGGGTATACAGTATGGACTAAGTGCGCATGCTCCCAATGACTTCACATTCAGCGAGGGGCAATGCTTTGTGGCTAGCCAGCAGATACGGGTATACAGTATGGACTGAGTGCGCATGCGCCCAATGACTTCACATTCAGCGGGGGGCAATGTTTGTGGCTAGCCAGCAGATACGGGAACACAGTTTGGACTGAGCGCGCATGCGCCCAATGACTTCACATTCAGCAAGGGGCAATGCTTTGTGGCTAGCCAGCAGATACGGGTAAACAGTACGGACTGAGTGCGCATGCGCCCAATGACTTCACATTCAGCGAGGGACAATGCTTTGTGGCTAGCCAGCAGATACGAGTACACAGTATGGACTGAGCGCGCATGCCCCCAATGACTTAGCATTCAGCGAGGGGCAATGCTTTGTGGCTAGCCAGCAGATACGGGTATACAGTATGGACTGAGCGTGCATGCGCCCAATGACTTCACATTCAGCGAGGGGCAATGCTTTGTGGCTAGCCAGCAGATACGGGTACACAGTATGGACTGAGCTCGCATGCGCCCAATGACTTAACATTCAGTGAGGGTCAATGCTTTGTGGCTAGCCAGCAGTTACGGGTATACAGTATGGCCTGAGTGCGCATGCGCCCAATGACTTCACATTCAGCGAGGGGATATGCTTTGTGGCTAGCCGGCAGATACGGGTATACAGTATGGACTGAGCGCGCATGCGCCCAATGGCTTCACAGTCAGTGAGGGGCAATGCTTTGTGGCTAGCCAACAGATACGGGTATACAGTATGGACTGAGTGCGCATGCGCCCAATTACTTCACATTCAGCGAGGGGCAATGCTTTGTGGCTAACCAGCAGATATGGATACACAGTATGGACTGAGCACGCATGCGCCCAATGACTTCACATTCAGTGAGGGGCAATGCTTTGTGGCTAGCCAGCAGATACGGGTACACAGTATGGACTGAGCGTGCATGCGCCCAATGACTTCACAGTCAGTGAGGGGCAATGCTTTGTGGCTAGCCAGCAGATACGGGTATACAGTATGGACTGAGCGCGCATGCGCCCAATGACTTCACATTCAGCCAGGGGCAATGCTTTGTGGCTAGCCATCAGATACGTGTACACAGTATGGACTGAGCGCGCATGCGCCCAGTGACTGCACATTCATCGAGGGGCAATGCTTTGTGGCAAGCCAGCAGATACGGGTATACAGTATGGACTGAGTGCGCATGCGCCCAATGACTTAACATTCAGTGAGGGGCATAGCTTTGTGGCTAGCCAGCAGATACGGGTATACAGTATGGACTGAGTGCGCATGCGCCCAATGACTTCACATTCAGCGAGGGGCAATGCTGTGTGGCTAGCCAGCAGATACGGGTATACAGTATGGACTGAGTGCGCATGCGCCCAATGACTTCACATTCAGCGAGGGGCAATGCTTTGTGGCTAGCCAGCAGATACGGGTATACAGTACAGACAGAGTGCGCATGCGCCCAATGACTTCACATTCAGCGAGGGGCAATGCTTTGTGGCTAGCCAGCAGATACGGGTATACAGTATGGACTGAGTGCGCATGCGCCCAATGACTTCACATTCAGCGAGGGGCAATGCTTTGTGGCTAGCCAGCAGATACGGGTATACAGTATGGACTGAGTGCGCATGCGCCCAATGACTTCACATTCAGCGAGGGGCAATGCTTTGTGGCTAGCCAGCATATACGGGTATACAGTATGGACTGAGTGCGCATGCGCCCAAAGACTTCACATTCAGTGAGGGGCAATGCTTTGTGGCTAGCCAGCAGATACGGGTATACAGAACCGACTGAGCGCGCATGCGCCCAATGACTTCACATTCAGCGAGGGGCAAAGCTTTGTGGCTAGCCAGCAGATACGGGTACACTGTATGGACTGAGCGCGCATGCGCCCAATGACTTCACATTCAGCGAGGGGCAATGCTTTGTGGTTAGCCAGCAGATACGAGTATACAGTATGGACTGAGTGCGCATGCGCCCAATGACTTCACATTCAGTGAGGGGCAATGCTTTGTGGCTAGCCAGCAGATACGGGTATAAAGAACGGACTGAGTGCGCATGCGCCCAATGACTTCACATTCAGTGATGGGGCAATGCTTTGTGGCTAGCCAGCGGATACGGGTACACAGTATGGACTGAGTGCGCATGCGCCCAATGACTTCACATTCAGTGAGGGGCAATGCTTTGTGGCTAGCCAGCAGATACGGGTATACAGTATGGACAGAGTGCGCATGCGCTCAATGACTTCACAGTCAGTGAGGGGCAATGCTTTGTGGCTAGCCAGCAGATACGGGTATACAGAACGGACTGAGCGCGCATGCGCCCAATGACTTCACATTCAGTGAGGGGCAATGCTTTGTGGCTAGCCAGCAGATACGGGTATACAGTATGGACTGAGTGCGCATGCGCCCAATTACTTCACTTTCAGCGAGGGGCAATGCTTTGTGGCTAGCCAGCAGATACGGGTACACAGTATGGACTGAGTGCGCATGCGCCCAATGACTTCACATTCAGCGAGGGACAATGCTTTGTGGCTAGCCAGCAGATACGAGTACACAGTATGGACTGAGCGCGCATGCCCCCAATGACTTAGCATTCAGCGAGGGGCAATGCTTTGTGGCTAGCCAGCAGATACGGGTATACAGTATGGACTGAGCGTGCATGCGCCCAATGACTTCACATTCAGCGAGGGGCAATGCTTTGTGGCTAGCCAGCAGATACGGGTACACAGTATGGACTGAGCTCGCATGCGCCCAATGACTTAACATTCAGTGAGGGTCAATGCTTTGTGGCTAGCCAGCAGATACGGGTATACAGTATGGACTGAGCGCGCATGCGCCTAATGACTTAACATTCAGCGAGGGGCAATGCTTTGTGGCTAGCCACCAGATACGGGTATACAGTATGGACTGAGCGCGCATGCGCCTAATGACTTAACATTCAGCGAGGGGCAATGCTTTGTGGCTAGCCAGCAGATACAGGTACACAGTATGGACTGAGCACGCATGCGCCCAATGACTTCACATTCAGCGAGGGGCAATGCTTTGTGGCTAGCCAGCAGATACGGGTATACAGTAAGGGCTGAGTGCGCATGCGCCCAATGACTTCACATTCAGCGAGGGGCAATGCTTTGCGGCTAACCAGCAGATACGGGTACACAGTATGGACTGAGCACGCATGCGCCCAATGACTTCACATTCAGCGAGGGGCAATGCTTTGTGGCTAACCAGCAGATACGGGTATACAGTATGGACTGAGCGCGCATACGCCCAATGGCTTCACAGTCAGTGAGGGGCAATGCTTTGTGGCTAGCCAGCAGATACGGGTACACAGTATGGACTGAGCGTGCATGCGCCCAATGACTTAACATTCAGCGAGGGGCAATGCTTTGTGGCTAGCCAGCAGATACGGGTATACAGTATGGACTGAGCGCGCATGCGCCCAGTGACGTCACAATTGCGAGGGGCAATGCTTTGTGGCTAGCCATCAGATACGGGTACACAGTATGGAATGAGTGCGCATGCGCCCAGTGACTTCACATTCATCGAGGGGCAATGCTTTGTGGCTAGCCAGCAGATACGGGTATACAGTATGGACTGAGTGCGCATGCGCCCAATGACTTAACATTCAGTGAGGGGCAAAGCTTTGTGGCTAGCCAGCAGATACGGGTATACAGTATGGACTGAGTGCGCATGCGCCCAATGACGTCACATTCAGCGAGGGGCAATGCTTTGTGGCTAGCCAGCAGATACGGGTATACAGTACAGACCGAGTGCGCATGCGCCCAATGACTTCACATTCAGCGAGGGGCAATGCTTTGTGGCTAGCCAGCAGATACGGGTATACAGTACAGACTGAGTGCGCATGCGCCCAATGACTTCACATTCAGCGAGGGGCAATGCTTTGTGGCTAGCCAGCAGATACGGGTATACAGTATGGACTGTGTGCGCATGCGCCCAATGACTTCACATTCAGCGAGGGGCAATGCTTTGTGGCTAGCCAGCAGATACGGGTATACAGTATGGACTGAGTGCGCATGCGCCCAATGACTTCACATTCAGCGAGGGGCAATGCTTTGTGGCTAGCCAGCAGATACGGGTATACAGTATGGACTGAGTGCGCATGCGCCCAAAGACTTCACATTCAGTGAGGGGCAATGCTTTGTGGGTAGCCAGCAGATACGGGTATACAGAACGGACTGAGCGCGCATGCGCCCAATGACTTCACATTCAGCGAGGGGCAAAGCTTTGTGGCTAGCCAGCAGATACGGGTACACGGCATGGACTGAGCGCGCATGCGCCCAATGACTTCACATTCAGCGAGGGGCAATGTTTTTTGGCTAGCCAGCAGATACGGGTATACAGTTTGGACTGAGTGCACATGCGCCCAATGACTTAACATTCAGCGAGGGGCAATGCTTTGTGGTTAGCCAGCAGATACGGGTACACAGTATGGACTGAGCGCGCATGCGCCCAATGACTTCACATTCAGCGAGGGGCAATGCTTTGTGGTTAGCCAGCAGATACGAGTATACAGTATGGACTGAGTGCGCATGCGCCCAATGACTTCACATTCAGTGAGGGGCAATGCTTTGTGGCTAGCCAGCAGATACGGGTATAAAGAACGGACTGAGTGCGCATGCGCCCAATGACTTCACATTCAGTGAGGGGCAATGCTTTGTGGCTAGCCAGCGGATACGGGTACACAGTATGGACTGAGTGCGCATGCGCCCAATGACTTCACATTCAGTGAGGGGCAATGCTTTGTGGCTAGCCAGCAGATACGGGTATACAGTATGGACTGAGTGCGCATGCGCTCAATGACTTCACAGTCAGTGAGGGGCAATGCTTTGTGGCTAGCCAGCAGATACGGGTATACAGAACGGACTGAGCGCGCATGCGCCCAATGACTTCACATTCAGTGAGGGGTAATGCTTTGTGGCTAGCCAGCAGATACGGGTATACAGTATGGACTGAGTGCGCATGCGCCCAATTACTTCACATTCAGCGAGGGGCAATGCTTTGTGGCTAGCCAGCAGATACGGGTACACAGTATGGACTGAGTGCGCATGCGCCCAATGACTTCACATTCAGCGAGGGACAATGCTTTGTGGCTAGCCAGCAGATACGAGTACACAGTATGGACTGAGCGCGCATGCCCCCAATGACTTAGCATTCAGCGAGGGGCAATGCTTTGTGGCTAGCCAGCAGATACGGGTATACAGTATGGACTGAGCGTGCATGCGCCCAATGACTTCACATTCAGCGAGGGGCAATGCTTTGTGGCTAGCCAGCAGATACGGGTACACAGTATGGACTGAGCTCGCATGCGCCCAATGACTTAACATTCAGTGAGGGTCAATGCTTTGTGGCTAGCCAGCAGATACGGGTATACAGTATGGACTGAGCGCGCATGCGCCTAATGACTTAACATTCAGCGAGGGGCAATGCTTTGTGGCTAGCCACCAGATACGGGTATACAGTATGGACTGAGCGCGCATGCGCCTAATGACTTAACATTCAGCGAGGGGCAATGCTTTGTGGCTAGCCAGCAGATACAGGTACACAGTATGGACTGAGCACGCATGCGCCCAATGACTTCACATTCAGCGAGGGGCAATGCTTTTTGGCTAGCCAGCAGATACGGGTATACAGTAAGGACTGAGTGCGCATGCGACCAATGACTTCACATTCAGCGAGGGGCAATGCTTTGCGGCTAACCAGCAGATACGGGTACACAGTATGGACTGAGCACGCATGCGCCCAATGACTTCACATTCAGCGAGGGGCAATGCTTTGTGGCTAACCAGCAGATACGGGTACACAGTATGGACTGAATGCGCATGCGCCCAATGACTTCACATTCAGCGAGGGGCAATGCTTTGTGGCTAGCCTCACAGATACGAGTACACAGTATGGACTAAGCGCGCATGCGCCCAATGACTTAGCATTCAGCGAGGGGCAAGTTTTTGTGGCTAGCCAGCAGATACGGGTATACAGTATGGACTGAGCGCGCATGCGCCCAATGACTTCACATTCAGCGAGGGGCAATGCTTTGTGGCTAGCCAGCAGATACGGGTACACAGTATGGACTTAGCGCGCATGCGCCCAATGACTTAACATTCAGTGAGTGTCAATGATTTGTGGCTAGCCAGCAGATACGGGTATACCGTATGGACTGAGCGCGCATGCGCCTAATGACTTAACATTCAGCGAGGGGCAATGCTTTGTGGCTAGCCACCAGATACGGGTATACAGTATGGACTGAGCGCGCATGCGCCTAATGACTTAACATTCAGCGAGGGGCAATGCTTTGTGGCTAGCCAGCAGATACGGGTACACAGTATGGACTGAGCACGCATGCGCCCAATGACTTCACATTCAGCGAGGGGCAATGATTTGTGGCTAGCCAGCAGATACGGGTATACAGTATGGACTGACTGCGCATGTGCCCAATGACTTCACATTCAGCGAGGGGCTATGCTTTGTGGCTAGCCAGCAGATACGGGTTTACAGTATGGACTGAGCGCGCATGCGCCCAATGGCTTCACAGTCAGTGAGGGGCAATGCTTTGTGGCTAGCCAGCAGATACGGGTATACAGAAAGGACAGAGCGCGCATGCGCCCAATGACTTCACATTAGCGAGGGGCAATGCTTTGTGGCTAGCCAGCAGATACGGGTATACAGTATGGACTGAGTGCGCATGCGCCCAATTACTTCACATTCAGCGAGGGGCAATGCTTTGTGGCTAACCAGCAGATACGTGTACACAGTATGGACTGAGCACGCATGCGCCCAATGACTTCACATTCAGCGAGGGGCAATGCTTTGTGGCTAGCCAGCAGATACGGGTACACACTATTGACTGAGCGTGCATGCACCCAATGACTTAACATTCAGCGAGGGGCAATGCTTTGTGGCCAGCCAGCAGATACGGGTACTCAGTATGGTCTGAGCGTGCATGCGACCAATGACTTAACATTCAGCGTGGGGCAATGCTTTGTGGCCAGCCAGCAGATACGGGTATACAGTATGGACTGAGCGCGCATGCGCCCAATGACTTCACGTTCAGCGAGGGGCAATGTTTTGTAGCTAGTCATCAGATACGGGTACACAGTATGGACTGAGCGCGCATGCGCCCAGTGACTTCACATTCAGCGAGGGGCAATGCTTTGTGGCCAGCCAGCAGATACGGGTATACAGTATGGACCGAGCGCGCATGCGCCTATTGACTTAACATTCAGCGAGGGGCAATGCTTTGTGGCTAGCCAGCAGTTACGGGTATACAGTATGGACTGAGTGCGCATGCTCCCAATGACTTCACATTCAGCGAGGGGCTATGCTTTGTGGCTAGCCAGCAGATACGGGTTTACAGTATGGACTGAGCGCGCATGCGCCCAATGGCTTCACAGTCAATGAGGGGCAATGTTTTGTGGCTAGCCAGCAGATACGGGTATACAGAACGGACAGAGCGCGCATGCGCCCAATGACATGACATTAGCGAGGGGCAATGCTTTGTGGCTAGCCAGCAGATATGGGTATACAGTATGGACTGAGTGCGCATGCGCCCAATTACTTCACATTCAGCGAGGGGCAAAGCTTTGTGGCTAGCCAGCAGATACGGGTACACAGTATGGACTGAGCGTGCATGCGCCCAATGACTTAACATTCAGCGAGGGGCAATGCTTTGTGGCCAGCCAGCAGATACGGGTACACAGTATGGACTGAGCGTGCATGTGCCCAATGACTTAACATTCAGCGAGGGGCAATGCTTTGTGGCCAGCCAGCAGATACGGGTATACAGTATGGACTGAGCGCGCATGCGCCCAATGACTTCACGTTCAGCGAGGGGCAATGCTTTGTGGCTAGCCATCAGATACGGGTACACAGTATGGACTGAGCGCGCATGCGCCCAGTGACTTCTCATTCAGCGAGGGGCAATGCTTTGTGGCCAGCCAGCAGATACGGGTATACAGTATGGAACGAGCGCACATGCGCCTATTGACTTAACATTCAGCGAGGGGCAATGCTTTGTGGCTCGCCAGCAGATATGGGTACACAGTATGAACTGAGCGCGCATGCGCCCAATGACTTAACATTCAGTGAGGGGCAATGATTTGTGGCTAGCCAGCAGATACGGGTATACAGTATGGACTGAGTGCGCATGCGCCCAATGACTTCACATTCAGCGAGGGGCAATGCTTTGTGGCTAGCCAGAAGATACGGGTACACAGCATGGACTTAGCGCGCATGCGCCCAATGACTTCACATTCAGCGAGGGGCAATGCTTTGTGGCTAGCCAGCAGATACGGGTATACAGTATGGACTGAGCGCGCATGCGCCCAATGATTTCACATTCAGCGAGGGGCAATGTTTTGTGGCTAGCCAGCAGATACGGGTATACAGTTTGGACTAAGTGCCCATGCGCCCAATGACTTAACATTCAGCGAGGGGCAATGCTTTGTGGTTAGCCAGCAGATACGGGTATACAGTACAGACAGAGTGCGCATGGGCCCAATGTCTTCACATTCAGCGAGGGGCAATGCTTTGTGGTTAGCCAGCAGATACGGGTATACAGTATGGACTGAGCGCGCATGCGCCCAATGACTTCACATTCAGCGAGGGGCAATGCTTTGTGGCTAGCCAGCAGATACGGGTATACAGAACGGACTGAGTGCGCATGCGCCCAATGACTTCACATTCAGTGAGGGGCAATGCTTTGTGGCTAGCCAGCAGATACGGGTATACAGAACGGACTGAGTGCGCATGCGCCCAATGACTTCACATTCAGTGAGGGGCAAAGCTTTTTGGCTAGCCAGCGGATGCGGGTACAAAGTATGGACTGAGTGCGCATGCGCCCAATGACTTCACATTCAGTGAGGGGCAATGCTTTGTGACTAGCCAGCAGATACGGGTATACAGTATGGACTGAGTGCGCATGCGCCCAATGACTTCACAGTCAGTGAGGGGCAATGCTTTGTGGCTAGCCAGCAGATACGGGTATACAGTATGGACTGAGCGTGCATGCGCCCAATGACTTCACATTCAGCGAGGGGCAATGCTTTGTGGCTAGCCAGCAGATACGGGTACACAGTATGGACTGAGCTCGCATGCGCCCAATGACTTAACATTCAGTGAGGGTCAATGCTTTGTGGCTAGCCAGCAGATACGGGTATACAGTATGGACTGAGCGCGCATGCGCCTAATGACTTAACATTCAGCGAGGGGCAATGCTTTGTGGCTAGCCACCAGATACGGGTATACAGTATGGACTGAGCGCGCATGCGCCTAATGACTTAACATTCAGCGAGGGGCAATGCTTTGTGGCTAGCCAGCAGATACAGGTACACAGTATGGACTGAGCACGCATGCGCCCAATGACTTCACATTCAGCGAGGGGCAATGCTTTTTGGCTAGCCAGCAGATACGGGTATACAGTAAGGACTGAGTGCGCATGCGCCCAATGACTTCACATTCAGCGAGGGGCAATGCTTTGCGGCTAACCAGCAGATACGGGTACACAGTATGGACTGAGCACGCATGCGCCCAATGACTTCACATTCAGCGAGGGGCAATGCTTTGTGGCTAACCAGCAGATACGGGTACACAGTATGGACTGAATGCGCATGCGCCCAATGACTTCACATTCAGCGAGGGGCAATGCTTTGTGGCTAGCCTCACAGATACGAGTACACAGTATGGACTAAGCGCGCATGCGCCCAATGACTTAGCATTCAGCGAGGGGCAAGTTTTTGTGGCTAGCCAGCAGATACGGGTATACAGTATGGACTGAGCGCGCATGCGCCCAATGACTTCACATTCAGCGAGGGGCAATGCTTTGTGGCTAGCCAGCAGATACGGGTACACAGTATGGACTGAGCGCGCATGCGCCCAATGACTTAACATTCAGTGAGTGTCAATGCTTTGTGGCTAGCCAGCAGATACGGGTATACCGTATGGACTGAGCGCGCATGCGCCTAATGACTTAACATTCAGCGAGGGGCAATGCTTTGTGGCTAGCCACCAGATACGGGTATACAGTATGGACTGAGCGCGCATGCGCCTAATGACTTAACATTCAGCGAGGGGCAATGCTTTGTGGCTAGCCAGCAGATACGGGTACACAGTATGGACTGAGCACGCATGCGCCCAATGACTTCACATTCAGCGAGGGGCAATGATTTGTGGCTAGCCAGCAGATACGGGTATACAGTATGGACTGACTGCGCATGTGCCCAATGACTTCACATTCAGCGAGGGGCTATGCTTTGTGGCTAGCCAGCAGATACGGGTTTACAGTATGGACTGAGCGCGCATGCGCCCAGTGGCTTCACAGTCAGTGAGGGGCAATGCTTTGTGGCTAGCCAGCAGATACGGGTATACAGAAAGGACAGAGCGCGCATGCGCCCAATGACTTCACATTAGCGAGGGGCAATGCTTTGTGGCTAGCCAGCAGATACGGGTATACAGTATGGACTGAGTGCGCATGCGCCCAATTACTTCACATTCAGCGAGGGGCAATGCTTTGTGGCTAACCAGCAGATACGTGTACACAGTATGGACTGAGCACGCATGCGCCCAATGACTTCACATTCAGCGAGGGGCAATGCTTTGTGGCTAGCCAGCAGATACGGGTACACACTATTGACTGAGCGTGCATGCACCCAATGACTTAACATTCAGCGAGGGGCAATGCTTTGTGGCCAGCCAGCAGATACGGGTACACAGTATGGTCTGAGCGTGCATGCGACCAATGACTTAACATTCAGCGAGGGGCAATGCTTTGTGGCCAACCAGCAGATACGGGTATACAGTATGGACTGAGCGCGCATGCGCCCAATGACTTCACGTTCAGCGAGGGGCAATGTTTTGTAGCTAGTCATCAGATACGGGTACACAGTATGGACTGAGCGCGCATGCGCCCAGTGACTTCACATTCAGCGAGGGGCAATGCTTTGTGGCCAGCCAGCAGATACGGGTATACAGTATGGACCGAGCGCGCATGCGCCTATTGACTTAACATTCAGCGAGGGGCAATGCTTTGTGGCTAGCCAGCAGTTACGGGTATACAGTATGGACTGAGTGCGCATGCTCCCAATGACTTCACATTCAGCGAGGGGCTATGCTTTGTGGCTAGCCAGCAGATACGGGTTTACAGTATGGACTGAGCGCGCATGCGCCCAATGGCTTCACAGTCAATGAGGGGCAATGTTTTGTGGCTAGCCAGCAGATACGGGTATACAGAACGGACAGAGCGCGCATGCGCCCAATGACATGACATTAGCGAGGGGCAATGCTTTGTGGCTAGCCAGCAGATATGGGTATACAGTATGGACTGAGTGCGCATGCGCCCAATTACTTCACATTCAGCGAGGGGCAAAGCTTTGTGGCTAGCCAGCAGATACGGGTACACACTATGGACTGAGCGTGCATGCGCCCAATGACTTAACATTCAGCGAGGGGCAATGCTTTGTGGCCAGCCAGCAGATACGGGTACACAGTATGGACTGAGCGTGCATATGCCCAATGACTTAACATTCAGCGAGGGGCAATGCTTTGTGGCCAGCCAGCAGATACGGGTATACAGTATGGACTGAGCGCGCATGCGCCCAATGACTTCACGTTCAGCGAGGGGCAATGCTTTGTGGCTAGCCATCAGATACGGGTACACAGTATGGACTGAGCGCGCATGCGCCCAGTGACTTCACATTCAGCGAGGGGCAATGCTTTGTGGCCAGCCAGCAGATACGGGTATACAGTATGGAACGAGCGCACATGCGCATATTGACTTAACATTCAGCGAGGGGCAATGCTTTGTGGCTCGCCAGCAGATATGGGTACACAGTATGAACTGAGCGCGCAAGCGCCCAATGACTTAACATTCAGTGAGGGGCAATGATTTGTGGCTAGCCAGCAGATACGGGTATACAGTATGGACTGAGTGCGCATGCGCCCAATGACTTCACATTCAGCGAGGGGCAATGCTTTGTGGCTAGCCAGAAGATACGGGTACACAGCATGGACTTAGCGCGCATGCGCCCAATGACTTCACATTCAGCGAGGGGCAATGCTTTGTGGCTAGCCAGCAGATACGGGTATACAGTATGGACTGAGCGCGCATGCGCCCAATGACTTCACATTCAGCGAGGGGCAATGTTTTGAGGCTAGCCAGCAGATACGGGTATACAGTTTGGACTAAGTGCACATGCGCCCAATGACTTAACATTCAGCGAGGGGCAATGCTTTGTGGTTAGCCAGCAGATACGGGTATACAGTACAGACAGAGTGCGCATGGGCCCAATGTCTTCACATTCAGCGAGGGGCAATGCTTTGTGGTTAGCCAGCAGATACGGGTATACAGTATGGACTGAGCGCGCATGCGCCCAATGACTTCACATTCAGCGAGGGGCAATGCTTTGTGGCTAGCCAGCAGATACGGGTATACAGAACGGACTGAGTGCGCATGCGCCCAATGACTTCACATTCAGTGAGGGGCAATGCTTTGTGGCTAGCCAGCAGATACGGGTATACAGAACGGACTGAGTGCGCATGCGCCCAATGACTTCACATTCAGTGAGGGGCAATGCTTTTTGGCTAGCCAGCGGATGCGGGTACAAAGTATGGACTGAGTGCGCATGCGCCCAATGACTTCACATTCAGTGAGGGGCAATGCTTTGTGACTAGCCAGCAGATACGGGTATACAGTATGGACTGAGTGCGCATGCGCCCAATGACTTCACAGTCAGTGAGGGGCAATGCTTTGTGGCTAGCCAGCAGATACGGGTATACAGAACGGACTGAGCGCGCATGCGCCCAATGACTTCACATTCAGTGAGGGGCAATGCTATGTGGATAGCCAGCAGATACGGGTATACAGAACGGACTGAGCGCGCATGCGCCCAATGACTTCACATTCGGCGAGGGGCAATGCTTTGTGGCTAGCCAGCAGATACGGGTATACAGTATGGACTGAGTGCGCATGCGCCCAATGACTTCACATTCAGCGAGGGGCAAAGCTTTGTGGCTAGCCAGCAGATACGGGTATACAGTATGGACTGAGTGCGCATGCGCCCAATGACTTCACATTCTGCGAAGGGGCAATGCTTTGTGGCTAGCCAGCAGTTACGGGTGTACAGTATGGACTGAGTGCGCATGCGCCCAATGACTTCACATTCAGTGAGGGGCAATGCTTTGTGGCTAGCCAGCAGATACGGGTATACAGAAAGGGCTGAGTGGGCGTGCGCCCAATGACTTCACATTCAGTGAGGGGCAATGCTTTGTGGTAGCCATCAGATACGGGTATACAGTATAGACTGAGTGCGCATGCGCCCAATGACTTCACATTCAGTGAGGGGCAATGCTTTGTGGCTAGCCAGCAGATACGGGTATACAGTATGGACTGAGTGCGCATGCGCCCAATGACTTCACATTCAGCGAGGGGCAATGCTTTGTGGTTAGCCAGCAGTTACGGGTATACAGTATGGCCTGAGTGCGCATGCGCCCAATGACTTCACATTCAGCAAGTGGATATGCTTTGTGGCTAGCCGGCAGATACGTGTATACAGTATGGACTGAGCGCGCAAGCGCCCAATGGCTTCACAGTCACTGAGGGGCAATGCTTTGTGGCTAGCCAGCAGATACGGGTATACAGTATGGACTGAGTGCGCATGCGCCCAATTACTTCCACATTCAGCGAGGGGCAATGCTTTGTGGCTAACCAGCAGATACGGATACACAGTATGGACTGAGCACGCATGCGCCCAATGACTTCACATTCAGCGAGGGGCAATGCTTTGTGGCTAGCCAGAAGATACGGGTACACAGTATGGACTGAGCGTGCATGCGCCCAATGACTTAACATTCAGCGAGGGGCAATGCTTTGTGGCTAGCCAGCAGATACAGGTATACAGTATGGACTGAGCGCGCATGCGCCCAATGACTTCACATTCAGCGAGGGGCAATGCTTTGTGGCTAGCCATCCGATACGGGTACACAGTATGGACTGAGCGCGCAAGCGCCCAGTGACTTCACATTCATCGAGGGGCAATGCTTTGTGGCTAGCCAGCAGATACGAGTATACAGTATGAACTGAGCGCGCATGCGCCCAATGACTTCACATTCAGCGAGGGGCAATGTTTTGTGGCAAGCCAGCAGATACGGGTATACAGTATGGACTGAGTGCGCATGCGCCCAATGACTTAACATTCAGTGAGGGGCAAAGCTTTGTGGCTAGCCAGCAGATACGGGTATACAGTATGGACTGAGTGCGCATACGCCCAATGACTTCACATTCAGCGAGGGGCAATGCTTTGTGGCTAGCCAGCAGATACGGGTATACAGTATGGACTGAGTGCGCATGCGCCCAATGACTTCACATTCAGCGAGGGGCAATGCTTTGTGGCTAGCCAGCAGATACGGGTATACAGTACAGACTGAGTGCGCATGCGCCCAATGACTTCACATTCAGCGAGGGGCAATGCTTTGTGGCTAGCCAGCAGATACGGGTATACAGTATGGACTGAGTGCGCATGCGCCCAATGACTTCACATTCAGTGAGGGGCAATGCTTTGTGGCTAGCCAGCAGATACGGGTATACAGAACGGACTGAGCGCGCATGCGCCCAATGACTTCACATTCAGTGAGGGACAATGCTTTGTGGCTAGCCAGCAGATACGGGTATACAGAACGGACTGAGCGCGCATGCGCCCAATGACTTCACATTCAGCGAGGGGCAATGCTTTGTGGCTAGCCAGCAGATACGGGTATACAATATGGACTGAGTGCGCATGCGCCCAATTACTACACATTCTGCGAGGGGCAATGCTTTGTGGCTAGCCAGCAGATACGGGTAAACAGTATGGACTGAGTGCGCATGCGCCCAATGACTTCACATTCAGCGAGGGGCAATGCTTTTTGGCTAGCCTTCAGATACGGGTACACAGTATGGACTGAGTGCGCATGGGCCCAATGTCTTCACATTCAGCGAGGGGCAATGCTTTGTGGCTAGCCAGCAGATACGAGTATACAGTATGGACTGAGCGCGCATGCGCCCAATGACTTAACATTCAGTGAGGGGCAATGCTTTGTGGCTAGCCAGCAGATACGGGTATACAGTATGGACTGAGTGCGCATGCGCCCAATGACTTCACATTCAGCGAGGGGCAATGCTTTGTGGCTAGCCAGCAGATACGGGTATACAGTATGGACTGAGTGCGCATGCGCCCAATGACTTCACATTCAGCGAGGGGCAATGCTTTGTGGCTAGCCAGCAGATACAGGTATACAGTATGGACTGAGTGCACATGCGCCCAATGACTTCACATTCAGCGAGGGGCAATGCTTTGTGGCTAGCCAGCAGATACGGGTATACAGTATGGACTAAGTGCGCATGCGCCCAATGACTTCACATTCAGCGAGGGGCAATGCTTTGTGGCTAGCCAGCAGATACGGGTATACAGTATGGACTGAGTGCGCGTGCGCCCAATGACTTCACATTCAGCGAGGGGCAATGCTTTGTGGCTAGCCAGCAGATACGTGTATACAGAACGGACTGAGTGCGCATGCGCCCAATGACTTCACATTCAGTGAGGGGCAATGCTTTCTGGCTAGCCAGCAGATACGGGTATACAGAACGGACTGAGCGCGCATGCGCCCAATGACTTCACATTCAGCGAGGGGCAATGCTTTGTGGCTAGCCAGCAGACACGGGTATACAGTATGGACTGAGTGCGCATGCGCCCAATTACTTCACATTCAGCGAGGGGCAATGCTTGGTGGCTAACCAGCAGATACGTGTACATAGTATGGACTGAGCACGCATGCGGCCAATGACTTCACATTCAGCGAGGGGCAATGCTTTGTGGCTAGCCAGGAGATACGGGTATACAGTATGGACTGAGCTCGCATGCGCCCAATGACTTCACATTCAGTGACGGTCAATGCTTTGTGGCTAGCCAGCAGATACGGGTATACAGTATGGACTGAGCGCGCATGCGCCTAATGACTTAACATTCAGCGAGGGGCAATGCTTTGTGGCTAGCCACCAGATACGGGTATACAGTATGGACTGAGCGCGCATGCGCCTAATGACTTAACATTCAGCGAGGGGCAATGCTTTGTGGCTAGCCAGCAGATACAGGTACACAGTATGGACTGAGTACGCATGCGCCCAATGACTTCACATTCAGCGAGGGGCAATGCTTTGTGGCTAGCCAGCAGATACGGGTATACAGTATGGACTGAGTGCGCATGCGCCCAATGACTTCCCATTAAGCGAGGGGCAATGCTTTGTGGCTAGCCAGCAGATACGGGTATACAGAACGGACTGAGTGCGCTTGCGCCCAATGACTTCACATTCAGTGAGGGGCAATGCTTTCTGGCTAGCCAGCAGATACGGGTATACAGAACGGACTGAGCGCGCATGCGCCCAATGACTTCACATTCAGCGAGGGGCAATGCTTTGTGGCTAGCCAGCAGATACGGGTATACAGTGTGGACTGAGCGCGCATGCGCCCAATGACTTCACATTCAGCGAGGGGCAATGCTTTGTGGCTAGCCAGCAGATACGGGTATACAGTATGGACTAAGTGCGCATGCGCCCAATTACTACACATTCTGCGAGGGGCAATGCTTTGTGGCTAGCCAGCAGATACGGGTATACAGTATGGACTGAGTGCTCATGCGCCCAATGACTTCACATTCAGCGAGGGGCAATGTTTTGTGGCTAGCCAGCAGATACGGGTATACAGTATGGACTGAGTGCGCATGCGCCCAATGACTTCACATTCAGCGAGGGGCAATGCTTTGTGGCTAGCCAGCAGATACGGGTATACAGTGTGGACTGAGCGCGCATGCGCCCAATGACTTCACATTCAGCGAGGGGCAATGCTTTGTGGCTAGCCAGCAGATACGGGTATACAGTGTGGACTGAGCGCGCATGCGCCCAATGACTTCACATTCAGCGAGGGGCAATGCTTTGTGGCTAGCCAGCAGATACGGGTATACAGTATGAACTGACTGCGCATGCGCCCAATGACTTCACATTCAGTGAGGGGCAATGCTTTGTGGCTAGCCAGCAGATACGGGTATACAGTATGGACTGAGTGCGCATGCGCCCAATGACTTCACATTCAGTGAGGGGCAATGCTTAGTGGCCAGCCAGCAGTTACGGGTATACAGTATGGACTGAGTGCGCATGCTCCCAATGACTTCACATTCAGCGAGGGGCTATGCTTTGTGGCTAGCCAGCAGATACGGGTATATAGTATGGACTGAGCGCGCATGCGCCCAATGACTTCACAGTCAGTGAGGGGCAATGCTTTGTGGCTAGCCAGCAGATACGGGTATACAGAACGGACAGAGCGCGCATGCGCCCAATGACTTCACATTCAGCGAGGGGCAATGCTTTGTGGCTAGCCAGCAGATACGGGTATACAGTATGGATTGAGTGCGCATGCGCCCAATTACTTCACATTCAGCGAGGGGCAATGCTTTGTGGCTAACCAGCAGATATGTGTACACAGTATGGACTGAGCACGCATGCGGCCAATGACTTCACATTCAGCGAGGGGCAATGCTTTGTGGCTAGCCAGGAGATACGGGTATACAGTATGGACTGAGCTCGCATGCGCCCAATGACTTCACATTCAGTGAGGGTCAATGCTTTGTGGCTAGCCAGCAGATACGGGTATACAGTATGGACTGAGCGCGCATGCGCCTAATGACTTAACATTCAGCGAGGGGCAATGCTTTGTGGCTAGCCACCAGATACGGGTATACAGTATGGACTGAGCGCGCATGCGCCTAATGACTTAACATTCAGCGAGGGGCAATGCTTTGTGGCTAGCCAGCAGATACAGGTACACAGTATGGACTGAGCACGCATGCGCCCAATGACTTCACATTCAGCGAGGGGCAATGCTTTGTGGCTAGCCAGCAGATACAGGTATACAGTATGGACTGAGTGCGCATGCGGCCAATGACTTAACATTCAGCGAGGGGCAATGCTTTGTGGCTAGCCAGCAGATACGGGTATACAGTATGGACTGAGCGCGCATGCGCCCAATGACTTAACATTCAGCAAGGGGCAATGCTTTGTGGCTAACCAGCAGATACGGATACACAGTATGGACTGAGCACGCATGCGCCCAATGAGTTCACATTCAGCGAGGGGCAATGCTTTGTGGCTAGCCAGAAGATACGGGTACACAGTATGGACTGAGCGTGCATGCGCCCAATGACTTAACATTCAGCGAGGGGCAATGCTTTGTGGCTAGCCAGCAGATACGGGTATACAGTATGGACTGAGCGCGCATGCGCCCAATGACTTCACATTCAGCGAGGGTCAATGCTTTGTGGCTAGCCATCAGATACGGGTACACAGTATGGACTGAGCGCGCATGCGCCCAGTGACTTCACATTCATCGAGGGGCAATGCTTTGTGGCTAGCCAGCAGATACGAGTATACAGTATGGACTGAGCGCGCATGCGCCCAATGATTTCACATTCAGCGAGGGGCAATGCTTTGTGGCAAGCCAGCAGATACGGGTATACAGTATGGACTGAGTGCGCATTCGCCCAATGACTTAACATTCAGTGAGGGGCAAAGCTTTGTGGCTAGCCAGCAGATACGGGTATACAGTATGGACTGAGTGCGCATGCGCCCAATGACTTCACATTCAGCAAGGGGCAATGCTTTGTGGCTAGCCAGCAGATACGAGTAAACAGTATGGACTGAGTGCGCATGCGCCCAATGAATTCACATTCAGCGAGGGGCAATGCTTTCTGGCTAGCCATCAGATACGGGTACACAGTATGGACTGAGTGCGCATGGGCCCAATGTCTTCACATTCAGCGAGGGGCAATGCTTTGTGGCTAGCCAGCAGATACGAGTATACAGTATGGACTGAGCGCGCATGCGCCCAATGACTTAACATTCAGTGAGGGGCAATGCTTTGAGGCTAGCCAGCAGATACGGGTATACAGTATGGACTGAGTGCGCATGCGCCCAATGACTTCACATTCAGCGAGGGGCAATGCTTTGTGGCTAGCCAGCAGATACGGGTATACAGTATGGACTGAGTGCGCATGCGCCCAATGACTTCACATTCAGCGAGGGGCAATGCTTTGTGGCTAGCCAGCAGGTACAGGTATACAGTATGGACTGCGTGCGCATGCGCCCAATGACTTCACATTCAGCGAGGGGCAATGCTTTGTGGCTAGCCAGCAGATACGGGTATACAGTATGGACTAAGTGCGCATGCGCCCAATGACTTCCCATTCAGCGAGGGGCAATGATTTGTGGCTAGCCAGCAGATACGGGTATACAGTATGGACTGAGTGCGCATGCGCCCAATGACTTCACATTCAGCGAGGGGCAATGATTTGTGGCTAGCCAGCAGATACGGGTATACAGAACGGACTGAGTGCGCATGCGCCCAATGACTTCACATTCAGTCAGGGGCAATGCTCTCTGGCTAGCCAGCAGATACGGGTATACAGAACGGACTGAGCGCGCATGCGCCCAATGACTTCACATTCAGCGAGGGGCAATGCTTTGTGGCTAGCCAGCAGATACGGGTATACAGTATGGACTGAGCGCGCATGCGCCCAATGGCTCCACATTCAGCGAGGGGCAATGATTTTTGGCTAGCCAGCAGATACGGGTGTTCAGTACAGACTGATTGCGCATGCGCCCAATGACTTCACATTCAGCGAGGGGCAATGCTTTGTGGCTAGCCAGCAGATACGGGTATACAGTATGGACTGAGTGCGCATACGCCCAATGACTTCCCATTCTGCGACGGGCAATGCTTTGTGGCTAGCCAGCAGATACGGGTATACAGTAAGGACTGAGTGCGCATGCGCCCAATGACTTCACATTCAGTTAGGGGCAATGCTTTGTGGCTAGCCAGCAGATACGGGTATACAGAACGGGCTGAGCGCGCATGCGCCCAATGACTTCACATTCAGTGAGGGACAATGCTTTGTGGCTAGCCAGCAGATACGGGTATACAGTATGAACTGAGTGCGCATGCGCCCAATGACTTCACATTCAGTGAGGGGCAATGCTTTGTGGCTAGCCAGCAGATACGGGTATACAGTATGGACTGAGTGCGCATGCGCCCAATGACTTCACATTCAGCGAGGGGCAATGCTTTGTGGCTAGCCAGCAGATACGGGTATACAGTATGGACTGAGTGCGCGTGCGCCCAATGACTTCACATTCAGCGAGGGGCAATGCTTTGTGGCTAGCCAGCAGATACGGGTATACAGAACGGACTGAGTGCGCATGCGCCCAATGACTTCACATTCAGTGAGGGGCAATGCTTTCTGGCTAGCCAGCAGATACGGGTATACAGAACGGACTGAGCGCGCATGCGCCCAATGACTTCACATTCAGCGAGGGGCAATGCCTTGTGGCTAGCCAGCAGATACGGGTATACAGTATGGACTGAGTGCGCATGCGCCCAATTACTTCACATTCAGCGAGGAGCAATGCTTGGTGGCTAACCAGCAGATACGTGTACATAGTATGGACTGAGCACGCATGCGGCCAATGACTTCACATTCAGCGAGGGGCAATGCTTTGTGGCTAGCCAGGAGATACGGGTATACAGTATGGACTGAGCTCGCATGCGCCCAATGACTTCACATTCAGTGACGGTCAATGCTTTGTGGCTAGCCAGCAGATACGGGTATACAGTATGGACTGAGCGCGCATGCGCCTAATGACTTAACATTCAGCGAGGGGCAATGCTTTGTGGCTAGCCACCAGATACGGGTATACAGTATGGACTGAGCGCGCATGCGCCTAATGACTTAACATTCAGCGAGGGGCAATGCTTTGTGGCTAGCCAGCAGATACAGGTACACAGTATGGACTGAGTACGCATGCGCCCAATGACTTCACATTCAGCGAGGGGCAATGCTTTGTGGCTAGCCAGCAGATACGGGTATACAGTATGGACTGAGTGCGCATGCGCCCAATGACTTCCCATTAAGCGAGGGGCAATGCTTTGTGGCTAGCCAGCAGATACGGGTATACAGAACGGACTGAGTGCGCATGCGCCCAATGACTTCACATTCAGTGAGGGGCAATGCTTTCTGGCTAGCCAGCAGATACGGGTATACAGAACGGACTGAGCGCGCATGCGCCCAATGACTTCACATTCAGCGAGGGGCAATGCTTTGTGGCTAGCCAGCAGATACGGGTATACAGTGTGGACTGAGCGCGCATGCGCCCAATGACTTCACATTCAGCGAGGGGCAATGCTTTGTGGCTAGCCAGCAGATACGGGTATACAGTATGGACTAAGTGCGCATGCGCCCAATGACTTCACATTCAGCGAGGGGCAATGCTTTGTGGCTAGCCAGCAGATACGGGTATACAGTATGGACTGAGTGCTCATGCGCCCAATGACTTCACATTCAGCGAGGGGCAATGTTTTGTGGCTAGCCAGCAGATACGGGTATACAGTATGGACTGAGTGCGCATGCGCCCAATGACTTCCCATTCTGCGACGGGCAATGCTTTGTGGCTAGCCAGCAGATACGGGTATACAGTATGGACTGATTGCGCATGCGCCCAATGACTTCACATTCAGTTAGGGGCAATGCTTTGTGGCTAGCCAGCAGATACGGGTATACAGAACGGGCTGAGCGCGCATGCGCCCAATGACTTCACATTCAGTGAGGGACAATTCTTTGTGGCTAGCCAGCAGATACGGGTATACAGTATGAACTGAGTGCGCATGCGCCCAATGACTTCACATTCAGTGAGGGGCAATGCTTTGTGGCTAGCCAGCAGATACGGGTATACAGTATGGACTGAGTGCGCATGCGCCCAATGACTTCACATTCAGTGAGGGGCAATGCTTAGTGGCCAGCCAGCAGTTACGGGTATACAGTATGGACTGAGTGCGCATGCTCCCAATGACTTCACATTCAGCGAGGGGCTATGCTTTGTGGCTAGCCAGCAGATACGGGTATATAGTATGGACTGAGCGCGCATGCGCCCAATGACTTCACAGTCAGTGAGGGGCAATGCTTTGTGGCTAGCCAGCAGATACGGGTATACAGAACGGACAGAGCGCGCATGCGCCAAATGACTTCACATTCAGCGAGGGGCAATGCTTTGTGGCTAGCCAGCAGATACGGGTATACAGTATGGATTGAGTGCGCATGCGCCCAATTACTTCACATTCAGCGAGGGGCAATGCTTTGTGGCTAACCAGCAGATACGTGTACACAGTATGGACTGAGCACGCATGCGGCCAATGACTTCACATTCAGCGAGGGGCAATGCTTTGTGGCTAGCCAGGAGATACGGGTATACAGTATGGACTGAGCTCGCATGCGCCCAATGACTTCACATTCAGTGAGGGTCAATGCTTTGTGGCTAGCCAGCAGATACGGGTATACAGTATGGACTGAGCGCGCATGCGCCTAATGACTTAACATTCAGCGAGGGGCAATGCTTTGTGGCTAGCCACCAGATACGGGTATACAGTATGGACTGAGCGCGCATGCGCCTAATGACTTAACATTCAGCGAGGGGCAATGCTTTGTGGCTAGCCAGCAGATACAGGTACACAGTATGGACTGAGCACGCATGCGCCCAATGACTTCACATTCAGCGAGGGGCAATGCTTTGTGGCTAGCCAGCAGATACAGGTATACAGTATGGACTGAGTGCGCATGCGGCCAATGACTTAACATTCAGCGAGGGGCAATGCTTTGTGGCTAGCCAGCAGATACGGGTATACAGTATGGACTGAGCGCGCATGCGCCCAATGACTTCACATTCAGCAAGGGGCAATGCTTTGTGGCTAACCAGCAGATACGGATACACAGTATGGACTGAGCACGCATGCGCCCAATGAGTTCACATTCAGCGAGGGGCAATGCTTTGTGGCTAGCCAGAAGATACGGGTACACAGTATGGACTGAGCGTGCATGCGCCCAATGACTTAACATTCAGCGAGGGGCAATGCTTTGTGGCTAGCCAGCAGATACGGGTATACAGTAGTGACTGAGCGCGCATGCGCCCAATGACTTCACATTCAGCGAGGGTCAATGCTTTGTGGCTAGCCATCAGATACGGGTACACAGTATGGACTGAGCGCGCATGCGCCCAGTGACTTCACATCCATCGAGGGGCAATGCTTTGTGGCTAGCCAGCAGATACGAGTATACAGTATGGACTGAGCGCGCATGCGCCCAATGATTTCACATTCAGCGAGGGGCAATGCTTTGTGGCAAGCCAGCAGATACGGGTATACAGTATGGACTGAGTGCGCATTCGCCCAATGACTTAACATTCAGTGAGGGGCAAAGCTTTGTGGCTAGCCAGCAGATACGGGTATACAGTATGGACTGAGTGCGCATGCGCCCAATGACTTCACATTCAGCAAGGGGCAATGCTTTGTGGCTAGCCAGCAGATACGAGTAAACAGTATGGACTGAGTGCGCATGCGCCCAATGAATTCACATTCAGCGAGGGGCAATGCTTTCTGGCTAGCCATCAGATACGGGTACACAGTATGGACTGAGTGCGCATGGGCCCAATGTCTTCACATTCAGCGAGGGGCAATGCTTTGTGGCTAGCCAGCAGATACGAGTATACAGTATGGACTGAGCGCGCATGCGCCCAATGACTTAACATTCAGTGAGGGGCAATGCTTTGAGGCTAGCCAGCAGATACGGGTATACAGTATGGACTGAGTGCGCATGCGCCCAATGACTTCACATTCAGCGAGGGGCAATGCTTTGTGGCTAGCCAGCAGATACGGGTATACAGTATGGACTGAGTGCGCATGCGCCCAATGACTTCACATTCAGCGAGGGGCAATGCTTTGTGGCTAGCCAGCAGGTACAGGTATACAGTATGGACTGCGTGCGCATGCGCCCAATGACTTCACATTCAGCGAGGGGCAATGCTTTGTGGCTAGCCAGCAGATACGGGTATACAGTATGGACTAAGTGCGCATGCGCCCAATGACTTCACATTCAGCGAGGGGCAATGATTTGTGGCTAGCCAGCAGATACGGGTATACAGTATGGACTGAGTGCGCATGCGCCCAATGACTTCACATTCAGCGAGGGGCAATGCTTTGTGGCTAGCCAGCAGATACGGGTATACAGAACGGACTGAGTGCGCATGCGCCCAATGACTTCACATTCAGTGAGGGGCAATGCTCTCTGGCTAGCCAGCAGATACGGGTATACAGAACGGACTGAGCGCGCATGCGCCCAATGACTTCACATTCAGCGAGGGGCAATGCTTTGTGGCTAGCCAGCAGATACGGGTATACAGTATGGACTGAGCGCGCATGCGCCCAATGGCTCCACATTCAGCGAGGGGCAATGATTTTTGGCTAGCCAGCAGATACGGGTGTTCAGTACAGACTGATTGCGCATGCGCCCAATGACTTCACATTCAGCGAGGGGCAATGCTTTGTGGCTAGCCAGCAGATACGGGTATACAGTATGGACTGAGTGCGCATACGCCCAATGACTTCCCATTCTGCGACGGGCAATGCTTTGTGGCTAGCCAGCAGATACGGGTATACAGTAAGGACTGAGTGCGCATGCGCCCAATGACTTCACATTCAGTTAGGGGCAATGCTTTGTGGCTAGCCAGCAGATACGGGTATACAGAACGGGCTGAGCGCGCATGCGCCCAATGACTTCACATTCAGTGAGGGACAATGCTTTGTGGCTAGCCAGCAGATACGGGTATACAGTATGAACTGAGTGCGCATGCGCCCAATGACTTCACATTCAGTGAGGGGCAATGCTTTGTGGCTAGCCAGCAGATACGGGTATACAGTATGGACTGAGTGCGCATGCGCCCAATGACTTCACATTCAGTGAGGGGCAATGCTTAGTGGCCAGCCAGCAGTTACGGGTATACAGTATGGACTGAGTGCGCATGCTCCCAATGACTTCACATTCAGCGAGGGGCTATGCTTTGTGGCTAGACAGCAGATACGGGTTTACAGTATGGACTGAGCGCGCATGCGCCCAATGACTTCACAGTCAGTGAGGGGCAATGCTTTGTGGCTAGCCAGCAGATACGGGTATACAGAACGGACAGAGCGCGCATGCGCCCAATGACTTCACATACAGCGAGGGGCAATGCTTTGTGGCTAGCCAGCAGATACGGGTATACAGTATGGACTGAGTGCGCATGCGCCCAATGACTTCACATTCAGCGAGTGGCAATGCTTTTTGGCTAACCAGCAGATACGTGTACACAGTATGGACTGAGCACGCATGCGGCCAATGACTTCACATTCAGCGAGGGGCAATGCTTTGTGGCAAGCCAGGAGATACGGGTATACAGTATTGACTGAGCTCACATGCGCCCAATGACTTCACATTCAGTGAGGGTCAATGCTTTGTGGCTAGCCAGCAGATACGGGTATACAGTATGGACTGAGCGCGCATGCGCCTAATGACTTAACATTCAGCGAGGGGCAATGCTTTGTGGCTAGCCACCAGATACGGGTATACAGTATGGACTGAGCGCGCATGCGCCTAATTTCTTAACATTCAGCGAGGGGCAATGCTTTGTGGCTAGCCAGCAGATACAGGTACACAGTATGGACTGAGCACGCATGCGCCCAATGACTTCACATTCAGCGAGGGGCAATGCTTTGTGGCTAGCCAGCAGATACGGGTATACAGTATGGGCTGAGTGCGCATGCGGCCAATGACTTCCCATTAAGCGAGGGGCAATGCTTTGTGGTTAGCCAGCAGATACGGGTATACGGAAAGGGCTGAGTGCGCATGCGCCCAATGACTTCACATTCAGTGAGGGGCAATGCTTTGTGGTAGCCAGCAGATAAGGGTATACAGTATAGACTGAGTGCACATGCGCCCAATGACTTCACATTCAGTGAGGGGCAATGCTTTGTGGCTAGCCAGCAGTTACGGGTATACAGTATGGCCTGAGTGCGCATGCGCCCAATGACTTCACATTCAGCGAGTGGATATGCTTTGTGGCTAGCCGGCAGATACGGGTATACAGTATGGACTGAGCGCGCAAGCGCCCAATGGCTTCACAGTCAGTGAGGGGCAATGCTTTGTGGCTAGCCAGCAGATACGGGTATACAGTATGGACTGAGTGCGCATGCGCCCAATTACTTCACATTCAGTGCGGGGCAATGCTTTGTGGCTAGCCAGCAGATACGAGTATACAGTATGGACTGAGCGCGCATGCGCCCAATGACTTAACATTCAGTGCGGGGCAATGCTTTGTGGCTAGCCAGCAGATACGGGTATTCAGTATGGACTGAGTGCGCATGCGCCCAATGACTTCACATTCAGCGAGGGGCAATGCTTTGTGGCTAGCCAGCAGATACGGGTATACAGTATGGACTGAGTGCGCATGCGCCCAATGACTTCACATTCAGCGAGGGGCAATGCTTTGTGGCTAGCCAGCAGGTACAGGTATACAGTATAGACTGCGTTCGCATGCGCCCATTGACTTCACCTTCAGCGAGGGGCAATGCTTTGTGGCTAGCCAGCAGATACGGGTATACAGTATGGACTAAGTGCGCATGCGCCCAATGACTTCACATTCAGCGAGGGGCAATGCTTTGTGGCTAGCCAGCAGATACGGGTATACAGTATGGACTGAGTGCGCATGCGCCCAATGACTTCACATTCAGCGAGGGGCAATGCTTTGTGGCTAGCCAGCAGATACGGGTGCACAGAACGGACTGAGTGCGCATGCGCCCAATGACTTCACATTCAGTGAGGGGCAATGCTTTCTGGCTAGCCAGCGGATACGGGTATACAGAACGGACTGAGCGCGCATGCGCCCAATGACTTCATATTCAGCGAGGGGCAATGCTTTGTGGCTAGCCAACTGATACGGGTATACAGTATGGACTGAGCGCGCATGCGCCCAATGGCTCCACATTCAGCGAGGGGCAATGCTTTGTGGCTAGCCAGCAGATACGGGTGTACAGTACAGACTGATTGCGCATGCGCCCAATGACTTCACATTCAGCGAGGGGCATTGCTTTGTGGCTAGCCAGCAGATACGGGTATACAGTATGGACTGAGTGCGCATGCGCCCAATGACTTCCCATTCTGCGACGGGCAATGCTTTGTGGCTAGCCAGCAGATACGGGTATACAGTATGGACTGAGTGCGCATGCGCCCAATGACTTCACATTCAGTTAGGGGCAATGCTTTGTGGCTAGCCAGCAGATACGGGTATACAGAACGGGCTGAGCGCGCATGCGCCCAATAACTTCACATTCAGTGAGGGACAATGCTTTGTGGCTAGCCAGCAGATACGGGTATACAGTATGAACTGAGTGCGCATGCGCCCAATGACTTCACATTCAGCGAGGGGCAATGCTTTGTGGCTAGCCAGCAGATACGTGTATACAGAACGGACAGAGCGCGCATGCGCCCAATGACTTCACATTCAGCGAGGGGCAATGCTTTGTGGCTAGCCAGCAGATACGGGTATACAGTATGGACTGAGTGCGCATGCGCCCAATTACTTCACATTCAGCGAGGGGCAATGCTTTGTGGCTAACCAGCAGATACGTGTACACAGTATGGACTGAGCACGCATGCGGCCAATGACTTCACATTCAGCGAGGGGCAATGCTTTGTGGCTAGCCAGGAGATACGGGTATACAGTATGGACTGAGCTCGCATGCGCCCAATGACTTCACATTCAGCGAGGGGCAATGCTTTGTGGCTAGCCAGCAGATACGGGTATACAGTATGGACTGAGTGCGCATGCGCCCAATGACTTCACATTCAGTGAGGGGCAATGCTTTGTGGCTAGCCAGCAGATACGGGTATACAGAACGGACTGAGCGCGCATGCGCCCAATGACTTCACATTCAGTGAGGGACAATGCTTTGTGGCTAGCCAGCAGATACGGGTATACAGAACGGACTGAGCGCGCATGCGCCCAATGACTTCACATTCAGCGAGGGGCAATGCTTTGTGGCTAGCCAGCAGATACGGGTATACAATATGGACTGAGTGCGCATGCGCCCAATTACTACACATTCTGCGAGGGGCAATGCTTTGTGGCTAGCCAGCAGATACGGGTATACAGTATGGACTGAATGCGCATGTGCCCAATGACTTAACATTCAGCGAGGGGCAATAATTTGTGGCTAGCCAGCATATACGGGTATACAGTATGGACTGAGTGCGCATGCGCCCAATGACTTCACATTCAGCGGGGGGCAATGTTTGTGGCTAGCCAGCAGATACGGGAACACAGTTTGGACTGAGCGTGCATGCGCCCAATGACTTCACATTCAGCAAGGGGCAATGCTTTGTGGCTAGCCAGCAGATACGGGTAAACAGTATGGACTGAGTGCGCATGCGCCCAATGACTTCACATTCAGCGAGGGGCAATGCTTTGTGGCTAGCCATCAGATACGGGTACACAGTATGGACTGAGTGCGCATGGGCCCAATGTCTTCACATTCAGCGAGGGGCAATGCTTTGTGGCTAGCCAGCAGATACGAGTATACAGTATGGACTGAGCGCGCATGCGCCCAATGACTTAACATTCAGTGCGGGGCAATGCTTTGTGGCTAGCCAGCAGATACGGGTATACAGTATGGACTGAGTGCGCATGTGCCCAATGACTTCACATTCAGCGAGGGGCAATGCTTTGTGGCTAGCCAGCAGATACGGGTATACAGTATGGACTGAGTGCGCATGCGCCCAATGACTTCACATTCAGCGAGGGGCAATGCTTTGTGGCTAGCCAGCAGGTACAGGTATACAGTATAGACTGCGTTCGCATGCGCCCATTGACTTCACCTTCAGCGAGGGGCAATGCTTTGTGGCTAGCCAGCAGATACGGGTATACAGTATGGACTAAGTGCGCATGCGCCCAATGACTTCACATTCAGCGAGGGGCAATGCTTTGTGGCTAGCCAGCAGATACGGGTATACAGTATGGACTGAGTGCGCATGCGCCCAATGACTTCACATTCAGCGGGGGGCAATGTTTGTGGCTAGCCAGCAGATACGGGAACACAGTTTGGACTGAGCGCGCATGCGCCCAATGACTTCATATTCAGCAAGGGGCAATGCTTTGTGGCTAGCCAGCAGATACGGGTAAACAGTATGGACTGAGTGCGCATGCGCCCAATGACTTCACATTCAGCGAGGGACAATGCTTTGTGGCTAGCCAGCAGATACGAGTACACAGTATGGACTGAGCGCGCATGCCCCCAATGACTTAGCATTCAGCGAGGGGCAATGCTTTGTGGCTAGCCAGCAGATACGGGTATACAGTATGGACTGAGCGTGCATGCGCCCAATGACTTCACATTCAGCGAGGGGCAATGCTTTGTGGCTAGCCAGCAGATACGGGTACACAGTATGGACTGAGCTCGCATGCGCCCAATGACTTAACATTCAGTGAGGGTCAATGCTTTGTGGCTAGCCAGCAGTTACGGGTATACAGTATGGCCTGAGTGCGCATGCGCCCAATGACTTCACATTCAGCGAGGGGATATGCTTTGTGGCTAGCCGGCAGATACGGGTATACAGTATGGACTGAGCGCGCATGCGCCCAATGGCTTCACAGTCAGTGAGGGGCAATGCTTTGTGGCTAGCCCAACAGATACGGGTATACAGTATGGACTGAGTGCGCATGCGCCCAATTACTTCACATTCAGTGAGGGGCAATGCTTTGTGGCTAGCCAGCAGATACGGGTACACAGTATGGACTGAGCGTGCATGCGCCCAATGACTTCACAGTCAGTGAGGGGCAATGCTTTGTGGCTAGCCAGCAGATACGGGTATACAGTATGGACTGAGCGCGCATGCGCCCAATAACTTCACATTCAGCGAGGGGCAATGCTTTGTGGCTAGCCATCAGATACGTGTACACAGTATGGACTGAGCGCGCATGCACCCAGTGACTGCACATTCATCGAGGGGCAATGCTTTGTGGCAAGCCAGCAGATACGGGTATACAGTATGGACTGAGTGCGCATGCGCCCAATGACTTAACATTCAGTGAGGGGCAAAGCTTTGTGGCTAGCCAGCAGATACGAGTATACAGTATGGACTGAGTGCGCATGCGCCCAATGACTTCACATTCAGCGAGGGGCAATGCTGTGTGGCTAGCCAGCAGATACGGGTATACAGTATGGACTGAGTGCGCATGCGCCCAATGACTTCACATTCAGCGAGGGGCAATGCTTTGTGGCTAGCCAGCAGATACGGGTATACAGTACAGACAGAGTGCGCATGCGCCCAATGACTTCACATTCAGCGAGGGGCAATGCTTTGTGGCTAGCCAGCAGATACGGGTATACAGTACAGACTGAGTGCGCATGCGCCCAATGACTTCACATTCAGCGAGGGGCAATGCTTTGTGGCTAGCCAGCAGATACGGGTATACAGTATGGACTGAGTGCGCATGCGCCCAATGACTTCACATTCAGCGAGGGGCAATGCTTTGTGGCTAGCCAGCAGATACGGGTATACAGTATGGACTGAGTGCGCATGCGCCCAATGACTTCACATTCAGCGAGGGGCAATGCTTTGTGGCTAGCCAGCAGATACGGGTATACAGTATGGACTGAGTGCGCATGCGCCCAATGACTTCACATTCAGTGAGGGGCAATGCTCTCTGGCTAGCCAGCAGATACGGGTATACAGAACGGACTGAGCGCGCATGCGCCCAATGACTTCACATTCAGCGAGGGGCAATGCTTTGTGGCTAGCCAGCAGATACGGGTATACAGTATGGACTGAGCGCGCATGCGCCCAATGGCTCCACATTCAGCGAGGGGCAATGATTTTTGGCTAGCCAGCAGATACGGGTGTTCAGTACAGACTGATTGCGCATGCGCCCAATGACTTCACATTCAGCGAGGGGCAATGCTTTGTGGCTAGCCAGCAGATACGGGTATACAGTATGGACTGAGTGCGCATACGCCCAATGACTTCCCATTCTGCGACGGGCAATGCTTTGTGGCTAGCCAGCAGATACGGGTATACAGTAAGGACTGAGTGCGCATGCGCCCAATGACTTCACATTCAGTTAGGGGCAATGCTTTGTGGCTAGCCAGCAGATACGGGTATACAGAACGGGCTGAGCGCGCATGCGCCCAATGACTTCACATTCAGTGAGGGACAATGCTTTGTGGCTAGCCAGCAGATACGGGTATACAGTATGAACTGAGTGCGCATGCGCCCAATGACTTCACATTCAGTGAGGGGCAATGCTTTGTGGCTAGCCAGCAGATACGGGTATACAGTATGGACTGAGTGCGCATGCGCCCAATGACTTCACATTCAGCGAGGGGCAATGCTTTGTGGCTAGCCAGCAGATACGGGTATACAGTATGGACTGAGTGCGCGTGCGCCCAATGACTTCACATTCAGCGAGGGGCAATGCTTTGTGGCTAGCCAGCAGATACGGGTATACAGAACGGACTGAGTGCGCATGCGCCCAATGACTTCACATTCAGTGAGGGGCAATGCTTTCTGGCTAGCCAGCAGATACGGGTATACAGAACGGACTGAGCGCGCATGCGCCCAATGACTTCACATTCAGCGAGGGGCAATGCCTTGTGGCTAGCCAGCAGATACGGGTATACAGTATGGACTGAGTGCGCATGCGCCCAATTACTTCACATTCAGCGAGGGGCAATGCTTGGTGGCTAACCAGCAGATACGTGTACATAGTATGGACTGAGCACGCATGCGGCCAATGACTTCACATTCAGCGAGGGGCAATGCTTTGTGGCTAGCCAGGAGATACGGGTATACAGTATGGACTGAGCTCGCATGCGCCCAATGACTTCACATTCAGTGACGGTCAATGCTTTGTGGCTAGCCAGCAGATACGGGTATACAGTATGGACTGAGCGCGCATGCGCCTAATGACTTAACATTCAGCGAGGGGCAATGCTTTGTGGCTAGCCACCAGATACGGGTATACAGTATGGACTGAGCGCGCATGCGCCTAATGACTTAACATTCAGCGAGGGGCAATGCTTTGTGGCTAGCCAGCAGATACAGGTACACAGTATGGACTGAGTACGCATGCGCCCAATGACTTCACATTCAGCGAGGGGCAATGCTTTGTGGCTAGCCAGCAGATACGGGTATACAGTATGGACTGAGTGCGCATGCGCCCAATGACTTCCCATTAAGCGAGGGGCAATGCTTTGTGGCTAGCCAGCAGATACGGGTATACAGAACGGACTGAGTGCGCATGCGCCCAATGACTTCACATTCAGTGAGGGGCAATGCTTTCTGGCTAGCCAGCAGATACGGGTATACAGAACGGACTGAGCGCGCATGCGCCCAATGACTTCACATTCAGCGAGGGGCAATGCTTTGTGGCTAGCCAGCAGATACGGGTATACAGTGTGGACTGAGCGCGCATGCGCCCAATGACTTCACATTCAGCAAGGGGCAATGCTTTGTGGCTAGCCAGCAGATACGGGTATACAGTATGGACTAAGTGCGCATGCGCCCAATGACTTCACATTCAGCGAGGGGCAATGCTTTGTGGCTAGTCAGCAGATACGGGTATACAGTATGGACTGAGTGCTCATGCGCCCAATGACTTCACATTCAGCGAGGGGCAATGTTTTGTGGCTAGCCAGCAGATACGGGTATACAGTATGGACTGAGTGCGCATGCGCCCAATGACTTCCCATTCTGCGACGGGCAATGCTTTGTGGCTAGCCAGCAGATACGGGTATACAGTATGGACTGAGTGCGCATGCGCCCAATGACTTCACATTCAGTTAGGGGCAATGCTTTGTGGCTAGCCAGCAGATACGGGTATACAGAACGGGCTGAGCGCGCATGCGCCCTATGACTTCACATTCAGTGAGGGACAATTCTTTGTGGCTAGCCAGCAGATACGGGTATACAGTATGAACTGAGTGCGCATGCGCCCAATGACTTCACATTCAGTGAGGGGCAATGCTTTGTGGCTAGCCAGCAGATACGGGTATACAGTATGGACTGAGTGCGCATGCGCCCAATGACTTCACATTCAGTGAGGGGCAATGCTTAGTGGCCAGCCAGCAGTTACGGGTATACAGTATGGACTGAGTGCGCATGCTCCCAATGACTTCACATTCAGCGAGGGGCTATGCTTTGTGGCTAGCCAGCAGATACGGGTATATAGTATGGACTGAGCGCGCATGCGCCCAATGACTTCACAGTCAGTGAGGGGCAATGCTTTGTGGCTAGCCAGCAGATACGGGTATACAGAACGGACAGAGCGCGCATGCGCCAAATGACTTCACATTCAGCGAGGGGCAATGCTTTGTGGCTAGCCAGCAGATACGGGTATACAGTATGGATTGAGTGCGCATGCGCCCAATTACTTCACATTCAGCGAGGGGCAATGCTTTGTGGCTAACCAGCAGATACGTGTACACAGTATGGACTGAGCACGCATGCGGCCAATGACTTCACATTCAGCGAGGGGCAATGCTTTGTGGCTAGCCAGGAGATACGGGTATACAGTATGGACTGAGCTCGCATGCGCCCAATGACTTCACATTCAGTGAGGGTCAATGCTTTGTTGCTAGCCAGCAGATACGGGTATACAGTATGGACTGAGCGCGCATGCGCCTAATGACTTAACATTCAGCGAGGGGCAATGCTTTGTGGCTAGCCACCAGATAAGGGTATACAGTATGGACTGAACGCGCATGCGCCTAATGACTTAACATTCAGCGAGGGGCAATGCTTTGTGGCTAGCCAGCAGATACAGGTACACAGTATGGACTGAGCACGCATGCGCCCAATGACTTCACATTCAGCGAGGGGCAATGCTTTGTGGCTAGCCAGCAGATACAGGTATACAGTATGGACTGAGTGCGCATGCGGCCAATGACTTAACATTCAGCGAGGGGCAATGCTTTGTGGCTAGCCAGCAGATACGGGTATACAGTATGGACTGAGCGCGCATGCGCCCAATGACTTCACATTCAGCAAGGGGCAATGCTTTGTGGCTAACCAGCAGATACGGATACACAGTATGGACTGAGCACGCATGCGCCCAATGAGTTCACATTCAGCGAGGGGCAATGCTTTGTGGCTAGCCAGAAGATACGGGTACACAGTATGGACTGAGCGTGCATGCGCCCAATGACTTAACATTCAGCGAGGGGCAATGCTTTGTGGCTAGCCAGCAGATACGGGTATACAGTATGGACTGAGCGCGCATGCGCCCAATGACTTCACATTCAGCGAGGGTCAATGCTTTGTGGCTAGCCATCAGATACGGGTACACAGTATGGACTGAGCGCGCATGCGCCCAGTGACTTCACATTCATCGAGGGGCAATGCTTTGTGGCTAGCCAGCAGATACGAGTATACAGTATGGACTGAGCGCGCATGCGCCCAATGATTTCACATTCAGCGAGGGGCAATGCTTTGTGGCAAGCCAGCAGATACGGGTATACAGTATGGACTGAGTGCGCATTCGCCCAATGACTTAACATTCAGTGAGGGGCAAAGCTTTGTGGCTAGCCAGCAGATACGGGTATACAGTATGGACTGAGTGCGCATGCGCCCAATGACTTCACATTCAGCAAGGGGCAATGCTTTGTGGCTAGCCAGCAGATACGAGTAAACAGTATGGACTGAGTGCGCATGCGCCCAATGAATTCACATTCAGCGAGGGGCAATGCTTTCTGGCTAGCCATCAGATACGGGTACACAGTATGGACTGAGTGCGCATGGGCCCAATGTCTTCACATTCAGCGAGGGGCAATGCTTTGTGGCTAGCCAGCAGATACGAGTATACAGTATGGACTGAGCGCGCATGCGCCCAATGACTTAACATTCAGTGAGGGGCAATGCTTTGAGGCTAGCCAGCAGATACGGGTATACAGTATGGACTGAGTGCGCATGCGCCCAATGACTTCACATTCAGCGAGGGGCAATGCTTTGTGGCTAGCCAGCAGATACGGGTATACAGTATGGACTGAGTGCGCATGCGCCCAATGACTTCACATTCAGCGAGGGGCAATGCTTTGTGGCTAGCCAGCAGGTACAGGTATACAGTATGGACTGCGTGCGCATGCGCCCAATGACTTCACATTCAGCGAGGGGCAATGCTTTGTGGCTAGCCAGCAGATACGGGTATACAGTATGGACTAAGTGCGCATGCGCCCAATGACTTCACATTCAGCGAGGGGCAATGATTTGTGGCTAGCCAGCAGATACGGGTATACAGTATGGACTGAGTGCGCATGCGCCCAATGACTTCACATTCAGCGAGGGGCAATGCTTTGTGGCTAGCCAGCAGATACGGGTATACAGAACGGACTGAGTGCGCATGCGCCCAATGACTTCACATTCAGTGAGGGGCAATGCTCTCTGGCTAGCCAGCAGATACGGGTATACAGAACGGACTGAGCGCGCATGCGCCCAATGACTTCACATTCAGCGAGGGGCAATGCTTTGTGGCTAGCCAGCAGATACGGGTATACAGTATGGACTGAGCGCGCATGCGCCCAATGGCTCCACATTCAGCGAGGGGCAATGATTTTTGGCTAGCCAGCAGATACGGGTGTTCAGTACAGACTGATTGCGCATGCGCCCAATGACTTCACATTCAGCGAGGGGCAATGCTTTGTGGCTAGCCAGCAGATACGGGTATACAGTATGGACTGAGTGCGCATACGCCCAATGACTTCCCATTCTGCGACGGGCAATGCTTTGTGGCTAGCCAGCAGATACGGGTATACAGTAAGGACTGAGTGCGCATGCGCCCAATGACTTCACATTCAGTTAGGGGCAATGCTTTGTGGCTAGCCAGCAGATACGGGTATACAGAACGGGCTGAGCGCGCATGCGCCCAATGACTTCACATTCAGTGAGGGACAATGCTTTGTGGCTAGCCAGCAGATACGGGTATACAGTATGGACTGAGTGCGCATGCTCCCAATGACTTCACATTCAGCGAGGGGCTATGCTTTGTGGCTAGACAGCAGATACGGGTTTACAGTATGGACTGAGCGCGCATGCGCCCAATGACTTCACAGTCAGTGAGGGGCAATGCTTTGTGGCTAGCCAGCAGATACGGGTATACAGAACGGACAGAGCGCGCATGCGCCCAATGACTTCACATACAGCGAGGGGCAATGCTTTGTGGCTAGCCAGCAGATACGGGTATACAGTATGGACTGAGTGCGCATGCGCCCAATGACTTCACATTCAGCGAGTGGCAATGCTTTTTGGCTAACCAGCAGATACGTGTACACAGTATGGACTGAGCACGCATGCGGCCAATGACTTCACATTCAGCGAGGGGCAATGCTTTGTGGCAAGCCAGGAGATACGGGTATACAGTATTGACTGAGCTCACATGCGCCCAATGACTTCACATTCAGTGAGGGTCAATGCTTTGTGGCTAGCCAGCAGATACGGGTATACAGTATGGACTGAGCGCGCATGCGCCTAATGACTTAACATTCAGCGAGGGGCAATGCTTTGTGGCTAGCCACCAGATACGGGTATACAGTATGGACTGAGCGCGCATGCGCCTAATGACTTAACATTCAGCGAGGGGCAATGCTTTGTGGCTAGCCAGCAGATACAGGTACACAGTATGGACTGAGCAAGCATGCGCCCAATGACTTCACATTCAGCGAGGGGCAATGCTTTGTGGCTAGCCAGCAGATACGGGTATACAGTATGGGCTGAGTGCGCATGCGGCCAATGACTTCCCATTAAGCGAGGGGCAATGCTTTGTGGTTAGCCAGCAGATACGGGTATACGGAAAGGGTTGAGTGCGCATGCGCCCAATGACTTCACATTCAGTGAGGGGCAATGCTTTGTGGTAGCCAGCAGATAAGGGTATACAGTATAGACTGAGTGCACATGCGCCCAATGACTTCACATTCAGTGAGGGGCAATGCTTTGTGGCTAGCCAGCAGTTACGGGTATACAGTATGGCCTGAGTGCGCATGCGCCCAATGACTTCACATTCAGCGAGTGGATATGCTTTGTGGCTAGCCGGCAGATACGGGTATACAGTATGGACTGAGCGCGCAAGCGCCCAATGGCTTCACAGTCAGTGAGGGGCAATGCTTTGTGGCTAGCCAGCAGATACGGGTATACAGTATGGACTGAGTGCGCATGCGCCCAATTACTTCACATTCAGTGCGGGGCAATGCTTTGTGGCTAGCCAGCAGATACGAGTATACAGTATGGACTGAGCGCGCATGCGCCCAATGACTTAACATTCAGTGCGGGGCAATGCTTTGTGGCTAGCCAGCAGATACGGGTATTCAGTATGGACTGAGTGCGCATGCGCCCAATGACTTCACATTCAGCGAGGGGCAATGCTTTGTGGCTAGCCAGCAGATACGGGTATACAGTATGGACTGAGTGCGCATGCGCCCAATGACTTCACATTCAGCGAGGGGCAATGCTTTGTGGCTAGCCAGCAGGTACAGGTATACAGTATAGACTGCGTTCGCATGCGCCCATTGACTTCACCTTCAGCGAGGGGCAATGCTTTGTGGCTAGCCAGCAGATACGGGTATACAGTATGGACTAAGTGCGCATGCGCCCAATGACTTCACATTCAGCGAGGGGCAATGCTTTGTGGCTAGCCAGCAGATACGGGTATACAGTATGGACTGAGTGCGCATGCGCCCAATGACTTCACATTCAGCGAGGGGCAATGCTTTGTGGCTAGCCAGCAGATACGGGTACACAGAACGGACTGAGTGCGCATGCGCCCAATGACTTCACATTCAGTGAGGGGCAATGCTTTCTGGCTAGCCAGCGGATACGGGTATACAGAACGGACTGAGCGCGCATGCGCCCAATGACTTCATATTCAGCGAGGGGCAATGCTTTGTGGCTAGCCAACTGATACGGGTATACAGTATGGACTGAGCGCGCATGCGCCCAATGGCTCCACATTCAGCGAGGGGCAATGCTTTGTGGCTAGCCAGCAGATACGGGTGTACAGTACAGACTGATTGCGCATGCGCCCAATGACTTCACATTCAGCGAGGGGCATTGCTTTGTGGCTAGCCTGCAGATACGGGTATACAGTATGGACTGAGTGCGCATGCGCCCAATGACTTCCCATTCTGCGACGGGCAATGCTTTGTGGCTAGCCAGCAGATACGGGTATACAGTATGGACTGAGTGCGCATGCGCCCAATGACTTCACATTCAGTTAGGGGCAATGCTTTGTGGCTAGCCAGCAGATACGGGTATACAGAACGGGCTGAGCGCGCATGCGCCCAATGACTTCACATTCAGCGAGGGGCAATGCTTTGTGGCTACCCAGCAGATACGGGTATACAGTATGGACTGAGTGCGCATGCGCCCAATGACTTCACATTCAGCGAGGGGCAATGCTTTGTGGCTAGCCAGCAGGTACAGGTATACAGTATGGACTGCGTGCGCATGCGCCCAATGACTTCACATTCAGCGAGGGGCAATGCTTTGTGGCTAGCCAGCAGATACGGGTATACAGTATGGACTAAGTGCGCATGCGCCCAATGACTTCACATTCAGCGAGGGGCAATGATTTGTGGCTAGCCAGCAGATACGGGTATACAGTATGGACTGAGTGCGCATGCGCCCAATGACTTCACATTCAGCGAGGGGCAATGCTTTGTGGCTAGCCAGCAGATACGGGTATACAGAACGGACTGAGTGCGCATGCGCCCAATGACTTCACATTCAGTGAGGGGCAATGCTCTCTGGCTAGCCAGCAGATACGGGTATACAGAACGGACTGAGCGCGCATGCGCCCAATGACTTCACATTCAGCGAGGGGCAATGCTTTGTGGCTAGCCAGCAGATACGGGTATACAGTATGGACTGAGCGCGCATGCGCCCAATGGCTCCACATTCAGCGAGGGGCAATGATTTTTGGCTAGCCAGCAGATACGGGTGTTCAGTACAGACTGATTGCGCATGCGCCCAATGACTTCACATTCAGCGAGGGGCAATGCTTTGTGGCTAGCCAGCAGATACGGGTATACAGTATGGACTGAGTGCGCATACGCCCAATGACTTCCCATTCTGCGACGGGCAATGCTTTGTGGCTAGCCAGCAGATACGGGTATACAGTAAGGACTGAGTGCGCATGCGCCCAATGACTTCACATTCAGTTAGGGGCAATGCTTTGTGGCTAGCCAGCAGATACGGGTATACAGAACGGGCTGAGCGCGCATGCGCCCAATGACTTCACATTCAGTGAGGGACAATGCTTTGTGGCTAGCCAGCAGATACGGGTATACAGTATGGACTGAGTGCGCATGCTCCCAATGACTTCACATTCAGCGAGGGGCTATGCTTTGTGGCTAGACAGCAGATACGGGTTTACAGTATGGACTGAGCGCGCATGCGCCCAATGACTTCACAGTCAGTGAGGGGCAATGCTTTGTGGCTAGCCAGCAGATACGGGTATACAGAACGGACAGAGCGCGCATGCGCCCAATGACTTCACATACAGCGAGGGGCAATGCTTTGTGGCTAGCCAGCAGATACGGGTATACAGTATGGACTGAGTGCGCATGCGCCCAATGACTTCACATTCAGCGAGTGGCAATGCTTTTTGGCTAACCAGCAGATACGTGTACACAGTATGGACTGAGCACGCATGCGGCCAATGACTTCACATTCAGCGAGGGGCAATGCTTTGTGGCAAGCCAGGAGATACGGGTATACAGTATTGACTGAGCTCACATGCGCCCAATGACTTCACATTCAGTGAGGGTCAATGCTTTGTGGCTAGCCAGCAGATACGGGTATACAGTATGGACTGAGCGCGCATGCGCCTAATGACTTAACATTCAGCGAGGGGCAATGCTTTGTGGCTAGCCACCAGATACGGGTATACAGTATGGACTGAGCGCGCATGCGCCTAATGACTTAACATTCAGCGAGGGGCAATGCTTTGTGGCTAGCCAGCAGATACAGGTACACAGTATGGACTGAGCACGCATGCGCCCAATGACTTCACATTCAGCGAGGGGCAATGCTTTGTGGCTAGCCAGCAGATACGGGTATACAGTATGGGCTGAGTGCGCATGCGGCCAATGACTTCCCATTAAGCGAGGGGCAATGCTTTGTGGTTAGCCAGCAGATACGGGTATACGGAAAGGGCTGAGTGCGCATGCGCCCAATGACTTCACATTCAGTGAGGGGCAATGCTTTGTGGTAGCCAGCAGATAAGGGTATACAGTATAGACTGAGTGCACATGCGCCCAATGACTTCACATTCAGTGAGGGGCAATGCTTTGTGGCTAGCCAGCAGTTACGGGTATACAGTATGGCCTGAGTGCGCATGCGCCCAATGACTTCACATTCAGCGAGTGGATATGCTTTGTGGCTAGCCGGCAGATACGGGTATACAGTATGGACTGAGCGCGCAAGCGCCCAATGGCTTCACAGTCAGTGAGGGGCAATGCTTTGTGGCTAGCCAGCAGATACGGGTATACAGTATGGACTGAGTGCGCATGCGCCCAATTACTTCACATTCAGTGCGGGGCAATGCTTTGTGGCTAGCCAGCAGATACGAGTATACAGTATGGACTGAGCGCGCATGCGCCCAATGACTTAACATTCAGTGCGGGGCAATGCTTTGTGGCTAGCCAGCAGATACGGGTATTCAGTATGGACTGAGTGCGCATGCGCCCAATGACTTCACATTCAGCGAGGGGCAATGCTTTGTGGCTAGCCAGCAGATACGGGTATACAGTATGGACTGAGTGCGCATGCGCCCAATGACTTCACATTCAGCGAGGGGCAATGCTTTGTGGCTAGCCAGCAGGTACAGGTATACAGTATAGACTGCGTTCGCATGCGCCCATTGACTTCACCTTCAGCGAGGGGCAATGCTTTGTGGCTAGCCAGCAGATACGGGTATACAGTATGGACTAAGTGCGCATGCGCCCAATGACTTCACATTCAGCGAGGGGCAATGCTTTGTGGCTAGCCAGCAGATACGGGTATACAGTATGGACTGAGTGCGCATGCGCCCAATGACTTCACATTCAGCGAGGGGCAATGCTTTGTGGCTAGCCATCAGATACGGGTACACAGAACGGACTGAGTGCGCATGCGCCCAATGACTTCACATTCAGTGAGGGGCAATGCTTTCTGGCTAGCCAGCGGATACGGGTATACAGAACGGACTGAGCGCGCATGCGCCCAATGACTTCATATTCAGCGAGGGGCAATGCTTTGTGGCTAGCCAACTGATACGGGTATACAGTATGGACTGAGCGCGCATGCGCCCAATGGCTCCACATTCAGCGAGGGGCAATGCTTTGTGGCTAGCCAGCAGATACGGGTGTACAGTACAGACTGATTGCGCATGCGCCCAATGACTTCACATTCAGCGAGGGGCATTGCTTTGTGGCTAGCCAGCAGATACGGGTATACAGTATGGACTGAGTGCGCATGCGCCCAATGACTTCCCATTCTGCGACGGGCAATGCTTTGTGGCTAGCCAGCAGATACGGGTATACAGTATGGACTGAGTGCGCATGCGCCCAATGACTTCACATTCAGTTAGGGGCAATGCTTTGTGGCTAGCCAGCAGATACGGGTATACAGAACGGGCTGAGCGCGCATGCGCCCAATGACTTCACATTCAGTGAGGGACAATGCTTTGTGGCTAGCCAGCAGATACGGGTATACAGTATGAACTGAGTGCGCATGCGCCCAATGACTTCACATTCAGCGAGGGGCAATGCTTTGTGGCTAGCCAGCAGATACGTGTATACAGAACGGACAGAGCGCGCATGCGCCCAATGACTTCACATTCAGCGAGGGGCAATGCTTTGTGGCTAGCCAGCAGATACGGGTATACAGTATGGACTGAGTGCGCATGCGCCCAATTACTTCACATTCAGCGAGGGGCAATGCTTTGTGGCTAACCAGCAGATACGTGTACACAGTATGGACTGAGCACGCATGCGGCCAATGACTTCACATTCAGCGAGGGGCAATGCTTTGTGGCTAGCCAGGAGATACGGGTATACAGTATGGACTGAGCTCGCATGCGCCCAATGACTTCACATTCAGCGAGGGGCAATGCTTTGTGGCTAGCCAGCAGATACGGGTATACAGTATGGACTGAGTGCGCATGCGCCCAATGACTTCACATTCAGTGAGGGGCAATGCTTTGTGGCTAGCCAGCAGATACGGGTATACAGAACGGACTGAGCGCGCATGCGCCCAATGACTTCACATTCAGTGAGGGACAATGCTTTGTGGCTAGCCAGCAGATACGGGTATACAGAACGGACTGAGCGCGCATGCGCCCAATGACTTCACATTCAGCGAGGGGCAATGCTTTGTGGCTAGCCAGCAGATACGGGTATACAATATGGACTGAGTGCGCATGCGCCCAATTACTACACATTCTGCGAGGGGCAATGCTTTGTGGCTAGCCAGCAGATACGGGTATACAGTATGGACTGAATGCGCATGTGCCCAATGACTTAACATTCAGCGAGGGGCAATAATTTGTGGCTAGCCAGCATATACGGGTATACAGTATGGACTGAGTGCGCATGCGCCCAATGACTTCACATTCAGCGGGGGGCAATGTTTGTGGCTAGCCAGCAGATACGGGAACACAGTTTGGACTGAGCGTGCATGCGCCCAATGACTTCACATTCAGCAAGGGGCAATGCTTTGTGGCTAGCCAGCAGATACGGGTAAACAGTATGGACTGAGTGCGCATGCGCCCAATGACTTCACATTCAGCGAGGGGCAATGCTTTGTGGCTAGCCATCAGATACGGGTACACAGTATGGACTGAGTGCGCATGGGCCCAATGTCTTCACATTCAGCGAGGGGCAATGCTTTGTGGCTAGCCAGCAGATACGAGTATACAGTATGGACTGAGCGCGCATGCGCCCAATGACTTAACATTCAGTGCGGGGCAATGCTTTGTGGCTAGCCAGCAGATACGGGTATACAGTATGGACTGAGTGCGCATGTGCCCAATGACTACACATTCAGCGAGGGGCAATGCTTTGTGGCTAGCCAGCAGATACGGGTATACAGTATGGACTGAGTGCGCATGCGCCCAATGACTTCACATTCAGCGAGGGGCAATGCTTTGTGGCTAGCCAGCAGGTACAGGTATACAGTATAGACTGCGTTCGCATGCGTCCATTGACTTCACCTTCAGCGAGGGGCAATGCTTTGTGGCTAGCCAGCAGATACGGGTATACAGTATGGACTAAGTGCGCATGCGCCCAATGACTTCACATTCAGCGAGGGGCAATGCTTTGTGGCTAGCCAGCAGATACGGGTATACAGTATGGACTGAGTGCGCATGCGCCCAATGACTTCACATTCAGCGGGGGGCAATGTTTGTGGCTAGCCAGCAGATACGGGAACACAGTTTGGACTGAGCGCGCATGCGCCCAATGACTTCATATTCAGCAAGGGGCAATGCTTTGTGGCTAGCCAGCAGATACGGGTAAACAGTATGGACTGAGTGCGCATGCGCCCAATGACTTCACATTCAGCGAGGGACAATGCTTTGTGGCTAGCCAGCAGATACGAGTACACAGTATGGACTGAGCGCGCATGCCCCCAATGACTTAGCATTCAGCGAGGGGCAATGCTTTGTGGCTAGCCAGCAGATACGGGTATACAGTATGGACTGAGCGTGCATGCGCCCAATGACTTCACATTCAGCGAGGGGCAATGCTTTGTGGCTAGCCAGCAGATACGGGTACACAGTATGGACTGAGCTCGCATGCGCCCAATGACTTAACATTCAGTGAGGGTCAATGCTTTGTGGTTAGCCAGCAGTTACGGGTATACAGTATGGCCTGAGTGCGCATGCGCCCAATGACTTCACATTCAGCGAGGGGATATGCTTTGTGGCTAGCCGGCAGATACGGGTATACAGTATGGACTGAGCGCGCATGCGCCCAATGGCTTCACAGTCAGTGAGGGGCAATGCTTTGTGGCTAGCCAACAGATACGGGTATACAGTATGGACTGAGTGCGCATGCGCCCAATTACTTCACATTCAGCGAGGGGCAATGCTTTGTGGCTAACCAGCAGATATGGATACACAGTATGGACTGAGCACGCATGCGCCCAATGACTTCACATTCAGTGAGGGGCAATGCTTTGTGGCTAGCCAGCAGATACGGGTACACAGTATGGACTGAGCGTGCATGCGCCCAATGACTTCACAGTCAGTGAGGGGCAATGCTTTGTGGCTAGCCAGCAGATACGGGTATACAGTATGGACTGAGCGCGCATGCGCCCAATGACTTCACATTCAGCGAGGGGCAATGCTTTGTGGCTAGCCATCAGATACGTGTACACAGTATGGACTGAGCGCGCATGCGCCCAGTGACTGCACATTCATCGAGGGGCAATGCTTTGTGGCAAGCCAGCAGATACGGGTATACAGTATGGACTGAGTGCGCATGCGCCCAATGACTTAACATTCAGTGAGGGGCAAAGCTTTGTGGCTAGCCAGCAGATACGAGTATACAGTATGGACTGAGTGCGCATGCGCCCAATGACTTCACATTCAGCGAGGGGCAATGCTGTGTGGCTAGCCAGCAGATACGGGTATACAGTATGGACTGAGTGCGCATGCGCCCAATGACTTCACATTCAGCGAGGGGCAATGCTTTGTGGCTAGCCAGCAGATACGGGTATACAGTACAGACAGAGTGCGCATGCGCCCAATGACTTCACATTCAGCGAGGGGCAATGCTTTGTGGCTAGCCAGAAGATACGGGTATACAGTACAGACTGAGTGCGCATGCGCCCAATGACTTCACATTCAGCGAGGGGCAATGCTTTGTGGCTAGCCAGCAGATACGGGTATACAGTATGGACTGAGTGCGCATGCGCCCAATGACTTCACATTCAGCGAGGGGCAATGCTTTGTGGCTAGCCAGCAGATACGGGTATACAGTATGGACTGAGTGCGCATGCGCCCAATGACTTCACATTCAGCGAGGGGCAATGCTTTGTGGCTAGCCAGCAGATACGGGTATACAGTATGGACTGAGTGCGCATGCGCCCAAAGACTTCACATTCAGTGAGGGGCAATGCTTTGTGGCTAGCCAGCAGATACGGGTATACAGAACGGACTGAGCGCGCATGCGCCCAATGACTTCACATTCAGCGAGGGGCAAAGCTTTGTGGCTAGCCAGCAGATACGGGTACACTGTATGGACTGAGCGCGCATGCACCCAATGACTTCACATTCAGCGAGGGGCAATGCTTTGTGGTTAGCCAGCAGATACGAGTATACAGTATGGACTGAGTGCGCATGCGCCCAATGACTTCACGTTCAGTGGGGGGCAATGCTTTGTGACTAGCCAGCAGATACGGGTATAAAGAACGGACTGAGTGCGCATGCGCCCAATGACTTCACATTCAGTGATGGGGCAATGCTATGTGGCTAGCCAGCGGATACGGGTACACAGTATGGACTGAGTGTGCATGCGCCCAATGACTTCACATTCAGTGAGGGGCAATGCTTTGTGGCTAGCCAGCAGATACGGGTATACAGTATGGACAGAGTGCGCATGCGCTCAATGACTTCACAGTCAGTGAGGGGCAATGCTTTGTGGCTAGCCAGCAGATACGGGTATACAGAACGGACTGAGCGCGCATGCGCCCAATGACTTCACATTCAGTGAGGGGCAATGCTTTGTGGCTAGCCAGCAGATACGGGTATACAGTATGGACTGAGTGCGCATGCGCCCAATTACTTCACATTCAGCGAGGGGCAATGCTTTGTGGCTAGCCAGCAGATACGGGTACACAGTATGGACTGAGTGCGCATGCGCCCAATGACTTCACATTCAGCGAGGGACAATGCTTTGTGGCTAGCCAGCAGATACGAGTACACAGTATGGACTGAGCGCGCATGCCCCCAATGACTTAGCATTCAGCGAGGGGCAATGCTTTGTGGCTAGCCAGCAGATACGGGTATACAGTATGGACTGAGCGTGCATGCGCCCAATGACTTCACATTCAGCGAGGGGCAATGCTTTGTGGCTAGCCAGCAGATACGGGTACACAGTATGGACTGAGCTCGCATGCGCCCAATGACTTAACATTCAGTGAGGGTCAATGCTTTGTGGCTAGCCAGCAGATACGGGTATACAGTATGGACTGAGCGCGCATGCGCCTAATGACTTCACATTCGGCGAGGGGCAATGCTTTGTGGCTAGCCAGCAGATACGGGTATACAGTAAGGACTGAGTGCGCATGCGCCCAATGACTTCACATTCAGCGAGGGGCAATGCTTTGCGGCTAACCAGCAGATACGGGTACACAGTATGGACTGAGCACGCATGCGCCCAATGACTTCACATTCAGCGAGGGGCAATGCTTTGTGGCTAACCAGCAGATACGGGTATACAGTATGGACTGAGCGCGCATACGCCCAATGGCTTCACAGTCAGTGAGGGGCAATGCTTTGTGGCTAGCCAGCAGATACGGGTACACAGTATGGACTGAGCGTGCATGCGCCCAATGACTTAACATTCAGCGAGGGGCAATGCTTTGTGGCTAGCCAGCAGATACGGGTATACAGTATGGACTGAGCGCGCATGCGCCCAGTGACTTCACATTCAGCGAGGGGCAATGCTTTGTGGCTAGCCATCAGATACGGGTACACAGTATGGACTGAGTGCGCATGCGCCCAGTGACTTCACATTCATCGAGGGGCAATGCTTTGTGGCTAGCCAGCAGATACGGGTATACAGTATGGACTGAGTGCGCATGCGCCCAATGACTTAACATTCAGTGAGGGGCAAAGCTTTGTGGCTAGCCAGCAGATACGGGTATACAGTATGGACTGAGTGCGCATGCGCCCAATGACTTCACATTCAGCGAGGGGCAATGCTGTGTGGCTAGCCAGCAGATACGGGTATACAGTATGGACTGAGTGCGCATGCGCCCAATGACTTCACATTCAGCGGGGGGCAATGCTTTGTGGCTAGCCAGCAGATACGGGTATACAGTACAGACCGAGTGCGCATGCGCCCAATGACTTCACATTCAGCGAGGGGCAATGCTTTGTGGCTAGCCAGCAGATACGGGTATACAGTACAGACTGAGTGCGCATGCGCCCAATGACTTCACATTCAGCGAGGGGCAATGCTTTGTGGCTAGCCAGCAGATACGGGTATACAGTATGGACTGAGTGCGCATGCGCCCAAAGACTTCACATTCAGTGAGGGGCAATGCTTTGTGGGTAGCCAGCAGATACGGGTATACAGAACGGACTGAGCGCGCATGCGCCCAATGACTTCACATTCAGCGAGGGCAAAGCTTTGTGGCTAGCCAGCAGATACGGGTACACGGCACGGACTGAGCGCGCATGCGCCCAATGACTTCACATTCAGCGAGGGGCAATGTTTTTTGGCTAGCCAGCAGATACGGGTATACAGTTTGGACTGAGTGCACATGCGCCCAATGACTTAACATTCAGCGAGGGGCAATGCTTTGTGGTTAGCCAGCAGATACGGGTACACAGTATGGACCGAGCGCGCATGCGCCCAATGACTTCACATTCAGCGAGGGGCAATGCTTTGTGGTTAGCCAGCAGATACGAGTATACAGTATGGACTGAGTGCGCATGCGCCCAATGACTTCACATTCAGTGAGGGGCAATGCTTTGTGGCTAGCCAGCAGATACGGGTATAAAGAACGGACTGAGTGCGCATGCGCCCAATGACTTCACATTCAGTGAGGGGCAATGCTTTGTGGCTAGCCAGCGGATACGGGTACACAGTATGGACTGAGTGCGCAAGCGCCCAATGACTTCACATTCAGTGAGGGGCAATGCTTTGTGGCTAGCCAGCAGATACGGGTATACAGTATGGACTGAGTGCGCATGCGCTCAATGACTTCACAGTCAGTGAGGGGTAATGCTTTGTGGCTAGCCAGCAGATACGGGTATACAGAACGGACTGAGCGCGCATGCGCCCAATGACTTCACATTCAGTGAGGGGTAATGCTTTGTGGCTAGCCAGCAGATACGGGTATACAGTATGGACTGAGTGCGCATGCGCCCAATTACTTCACATTCAGCGAGGGGCAATGCTTTGTGGCTAGCCAGCAGATACGGGTACACAGTATGGACTGAGTGCGCATGCGCCCAATGACTTCACATTCAGCGAGGGACAATGCTTTGTGGCTAGCCAGCAGATACGAGTACACAGTATGGACTGAGCGCGCATGCCCCCAATGACTTAGCATTCAGCGAGGGGCAATGCTTTGTGGCTAGCCAGCAGATACGGGTATACAGTATGGACTGAGCGTGCATGCGCCCAATGACTTCACATTCAGCGAGGGGCAATGCTTTGTGGCTAGCCAGCAGATACGGGTACACAGTATGGACTGAGCTCGCATGCGCCCAATGACTTAACATTCAGTGAGGGTCAATGCTTTGTGGCTAGCCAGCAGATACGGGTATACAGTATGGACTGAGCGCGCATGCGCCTAATGACTTAACATTCAGCGAGGGGCAATGCTTTGTGGCTAGCCACCAGATACGGGTATACAGTATGGACTGAGCGCGCATGCGCCTAATGACTTAACATTCAGCGAGGGGCAATGCTTTGTGGCTAGCATGCAGATACAGGTACACAGTATGGACTGAGCACGCATGCGCCCAATGACTTCACATTCAGCGAGGGGCAATGCTTTGTGGCTAGCCAGCAGATACGGGTATACAGTAAGGACTGAGTGCGCATGCGCCCAATGACTTCACATTCAGCGAGGGGCAATGCTTTGCGGCTAACCAGCAGATACGGGTACACAGTATGGACTGAGCACGCATGCGCCCAATGACTTCACATTCAGCGAGGGGCAATGCTTTGTGGCTAACCAGCAGATACGGGTACACAGTATGGACTGAATGCGCATGCGCCCAATGACTTCACATTCAGCGAGGGGCAATGCTTTGTGGCTAGCCAGCAGATACGAGTACACAGTATGGACTAAGCGCGCATGCGCCCAATGACTTAGCATTCAGCGAGGGGCAAGGTTTTGTGGCTAGCCAGCAGATACGGGTATACAGTATGGACTGAGCGCGCATGCGCCCAATGACTTCACATTCAGCGAGGGGCAATGCTTTGTGGCTAGACAGCAGATACGGGTACACAGTATGGACTGAGCGCGCATGCGCCCAATGACTTAACATTCAGTGAGTGTCAATGCTTTGTGGCTAGCCAGCAGATACGGGTATACCGTATGGACTGAGCGCGCATGCGCCTAATGACTTAACATTCAGCGAGGGGCAATGCTTTGTGGCTAGCCACCAGATACGGGTATACAGTATGGACTGAGCGCGCATGCGCCTAATGACTTAACATTCAGCGAGGGGCAATGCTTTGTGGCTAGCCAGCAGATACGGGTACACAGTATGGACTGAGCACGCATGCGCCCAATGACTTCACATTCAGCGAGGGGCAATGCTTTGTGGCTAGCCAGCAGATACGGGTATACAGAACGGACTGAGTGCGCATGCGCCCAATGACTTCACATTCAGTGAGGGGCAATGCTTTCTGGCTAGCCAGCAGATACGGGTATACAGAACGGACTGAGCGCGCATGCGCCCAATGACTTCACATTCAGCGAGGGGCAATGCTTTGTGGCTAGCCAGCAGATACGGGTATACAGTATGGACTGAGCGCGCATGCGCCCAATGGCTCCACATTCAGCGAGGGGCAATGATTTTTGGCTAGCCAGCAGATACGGGTGTTCAGTACAGACTGATTGCGCATGCGCCCAATGACTTCACATTCAGCGAGGGGCAATGCTTTGTGGCTAGCCAGCAGATACGGGTATACAGTATGGACTGAGTGAGCATACGCCCAATGACTTCCCATTCTGCGACGGGCAATGCTTTGTGGCTAGCCAGCAGATACGGGTATACAGTAAGGACTGAGTGCGCATGCGCCCAATGACTTCACATTCAGTTAGGGGCAATGCTTTGTGGCTAGCCAGCAGATACAGGTATACAGAACGGGCTGAGCGCGCATGCGCCCAATGACTTCACATTCAGTGAGGGACAATGCTTTGTGGCTAGCCAGCAGATACGGGTATACAGTATGAACTGAGTGCGCATGCGCCCAATGACTTCACATTCAGTGAGGGGCAATGCATTGTGGCTAGCCAGCAGAAACGGGTATACAGTATGGACTGAGTGCGCATGCGCCCAATGACTTCACATTCAGTGAGGGGCAATGCTTAGTGGCCAGCCAGCAGTTACGGGTATACAGTATGGACTGAGTGCGCATGCTCCCAATGACTTCACATTCAGCGAGGGGCTATGCTTTGTGGCTAGCCAGCAGATACGGGTTTACAGTATGGACTGAGCGCGCATGCGCCCAATGACTTCACAGTCAGTGAGGGGCAATGCTTTGTGGCTAGCCAGCAGATACGGGTATACAGTATGGACTGAGTGCGCATGCGCCCAATGACTTCACATTCAGCGAGTGGCAATGCTTTGTGGCTAACCAGCAGATACATGTACACAGTATGGACTGAGCACGCATGCGGCCAATGACTTCACATTCAGCGAGGGGCAATGCATTGTGGCAAGCCAGGAGATACGGGTATACAGTATGGACTGAGCTCACATGCGCCCAATGACTTCACATTCAGTGAGGGTCAATGCTTTGTGGCTAGCCAGCAGATACGGGTATACAGTATGGACTGAGCGCGCATGCGCCTAATGACTTAACATTCAGCGAGGGGCAATGCTTTGTGGCTAGCCACCAGATACGGGTATACAGTATGGACTGAGCGCGCATGCGCCTAATGACTTAACATTCAGCGAGGGGCAATGCTTTGTGGCTAGCCAGCAGATACAGGTACACAGTATGGACTGAGCACGCATGCGCCCAATGACTTCACATTCAGCGAGGGGCAATGCTTTGTGGCTAGCCAGCAGATACGGGTATACAGTATGGACTGAGTGCGCATGCGGCCAATGACTTCCCATTAAGCGAGGGGCAATGCTTTGTGGTTAGCCAGCAGATACGGGTATACAGAAAGGGCTGAGTGCGCATGCGCCCAATGACTTCACATTCAGTGAGGGGCAATGCTTTGTGGTAGCCAGCAGATAAGGGTATACAGTATAGACTGAGTGCGCATGCGCCCAATGACTTCACATTCAGTGAGGGGCAATGCTTTGTGGCTAGCCAGCAGTTACGGGTATACAGTATGGCCTGAGTGCGCATGCGCCCAATGACATCACATTCAGCGAGTGGATATGCTTTGTGGCTAGCCGGCAGATACGGGTATACAGTATGGACTGAGCGCGCAAGCGCCCAATGGCTTCACAGTCAGTGAGGGGCAATGCTTTGTGGCTAGCCAGCAGATACGGGTATACAGTATGGACTGAGTGCGCATGCGACCAATTACTTCACATTCAGCGAGGGGCAATGCTTTGTGGCTAACCAGCAGATACGGATACACAGTATGGACTGAGCACGCATGCGCCCAATGACTTCACATTCAGCGAGGGGCAATGCTTTGTGGCTAGCCAGAAGATACGTGTACACAGTATGGACTGAGCGTGCATGCGCCCAATGACTTAACATTCAGCGAGGGGCAATGCTTTGTGGCTAGCCAGCAGATACGGGTATACAGTATGGACTGAGCGCGCATGCGCCCAATGACTTCACATTCAGCGAGGGGCAATGCTTTGTGGCTAGCCATCAGATACGGGTATACAGTATGGACTGAGCGCGCATGCGCCCAATGATTTCACATTCAGCGAGGGGCAATGCTTTGTGGCAAGCCAGCAGATACGGGTATACAGTATGGACTGAGTGCGCATGCGCCCAATGACTTAACATTCAGTGAGGGGCAAAGCTTTGTGGCTAGCCAGCAGATACGGGTATACAGTATGGACTGAGTGCGCATGCGCCCAATGACTTCACATTCAGCGAGGGGCAATGCTTTGTGGCTAGCCAGCAGATACGGGTATACTGTATGGACTGAGTGCGCATGCGCCCAATGACTTCACATTCAGCGAGGGGCAATGCTTTGTGGCTAGCCAGCAGATACGGGTATACAGTACAGACAGAGTGCGCATGCGCCCAATGACTTCACATTCAGCGTGGGGCAATGCTTTGTGGCTAGCCAGCAGATACGGGTATACAGTACAGACTGAGTGCGCATGCGCCCAATGACTTCACATTCAGCGAGGGGCAATGCTTTGTGGCTAGCCAGCAGATACGGGTATACAGTATGGACTGAGTGCGCATGCGCCCAATGACTTCACATGCAGTGAGGGGCAATGCTTTGTGGCTAGCCAGCAGATACGGGTATACAGAACGGATTGAGCGCGCATGCGCCCAATGACTTCACATTCAGTGATGGACAATGCTTTGTGGCTAGCCAGCAGATACGGGTATACAGAACGGACTGAGCGCGCATGCGCCCAATGACTTCACTTTCAGCGAGGGGCAATGCTTTGTGGCTAGCCAGCAGATACGGGTATACAATATGGAATGAGTGCGCATGCGCCCAATTACTACACATTCTGCGAGGGGCAATGCTTTGTGGCTAGCCAGCAGATACGGGTATACAGTATGGACTGAATGCGCATGTGCCCAATGACTTAACATTCAGCGAGGGGCAATAATTTGTGGCTAGCCAGCAGATACGGGTATACAGTATGGACTGAGTGCGCATGCGCCCAATGACTTCACATTCAGCGGGGGGCAATGTTTGTGGCTAGCCAGCAGATACGGGAACACAGTTTGAACTGAGCGCGCATGCGCCCAATGACTTCACATTCAGCAAGGGGCAATGCTTTGTGGCTAGCCAGCAGATACGGGTAAACAGTATGGACTGAGTGCGCATGCGCCCAATGACTTCACATTCAGCGAGGGGCAATGCTTTGTGGCTAGCCATCAGATACGGGTACACAGTATGGACTGAGTGCGCATGGGCCCAATGTCTTCCATTCAGCGAGGGGCAATGCTTTGAGGCTAGCCAGCAGATACGAGTATACAGTATGGACTGAGCGCGCATGCGCCCAATGACTTAACATTCAGTGCGGGGCAATGCTTTGTGGCTAGCCAGCAGATACGGGTATTCAGTATGGACTGAGTGCGCATGCGCCCAATGACTTCACATTCAGCGAGGGGCAATGCTTTGTGGCTAGCCAGCAGATACGGGTATACAGTATGGACTGAGTGCGCATGCGCCCAATGACTTCACATTCAGCGAGGGGCAATGCTTTGTGGCTAGCCAGCAGGTACAGGTATACAGTATAGACTGCGTTCGCATGCGCCCATTGACTTCACCTTCAGCGAGGGGCAATGCTTTGTGGCTAGCCAGGAGATACGGGTATACAGTATGGACTAAGTGCGCATGCGCCCAATGACTTCACATTCAGCGAGGGGCAATGCTTTGTGGCTAGCCAGCAGATACGGGTATACAGTATGGACTGAGTGCGCATGCGCCCAATGACTTCACATTCAGCGAGGGGCAATGCTTTGTGGCTAGCCAGCAGATACGGGTATACAGAACGGACTGAGTGCGCATGCGCCCAATGACTTCACATTCAGTGAGGGGCAATGCTTTCTGGCTAGCCAGCAGATACGGGTATACAGAACGGACTGAGCGCGCATGCGCCCAATGACTTCATATTCAGCGAGGGGCAATGCTTTGTGGCTAGCCAACTGATACGGGTATACAGTATGGACTGAGCGCGCATGCGCCCAATGGCTCCACATTCAGCGAGGGGCAATGCTTTGTGGCTAGCCAGCAGATACGGGTGTACAGTACAGACTGATTGCGCATGCGCCCAATGACTTCACATTCAGCGAGGGGCATTGCTTTGTGGCTAGCCAGCAGATACGGGTATACAGTATGGACTGAGTGCGCATGCGCCCAATGACTTCCCATTCTGCGACGGGCAATGCTTTGTGGCTAGCCAGCAGATACGGGTATACAGTATGGACTGAGTGCGCATGCGCCCAATGACTTCACATTCAGTTAGGGGCAATGCTTTGTGGCTAGCCATCAGATACGGGTATACAGAACGGGCTGAGCGCGCATGCGCCCAATGACTTCACATTCAGTGAGGGACAATGCTTTGTGGCTAGCCAGCAGATACGGGTATACAGTATGAACTGAGTGCGCATGCGCCCAATGACTTCACATTCAGCGAGGGGCAATGCTTTGTGGCTAGCCAGCAGATACGGGTATACAGAACGGACAGAGCGCGCATGCGCCCAATGACTTCACATTCAGCGAGTGGCAATGCTTTGTGGCTAGCCAGCAGATACGGGTATACAGTATGGACTGAGTGCGCATGCGCCCAATTACTTCACATTCAGCGAGGGGCAATGCTTTGTGGCTAACCAGCAGATACGTGTACACAGTATGGACTGAGCACGCATGCGGCCAATGACTTCACATTCAGCGAGGGGCAATGCTTTGTGGCTAGCCAGGAGATACGGGTATACAGTATGGACTGAGCTCGCATGCGCCCAATGACTTCACATTCAGCGAGGGGCAATGCTTTGTGGCTAGCCAGCAGATACGGGTATACAGTATGGACTGAGTGCGCATGCGCCCAATGACTTCACATTCAGTGAGGGGCAATGCTTTGTGGCTAGCCAGCAGATACGGGTATACAGAACGGACTGAGCGCGCATGCGCCCAATGACTTCACATTCAGTGAGGGACAATGCTTTGTGGCTAGCCAGCAGATACGGGTATACAGAACGGACTGAGCGCGCATGCGCCCAATGACTTCACATTCAGCGAGGGGCAATGCTTTGTGGCTAGCCAGCAGATACGGGTATACAATATGGACTGAGTGCGCATGCGCCCAATTACTACACATTCTGCGAGGGGCAATGCTTTGTGGCTAGCCAGCAGATACGGGTATACAGTATGGACTGAATGCGCATGTGCCCAATGACTTAACATTCAGCGAGGGGCAATAATTTGTGGCTAGCCAGCAGATACGGGTATACAGTATGGACTGAGTGCGCATGCGCCCAATGACTTCACATTCAGCGGGGGGCAATGTTTGTGGCTAGCCAGCAGATACGGGAACACAGTTTGGACTGAGCGCGCATGCGCCCAATGACTTCACATTCAGCAAGGGGCAATGCTTTGTGGCTAGCCAGCAGATACGGGTAAACAGTATGGACTGAGTGCGCATGCGCCCAATGACTTCACATTCAGCGAGGGGCAATGCTTTGTGGCTAGCCATCAGATACGGGTACACAGTATGGACTGAGTGCGCATGGGCCCAATGTCTTCACATTCAGCGAGGGGCAATGCTTTGTGGCTAGCCAGCAGATACGAGTATACAGTATGGACTGAGCGCGCATGCGCCCAATGACTTAACATTCAGTGCGGGGCAATGCTTTGTGGCTAGCCAGCAGATACGGGTATACAGTATGGACTGAGTGCGCATGTGCCCAATGACTTCACATTCAGCGAGGGGCAATGCTTTGTGGCTAGCCAGCAGATACGGGTATACAGTATGGACTGAGTGCGCATGCGCCCAATGACTTCACATTCAGCGAGGGGCAATGCTTTGTGGCTAGCCAGCAGGTACAGGTATACAGTATAGACTGCGTTCGCATGCGCCCATTGACTTCACCTTCAGCGAGGGGCAATGCTTTGTGGCTAGCCAGCAGATACGGGTATACATTATGGACTAAGTGCGCATGCTCCCAATGACTTCACATTCAGCGAGGGGCAATGCTTTGTGGCTAGCCAGCAGATACGGGTATACAGTATGGACTGAGTGCGCATGCGCCCAATGACTTCACATTCAGCGGGGGGCAATGTTTGTGGCTAGCCAGCAGATACGGGAACACAGTTTGGACTGAGCGCGCATGCGCCCAATGACTTCACATTCAGCAAGGGGCAATGCTTTGTGGCTAGCCAGCAGATACGGGTAAACAGTATGGACTGAGTGCGCATGCGCCCAATGACTTCACATTCAGCGAGGGACAATGCTTTGTGGCTAGCCAGCAGATACGAGTACACAGTATGGACTGAGCGCGCATGCCCCCAATGACTTAGCATTCAGCGAGGGGCAATGCTTTGTGGCTAGCCAGCAGATACGGGTATACAGTATGGACTGAGCGTGCATGCGCCCAATGACTTCACATTCAGCGAGGGGCAATGCTTTGTGGCTAGCCAGCAGATACGGGTACACAGTATGGACTGAGCTCGCATGCGCCCAATGACTTAACATTCAGTGAGGGTCAATGCTTTGTGGCTAGCCAGCAGTTACGGGTATACAGTATGGCCTGAGTGCGCATGCGCCCAATGACTTCACATTCAGCGAGGGGATATGCTTTGTGGCTGGCCGGCAGATACGGGTATACAGTATGGACTGAGCGCGCATGCGCCCAATGGCTTCACAGTCAGTGAGGGGCAATGCTTTGTGGCTAGCCAACAGATACGGGTATACAGTATGGACTGAGTGCGCATGCTCCCAATTACTTCACATTCAGCGAGGGGCAATGCTTTGTGGCTAACCAGCAGATATGGATACACAGTATGGACTGAGCACGCATGCGCCCAATGACTTCACATTCAGTGAGGGGCAATGCTTTGTGGCTAGCCAGCAGATACGGGTACACAGTATGGACTGAGCGTGCATGCGCCCAATGACTTCACAGTCAGTGAGGGGCAATGCTTTGTGGCTAGCCAGCAGATACGGGTATACAGTATGGACTGAGCGCACATGCGCCCAATGACTTCACATTCAGCGAGGGGCAATGCTTTGTGGCTAGCCATCAGATACGTGTACACAGTATGGACTGAGCGCGCATGCGCCCAGTGACTGCACATTCATCGAGGGGCAATGCTTTGTGGCTAGCCAGCAGATACGGGTATACAGTATGGACTGAGTGCGCATGCGCCCAATGACTTAACATTCAGTGAGGGGCAAAGCTTTGTGGCTAGCCAGCAGATACGGGTATACAGTATGGACTGAGTGCGCATGCGCCCAATGACTTCACATTCAGCGAGGGGCAATGCTGTGTGGCTAGCCAGCAGATACGGGTATACAGTATGGACTGAGTGCGCATGCGCCCAATGACTTCACATTCAGCGAGGGGCAATGCTTTGTGGCTAGCCAGCAGATACGGGTATACAGTACAGACAGAGTGCGCATGCGCCCAATGACTTCACATTCAGCGAGGGGCAATGCTTTGTGGCTAGCCAGCAGATACGGGTATACAGTACAGACTGAGTGCGCATGCGCCCAATGACTTCACATTCAGCGAGGGGCAATGCTTTGTGGCTAGCCAGCAGATACGGGTATACAGTATGGACTGAGTGCGCATGCGCCCAATGACTTCACATTCAGCGAGGGGCAATGCTTTGTGGCTAGCCAGCAGATACGGGTATACAGTATGGACTGAGTGCGCATGCGCCCAATGACTTCACATTCAGCGAGGGGCAATGCTATGTGGCTAGCCAGCAGATACGGGTATACAGTATGGACTGAGTGCGCATGCGCCCAAAGACTTCACATTCAGTGAGGGGCAATGCTTTGTGGCTAGCCAGCAGATACGGGTATACAGAACGGACTGAGCGCGCATGCGCCCAATGACTTCAAATTCAGCGAGGGGCAAAGCTTTGTGGCTAGCCAGCAGATACGGGTACACTGTATGGACTGAGCGCGCATGCGCCCAATGACTTCACATTCAGCGAGGGGCAATGCTTTGTGGCTAGCCAGCAGATACGGGTACACACTATTGACTGAGCGTGCATGCACCCAATGACTTAACATTCAGCGAGGGGCAATGCTTTGTGGCTAGCCAGCAGATACGGGTATACAGTATGGACTGAGTGCGCATGCGCCCAAAGACTTCACATTCAGTGAGGGGCAATGCTTTGTGGCTAGCCAGCAGATACGGGTATAAAGAACGGACTGAGTGCGCATGCGCCCAATGACTTCACATTCAGTGATGGGGCAATGCTTTGTGGCTAGCCAGCGGATACGGGTACACTGTATGGACTGAGTGCGCATGCGCCCAATGACTTCACATTCAGTGAGGGGCAATGCTTTGTGGCTAGCCAGCAGATACGGGTATACAGTATGGACAGAGTGCGCATGCGCTCAATGACTTCACAGTCAGTGAGGGGCAATGCTTTGTGGCTAGCCAGCAGATACGGGTATACAGAACGGACTGAGCGCGCATGCGCCCAATGACTTCACATTCAGTGAGGGGCAATGCTTTGTGGCTAGCCAGCAGATACGGGTATACAGTATGGACTGAGTGCGCATGCGCCCAATTACTTCACATTCAGCGAGGGGCAATGCTTTGTGGCTAGCCAGCAGATACGGGTACACAGTATGGACTGAGTGCGCATGCGCCCAATGACTTCACATTCAGCGAGGGACAATGCTTTGTGGCTAGCCAGCAGATACGGGTATACAGTATGGACTGAGCTCGCATGCGCCCAATGACTTAACATTCAGTGAGGGTCAATGCTTTGTGGCTAGCCAGCAGATACGGGTATACAGTATGGACTGAGCGCGCATGCGCCTAATGACTTAACATTCAGCGAGGGGCAATGCTTTGTGGCTAGCCACCAGATACGGGTATACAGTATGGACTGAGCGCGCATGCGCCTAATGACTTAACATTCAGCGAGGGGCAATGCTTTGTGGCTAGCCAGCAGATACAGGTACACAGTATGGACTGAGCACGCATGCGCCCAATGACTTCACATTCAGCGAGGGGCAATGCTTTGTGGCTAGCCAGCAGATACGGGTATACAGTAAGGACTGAGTGCGCGTGCGCCCAATGACTTCACATTCAGCGAGGGGCAATGCTTTGCGGCTAAGCAGCAGATACGGGTACACAGTATGGACTGAGCACGCATGCGCCCAATGACTTCACATTCAGCGAGGGGCAATGCTTTGTGGCTAACCAGCAGATACGGGTATACAGTATGGACTGAGCGCGCATACGCCCAATGGCTTCACAGTCAGTGAGGGGCAATGCTTTGTGGCTAGCCAGCAGATACGGGTACACAGTATGGACTGAGCGTGCATGCGCCCAATGACTTAACATTCAGCGAGGGGCAATGCTTTGTGGCTAGCCAGCAGATACGGGTATACAGTATGGACTGAGCGCGCATGCGCCCAGTGACGTCACATTCAGCGAGGGGCAATGCTTTGTGGCTAGCCATCAGATACGGGTACACAGTATGGACTGAGTGCGCATGCGCCCAGTGACTTCACATTCATCGAGGGGCAATGCTTTGTGGCTAGCCAGCAGATACGGGTATACAGTATGGACTGAGTGCGCATGCGCCCAATGACTTAACATTCAGTGAGGGGCAAAGCTTTGTGGCTAGCCAGCAGATACGGGTATACAGTATGGACTGAGTGCGCATGCGCCCAATGACTTCACATTCAGCGAGGGGCAATGCTGTGTGGCTAGCCAGCAGATACGGGTATACAGTATGGACTGAGTGCGCATGCGCACAATGACTTCACATTCAGCGAGGGGCAATGCTTTGTGGCTAGCCAGCAGATACGGGTATACAGTACAGACCGAGTGCGCATGCGCCCAATGACTTCACATTCAGCGAGGGGCAATGCTTTGTGGCAAGCCAGCAGATACGGGTATACAGTACAGACTGAGTGCGCATGCGCCCAATGACTTCACATTCAGCGAGGGGTAATGCTTTGTGGCTAGCCAGCAGATACGGGTATACAGTATGGACTGAGTGCGCATGCGCCCAATGACTTCACATTCAGCGAGGGGCAATGCTTTGTGGCTAGCCAGCAGATACGGGTATACAGTATGGACTGAGTGCGCATGCGCCCAATGACTTCACATTCAGCGAGGGGCAATGCTTTGTGGCTAGCCATCAGATACGGGTATACAGTATGGACTGAGTGCGCATGCGCCCAAAGACTTCACATTCAGTGAGGGGCAATGCTTTGTGGGTAGCCAGCAGATACGGGTATACAGAACGGACTGAGCGCGCATGCGCCCAATGACTTCACATTCAGCGAGGGGCAAAGCTTTGTGGCTAGCCAGCAGATACGGGTACACGGCATGGACTGAGCGCGCATGCGCCCAATGACTTCACATTCAGCGAGGGGCAATGTTTTTTGGCTAGCCAGCAGATACGGTTATACAGTTTGGACTGAGTGCACATGCGCCCAATGACTTAACATTCAGCGAGGGGCAATGCTTTGTGGTTAGCCAGCAGATACGGGTACACAGTATGGACTGAGCGCGCATGCGCCCAATGACTTCACATTCAGCGAGGGGCAATGCTTTGTGGTTAGCCAGCAGATACGAGTATACAGTATGGACTGAGTGCGCATGCGCCCAATGACTTCACATTCAGTGAGGGGCAATGCTTTGTGGCTAGCCAGCAGATACGGGTATAAAGAACGGACTGAGTGCGCATGCGCCCAATGACTTCACATTCAGTGAGGGGCAATGCTTTGTGGCTAGCCAGCGGATACGGGTACACAGTATGGACTGAGTGCGCATGCGCCCAATGACTTCACATTCAGTGAGGGGCAATGCTTTGTGGCTAGCCAGCAGATACGGGTATACAGTATGGACTGAGTGCGCATGCGCTCAATGACTTCACAGTCAGTGAGGGGCAATGCTTTGTGGCTAGCCAGCAGATACGGGTATACAGAACGGACTGAGCGCGCATGCGCCCAATGACTTCACATTCAGTGAGGGGTAATGCTTTGTGGCTAGCCAGCAGATACGGGTATACAGTATGGACTGAGCGCGCATGCGCCTAATGACTTAACATTCAGCGAGGGGCAATGCTTTGTGGCTAGCCAGCAGATACGGGTACACAGTATGGACTGAGCACGCATGCGCCCAATGACTTCACATTCAGCGAGGGGCAATGCTTTGTGGCTAGCCAGCAGATACGGGTATACAGAACGGACTGAGTGCGCATGCGCCCAATGACTTCACATTCAGTGAGGGGCAATGCTTTCTGGCTAGCCAGCAGATACGGGTATACAGAACGGACTGAGCGCGCATGCGCCCAATGACTTCACATTCAGCGAGGGGCAATGCTTTGTGGCTAGCCAGCAGATACGGGTATACAGTATGGACTGAGCGCGCATGCGCCCAATGGCTCCACATTCAGCGAGGGGCAATGATTTTTGGTTAGCCAGCAGATACGGGTGTTCAGTACAGACTGATTGCGCATGCGCCCAATGACTTCACATTCAGCGAGGGGCAATGCTTTGTGGCTAGCCAGCAGATACGGGTATACAGTATGGACAGAGTGCGCATACGCCCAATGACTTCCCATTCTGCGACGGGCAATGCTTTGTGGCTAGCCAGCAGATACGGGTATACAGTAAGGACTGAGTGCGCATGCGCCCAATGACTTCACATTCAGTTAGGGGCAATGCTTTGTGGCTAGCCAGCAGATACGGGTATACAGAACGGGCTGAGCGCGCATGCGCTCAATGACTTCACATTCAGTGAGGGACAATGCTTTGTGGCTAGCCAGCAGATACGGGTATACAGTATGAACTGAGTGCGCATGCGCCCAAAGACTTCACATTCAGTGAGGGGCAATGCTTTGTGGCTAGCCAGCAGATACGGGTATACAGTATGGACTGAGTGCGCATGCGCCCAATGACTTCACATTCAGTGAGGGGCAATGCTTAGTGGCCAGCCAGCAGTTACGGGTATACAGTATGGACTGAGTGCGCATGCTCCCAATGATTTCGCATTCAGCGAGGGTCTATGCTTTGTGGCTAGCCAGCAGATACGGGTTTACAGTATGGACTGAGCGCGCATGCGCCCAATGACTTCACAGTCAGTGAGGGGCAATGCTTTGTGGCTAGCCAGCAGATACGGGTATACAGAACGGACAGAGCGCGCATGCGCCCAATGACTTCACATACAGCGAGGGGCAATGCTTTGTGGCTAGCCAGCAGATACGGGTATACAGTATGGACTGAGTGCGCATGCGCCCAATGACTTCACATTCAGCGAGTGGCAATGCTTTGTGGCTAACCAGCAGATACGTGTACACAGTATGGACTGAGCACGCATGCGGCCAATGACTTCACATTCAGCGAGGGGCAATGCTTTGTGGCAAGCCAGGAGATACGGGTATACAGTATGGACTGAGCTCACATGCGCCCAATGACTTCACATTCAGTGAGGGTCAATGCTTTGTGGCTAGCCAGCAGATACGGGTATACAGTATGGACTGAGCGCGCATGCGCCTAATGACTTAACATTCAGCGAGGGGCAATGCTTTGTGGCTAGCCACCAGATACGGGTATACAGTATGGACTGAGCGCGCATGCGCCTAATGACTTAACATTCAGCGAGGGGCAATGCTTTGTGGCTAGCCAGCAGATACAGGTACACAGTATGGACTGAGCACGCATGCGCCCAATGACTTCACATTCAGCGAGGGGCAATGCTTTGTGGCTAGCCAGCAGATACGGGTATACAGTATGGACTGAGTGCGCATGCGGCCAATGACTTCCCATTAAGCGAGGGGCAATGCTTTGTGGTTAGCCAGCAGATACGGGTATACAGAAAGGGCTGAGTGCGCATGCGCCCAATGACTTCACATTCAGTGAGGGGCAATGCTTTGTGGTAGCCAGCAGATAAGGGTATACAGTATAGACTGAGTGCGCATGCGCCCAATGACTTCACATTCAGTGAGGGGCAATGCTTTGTGGCTAGCCAGCAGTTACGGGTATACAGTATGGCCTGAGTGCGCATGCGCCCAATGACTTCACATTCAGCGAGTGGATATGCTTTGTGGCTAGCCGGCAGATACGGGTATACAGTATGGACTGAGCGCGCAAGCGCCCAATGGCTTCACAGTCAGTGAGGGGCAATGCTTTGTGGCTAGCCAGCAGATACGGGTATACAGTATGGTCTGAGTGCGCATGCGACCAATTACTTCACATTCAGCGAGGGGCAATGCTTTGTGGCTAACCAGCAGATACGGATACACAGTATGGACTGAGCACGCATGCGCCCAATGACTTCACATTCAGCGAGGGGCAATGCTTTGTGGCTAGCCAGAAGATACGTGTACACAGTATGGACTGAGCGTGCATGCGCCCAATGACTTAACATTCAGCGAGGGGCAATGCTTTGTGGCTAGCCAGCAGATACGGGTATACAGTATGGACTGAGCGCGCATGCGCCCAAAGACTTCACATTCAGTGAGGGGCAATGCTTTGTGGCTAGCCAGCAGATACGGGTATACAGAACGGACTGAGCGCGCATGCGCCCAATGACTTCACATTCAGCGAGGGGCAAAGCTTTGTGGCTAGCCAGCAGATACGGGTACACTGTATGGACTGAGCGCGCATGCGCCCAATGACTTCACATTCAGCGAGGGGCAATGCTTTGTGGCTAGCCAGCAGATACGGGTACACACTATTGACTGAGCGTGCATGCACCCAATGACTTAACATTCAGCGAAGGGCAATGCTTTGTGGCTAGCCAGCAGATACGGGTATACAGTACAGACTGAGTGCGCATGCGCCCAATGACTTCACATTCAGCGAGGGGCAATGCTTTGTGGCTAGCCAGCAGATACGGGTATACAGTATGGACTGAGTGCGCATGCGCCCAAAGACTTCACATTCAGTGAGGGGCAATGCTTTGTGGCTAGCCAGCAGATACGGGTATAAAGAACGGACTGAGTGCGCATGCGCCCAATGACTTCACATTCAGTGATGGGGCAATGCTTTGTGGCTAGCCAGCGGATACGGGTACACTGTATGGACTGAGTGCGCATGCGCCCAATGACTTCACATTCAGTGAGGGGCAATGCTTTGTGGCTAGCCAGCAGATACGGGTATACAGTATGGACAGAGTGCGCATGCGCTCAATGACTTCACAGTCAGTGAGGGGCAATGCTTTGTGGCTAGCCAGCAGATACGGGTATACAGAACGGACTGAGCGCGCATGCGCCCAATGACTTCACATTCAGTGAGGGGCAATGCTTTGTGGCTAGCCAGCAGATACGGGTATACAGTATGGACTGAGTGCGCATGCGCCCAATTACTTCACATTCAGCGAGGGGCAATGCTTTGTGGCTAGCCAGCAGATACGGGTACACAGTATGGACTGAGTGCGCATGCGCCCAATGACTTCACATTCAGCGAGGGACAATGCTTTGTGGCTAGCCAGCAGATACGGGTATACAGTATGGACTGAGCTCGCATGCGCCCAATGACTTAACATTCAGTGAGGGTCAATGCTTTGTGGCTAGCCAGCAGATACGGGTATACAGTATGGACTGAGCGCGCATGCGCCTAATGACTTAACATTCAGCGAGGGGCAATGCTTTGTGGCTAGCCACCAGATACGGGTATACAGTATGGACTGAGCGCGCATGCGCCCAATGACTTAACATTCAGCGAGGGGCAATGCTTTGTGGCTAGCCAGCAGATACAGGTACACAGTATGGACTGAGCACGCATGCGCCCAATGACTTCACATTCAGCGAGGGGCAATGCTTTGTGGCTAGCCAGCAGATACGGGTATACAGTAAGGACTGAGTGCGCATGCGCCCAATGACTTCACATTCAGCGAGGGGCAATGCTTTGCGGCTAAGCAGCAGATACGGGTACACAGTATGGACTGAGCACGCATGCGCCCAATGACTTCACATTCAGCGAGGGGCAATGCTTTGTGGCTAACCAGCAGATACGGGTATACAGTATGGACTGAGCGCGCATACGCCCAATGGCTTCACAGTCAGTGAGGGGCAATGCTTTGTGGCTAGCCAGCAGATACGGGTACACAGTATGGACTGAGCGTGCATGCGCCCAATGACTTAACATTCAGCGAGGGGCAATGCTTTGTGGCTAGCCAGCAGATACGGGTATACAGTATGGACTGAGCGCGCATGCGCCCAGTGACGTCACATTCAGCGAGGGGCAATGCTTTGTGGCTAGCCATCAGATACGGGTACACAGTATGGACTGAGTGCGCATGCGCCCAGTGACTTCACATTCATCGAGGGGCAATGCTTTGTGGCTAGCCAGCAGATACGGGTATACAGTATGGACTGAGTGCGCATGCGCCCAATGACTTAACATTCAGTGAGGGGCAAAGCTTTGTGGCTAGCCAGCAGATACGGGTATACAGTATGGACTGAGTGCGCATGCGCCCAATGACTTCACATTCAGCGAGGGGCAATGCTGTGTGGCTAGCCAGCAGATACGGGTATACAGTATGGACTGAGTGCGCATGCGCCCAATGACTTCACATTCAGCGAGGGGCAATGCTTTGTGGCTAGCCAGCAGATACGGGTATACAGTACAGACCGAGTGCGCATGCGCCCAATGACTTCACATTCAGCGAGGGGCAATGCTTTGTGGCAAGCCAGCAGATACGGGTATACAGTACAGACTGAGTGCGCATGCGCCCAATGACTTCACATTCAGCGAGGGGCAATGCTTTGTGGCTAGCCAGCAGATACGGGTATACAGTATGGACTGAGTGCGCATGCGCCCAATGACTTCACATTCAGCGAGGGGCAATGCTTTGTGGCTAGCCAGCAGATACGGGTATACAGTATGGACTGAGTGCGCATGCGCCCAATGACTTCACATTCAGCGAGGGGCAATTCTTTGTGGCTAGCCATCAGATACGGGTATACAGTATGGACTGAGTGCGCATGCGCCCAAAGACTTCACATTCAGTGAGGGGCAATGCTTTGTGGGTAGCCAGCAGATACGGGTATACAGAACGGACTGAGTGCGCATGCGCCCAATGACTTCACATTCAGTGAGGGGCAATGCTTTGTGGCTAGCCAGCAGATACGGGTATAAAGAACGGACTGAGTGCGCATGCGCCCAATGACTTCACATTCAGTGAGGGGCAATGCTTTGTGGCTAGCCAGCGGATACGGGTACACAGTATGGACTGAGTGCGCATGCGCCCAATGACTTCACATTCAGTGAGGGGCAATGCTTTGTGGCTAGCCAGCAGATACGGGTATACAGTATGGACTGAGTGCGCATGCGCTCAATGACTTCACAGTCAGTGAGGGGCAATGCTTTGTGGCTAGCCAGCAGATACGGGTATACAGAACGGACTGAGCGCGCATGCGCCCAATGACTTCACATTCAGTGAGGGGTAATGCTTTGTGGCTAGCCAGCAGATACGGGTATACAGTATGGACTGAGCGCGCATGCGCTTAATGACTTAACATTCAGCGAGGGGCAATGCTTTGTGGCTAGCCAGCAGATACGGGTACACAGTATGGACTGAGCACGCATGCGCCCAATGACTTCACATTCAGCGAGGGGCAATGCTTTGTGGCTAGCCAGCAGATACGGGTATACAGAACGGACTGAGTGCGCATGCGCCCAATGACTTCACATTCAGTGAGGGGCAATGCTTTCTGGCTAGCCAGCAGATACGGGTATACAGAACGGACTGAGCGCGCATGCGCCCAATGACTTCACATTCAGCGAGGGGAAATGCTTTGTGGCTAGCCAGCAGATACGGGTATACAGTACAGACCGAGTGCGCATGCGCCCAATGACTTCACATTCAGCGAGGGGCAATGCTTTGTGGCAAGCCAGCAGATACGGGTATACAGTACAGACTGAGTGCGCATGCGCCCAATGACTTCACATTCAGCGAGGGGCAAAGCTTTGTGGCTAGCCAGCAGATACGGGTACACGGCATGGACTGAGCGCGCATGCGCCCAATGACTTCACATTCAGCGAGGGGCAATGTTTTTTGGCTAGCCAGCAGATACGGTTATACAGTTTGGACTGAGTGCACATGCGCCCAATGACTTAACATTCAGCGAGGGGCAATGCTTTGTGGTTAGCCAGCAGATACGGGTACACAGTATGGACTGAGCGCGCATGCGCCCAATGACTTCACATTCAGCGAGGGGCAATGCTTTGTGGTTAGCCAGCAGATACGAGTATACAGTATGGACTGAGTGCGCATGCGCCCAATGACTTCACATTCAGTGAGGGGCAATGCTTTGTGGCTAGCCAGCAGATACGGGTATAAAGAACGGACTGAGTGCGCATGCGCCCAATGACTTCACATTCAGTGAGGGGCAATGCTTTGTGGCTAGCCAGCGGATACGGGTACACAGTATGGACTGAGTGCGCATGCGCCCAATGACTTCACATTCAGTGAGGGGCAATGCTTTGTGGCTAGCCAGCAGATACGGGTATACAGTATGGACTGAGTGCGCATGCGCTCAATGACTTCACAGTCAGTGAGGGGCAATGCTTTGTGGCTAGCCAGCAGATACGGGTATACAGAACGGACTGAGCGCGCATGCGCCCAATGACTTCACATTCAGTGAGGGGTAATGCTTTGTGGCTAGCCAGCAGATACGGGTATACAGTATGGACTGAGCGCGCATGCGCTTAATGACTTAACATTCAGCGAGGGGCAATGCTTTGTGGCTAGCCAGCAGATACGGGTACACAGTATGGACTGAGCACGCATGCGCCCAATGACTTCACATTCAGCGAGGGGCAATGCTTTGTGGCTAGCCAGCAGATACGGGTATACAGAACGGACTGAGTGCGCATGCGCCCAATGACTTCACATTCAGTGAGGGGCAATGCTTTCTGGCTAGCCAGCAGATACGGGTATACAGAACGGACTGAGCGCGCATGCGCCCAATGACTTCACATTCAGCGAGGGGCAATGCTTTGTGGCTAGCCAGCAGATACGGGTATACAGTATGGACTGAGCGCGCATGCGCCCAATGGCTCCACATTCAGCGAGGGGCAATGATTTTTGGCTAGCCAGCAGATACGGGTGTTCAGTACAGACTGATTGCGCATGCGCCCAATGACTTCACATTCAGCGAGGGGCAATGCTTTGTGGCTAGCCAGCAGATACGGGTATACAGTATGGACTGAGTGCGCATACGCCCAATGACTTCCCATTCTGCGACGGGCAATGCTTTGTGGCTAGCCAGCAGATACGGGTATACAGTAAGGACTGAGTGCGCATGCGCCCAATGACTTCACATTCAGTTAGGGGCAATGCTTTGTGGCTAGCCAGCAGATACGGGTATACAGAACGGGCTGAGCGCGCATGCGCTCAATGACTTCACATTCAGTGAGGGACAATGCTTTGTGGCTAGCCAGCAGATACGGGTATACAGTATGAACTGAGTGCGCATGCGCCCAATGACTTCACATTCAGTGAGGGGCAATGCTTTGTGGCTAGCCAGCAGATACGGGTATACAGTATGGACTGAGTGCGCATGCGCCCAATGACTTCACATTCAGTGAGGGGCAATGCTTAGTGGCCAGCCAGCAGTTACGGGTATACAGTATGGACTGAGTGCGCATGCTCCCAATGATTTCACATTCAGCGAGGGGCTATGCTTTGTGGCTAGCCAGCAGATACGGGTTTACAGTATGGACTGAGCGCGCATGCGCCCAATGACTTCACAGTCAGTGAGGGGCAATGCTTTGTGGCTAGCCAGCAGATACGGGTATACAGAACGGACAGAGCGCGCATGCGCCCAATGACTTCACATACAGCGAGGGGCAATGCTTTGTGGCTAGCCAGCAGATACGGGTATACAGTATGGACTGAGTGCGCATGCGCCCAATGACTTCACATTCAGCGAGTGGCAATGCTTTGTGGCTAACCAGCAGATACGTGTACACAGTATGGACTGAGCACGCATGCGGCCAATGACTTCACATTCAGCGAGGGGCAATGCTTTGTGGCAAGCCAGGAGATACGGGTATACAGTATGGACTGAGCTCACATGCGCCCAATGACTTCACATTCAGTGAGGGTCAATGCTTTGTGGCTAGCCAGCAGATACGGGTATACAGTATGGACTGAGCGCGCATGCGCCTAATGACTTAACATTCAGCGAGGGGCAATGCTTTGTGGCTAGCCACCAGATACGGGTATACAGTATGGACTGAGCGCGCATGCGCCTAATGACTTAACATTCAGCGAGGGGCAATGCTTTGTGGCTAGCCAGCAGATACAGGTACACAGTATGGACTGAGCACGCATGCGCCCAATGACTTCACATTCAGCGAGGGGCAATGCTTTGTGGCTAGCCAGCAGATACGGGTATACAGTATGGACTGAGTGCGCATGCGGCCAATGACTTCCCATTAAGCGAGGGGCAATGCTTTGTGGTTAGCCAGCAGATACGGGTATACAGAAAGGGCTGAGTGCGCATGCGCCCAATGACTTCACATTCAGTGAGGGGCAATGCTTTGTGGTAGCCAGCAGATAAGGGTATACAGTATAGACTGAGTGCGCATGCGCCCAATGACTTCACATTCAGTGAGGGGCAATGCTTTGTGGCTAGCCAGCAGTTACGGGTATACAGTATGGCCTGAGTGCGCATGCGCCCAATGACTTCACATTCAGCGAGTGGATATGCTTTGTGGCTAGCCGGCAGATACGGGTATACAGTATGGACTGAGCGCGCAAGCGCCCAATGGCTTCACAGTCAGTGAGGGGCAATGCTTTGTGGCTAGCCAGCAGATACGGGTATACAGTATGGTCTGAGTGCGCATGCGACCAATTACTTCACATTCAGCGAGGGGCAATGCTTTGTGGCTAACCAGCAGATACGGATACACAGTATGGACTGAGCACGCATGCGCCCAATGACTTCACATTCAGCGAGGGGCAATGCTTTGTGGCTAGCCAGAAGATACGTGTACACAGTATGGACTGAGCGTGCATGCGCCCAATGACTTAACATTCAGCGAGGGGCAATGCTTTGTGGCTAGCCAGCAGATACGGGTATACAGTATGGACTGAGCGCGCATGCGCCCAATGACTTCACATTCAGCTAGGGGCAATGCTTTGTGGCTAGCCATCAGATACGGGTATACAGTATGGACTGAGCGCGCATGCGCCCAATGATTTCACATTCAGCGAGGGGCAATGCTTTGTGGCAAGCCAGCAGATACGGGTATACAGTATGGACTGAGTGCGCATGCGCCCAATGACTTAACATTCAGTGAGGGGCAAAGCTTTGTGGCTAGCCAGCAGATACGGGTATACAGTATGGACTGAGTGCGCATGCGCCCAATGACTTCACATTCAGCGAGGGGCAATGCTTTGTGGCTAGCCAGCAGATACGGGTATACTGTATGGACTGAGTGCGCATGCGCCCAATGACTTGACATTCAGCGAGGGGCAATGCTTTGTGGCTAGCCAGCAGATACGGGTATACAGTACAGACAGAGTGCGCATGCGCCCAATGACTTCACATTCAGCGTGGGGCAATGCTTTGTGGCTAGCCAGCAGATACGGGTATACAGTACAGACTGAGTGCGCATGCGCCCAATGACTTCACATTCAGCGAGTGGCAATGCTTTGTGGCTAGCCAGCAGATACGGGTATACAGTATGGACTGAGTGCGCATGCGCCCAATGACTTCACATTCAGTGAGGGGCAATGCTTTGTGGCTAGCCAGCAGATACGGGTATACAGAACGGATTGAGCGCGCATGCGCCCAATGACTTCACATTCAGTGATGGACAATGCTTTGTGGCTAGCCAGCAGGTACGGGTATACAGAACGGACTGAGCGCGCATGCGCCCAATGACTTCACATTCAGCGAGGGGCAATGCTTTGTGGCTAGCCAGCAGATACGGGTATACAATATGGAATGAGTGCGCATGCGCCCAATTACTACACATTCTGCGAGGGGCAATGCTTTGTGGCTAGCCAGCAGATACGGGTATACAGTATGGACTGAATGCGCATGTGCCCAATGACTTAACATTCAGCGAGGGGCAATAATTTGTGGCTAGCCAGCAGATACGGGTATACAGTATGGACTGAGTGCGCATGCGCCCAATGACTTCACATTCAGCGGGGGGCAATGTTTGTGGCTAGCCAACAGATACGGGAACACAGTTTGAACTGAGCGCGCATGCGCCCAATGACTTCACATTCAGCAAGGGGCAATGCTTTGTGGCTAGCCAGCAGATACGGGTAAACAGTATGGACTGAGTGCGCATGCGCCCAATGACTTCACATTCAGCGAGGGGCAATGCTTTGTGGCTAGCCATCAGATACGGGTACACAGTATGGACTGAGTGCGCATGGGCCCAATGTCTTCCATTCAGCGAGGGGCAATGCTTTGAGGCAAGCCAGCAGATACGAGTATACAGTATGGACTGAGCGCGCATGCGCCCAATGACTTAACATTCAGTGCGGGGCAATGCTTTGTGGCTAGCCAGCAGATACGGGTATTCAGTATGGACTGAGTGCGCATGCGCCCAATGACTTCACATTCAGCGAGGGGCAATGCTTTGTGGCTAGCCAGCAGATACGGGTATACAGTATGGACTGAGTGCGCATGCGCCCAATGACTTCACATTCAGCGAGGGGCAATGCTTTGTGGCTAGCCAGCAGGTACAGGTATACAGTATAGACTGCGTTCGCATGCGCCCATTGACTTCACCTTCAGCGAGGGGCAATGCTTTGTGGCTAGCCAGCAGATACGGGTATACAGTATGGACTAAGTGCGCATGCGCCCAATGACTTCACATTCAGCGAGGGGCAATGCTTTGTGGCTAGCCAGCAGATAAGGGTATACAGTATGGACTGAGTGCGCATGCGCCCAATGACTTCACATTCAGCGAGGGGCAATGCTTTGTGGCTAGCCAGCAGATACGGGTATACAGAACGGACTGAGTGCGCATGCGCCCAATGACTTCACATTCAGTGAGGGGCAATGCTTTCTGGCTAGCCAGCAGATACGGGTATACAGAACGGACTGAGCGCGCATGCGCCCAATGACTTCATATTCAGCGAGGGGCAATGCTTTGTGGCTAGCCAACTGATACGGGTATACAGTATGGACTGAGCGCGCATGCGCCCAATGGCTCCACATTCAGCGAGGGGCAATGCTTTGTGGCTAGCCAGCAGATACGGGTGTACAGTACAGACTGATTGCGCATGCGCCCAATGACTTCACATTCAGCGAGGGGCATTGCTATGTGGCTAGCCAGCAGATACGGGTATACAGTATGGACTGAGTGCGCATGCGCCCAATGACTTCCCATTCTGCGACGGGCAATGCTTTGTGGCTAGCCAGCAGATACGGGTATACAGTATGGACTGAGTGCGCATGCGCCCAATGACTTCACATTCAGTTAGGGGCAATGCTTTGTGGCTAGCCAGCAGATACGGGTATACAGAACGGGCTGAGCGCGCATGCGCCCAATGACTTCACATTCAGTGAGGGACAATGCTTTGTGGCTAGCCAGCAGATACGGGTATACAGTATGAACTGAGTGCGCATGCGCCCAATGACTTCACATTCAGCGAGGGGCAATGCTTTGTGGCTAGCCAGCAGATACGGGTATACAGAACGGACAGAGCGCGCATGCGCCCAATGACTTCACATTCAGCGAGGGGCAATGCTTTGTGGCTAGCCAGCAGATACGGGTATACAGTATGGACTGAGTGCCCATGCGCCCAATTACTTCACATTCAGCGAGGGGCAATGCTTTGTGGCTAACCAGCAGATACGTGTACACAGTATGGACTGAGCACGCATGCGGCCAATGACTTCACATTCAGCGAGGGGCAATGCTTTGTGGCTAGCCAGGAGATACGGGTATACAGTATGGACTGAGCTCGCATGCGCCCAATGACTTCACATTCAGCGAGGGGCAATGCTTTGTGGCTAGCCAGCAGATACGGGTATACAGTATGGACTGAGCGCGCATGCGCCTAATGACTTAACATTCAGCGAGGGGCAATGCTTTGTGGCTAGCCAGCAGATACGGGTACACAGTATGGACTGAGCACGCATGCGCCCAATGACTTCACATTCAGCGAGGGGCAATGCTTTGTGGCTAGCCAGCAGATACGGGTATACAGAACGGACTGAGTGCGCATGCGCCCAATGACTTCACATTCAGTGAGGGGCAATGCTTTCTGGCTAGCCAGCAGATACGGGTATACAGAACGGACTGAGCGCGCATGCGCCCAATGACTTCACATTCAGCGAGGGGCAATGCTTTGTGGCTAGCCAGCAGATACGGGTATACAGTATGGACTGAGCGCGCATGCGCCCAATGGCTCCACATTCAGCGAGGGGCAATGATTTTTGGCTAGCCAGCAGATACGGGTGTTCAGTACAGACTGATTGCGCATGCGCCCAATGACTTCACATTCAGCGAGGGGCAATGCTTTGTGGCTAGCCAGCAGATACGGGTATACAGTATGGACAGAGTGCGCATACGCCCAATGACTTCCCA